>CM034360.1:70767475-71385315 GCA_019925275.1 Mytilus edulis
AACCACATCAACAAACGACAACAACTATATATCAGATTCCTGACTTAGGACAGGTTCATACAATTGCAGCGGGTTTAAACGTTTTAATGGTACCAAACCTTCACCTTTATTTGAAATAATAGTGTTACATCACAACATAGAAAGACACATTATAAAATATTGATTGAAATCGCTTAACTCAATCAAAAGACCTAGTAACACAAATGAACATACACTGAACGATTTCTGTCTGTTTGTTTTGTTCACGAATAGTTGTCAATATAATGGTATTGGATGCAAACAAACACAGTGGGTTTAAACGATTTCATAGGTACCAACCTTCACCCTGACCTGAAATAAAAGTGTAATATCACAACTTGGAAAGACTCACTATAAAATACAAATTGAAATGGCTTCACTCAATCAAAAGACATATCAACACAAACAAGTGAACATAAACTGAAGGAATAAATTTGAACTAAAACACAAGGTAAATACAAAATCAATAAAATAAGGGGTTGGATGTTAAAATATATCGGAAAGACAACCATAACCTAGGATAAAATGCCGCCAAATAATGAAGACAGGTAAATCACGGTGGGTATGGTTGTTCTGCGAGAGAACGTTCTGTGCTGGTGATTTGGTCCTGTCAGGTGCTGGTGGGTCCTGATTCTGTGCTGGTGGGTTTGTTTACATTGTATCAGAACGGCAATAAAACGACAGTTTTGTTGCTTAATTTTTCTCTGATGCGTCATAAGTACCATGCAAAGTATATTACAACAATATTATATTGCAAAAGTCGTGCAAGTTCGTTAAACGGAATTGTCCTGACGCTGTGCTGGTGATAAGCAATGATAAGAAAAACGGTCCTGGTTCTGTGCTCCCATGTCCTGGTTCTGTGCCTTTATATTTTAGTTAAAAGTGGCATATATTCCAGATCATTGATGCTGTACTGTTATTGACTAATTAACTGTTGTTTGCTTTCTTGAAATTGACATTGTTGTGAATCTGTTTACTGTTATTATGAGAGAAAAAATACCCCTTTTTTATTTTATTTTTTAATTAACTGTAATCTTATTTATTGGCCTGTTAATGGAACCTTTCTTGTCCCCTTTTAAGATAAGAAAATATGTTTACGATTTTCGGGATTACGATCATTTTGCAAGATCACCAAAATACGTTGTAATTTATACAATACTTATGTAAAGTAGATGATGTGGTATGTTTGTTGTCAATGGACTTTCCATAAGAAACCAAAGGAAGTATGTGTAAACAACCATACGTCATCGTACGACCTTCAACAATAACCCATAAAATAAAAATGTAAAAGGTTTTGCATAAAAATGGAGAGCAAAAATATAGAACAAAAGACTTTCTGAGCGTTTGAATCATATGTCTTTAGCAGCTTAAAACACATTTGTTTGTGAACAATTTAGTGCTGACTATAAGAATGGCAATAGTATTGCGGGTTTGTTTGTTTGGTTTTTTTTTTTTTTTTGTGGGGGGGGGGGGGGATAAGTTAGAGCGAGGTTACAGTGAAAGTTTTAAGCTTGGAATAGTTTCCCGTAAGATTTAAAAGTTGTATTTTAAAAGAAAAATGTATCTTATAGCTATTGAGAACCACTTGCTGTATCTGTAAGATTTTTTCATCATAATTTTTTTGTCTGAACGGTTATCATGTATTTTTTTTCGAAAGTTCGATAGAACACTAAAAAAAATCACTATTCAATGAAAGGGCAGACTAGAATATGTCAATTTCAAAAATTAAAATACCTCGTAGCTTCATACTACCAATTGAGTATAAAACAAGTATATAAGTTTAAAAAAGAAATTCTTAGATTAAACACCTACATTTAACTTTAAAAGGTCATAACAGTTTAAAACAATACAAATCTACACACACACAAAACTGGCTTAATTTCAACTGGTTATCAATCCGAATCGCTATAAGATCATATATAAGCTCACCTGTGTCGAGGGGTCGTGTGAGGTTCATGTATTGTCTTGGCGTCCGCAATTACAAAAAGATATAATCTGAAATTACTTGACCAAATGTTACCAAATGATTTTTCAAGAGTGAATCTAGGAAAACAATATTCATTAACAAACATGACCACTGTCTGTTAAAATGTATTCGAGTTTTTTGTTACAGCCGATTCCATTGAGTATGTAGGCAGGGGTTATATCTTTGGTTAGCTTGCTTGTTAGCTAAACCGTGAAGTCATTGTTAGGTAAGGTATACTACCCTCCTTTCGAAGTAGCCTGGACCTACAGACAGAAAGATGTGTCATTTGTCGGACTAGTCTGCTCTTAAAGTAGGGTAGTTTACATAACCTAACAATGTCTTTTCTGTTCTGCTAGCAATATAACCAAGGATATTCCCTTTGTCTACACACTCATTGAAATCGGCTGTAATATTGAAAAAGTTCAACCAATTAGGGCAAAACTGACCAAGTAAAAAAAATCAAAAGGCCAATGTCTATCTACCTTGCACATTTCAGAAAATTCAGATCAGATAACGAAACTGGGTCCAGCAACACTTATAAGCAATTTAAGATTTTGACCCTCACAGTTTATATCACCACAAATATTCTCGTTACAACGAATCATTTTAAATACAAAAATACCAGTTGCAGCCTTTTGTTTATCTATTAATATATGTACACGGATAAAGCTATGAAAGGCAGCAGGGTCACCAGAGTGAGGAGTCCATGTCATCTGAAATAAATGCTAGTAAGCATAGATCTAGAAAGCGACAGATTATCATGACATAAAAAAAACTCTCTTCTTTTCGACTTTTTTCAAACAAATTGACACATAAAATGAATTATATAGTATTGTGGAATTTTTAACTTCTGTTAAATTCATTGGTTACACCTTTTACTAGGATAACAATCCTGTCAAGTATGAGCTGGGTAAAATATTTCAGAAAAGAAGATGGAAATGTGAAAGTTTCCGTGCGTCAGGTGCAAGAGCATACGAACAGCTAACATGCCTCGTCAGGGTGGAAGCTAAAAGGTCCACGATAATTTGATTTAAAACCTTTATTCGTTCCAACAAAGTTATTGAGATTTTGTTGAGGATTTAACCATCTACGACAACAAGAATTTTTTTTAGAACTTACAGCTCTTCTATAAATATATACAAAGCAAACCATTGATCAAATTGCTTGCTATGATTGTTTGGATGTTTGTAAACGACAGGTAAGTAGCTATAGTCTGTTTACTATATACTAGAATTTGTTTGGACAATAAACATTAACTTCAATTCCTGTCAGTTTGTGTTTGTCCAATCAAATCCCAGTATGTATTGAAACTCTGCCTACCTATTGTTTGAAAACATCCAAGCAAACATAGCAAGCAAGTCATTCAATCAAAAGTTTTTTTTTGCATGCTTTTATAGAAGAGCTGTACTATATAATACAAAGAAGCGTTTAAGTCTTTCGCCAAAAAATACTATCAATTTCTTTTTGTCCTATGTAAACTTCCGTACCATTTCCTTCCATTCATGATCATTAAATTGAACTGTAAAATATTTCTTGGTACCTTCTTAATTCCTTTATAAGTCTTATGTAAACATAATAATGACAATAACTGTTGTGAGCACAAGATTCACTGCACACTTTTAAAGTTCTGCTTCATCAAATATTAAAATGTGAACTTAAGTTTTGAGACTTTTTTAATCGACACGATTGGGATTTTTGTATATGAGAACACGGTTTATCTATTAGTTGAAAATGCGGCTTTGAACTAGCTTTCAGTACCTGCGAGCATTCGTTGTTCAATAATGTGTATGCGGAGCGCTAACAAACATGTCTATGCGGCATGGGCTTTGATCATTGTTGAAGCATCAATGTAAGGGGCATTTAATATCTTAATAAAACTATTCTTATTTTAGATACTATATCTTGTTATCTGATATTGGACGAAAGATGTTGCCCTTTTATGTAATTATGTAATACAAGTTACGATCATTTGAAAACACATATTAAACAGCCAAATGGATGTACAAGAGCTAAAATAGGAGTCATAGATCCTATTGACAACAATTATCTGCCCAATTTTATTGACTTTTTAACATTTGTTTCAAATATGACCAACTTCTTATCCAAAATCACCAGCACCGTATCAGGACCCACCAGCACAGTATCAGGACATGAATAAATTGAGAAAATGCTAAATTTTAATAAAGTGCAATGCTTTTTCACAAAATAGTTTTGTAGTGTGGATTGCGGTATAGAAAGCGGACTCTATGAGCATTTTTGTTTTATTTTTTCAGTTCTTGATTTTCTGAAAATGAGCATTTTTGTGTTACGCTTACTGAAACAGTTTAGAGGGTCAACTTTTTAATGGTTTACATATGAACCCATAAGAAACAAAATTGAAAAATCTCAACTGTTTTCTTCAATTTTTTATGAGTGAAAACGTCAAAAATCATCATTTTCGTCTTTGTTTACATTTTTTCATTGATCACCAGCACCCGTCAGGACCGAATCACCAGAACAGAACGTTCTCTCGCATATTGTTTCAAAATTATGTAGGATGATTGTATTGTGGATATTATGTAGTATGTTGGTCTGCATAGTTAGTTGTTCTTTAAAGACCCAAACTCTCAACAGACGAATGACTCTGTGAGGGTTGGTCTTGGAATCTTTCCATGATGGGGGAAACTAGCTGGGAACATCTTAGTGGGGAAACTAGCTGTGAACAATGCCTAGGGTGGTGTATGGCATTGCTGCCGCTGTATAGGCAGGCCGGGCGTTGTTGCCAATGTAGAGGCAGGCCGGGATCGACTGACACCTATAAGTTTCAAAATTCAAACTTTTTAATAAAATAAATAAAAACAAAAATAATACAAAACAAACAACAATAAAGTAAAACAAATATCTTCAATTATTTCCCTAACAGAAAACAATAAATATTTTGAAACTTCATTTATGATTACTATTTATTATCTTTATTTTAGTTAAACTTATTTAAAATAATTTACTTTAAATCTAAATACTTTTAAAATCATGACTTACCTTTAAGTTTCAAAATTCAAACTTTGACGTCTCAAAGCAGAATGTCTACTTATATAGCAATCACTTAATGACTTTGGTACTAGTTTGTGCCCTATAGTTTATCAAAGTTAAATTATTGACGTAAGTTTACTATGTCAACCATTGTCCGAAGTTTATGACTTGTTTGTTCATCTTTTACTTTCAAACAAAGATTTAAGTAATATTTGTTCTATCAGAAAGTTATTTGACCAAAGAAAGTTAGTTTGACTAACGTGAAGTTTACTTGAACTAAAAACTGGACATGAAAATTTGGCCTTTAAAGTATTTAATTAATATTTGTAACGTCAGCTATGTTTAATATTTATGTCAAATATCTGTCACAATACAACCATACCCACCGTGTAAATGAAAATAGTTTGGTTGAAAGGTAAACAGTAATAGAGAACAGAAATATATTTTACAAAATAAATAATTTGTGGTTCATAGCACGAAAATAGAAGTGAAAATGTATACCTAACACACATTTTTAAGTAAATCAATATTAAACTATTTTCAAAAAGTTGTTTTTTCTTTATCTTTTTTAAATTCAAAAAAGAAGTACGTTTATCCAATGGAAAGAAATGTAAAAAAGAAACGAAAGTTTTAGTGAATGTCTTAAATTTCGACCCCTTTTTTTTCTGAAGGATGTACTTAGAAGATCTTAGGTGAAATTAAATTAATCAAGAATTTAAAATTTATACTATAAGCTGGAAGAGTATTAGTTAAGAGTCAAAATAAGTGAAAATATTGATAGGTCATGGAGCTCCTTTTCGAGCTATTTGATTTATAAAATATGGCGGGAAAAGGCTGACTTGGATTTTTACCTTATATTTGCTTTGGTATTATTTGTATCTCAAATCAAAAGAAAAAAAATCAAGAATATGCTTAAATTTTGTTAAATGACTTTTTATGAGCTATTAAGTCTTATAAGAAAAGATAAATAGGTGTTATGGAGAACAACAAATTACCTTGTATCGTATTGAAAAAATACAAGAAGTCCGAACATCTGACACAGCTCCATAACCTTACCTAAGTACATCCTACAGAAGCAGATGAAGGAATATTTTTATTACATATATATGAATTACTTACTGGTACAAAATAGCTTGTATCCAAATTTTCGTCAAAAATTCAACGTATGATCAAAACTATATTGTATGCCCTTGACATTGTCAGGGTAATACTTTTCGTTGTATGATTTAAAAAAGATGATAGTAAAAGCCATAAGATAAGGGATTGTATCAAGAAGTGTATAAAAGCTCAATGCAAATGAAAGCAACAGTATTATTTCGCAGTTCAATAGCCATTTTAGGATTTCAAAATAGGAATACGAGACCTAAACATGGTATAAGCTTAGAATGAGTTTTTAAATGTGCCTTTTGAAATAGTTTTCTATATCTCAAGCATACTTTTTTTAAGCGTGAAACAAATCTACACGTCTCATAATTTAAGAAATAATTATTTCATGCCATGCTCTATGCTCATTTTAACATGGGTAGGCATTATGTTTGTAAATATCTTAATACCAAACGTTAGCGAGGTATTAAATGTTTACAAATATAATGCCTACCCATGTTAAAATGAGCATAGAGCATGGCATTATAGAATTATTTCGATTCTAATAGGAATAATTTGAACTTTTGTACTTCTAAGCGGACCTATAGTTGACGCTCGAAATGTGGCCATTTTGATTTGATGAACCAAAAACGTTATAGAAAATCAGCAGTTTATCAATAAAAAAAGAACAGAAACATTCAAACTTACTTTTAGAATTATTGTATTTAATTTCCTAGCGAGCAACACCAACAAAAATGTCCATTTTGATCTCTGGCGTTGGTCAAAATTCATCTGACGTTGCAATTTCAATTGTGACGTCATTCACGTGCAGCCCATGTTCTATTGGAATTAGAACATGGCTTTGGACCCACGTCATATTAGAATTTGATATTTTACTAAGTTATTTGACAATATGATCATCTAGAAACGAATGATTATGTTTCAAATACTGTATGATCACAATTGAATTGATACTTACGATGTAATTTACGCCTAATTTTTAGACTTTTACCTCGAATTTGACATACACAGTCATCGCAGTAACATAATTTATGACAAACGAGACAATTTTAATTTTGAAATTATCAATGTCCCTCACCTTAGTAAATGTTAAAATGCGGTATTAGTGGAAATTTACTGAATCTTATTAAATCAATGTATTCTAAGTTAAAAACTTGTGTTGTGTACCCATATTTTGACTATTTTATTTATTGTGTCTGTTTATTTAACGCATCAATGTAAATATATCGGAAATTGATGAGACTGTCATTAAAGTGAAAGGGTTAGCGCTATAGAACCAGGTTTAATCCACCATTTTCTACATTTGAAAATGCCTGTACCAAGTCAGGAATATGACAGTTCTTGTCCATTCGTTTTTGATGCGTTTTGTTATTTGATTTTGCCATGTGATTATGGACTTTCCGAATTGATTTTCCTCTAAGTTCAGTATTTTTGTGATTTTACTTTTTAAATTAGATGGTGAATTTTCAGATTTCTTTCATTGTAATGTTGGCCTAATGCAAGGTGAATCATTATCACCGTTTTTGTATGCAATTTATGTAAATGACATAGAAATTGAGTTAATTAAACAAGGAATAGAACCATATGAAGTAAAATTGTTAAATCTTTATCTTTTTATGAATGCTGATGATACAGTTCTCTTCAGCGAAAGTATTTCTGAATTACAAAAAATGATAGTCGCTGTATATGATAGTTCATACAAGAATGGTCTTGACATTAATTTAAGAAAAACCAAAATAGTTGTTTTTCGTAACAAAGGTGTACTAAAAGAAAACGAAACATGGTATTTGAATGGTAAAATGATTAAAATGTGTGATCAGTTTGTATATCTTGGTTTGTTATTAAACTATAACGGTACTTTTACTGTAACACAGAAAACATTATCTGAACAGGGTAGAAAGGCTACATTTTGTTTATTGAGTAAAATTTATAACACTGAAACTTTGATATCCTTATTTGATACATATGTAACAAGTATTGTGAATTATGGTTGTGAAATATGGAGTTTCCATAAGGGAGCTGATATAGAAACGTTTCATTTGTATTATTTAAAAAGAATTTTGAAAGTGAGAAAAACGACTGTAAACCATATGGTGTATTTTGAACTTGGGCGTTTACCATTGTATGTAAATAGATATGTAAGAATGGTACGTTACTGGTTGAAGTTATTAGAATCTAATAATTGTATATTGAATAGTATTTATGAAAATATGTACGAATCTAGTTTTGTCAAACCGAATGATAAACTCAATTGGAGTTGTAAAATAAGAGACATACTAAACAGGTATGGATTTAATGATATATGGTTAGCACAAAGTGTTGGAAATAGTCAATTAGTTTAGCATGAATTTAAAAAAAGAATTGTTGATAATTATATAGCTGAAGCCTTGTCATTTTTTGAAAATACTTCAAAATGTAATTTATATCAATATATACATGATGGACATACTTTGCAATTTTATTTGAATCGACCATTGAACCGTTTATACCATTCATATGTAACTAAATATAGAATCAATTCACATTCACTTAATGTAGAAACTGGAAGATACTTTAATATTTCCAGAAATGAGCGTGTTTGTAATATGTGTAATAAGAAAGTAATCGAACACGAATATCATTTTATATTAGAGTGTGATAAATATGTAAATGTCAGAAGTAAATATATTAAGATATATTATTATAGAAACCCATCTACCTTCAAATTAGTTCAATTTCTATCTGTAAGAAATATTAAAGAATTGAATAATCTGGGTAAATACCTGTATTTGGTAGAGAAAATTCGTAACACTTGATTTTGTTATGTACCTTTATAACCAATGTAAATTGTATGTCAAACTCCGCTATATATTAATGCTGTATATGTTTATGTAAGCTGTATAATTTGTGTATGTATTTAATCCTATGAGCTGTATATTTGCTTACGGAATAAAGAATTATTATTAGTAGCAATATACCAACTTCACCTGCATATGGGATATACATTTCACAACTATTCGATATTCAAGTTCTTGCAGCTCCTACTCAGACTTTTTCTTTTTAAAACGTCACCAGTGTCTGAGCAGAAAGTTGATGAACAAGAGCTATGTCAAAGAACGTTTCGTCCCTTTTCTAAAATTGTTCATCGGAATGTACCAGACCTTGTTGATAAATATTCCGTATCAACTTCACAAATAATACATGATGGTCTTGATGTATAGATCCTGAGTACTGACGCTGTTTATCATATTAACAACGTGTTAAATTTTTCTTTCATTTGTCTTTGTTCTATTACTTTTATTACTTTTACTGTTTCGTCTGTTTTTTTTGTGATATCTATGTGACGTGACTCGGTACTTACACATCCTGTCAATGTGTTTGTATTATCTTTTATTTTTGTTTTTGTATGTGCGACTTTTTGTGTTTTTTGGTTCATATGACGCGACTCTGTACTTTTAAAGATCCCGCCAATGTGTTATTGTTCTGTTATATGTCATTATGTTATTGTTCTATTATAAAGTTGAAAATACTTTGAACGACAAAATTATTTTACTCGCTTAGTGGTATTAACTATATGTGGATTCTTAAAAATTATAAAGAACTTCTGGATGATTTCAAATCTTGGTCTGTTTCTGAAATTAGTTCTAACATACTTTTGATTTTTTAAACCCTGAATACCACCATCCCCAATGTAAAATTATATTTTTTTTGAAAATACTTTGAACGACAAAATTATTTTATATTTCTTCCTATGTGACATTTACACTTTATGACGTCAAACACGCGAAGCAATGGAGGTGGTTTAACATTTGATAGATGCTTTGTTAAATATTTGTTTGTTTTGAGATTGTGACACAGTGATGACTGCTGTACTCATATTTTGACTATTTTACCTATTATGTCTGTTTTGTTTACGCGTCGATGTAAATATAATGGAATTTGATGCGATTGTTCTAAAAGTGAGAGATTTAGCGCTATAAAATCAGGTTCAATCTTACATTTTCTACATTTGAAAATGCCTGTATCAAGTCAGAAATATTACATTCGTGTGATGTGCTTTATCATTTGATTTTGCCATTTGATTAGGGACTTTCCGTTTTGAATTTTCCTCGGAGTTTAGTATTTTTGTGATATAACTTTTTACTGCCGATTATTGAGTTGTCACCTTCTTCAGTCATTTCATGATCTTTTCATGAACATGTGTGATTTAATAAATCATAAAAAGTTTTTAATATTACATTTAATTTTGAACAAACTTTCATCAATAAAAATATAAAAGCTTTTCACCAATTAAATAACATTTGCATGAGTGTTAGTTTGAGTTGAATTCATGTGTCGTATTAAGCTGAAATCTTACATATTGTATAACCTTAAACTGATTTTTGTCTTCTTTATTACATAAAAGATTACAAGAATCGTATTCAGCTATTATTAAATCACGAGTGAACGAATACAGCAGTCAGAACTGGTGCAGGGAAAGTTTCAAAAAACAAATGGTATAGCTCTATATGATTGATTCCAAATCGCTATGAAACTCAGTCTGACAAATAATACCATGTTGCACCGACAGAACATGTGTAATATTATTTTGTTGAAATATTTATAATGATGTTATCCCTTTTCATTATGAATAACAATGAACAAAATATAAAAAATAATTATTCTATAGCAACATAATTAATGTTTTATAATTGAATATAATGGTAAAATTTAATATGCATTAGCGTGATATTATTCAAACAGTAGATAAACATTTGAGCTGCGTCGGATAGACATCGACTTTATGCAAATGAATATCAATACATATATTGACATATTTCTGTTTGAAATAATCGCTATTCAAATTATGTAACAGTTTGAAATTTGAGTTGATATTAGAATCCTACAAAACAGACCAAAACTGATCTTTTATTTCGTTTTTGAATATTACAAAATCAACAGAAGCCTCATTGGTGATCATGTATACTTATAATTCGAAGAAGTCTTACATCATTCATGACGTCTTTTTCTCGATGTATGGAAAAACATTATCAAAAATCATTCGTTACATTGATGCAGTTAACACATATGCTGCATCTGATAGAAATCGACTTAATACAAGTGCATGTATACAAATCTTACATAGGCTCGAAATGGTATACATATAAATCTAACATGAGGTACGAAATGGCATACAAATAAACTTCTTTGATGTGATCCAAGGCTCCGCGTTAGAGGCCGTACTTGTCCCTATAATTTTATACGTGTTCAACATTGTGGCTTGAATGAATAATTGTCTCATTGGCACTCATACCACATCTTCTTATTTCTAGTTATTATCGGGATTTCCACGACACCGGTCAAACATTAATCCGACACCACATAAAGCATTCCATACGTCACACAGCAGTATTAATGCGAACGATACTATCAGTAATATCAATCCCGATAATCCAATAGTACGCGCAGACCGACGACTGTCTGATGCACTGGTCAGTTTTCGTATGTTTGAACTTGTTTTCTTTTTATCAACTGTCAGTTCCTTGGACATACTTGCAATGGCTTCTAGCAGTAATGGATCATCTGTGGACAAATAAAATTGAGAACTGTTCCCTGAACATCTCGTTGTATAAACAGTTGATGTGAAATTATAAGTTTCAGTTATGTTGTAAACTTCAGTCTCGTTGTATAAGTCAGTAATATTTATGGTGGAAGTAACTATAAATAGTGTACTGAAATTATCAGTCAATGTTGTTGTTAACTGTGCTACTGCAACACTTGTTATTATCATAGTTTCAGTTAGATTTACCGTTTCGGTTACATGGATAAAATCAGTTACAGTGACAATTTCAGTTATATTGAACACATCGGTTATATTAAGCATTATCAGTTCGGTACTATTGTAGATGTTTGTGACATTCAATGTTTCATATATATAACATGGTGTTGCAGAAATGTCTGACACTAATGAGGTGGACTCCGAAATCTCTGGCAGATATGAAATGGTCACATCTATAAGAAAAATGTTAATATTGTTAAAACGACACATGTCACATTTGAATCTTTCGCCTCATTTTTTCAAAAACAAAAATCTGTTTATAGTACGGGCGTTTAAGTCACAGTTTACATAGTTTTTCCAAACACGTAGAGATATCATATTTAATACAAATCATTTAAACTTTTTCGAATGTTTTTTCCCCCGCCTTCTTTGGAAACATTATCTACTTATCATCTGCTTTGATGGGATTTGTTGGTCCATGTTTATCCGACGGCTAAGAGTTCACTTTTGAAAGGTAACTATGTTTTGGAAGTATTATGTCGTCAATTATTTTTAAGATTATACCATGTCGTAGATTTTGTACTAAAAAAATGAAAAATAAAAACATATAATTACTGATCAAATCCTGAACATAAAAAAAATGTTTTTCTTTATTTTGGTGTTCGTGTTCTTTGGTTGGGATATGTTGTATTTCGTAGACTGCTTAATTATTGCCGTTTCGACGTTTTTCGATTTTGCTCACGGCCTTCCATATTTGTTTCGACGAACATGTGGCGTAGAATACTTGTGTAGTACTTCTACTGGTTGGTTTTGTTTTTCTTCGATTTTGAATTGTATTATCCATTTGGTAACTTCCGCTTGTCTTTCAGTGATTGGTGACATTTATACTAGTATATCATCTACAACTTTGTATAGCCATTATTTATCAAAAGCAGGAATAAAGTGATATCATCAAATATAAACAATATTTGCATTGACCATATATAATCACCTGGCAGGGAAAAGGCTGAACAATTGAGCAATGGCTGAAGATTGTTGTTATTGTATAATATAACAGGGACCGAATCGACCACATCAACTAAAATATAAATAAATATCTCTTACTCTTTATTTCCTGATTTTAATTAATAGCTATTAAAACAACTACTTAGTAATTTATCAGGTCAACTTATTGATGGCGAAATTCTCAATTGTTGATTTTCTCTACTGTTTATCTTCAATATTTAAACTTATACTTTTACAACAAACCGATGCAATTTGTGATAATTATTAGGATCTAAATGAATTCTGGAATTGGACTAATTGGTTTTATTTATTGCATGCGTTACACAATATATCTTTTACTGATGATTTCATGTTGCAGTCTTTGTGTAAGATGCAAAGATATTTACATAAAGTCTCTCCCGTTTGTCTGTATTAACGCTCAACCACGCTTCGTTAGTATCTTTCAATAAAGATACAGAATTAGATCTTAGATAAGCGTTAGATAGTTTTGCTCGTTGTAAACAGTTGAATTGCAATTGTTTCTATATTTCAATGATATTTCGCACAAATGTTTCATAATCGTAAATTACCTTGTACACAACTTTTTTGGAATATAGTGACATCTAAAAGTGGATCTGAACCAGTGCGTGTTTCCAGTAAAATGCAAAGTCCTTCATCTGTAGATATCCCAGACCCACACGACGGACTTGCAGCACAAATACTCTCACACTCGCTAGTAGACATGTTGGTATAAGTTGGTTGGACCTTGTTGGAACTTAAAATAGTTGAACGACCACATTCCCCTAGAGAAACAATGCATTTCATTTTATTATGATATATTGGATGTAGAAAGACCTACATTTAATTAGTTATCTGCTTAAACGGTGTATGACTGTACAAAAATGATTTACATTATACCGTCAGGTGTCATTTATTTTGTATAATTTGTCCTTTGTGATCCGCCCTGTGATATCTGTTGTGTGTATTTCTTAACATTTTACAGGTTTAACTTTGTAGTCACTACTCACAAAGTCAACTGTCTGAGTGTTAATGTCCATCCCATTGCATGAAAGATCATTCATATGATTGAAAATGCATTCGCATTCGTGTGAGGGCACAGCTCCATAGGGTTTAAAGTTTTATAAGAGTATCTATAATACTAAAATTACGAGGTCCAATTTGTCAGCCGTCATCGGGTAAAAACGACAAATCAAAGAATTCAACTCTATATATAACAAATATAGGACAATGGTGTAGATTAAAAATTACACCACTCCAGACCCTTTTGTTTTCCACATAATTAATATTGCCAATAATTAACAAGTTCCGGGTCTAATCCGATACCGATACCAATAGTATATTCACCTCTTAGCTATTACCTTATCTGTACGTTCCGCATTTGACAGGCGCACCACCAAATGGTGTATTTAGGATTTTGCTAAATACACGGGTCATAATCAAAGGGCTGACACTTAGTCTACTAAATTCAATCATTGTCAAATTGTTCCCTATTGTAGCTTTATTCAGCAATCAGCAAGACTTTCTAAGATAACTAATATAGGACAATGCTGTTGATTAAAAAATACCCCATTCCTGGATAGCCTGGACCTTTTGTTTTCCAAATAATTAATATTTCCAATAATTGATAAGTTCCAGATCGACGGGTTCAAACAGACAGATTTGAAAGCAGAGAAAACTGTGTATCTTATAATCGACATGACTTTATCAGATGACAATACCAATTACTAAAATAAGGCTTAGGCATAGTTATATACTTTAATTCAGTCACGGACCCGCGATATCACGGGTGTGTACTTGTGGTTCAAATAAAGGTTGCTGTTTGGTTCATGGTATGGTTTTTATTTAGGAAATATATACAAGTATTCTTTATATAGGCTCGTATGAAAGCTATAATTGTCGTGTCATTAGAGACGTTGTGTTCAGAGGCGGATTTTGGGAAAAAATTTGGTTGCTTATATAGGAAATCATTGAAGCGTGACTGGAGCGGGCCCCCTCTTAGGTCAGTCAGTGGACTCCCACTTATGTAAATTTCTGGATCCGCCACTGTTGTTGCTGCACCATTCACGTATTACAAAAATCCTTTTTGTTCATACGTTTTCAATATTTTACTGTTTGTTCGTTTATAGCAACACTCCTAACGGTCAGAGTTATTATACTTTATCATGCAATAGGGAGTATATACAGATACAGCCCTACTGATATCGCTATGCTGTATATGTATACTATACCGATATCGCTTTAAAGCTCCGCCCTCTGCCGGACTCATTGTGAATTGCTGTTGCCGGGTGTTGTTTGAAGCTGCGTGACCTCAGAATGTGAATTGCAGTCGCATTCCGTAATGTTTGACCTTATGCGAATTAACGATTACTTGGATACGTTCTGTTTGATTTCAAACATTACTTTAGAGAAATAAGAATTAAACCAGTTTTGTGATAACAGACAAACATGAACAGCAGTATTTTCTACGACGACAATTATCGATTTCAAAACTTGAATTTGTATTGTATGTCAATTTCAGCATTCATGTTAAGTGAATGTCAAGTTCAGTTCAAAATTCTGAAGCGTAGGATAACTCGTACACTTCTGTTTGAAATTGGAAAATATTTTGTTATTTGTTTTTTCTCTTGAATTTAGTTTTTATGTTAAAAAAGATAATTATTCACCGTGAGCGATATACGAACTATGGTTGCCATTCGAGATTCTTTTTTTTTTTTGCGAATCCGTCTTCAGTTGAATGTGTTATTTTAACATTACTACGCGGGCGTCAAGGGACTTCAAATCGAAAATAAATGCTATTTGAGTACATCTATTATTATATTTCAACTGAGTCTGGCGAACAGTCTAAAATATATTTCCGACATAGAGAAGTTCGTTGATAACTGTTCTCTCGAATAGTTGTGATTTTTTTTTCTATTGCAACCAAAAACGTAAAGAAACATTTTGTCCTGTTCAGGAAAAATAAAAGATTTCAAAATTATACCGAACGGCAAGTGAAATTTCATGAAAAATAAATAGCTCAAAAACACCCGTCCGCTGTATATCCTCATTCTCTTTAAAACAAAATAAAAAAGGGAAAGTATGTCTCAGCATAAACATGATCATATGCTCCATGGTTGATTGCACCTTTCCTAACACAAATTATTGCTGACTTTTTTTCAGCAATGATCCCAATCTAGCTACTGCAAGTTTGATTTTTGGGTCTCATGTTATATTTATTTTTAAATAATGTTAGTTCATTCTATCATACTTCTTATAATTACAGAATTTTAAACCTGGATATCACCGTATACAATAATTAATGTTAAAACATTGCTGCAAATATATTAGAAAAAAAATTGTTGTTCAACTACAGAAAAACATCACTATCATTACATTGTTTTGGATCGACGGCTTATTTTTACACTTTGAGAAGCCCAAAATTTAAATGCAACCTGTTAGTGTAATTGTAATCCTAATCGTAGGTGTATGACAGTTTCCGCAAATGTCTAATAGCTCGCTAATTTAAAAGCTCGCATTACACCTGTTGCGACATGGTATCAGTCCAAGAATTTTAAAAGAGGTTGCTAGCCTTATTTCTAAACCATTAACTAAGTTATTGTATATGTCTCTATCTGTTAAACAGGTTTCACTGTTATGGAAAATTGCACATGTTAATCCTATTTTTAAAGGGAAAGGTAGTCCACATTCAGCTCTAAACTATCGTCCAATATCTGTTACTAGTATTGTTTGTAAGATTATAGAAAAAGTTTTATTTAAACATTTGTATAATTATATGAGGAGTAATAACCTTTTGTCAAAGTTTCAATCTGGATTCCAATCAGGTGATTCTGCTGTTAATCAGTTAATTGAAATATATCATAAAATTATTAGTAATAAAGATAGTGGTAGGGATGTAAGGTTTGTATTTTGTGATATATCTAGAGCTTTCAATAAAGTTTGGCATAAAGGACTTTTCTTTAAACTTAAACAATCTGACTTAAATGACCAGCTCTTATCTTGGATAGAAAGTTATCTTTCAGATCGTCAACAATAGGTAGTTTCAGAAGGCTTTTCGTCATTTCTAAGAAATATACATGAAGGTGTCCCATAGGGATCAGTTTTGGGACCCTTTCTGTTTCTTATTTATATAAATGATATAGTAAATGACATTGCCGATGATATTAGACTTTTTGCAGATGACACCTCTTTATTTGTCATAGTAGATGATGATCATGCTGTAGCGGCTGCTTCTTTGACTGATGACTTGGATGTTGTTATCTCAAATTGGGAAAAATCGTGGTGTGTTCAATTTAACTCTAAGAAAACTAAAAATATTGTATTTACTAGAAGGGAAAGGGAGCATCCACCTGTATTTTTTTTGGATAAATGGCGAAAAGGTTGTGAAATTAAATATTCACTGTCATCTTGGGATAACATTTCAGTCATCAGCTTCATGGCACACGCATATTGATATTATTTATAAAAAGCGTGCTCTCGTCTATCTGTGCTTCGTCAAGTTAAACACTTATTAGATAGGAGTTCACTTATACGTATTTATTATGTTTTTATTAGACCTATATTAGAATATGGTGATGTTATTTTGGGCAATTGCTCCCAGCATGAGACTGAGCTTCTTGAAAATATTCAGATAGAAGCTGCTAGAATTATTACAGGATTACGACGTATAAATTCCTCCAGACAAAAACTTTATATTGAATTAGGTTTAGAAACTCTGGAGAATAGACGTAATAAACATAAGCTTATACTATTTTATAAGATATTGAATGGGATGACACCTGCATAATTATATGAGTTAGTTCAGCCATATCTTCCCAGACAAACCCCTTATACTTTGAGGAATGAAAATAACACTTTTCATCCGCCTCTTGCTAGAACTAGCTCTTATTTTAATAGTTTCATTCCTTCCACTATAAGTTTTTGGAATAGTCTTCCTTTGAGTTTACAAAAATCACCAAGTTTAGGTATATTTACAAGTGGTGTGGATAAGTTTTATAGGACTGTTGATATATTTAAACCTTTCAACTATGAGATAAAAAAAAAACTTAATATATAAGTCATTGTCAACTCAGAAATAATGCTAGCAGCCTCTCATTTGTTTAATCAGTTCTTAGGCAGCAACCATTTGATTTTCTAGGGGGGGGGGCTATGGTTTTTTTTTCTGGACAAACTTTTTTTTCGCCTGCGGCGAAAAACAATCTATTTTTTTCGCGACAAGTCGAAAACAATTTTTTCTTTCAATTTTAGCATTACATATAGTGGCAGCTGAGGGTGAAACAAACAAATTTTTTTTCTCAGAATCAAAAACAAATTAATTTTATCTCCAAAAACTGGAAACAACTTTTTTTTCCAAAAAAAAAACCATAGCCCCCCCCCCCCCCCCCCCCCCCCCCCCCAGAAAATCAAATGGTTGCTGCCTTATCCGAGAACACTTTTTGCACAAACTGTAACAATCCTGTTGAGGATAACCAATATTTCTTTTTTATTTGACCTAAGTATCATGATGTAAGACATATCCTTCTTGATTCCATTTACTCCATCGTTGATAATGTTGACATAAATATTGAATTACTACTTTTTGGAAACAGATTATTTTCATATGATATGAATATTGTTATTTTTAAATCTGTTCAGAAATATATCAGTGACATTCAACGTTTGGTTTGAAACTTACTTAATTTTTGCTTCATCTAGTTTTATTTTTTATTTTTTTCTACACTCCAACATTAATTCATTTATTCCACTAAGTAAGCTTAGTGTCTCTTTCAAGCCATATATATTTCTAATGATTTATAAAGGATATTTGCACGTTTCAAGGTACTTTCAATAACTGATGATTAATTGCCTATATATTTAAATATACTTTCATTTATTAAGTAACACTGTTTGCATTTATTTGCTCGTGTGTGCTCACAAGTAGCATGCATGTTCCACTATATTGCATTATTTTAAATACAGATGTTATAATTGAATTATACCTTGTACACGTATTAATATATCTTTATTTGCAAAACATACAAAAACCAATTTTGGTTGTGGCAAATACATTGACAAACAAACATAATGAAACATAATGAAAACTCGACAATATTATAAGAAATATGATAAAAACAGTTACTGTTCTCCTTTCCTCAGTTCTAATGACTCTTTAATAAAAGAAACAACTGCTTTTACATCATTTGGTGTTGATGGATTAAGTATTATTACGAGTTTATCAGTAAAATTAAGTGTATTAAAATTTACATATTTTTGTATATAATATTTTAGAAAGATTTCTCTTATATTTTTATTTATTTTACAGTTGAAGAAAAAATGAAATTCATCGTCTAAAATATTACATATTTTACATTTTCTTTCATTTCGTGGTATTTTGGTATATCGTCCAGTTTCTATGAAGAGACAATGTTCGCTTATTCTAAATTTATAAATAAAATATGTTTAAAATCAAATTACACCTGTTTTTTAGCCTCGTACAAATACAGCTGATATTTAAAGACACTAAGCAGTTATTGACTATTTTATTTTGATATGATACGGAATGGTTGATAAAGAGATGCTTACTATAATGCTAGTTTACGTTATCATAAAATGACGGGGTTTATTTTTGCCATTGTATTGCAGACGATCCAAACGGGGATTATAAATCAAGTAAACCTCTTTGCCACATCTCAGCAGCGCCTGCATGTGGAGTAAATATCTCACAGCTGTTGCGATATTCCAGAGCTTGCTTTTCATATACTAGTAATGATTTACTTGATAAAAGGATTACTGCTTAATAGAAACTATGCACGAGATCCAAGTGGTCAAGATGAATTCATCCCTGCAAACGTTTTACGGGCGTAATCACAAGTAAGTTGACTGTTAAGAAAATATCTGTTCTACAAATGACGATGGGTAAGTTCAAATTGTCGAAACCACAAAGCCGTCTTTTTTTCCTGGAATATGACCCACCGAATAACACTTATCTCCCTGATTTTACTAGCATGCTCAACATGACGGATGTCACATGAGGAGCAGGATCTTAACATTCTGAATCTGAGATTAACCGTTTTTTTGGGTTGCTCATTTTACTATTTTGTGTTAACACGGCATTGTCAGTTCGTTTTCAATTTATGATGTTTACTATCCCTCAAGTATCTTCTGTCTTTTTTTAATGTTGGATTGAATGAGTATCAATGCTCTTCAACTTCGTATTTTATTTGGCCTTTTTAACTTTTTTGGATTCGAGCGTCACTGATGAGTCTTTTGTAGACGGAACGCGCGTCTGGTGTATAAACAAAATTTAGTCCTGGTATCTATGACGAGTTTATTTATATTCATTAAAGATTTAACGTGATAACATTCTCTTAAATATTTTTCCAAAATCCATTGTTTGTTTATCAATCGCGAAAACTGTTTGCCAGAAGATCATACGGTCTTTTTGTAATATTTCAAAGCGACTCCCATCATAGAAGCAATCATTTGGAAACTGTTTCATGAGTGAATAATTAATTTACTTGTCTTCAAAACAAGACAAGGTATCTGCTTGTGTGATAGCCGAAATCAATTTGCCTAAATGGATTGTACGTTGTATTTAATTGTCCACAAAGCTCTGTTTAAGAACGGGTTTTGTCTCACAAAAAAGAAAGCAGCTTCTTCTCGATCAGATGTTTTTCGGGGTCCCCCAACACTTGAGGTGCCAGTGAAGTACAAGCAATTGTTATCAAAATATTTGCAATCTTTCCTCATTTTTGAGATGCAATTGACCCATGATTTTAATTTAAAAACTCAAGTTGTTGAACTTTTTAAGTTATAACAAAATGCAAACATGGTAACAAAATTGAGCGTGCGTCTAGTTATTGGTACAATAATGCACGTGCTGGTTTAAATTTGTTTTGTGTAGTCAAACATTTACAGGACACGGAAGTTAAACATTGTCCATGTAATTTTATAAATCACAAATTATTTCCCGGGTAACTTTATTTGTCATTTGTTAAAGATTCTATGAATTTTTTTCCATCAGTATACTAGTATATAAATATAGAAATACTCCTATTCAAAAAGAGTACACCTCAATTACAATATATTGTTTCATACCTTGTATTTTCTTTTCACATGCAAAAATATGTTCAGTTTCACATTTTTTACTCTCCCATTTAAGGGAATCACTTTTAATCTTATAACATAGTTCATTTTCATTGTAACCTTCTCCTTTTAACATTTCAAAATCAGTAGATACATGTAGCTCCGTGCAGTCATTCCATATAAAGAAACTTGGTATAGGTTCTGATAACCCTGACCAGTAATCTTCAGCTCTACAAAATAAAGTGTAAACATACTAATTATTTCCTCCATAATTTCCGCCAGTTACTACCACCCCATACCAAAATAGAATTAAAATGTACATTAGACCCCAATAAAAAGCGAATGATATAAGCTTATTAAACTTAATCAAAAAGCAGTCCTGAGTATAAAAAAGTGAAATAATAAAATTATGGACCCCAAGGAAACTTTAAATCGGTAAGTTTTTTTTTATCAAATGTCAAAAACCAAATGCTCAAACACATCAAACGAATAGAACAATAAACTGTCATATTCCTGACTTAAGACAGACATTTCCTTCTGAAGAAAATGTAGAAATAAAACCTCTCACTTTTATGACAGTATCATAAAATTCCATTACATTGAACACAATTTTTTCTTCTTCTTATTTTCAAGAATTGTCTCTAATACAACACCTCAAACATACGTACACTGATATTAGCAATACATTTTTATGTTTAAATGTTTTACAATAAAAATAGTTGTAAATACATTTATATATATATGAAAAGAGAATATAATTACGGAAAGAAAAGGTAATTTTAGTAAAATGTGTATGTACCACATGAGAAGGGTAAAGTATTCTATGAAAAAGAAAGAGGTCAAAAATATCCTGTAAGATTTCGGTACATAATAAATTGTGCTATGAGATAAATTGATAGTTTATGCTAGTTTTGATTAGAAGTATTTGTAAAAACTAAATGACAAATTGATTTTATAAAAAATAATTCTTTAAATGCATTCCACATGGTCTCAAAGTGATCTTGTCTTTTATTTTTTATTGTCATATATTTTTTTTAATTGAACATATATTTTAGATTATCTTTAATGGCAAAGAGTGAAAGATCTTTTGAAAAACAAATACTGCTGTATATATATATATTGTTTCATGTATAGGAAAGTCAAATTATACTGGTCACCTTTTCGAACTTTTCTCCAAAAAATAAATTTAACACTCAATGACAGACATTTCCCCACCAGATAAAAACCAATAATCAATATCTTGTAAAAGACATTTGGATAATCTCAAATCATAATGGATGAGACGAACAATATGTAAATGATGTAATAAATGAAAATGGATTTTTCCAACGTAGTAGGTATAGTTTCGGTTTGTGCCCTTTGAACTTAAGGACGCTTAACTATGGCGACAGAATACGCATGCTCGAAAATCCTTTCTGTGATTGGAAAAAACGCTTTCATGGTGGGTGATTTGGTTGTGTTTGAAAAAACGTCTCGTTAATTATATCGTGATGGAAAGCAAGTGAAAAACTATAAATATTTGAACTAGATCTTACAAAGATTTATATTTTTATTAAAATAATTGTTTCTCCAATAGCTCTTTGCATCCATGACAGCTGTTTATTCGGGACAATTATACAATTTTCAATGTAAACTTTGTTGTACGAACGTACATGACTTTTAGAACGCACCTACGCATGTGAGATTTCCGCGGGGCTTTGGTGAATGTAAACAGAAAGATACGAGGACCGAGAATACTGAACACAAACAGAGAAAACGTTATTTAAATGGTAAATCGAAATGATAGTTTTAAACATATATTCAAATTTAAATACGTCGTATATCTTTTTTAAAGATAGTTCTTGTTTTTATTTCCTTCGAATTGTTACAGCAATGTTACGATATCAATATATTGTTCTTCTTATCCATCATGATTTGAGTGCCATAAAGATCTATCATACATAATCTTAATCGATATAAAAACAGACAACAAAACAAGAATACAAAATAATGACCACAGCATAACAACATATTGGCGGGATGAATAAGAATCAAGCCAAGCCAAAAGAATATTACCAATAAACATCTTCGGCATAAGCGCTTGATATTTACGTCGCTTTTTCGAAGAAGAAAGTTCAGTTACTTTTCAATGTCATATCAGAAATTTACAACAGATAAAAGTATTCTACCTAAGATTACACTTAGACTTACAATAACAGTTTGAAAAAAACACGTCATCTTAAAATTATAGAAATAATAAAATAATAAACTGTAACATGTGTAAAACCAAATGATTTTTGGTATTATGTGTATAAATCTTTTCGACAACACACAACCGAGCGCAAAAAGTAAGTCCTCACAACTTTATATGTTTCTTATTTTTTGGTTTTCCGATGGCGGGTTCAAACTCTACTCTCGAGCGCAGATTGAAGACTACTTGAAATGTTTAAAGTGATAATACAGCTTGTGTTCGTGTTTTTCGATCTTTTTTATGCACTGGTGCATTGTGTTGTTAGTTTTGATCAGTCTTTGTAAGTTTATCTCCAATAAGTAGCTTGTCTCGATATAACACAGGAGCTCCTAGACCGGAGGACATAACGCAGAGAAGAAGAAGACAACCTTGAACACTGATGATTAAAACATTTCTAAGTGCTCTCTGATGCTTCAATACATTTCTTCAGTGGTGCAAGTTTGTAGTATATTTTTTTCGAGTGGTGCTAAATCGGGGTAACAAACTAAAACTGAGGGAAACGCATTACATATAAGAGGAGAACAACGACACAACATTAAAATGTAACACACACAAAAACAGACTAAGCATTAGACAAAATCCGATGAGAATAACAAATGTAACATCAAAACCAAATACATGAATTTGGGATAGAAAAGTACCGTGACACGTCTTATAGTAATGTGAATTCACACTCAAATATAAGAGAAAACAAACGACACAACGTTAGAATGTAACACACACAGAAACGAACTATTATAATATAACAATGGCCATATTCCTGACTTGGTACAGGACATTTTTAAAGAAAAAATGGTGGGTTGAACCTGGTTTTGTGGCATGCCAAACCTCGCACTTTAATGGCAATGTTAAATATAACAATGTTAAACACATTTTTCGAGTAAGTTATAATTCTTGTTTTTCTTTTGAGTGATGCGAGTTTGATAAAGTGATGCAAGTTGTAATAGTTAGCAAGAAGGTTTGAGTGGGGCGAGTTTGCTGTGGGCCAAGTTGTCATTGGGGTTTAATTAATCAAGATACGCTAATAAAGGCAATTAGAATGTGAAAAATAATGTACGTTACATACACTAACTATTTATTATTATATGAAACTTTAGACGATCGTCGGCTCGGAGACAAATCGGCTAAACAAATGTTCTCCGGTATTAGTTATAATATATCATAGATGTTGCATTTAGTGGAGGGCTAGCGCTGTGGAAGTATGAAATTTTCGAAACATGGTGTAATATTCAAAGGGGCACTATGGCAAGCCGTTCTCGTCAAAACTGTGTTTAAACCCTTTTTTCGAAAAAAATACACACTGAGATTTCAAAAACCTAAAATAACACACTGAGAAATCGAAATTACACACTGAGATTTTAAAAAATAAAAAAACACACACTGAGAATTCAAAATTACAAACTGAGATTTTAAAAAGACACACTGAGATGAAATAAATTGAAAAAAACACACTGAAAATTGTTAATTACACACTGAGAATTGTTAATTACACACTGAGATTTCAAAAATACACACTGAGATTTCAAAAATACACACTGAGATTAATATGCAAATTACTAATGAATATTCATGAGATGAATAATTCAACAGATTAATATCTTGATCTCAAGAACTCTTGTCATTATAATGAAATGCGATTCCTTCAACCAACATTCGTAATAAATTTCAAGACTTAACATCGCTCATATTCATAAGTTTGTTGCCTATAATTCAGATCATTACTTCCAGTGTATCGGGATGATTTTTTTTACTTAAAACCGTGGGTCCCTCCTCAAAAGTCTTCCAACTGTTTCCCTGATTTCGCTAGTTAATATTTTATACTTTGTTACGTTTATATGCGATAATAGACACTTGAGTAAAAATTTCACTACATTCTTTTGCAGATTATTCCAATGTTTTCTTATAATTTTAATAAAGTTTTTTACTATTTGGTTATATTTTGTAATAAGAGTTAGTGGGTATTTTTCTTGTTCTTGTATTTCTAAAGTTTTTTCATTAATAATTTGGAACCAAATCGAAGGACTAAAGAGTTCGGTCCCCTTGTTGTTTTAAGCTTGTAATAGATTCAGATTAAGTATGCTAATTAGATATGTGCGCATAAAAAGGGCGCACAAATCTCAGTGTGTAATTTTAAATTCTCAGTGTGTAATTTTAAATTCTCAGTGTGTAATTTTAAATTCTCAGTGTGTAATTTCAAATTCTCAGTGTGTGTTTTCAGTTTATTTATTCTCAGTGTGTCTTTTTGAAATCTCAGTGTGTAATTTTCAATTCTCAGTGTGTAATTTTCAATTCTCAGTGTGCGTTTTTCATTTTTGTAATCTCAATGCGTCTTTAAGAAATCTCAGTGTGTAATTTTCAATTCTCAGTGTGTAATTTTCAATTCTCAGTGTGCGTTTTTCATTTTTGTAATCTCAATGCGTCTTTAAGAAATCTCAGTGTGTAATTTTTAATTCTCAGTGTGTAATTTTCAATTCTCAGTGTGTAATTTTCAGTTCTCATTGTGCGTTTTGAAGTTTTTAAATCTCAGTGTGCTTTGTTGTAATTCTCAGTGTGTAAATTTTTTGAAAAATGGTTTAAAAATAGTTTTGACGAAAACGGCTTGCCATAGGGCACTAGCTGTCAAATTCATGTTCACCGACTTTAATCAAATTCTCATATTTTATTTATAACAATGTTAAACAGTTATCCAAACTATTAAAAGTCTAAAATAAACAATTACTAGTAACAGGGCACGAGCATGAAAGTACGTAGCTTCGTTTCGTGTGTATTTTAGTCTAAAGGCCATCTAATTAACTATCAAGTTGACCTCTAAATTTAAGTCATCCGATGACCATATATATGATATAAGCGATGTAAACATGAATATAGATATAAATAGATTAATCAAACTCGTACTGTTTGACTTTTCTATGTCTATTTAATTTCATATTATAGATGACAAATAAATGTTTATCATCGTTTTTGCATGTATAAGAATGATTATTTGGGGATCGAATCAGTTCATAGATAGAATTTACCTTTGTTTCACTTTCAATGTTGACATTCTTATCCTTTAAATAACTTTACACATACAATTCACGTGTTATCCATCTCAAGCTAAGGGGTAAAATTGAAGTTCACATGAATACGGATTCAATGAGGTCGAATCATTCGTAAATATAAATCCACATGCAGACATCTTATACGTTCAGGTATTTCGCATTCGATCTTTAAAGGTAATATTCTAAGCAAAGCAAGAACAAAAATTTCGTCATTCAACTAAAAAGCTATTCAAAACATTAAACAGACTTATTCCGAAGATATACAGTTACGATATTGTTGTTTGTTCATTAAAGATGACATCTCTTTAAGAATTAAGTACAGCTCTTTATAAGAACCAGGCAGAGTGCCATATACATGTGATACATGGGGGGTTTCAGATTTTATCTATAATTGGCCTAGTAGAAGCAATACATGAATCCTGCTCAAAAAAATATTTTGAGTGGGAAAATATGAGTGGTTGTTATGGTGACGGACACACAATTTTTTGGTTGTTAAGCGTAGTAAAATCATTCAAAAATCAGCTAAATCACCACATTTCAGAGCCTGATTAGGAATAGAACCATGCATGTTTCATTAATTTTCATATGTAGCATTGATAGAACATGGTTTAAGCTTCATTTTAGTGAAGATTGCATGTCAACCAAATTTGTAAATTTTTTGAAAATTTTTGCGAAAAAATGCGTATTTTCAACTTTTCTGAAATTGGGATTTTTGCGAAATTATCAAATATTCTCTGATGTTTTTCAGAAAAGTGCAAATGTGTACAGAATAGTTAGCACTGTAGTTATGAAGTTTGGATACTACTTTACCAAACTTAATAGAAAAATGCGTGGGATTTTTTTTAGTTTTGTCACCATAGCAACCGATTTTTTCCTTGGAAACGGAGTTTTCATTTGCAGAATATTGCAGTTTCAGAGCTTAAATGTCCTGAATTGTTTTATAACCGATAAGAAAATACATAAAGCTAACGCAAACTTTAAATTACTATCGTCAAGTGTTGCTGACTCCAATTGTTACTACGGAAAGACATATTATCCATAGCAACATCCATTAAAAAACTGCATAAATAGAAATTTATGTAAAAAAATACATAAATAAAGGGTGTTAATTTTCAAATTGGAATATGACTTCCTTCTTTGCTTCACTCACAGTCTTGTCTAAATTTTTTCTTCGGATGGTTCAATAAATTTAATATGTAACGAAACATTGGGGTTGGGGGGCTTGGAAAAAGGGGGAGGGGTATGTTGATTTTTTAAAATGTTGCATACAAGTAGATATTTGAGAAAAAGAGAATTGCGTTACGTCGTCCGAGGACACATTGGTTTTTGCACTTTAACTTTAGCTTAAGTTAATAGAAATCTATTAAATTTAAACACAAGGTTAATTACCACAAAAGGAAGGTTTGGATTGATTTTGAGAGTTTTGGTCCCAACAGGTTAGGAATTAGGGGCCAAAAAAGGGCTCACTTAGGCATTTTTCGTGGTTTTCACACAATAATTTTAGTACAAGTTAATAGAAATCTATGAAATTCAAACACAAGGTTTATGAACACAAAAGAAAATTGGGATTGATTTTGGGAGTTTTGGTCCCAACAGTTTAGGAATTAGGGTCCAAAAAGGGGCCAAATTAAGCATTTTTCTTGGTTTTCGCACCATAAGTTTAGTATAAGTAAATAGAAATCTATGAAATTTAAATACAAGGTTTATTACCATAAAAGGAAGGTTGGGATTGATTTTGGGATCGAGTTTTGGTCCCAACAGTTTAGTAATTAGGGACCCAAAGGGTTAAAATTAAACTTTGTTTGATTTCATCAAAAATTGAATAATTGGGGTTCTTTGATATGCCGAATCTTACTGTAAATGTAAATTTTTGGTCCAGTTTTAAAA
Organism: Mytilus edulis; assembly: GCA_019925275.1. Classification (NCBI taxonomy): domain Eukaryota; kingdom Metazoa; phylum Mollusca; class Bivalvia; order Mytilida; family Mytilidae; genus Mytilus; species Mytilus edulis. Next base: position 70,795,534 of record CM034360.1, read on the forward strand.
TTATTTTACATTAAGGTCCAAAGGGTCCAAAATTAAACTTTTTAGTTTGATTTTAACAAAAAATGAATTCTTGGGGTTCTTTGATATGCTGAATTTAACCATGTATTTAGATTTTGGATATTGGACCATAATAGGTAAATCTCCAATGTTTAAGTTTTTAAGTTAAAGTTCTTAGACTGCATTCATTCTGTGCCAGAAAACTATGTTGTGTCAACTATTTGATCGCAATCCAAATTCAAAGCTGTATCAAGCTTGAATGTTGTGTCCATACTTGCCCCAACTGTTCAGGGTTCGAACTTATTTTAAGTTGGTGGTGATTTAAAAAATAATAATAGTCAATGGGTGATAGCTAATATCGGAAGTCCAGTATAATGGAATCCTCTTAATATATACATGTAGCTATTAACATATCATTAATAACTGCTTTGTTTTAGATTCTAGATCTACTACTATCCCGCAATTGGAATTCAGGATCTCCGAGATAGACAAATATAATACATCTGCTAAGTTAGAATTGTGCTAATCCCAGTAAAATAATTATGCTATTACCGGCAAAACTATGAAATCAAAATTATCAAGCAGTATAATTGTATCAATAATGAATCATTTCTTACTATGCGTCGTTCTACATATATCTCACATTTGTTTATAAGTTCATGATTCCAATATCATAATATCTTGTTTTGTGTGTGTGGGTGTGTGTGTTGGGGAGGGGGATTCAGCTGAAGCACACTTCTAATCCTTCTGAAATCCCCCTCCTCTCCTTTAAGAGACCTGTAAATTGAGGTATCATATTTTAGGGTAAATCTTCGAATAAATTGTTTTGCTATTCTCAACGTTTTTTTTTAACCTTTACATGAAGTGCGCCCTTATTTTCTGTATCTGTCTCTGTAACCTTTATAAAAGACTGCATTAATCCCGAGATTTGGAATGAAACCACTAAGCTGAGAATGTCTGCATAAATACAAGATTAAAAACAGTAATAATTTGAAGACAAATTCCACACATTCTATAAACTGCAACACTAGAAACGCTTTTTAATCCCAACAAGTTGTAAACATTCACGAATACAAGACTTTAGTGTCCCCTGTGAAATAAAAGAATAAATTTCCAATGTCCCACTCTTTGGGCACACATTTGATCGATTCAAGGTACAAGGCCGGGCAAAAACTAAAATAAACACTTTTATGACAGTGCCGCATTTTTTTTGTTTTGGAGGGGAAAGGAGGGGGGTTGTAGTAGCTTATTGATTCACTCAAAGTGTTTAAACAAATTTATTCTAAAACAAGTTGTTGGCATAATACGTTTTATGTTCTCGAATATTTTATACCGGTATGATACTTAACCTCCAACGGGAGGGATTATGCTTGATTTTCTTACGATGAAGACATAATCATGATAATATGTCAATCAGTTAAATTAAAGTCTGGTGGTACTGTTAGTATTATCCTTTGTTAATTTATGTATCATTGTCAATTTGCTTAGTTTCTTCTGTTACATATTCTGGCATCGGGCTCGGACTTCTTTTGAACTGAGTTTTTATGTGCGTATTGATGTGTGTTTGTTTATTCTACACTGGCTAGAGGTGCAAGTAGTAGAAGAATTGAGATCTCATAAAAACATAATTATCACCGTCGTGTTTTTGCTGTCCTAATTCATGCATCTAGTAGCCTTTGTACGTCTTGGATGTTTTTTGTTTTTTGTTTTTTATTTTGGTTTATTTATATGTTTCGGAGTGTGACATCTATTTTCCGGCACCGATATTCGACTTGGGCTGTTGTCTGCTCTTTGGTCGGGATGTTGTCTCTTTGGCACATTCCCCGTTTCCATTCTCAATTTTATATGTACCTTTGGAAAATACATGATTAAGAACAAAGCTTATGCATGAACTTGTAGTTAAGTATTCGGGGATGTATGAAGGTGAAATATTCTTTAGATTTTGCTGAAAGAAAACTCAAGTATAAATAATAACATTAAATTTTGCAAAATATATAAAAAAAAAAAAAAAAAAAAAAGTCAACCGAAAAGAACTGATATACGGTGCAACTTTATTGACAATGGATACTTACAGCAGAGCTGCCCATTTGTCTTGCTTGAATTCTTGTACAAGTACAAATTCATCCGGTGTGTTAATTGATAGCAGGTGCGCGTCATCCTCGGCACATATCATAGCAGCGTCATTCCATGATTGTTTTTGTAAATATAGAGTGTACTTTATCATTTCACTGTAAAGACCTTGAAAAGAAAGAATTGTACAGTATAGTAAATAGTAATATTCAAAAGGATATATTTTCCCCCGAGTATGCGTTTTAAAAGAGGGGCGAATGATTCTAGAGACACGGTCACACTTGTGAATCAAAACTAAACTGACAACGCCATGGGTAAAAAATAAAAAGACAAACAGACAAATAATAGTACACAAGACACAACATAGAAAGCTAAAGACTTATAAGCAACACGAACCCTACAAAAAAAACAGGGGGTAATCTCAGATGCTCCGGAAGTTTAGCAGATCCTGCTTATAAAAATAATAACAACTAATGCAAGTGTATGAAATAAAATATTGATATATATATATATATGTTTGAAGCAATAAGTGAAATTAGGCATTAAGCTTAAATCCTAGGCAATAAGCTAACGCCTAGGCATTAAGTTATTGCCTGAAATTTTCAGGCATTAAGCTTATTTCCTGAAATCTGATGATGATTATTCATCCTATTGCCGAACATAATTTTAGGCAATAAGTAATTTATAAATATTTGGTGATTTCTCTTGATTTAAAATCGTTTCTTAATTATATTTCTAATAATGCATGTATAAATACATGTATATATTCATTTAACAGATCTTCAAAAGTAAGTTTATTTAGTAATTTTAATAGTTAAAAACTCATACTTTTTTCATGTTTTTGAGGTATTACAAAAAATAAAATGGTGGGGGAAGATTCTATAGAATAATTATAATATTTATTTAAAAATTTGTACACTTCACTAGTCGAGCTTGTTTGAACTGGTCAAAAGTAGACAAAATAAAGATATGATTTTTTGCACACACCATTTTGGATACGTAAATTTTCTTTAAATTTGATAACAGTTCCACAACTTGTGATAACAAAACGATTTGAACACAGTTTCTATTAAGTTCTTCATATTTTTAAATTATTGATTGATGCTTTTGAATATAAATAACATATTTTATTTGTGATTGTATTTCCGGTCTCTTTTGCAATCATACCACATCTTCTTTTTTATATTTAGGATGAAACTGAGCCCTGTAGTTTTTCATCAGTAAAATTAGTCTTTTTTTCTTTTGCTCACATTCAAACTGTTTATTGTAGTAATAAAATACAATATTTGAAGTACTCAGTATTCATATGAAAGATGCACGATTATATATTTAATTTTAACTATTTCGTTTAGTTTGTTCAATTCTAATATAAAAAAGTTTATATTATTTTTTACTAATTTTTTGTTTCAAAGAGTTTAAATGTACAAATATTATAATATCAACATTATTTATTACCCTTAAATTTAAAACTTATAATTTTTTTTCTGATAATGAATCGGTTTTTGAATTATAGTTGTTGGTTAAATTGGATACATTATTTCAATTTTTCATTTGCCATTTTCTTTTACGTAAATACTTAGGACAGCAGTTAGGACATTCTAGCTAAAAGAATCCGCAGATAGCTTCGATGTGCATGCTGAGACATGTCGTAAGTCGTTCCCAACTTCATCCTTATTTCTGTCCTAAGAATATCTTGTAGGACCGATCTAAGGATAGTTTCGATAAACAGGCCCCAGTTCTCATAATGTTATTATATAACAAATATATTTCTATTTAAGTAATTGTCTTTTATTTACTCGCATTTCTATTTTAGGCATTAAGCTTAATGCCTGCACACATTTTCAGGATTTAAGCTTTAATTACACCTTATGTAAGAATCCGGGGTTTTGATTGGTTAATAGCCAGTGTATTTTTCACCAATTTACTGTTATCAAATGAATATCGTTCATTTTTAACGCCACCGGGGTATTTGCTAAAAGGATATGCCTTTTTTACCCTCTCTGCCGTGGTATTTGCCAAAAAATACTCTATCCGACTGGACGCTTGTAACGTCACGATCATCAATGCGTTTTAGTACATTAACATTCGGTGTAATTAAACAGATATATCATGTTATTGAGGGGTATTTGCGAAAAATACCAGTCTTGAGAATGAATTTCCCTCGCCTTACGGCTCGTGAAATTTAACATTCTCTCGGCTGGTATTTTTCGCAAATACCCCTCCTTAACATGATATATCTGTTCAAAATCCTAGGTCTTTATACTAATGCCTAACATCATTTAGGCACTAGACTTACTGCCTAGGCGTTAGTTTATTGCCGAGGATTTAAGCTTAATGCCTAGTTTCACTTATTGCCGCTAACATATATATGGCATGGTATTGGTTGCAAAAATTTGATATTTTTCATTTAAATGCAATATTTTTTATTTATTTGGTATATTTCTTCATTTAAATGCAATATGTTTTTATTTAAATGGTATATTTCTTTATTTAAATGCAACATTTTTTATTCAAATGGTATAATTTTTCGTTTAAATGGTATATATTTTCATTTAAATGCAATATTTTTTATTCAAATGGTATCATTTTTCATTTATAAGGTATAATATTTTTTCATTTAAATGCAATATTTTTCCATTTAAATGCAATATTTTTCCTTCAAATAGTATAATTTTTTATTCACATGCAATATTTTGTATTGGTATAGTAGTTTTTTTTTATGTATATGCAATAACTGCATTATGGGAAATTCTTTTACGTCAACAACGTCGGTTATTGTTTGGATTTCTCCCCTTTCTTTCTAGACAGATTCAAGATTCAATAGTTTATTAAAGTCTCACCACATACATACAAGTATAAACACAATATAATATCAAGTACACAATATAAAATTTAGAATGCATGTATGTGCCATTCTTAAAAGAACTATGAGAGACTGTTATATACAATTATAAAAGAACAGAATTAAAACATAGTTTTGTTATTTATACAAAACATAAAAGTGCAATATCACCATGCACATCAAAGGATAAAACCTGATACATGTACATAATAAAAAAAAAACAGATTTTTAACAGTATATAAGATACTATTTCGTCGTAATAAAGTATTATGGCAGGTTTTGGCAACAGAACTACAAACATTTTCATTTTTGACATGAGTGACCACGAATTAAAAAAAAACGCGTCATGATATCGCCCCTCTAACTAAATTTGGCGATAGTGTGAGTTCGTGCACTGGCTGTTAATGCCAATAATGGCCAGATTGAGCAAAAAATGCGAGTGACAAGTAATTATAATTAATTTGACACACAACATGTTCATGGATAGTCTACACATTGAAATAAAAAAAAACATTACATAGCTAGCCCCCCTTCTTTAATAAGGACCATTCGGGATAAATTGGAACCATTTACAACCAATGTTACAACAATAGTCCTATGCCATAGAACGTACACTGTGAACTTCTTATTTTGGACCATCTATAATATGTGCTCTCATGTCTTGTGCCGCATATCATTTTACATTTAGGATTCGTTGCTGAGCTTTTTTCACTGTGTCCATCTCCGAATGCCTTAAAATAGAATTCGTTTATACAAGTAACTTTGTTTTGTGATTCAGTATAAAATATAATTAGATACAAATCTCTAATTATTTGTATCCAACAAATTGTAGGATTGTACGTTTAGCTAGTATCTAGATCAGTACAAAATGTATATAATAAGATTCATTTAACAGGGGTGGATCCAGAACCTCGGTGTCTATGGGGAGGGGTTCAGATTAAAATATTTGTATAGAGCTGTATATATGCGAGTATTGGCAGTAATGGTTAGTGTGTGTGTGTGTGTGTGTGGTGTGTGTGTGTGTGTGTGCATATGCAACTATTACAGTCATAATAACGTTCGATAACTCTGCATGTGACTGGTTCAATTCGGATTTTTACTGGTTACCTGATGAATTATTTAAAGAAAGTTGAAAAATATATTTAGTTCATCTCAGGCACCTCGGTTTATATCCATTCGATGTCTTCTTTTATGAATATAAAATGATATTGCAAAGAATTTCTTTGATAATCGGACAACACTAACCGGCATAGGTATTGCCAAAACATGCATCTACATGGGTATTGTCAAAACTTACATCGTGATTAGGTGCCATGTTTGTTTTCTTTGATCACGTTGATGTTATGACTTAATTAATATCTCCTTAATCTTGCTATGTCTAAGGCTATTCTTATAGTTACAATAACGTGTCATATTTAATTGCAATATAAACAGTGAAAATAAATTGAATTATGTGCATTAACAAAATAAGTGACGAACATCCTCTACGTTTAAAAATTATTTGTTCGCCATTTTTCAAAACTTTATAAAAATAACAACAGCATGTTTAAGCTTGATAAAAAGGTTCGATTACATGCTGCTTTAAGGTAAGACAATGACTGAAAACGCGAGCATCCAACAGTTATTTAATTTTCATTGTAGAAATCGTACAAATTATATTTTTACCATGTCGCCCCACGCTGTCAATCTAGTCGCCATCTTGAAAAATAATAACAGACTTTCTGAAAATAACTTATTTTCAAATCAATTTGGAAGGGACATACTAGAAAATTAAACTATTCTATATACGATATTTCAAATATTTATGAATATAATAATAAGCACAAAGACCCACAATTATTCCATCTGTTATTTTTAAATCGCAATTTAAGGTTAAAGACGACAGAAAATCCAATATTTATCGTAGTTGTATGAATTAACAGTGTAAACTATCGAGGCAACAAGACAAATTTTCAAAAGCATTTGGAAGGGAGAAGATCAAAATTTAAACTATTCCAAAAGGAATATTTATATTTCTAAATAGATGAGGAATTACTACATAGACCCACACTTTTAGTATCATGAACTTAAAGTAATGTATTTCATTGATTCCAGAAAGCCCCTATGCATTTCTATACAATTTACTTGGGCTTGATACGGGTGATGTGTGACGTCACAAAAGTCACGTGATGACTGCTATAGTTGGATATGGTGTGTGTGTGTGTGTGTGTGTGTGTGTGTGTGTGTGTGTGTGTGTGTGTGTGTGTGTGTGTGTGTGTGTGTGTGTGTGTGTGTGTGTGTGTGTGTGTGTGTGTGTGAGTATTTCAAGAGATATGAAGCCTAGATAACATTCCTATAACACAGGTCCCGTGTTTTACAAGCGATATGCACCCTAGATAACATTCCTATAACACAGGTCCTATATTTTACAAGCGATATAAACGATAAATAACATTTCTATAACACAGATCCTTTGTTTTACAAGAGATATGAAGCCTAGATAACTTTCATATAACATTGGTCATGAGTTTTACACGAAATATGAACCCTAGATAACTTTCATATATCATTGGTCATGAGTTTTTCAAGAGATATGCACCCTAGATAACATTTCCATAACACAGATCCTGTGTTTAACAAGAGATATGAACCCTAGATAACATGTCTATAAAACAGGTCCTATGTTTTACAAGAGATATGAACCCTAGATAACATTCCTATAACACATGTCCTGTGTTTTACAAGAGATATGAACCCTAGATAACATGTCTATAAAACAGGTCCTATGTTTTACAAGAGATATGAACCCTAGATAACATTCCTATAACACAGGTTATGTGTTTTAAAAGGAATTTGAACTATAGATAACATTCCTTTACCATTGGTCCCGTGTTTTACAAGCGATATGAACCCTAGATAACATTCCTATAACAAAGGTCCTTTGGTTTACAAGAGATATGAACCCTCGATAACATTCCTATAACACATGTCCTGTGTTTTACAAGAGATATGAACCCTAGATAACATGTCTATAAAACAGGTCCTATGTTTTACAAGAGATATGAACCCTAGATAACATTCCTATAACACAGGTAATGTGTTTTAAAAGGAATATGAACTATAGATAACATTCCTATACCATTGGTCCCGTGTTTTACAAGCGATATGAACCCTAGATAACATTCCTATAACACAGGTCCTTTGGTTTACAAGAGATATGAACCCTCGATAACATTCCTATTACACAGGTCATGTGCTTAACACTAGATATGAACCCTAGATAACTTTCATATAACATTGGTCATGAGTATTTCAAGAGATATGAAGCCTAGATAACATTCCTATAACACAGATCCTGTGTTTTACAAGAGATATGAACCTTAGATAACATTCCTATTACACAGGTCATGTGCTTAACACGAGATATGAACCCTAGATAACTTTCATATAACATTGGTCATGAGTAATTCAAGAGATATGAAGCCTAGATAACATTCCTATAACACAGATCCTGTGTTTTACAAGAGATATGAACCTTAGATAACATTCCTATTACACAGGTCATGTGCTTAACACGAGATATGAACCCTAGATAACTTTTATATAACATTGGTCATGAATATTTCAAGAGATATGAAGCCTAGATAACATTCCTATAACACGGGTCCCGTGTTTTACAAGCGATATGCACCCTAGATAACATTCCTATAACACAGGTCCTATATTTTACAAGCGATATAAACGATAAATAACATTTCTATAACACAGATCCTTTGTTTTACAAGAGATATGAAGCCTAGATAACTTTCATATAACATTGGTCATGAGTTTTACACGAAATATGAACCCTAGATAACTTTCATATATCATTGGTCATGAGTTTTTCAAGAGATATGCACCCTAGATAACATTTCCATAACACAGATCCTTTGTTTTACAAGAGATATGAACCCTAGATAACATTCATATAACATTGGTCCTGTGTTTTACACGAGATATGAACCCTAGATAACTTTCATATAACATTGGTCATGTGTTTTTTAAGGGATATGCACCCTAGATAACTTTCGTATAACATTGGTTATGAGTTTTTCAAGGGATATGCACCCTAGATAACATTCTATAACATTGGTCATAAGTTTTTCAAGAGATATGAAGCCTAGATAACATTCATATAACTTTGGTCATGAATTTTTCAAGGGATATGCACCCTAGATAACTTTCATATAACATTGGTCATGAGTTTTTCAAGGGATATGCATCCTAGATAACTTTCATATAACATTTGTCATGAGTATTTCAAGAGATATGAAGCCTAGATAACATTCCTATAACACAGGTCCCGTGTTTTACAAGCGATATGCACCCTAGATAACATTCCTATAACACAGGTCCTATATTTTACAAGCGATATAAACGATAAATAACATTTCTATAACACAGATCCTTTGTTTTACAAGAGATATGAAGCCTGGATAACTTTCATATAACATTGGTCATGAGTTTTACACGAAATATGAACCCTAGATAACTTTCATATATCATTGGTCATGAGTTTTTCAAGAGATATGCACCCTAGATAACATTTCCATAACACAGATCCTGTGTTTAACAAGAGATATGAACCCTAGATAACATGTCTATAAAACAGGTCCTATGTTTTACAAGAGATATGAACCCTAGATAACTTCCTATAACACATGTCCTGTGTTTTACAAGAGATATGAACCCTAGATAACATGTCTATAAAACAGGTCCTATGTTTTACAAGAGATATGAACCCTAGATAACATTCCTATAACACAGGTTATGTGTTTTAAAAGGAATGTGAACTATAGATAACATTCCTATACCATTGGTCCGTGTTTTACAAGCGATATGAACCCTAGATAACATTCCTATAACAAAGGTCCTTTGGTTTACAAGAGATATGAACCCTCGATAACATTCCTATAACACATGTCCTGTGTTTTACAAGAGATATGAACCCTAGATAACATGTCTATAAAACAGGTCCTATGTTTTACAAGAGATATGAACCCTAGATAACATTCCTATAACACAGGTAATGTGTTTTAAAAGGAATATGAACTATAGATAACATTCCTATACCATTGGTCCCGTGTTTTACAAGCGATATGAACCCTAGATAACATTCCTATAACACAGGTCCTTTGGTTTACAAGAGATATGAACCCTCGATAACATTCCTATTACACAGGTCATGTGCTTTTAACACGAGATATGAACCTAGATAACTTTCATATAACATTGGTCATGAGTATTTCAAGAGATATGAAGCCTAGATAACATTCCTATAACACAGATCCTGTGTTTTACAAGAGATATGAACTTAGATACATTCCTATTACACAGGTCATGTGCTTAACACGAGATATGAACCTAGATAACTTTCATATAACATTGGTCATGAGTATTTCAAGAGATATGAAGCCTAGATAACATTCCTATAACACAGATCCTGTGTTTTACAAGAGATATGAACCTAGATAACATTCCTATTACACAGGTCATGTGCTTAACACGAGATATGAACCCTAGATAACTTTTATATAACATTGGTCATGAATATTTCAAGAGATATGAAGCCTAGATAACATTCCTATAACACGGGTCCCGTGTTTTACAAGCGATATGCACCCTAGATAACATTCCTATAACACAGGTCCTATATTTTACAAGCGATATAAACGATAAATAACATTTCTATAACACAGATCCTTTGTTTTACAAGAGATATGAAGCCTAGATAACTTTCATATAACATTGGTCATGAGTTTTACACGAAATATGAACCCTAGATAACTTTCATATATCATTGGTCATGAGTTTTTCAAGAGATATGCACCCTAGATAACATTTCCATAACACAGATCCTTTGTTTTACAAGAGATATGAACCCTAGATAACATTCATATAACATTGGTCCTGTGTTTTACACGAGATATGAACCCTAGATAACTTTCTATAAACATTGGTCATGTGTTTTTTAAGGGATATGCACCCTAGATAACTTTCGTATAACATTGGTTATGAGTTTTCAAGGGATATGCAACCCTAGATAACATTCATATAACATTGGTCATAAGTTTTTCAAGAGATATGAAGCCTAGATAACATTCATATAACTTTGGTCTGAATTTTTCAAGGGATATGCACCCTAGATAACTTTCATATAACATTGGTCATGAGTTTTTCAAGGGATATGCATCCTAGATAACTTTCATATAACATTTGTCATGAGTTTTTCAAGGGATATGCACCCTAGATAACTTTCATATAACATTGGTCATGAGTTTTTCAAGGGAAATGAAGCTAGCTAACATTCATATAACATTGGTCATGAGTTTTTCAAGGGATATGCACCCTAGATAACTTTCATATAACATTGGTCATGAGATTTTCAATGAATATGAAGCCTAGATAACATTCATATAACATTGGTCATGGATTTTGCAAGGGATATGCACCCTACATAACTTTCATATAACATTGGTCATGAGTTTTTCAAGAGATATGAAGCCTAGATAACATTCATATAACTTTGGTCATGAATTTTTCAAGGGATATGCACCCTAGATAACTTTCATATAACATTGGTCATGAGTCTTTCAAGGATATATATGCATCCTAGATAACTTTAATATAACATTTGTCATGAGTTTTTCAAGGGATATGCACCCTAGATAACTTTCATATAACATTGTCATGAGTTTTCAAGGGAAATGAAGCCTAGCTAACATTCATATAACATTGGTCATGAATTTTCAATGAATATGAAGCCTAGATAACATTCATATAACATTGGTCATGATTGTTCAAGGATATGAAGCCTAGATAACATTCATATAACATTGGTCATGGATTTTGCAAGGGATATTCACCCTACATAACTTTCATATAACATTGGTCATGAGTTTTTCAAGGGATATGAAGCTAGATAACATTCATATAACATTGGTCATGAGTTTTTCAAGAGATATGAAGCCTAGATAACATTCATATAACATTGGTCCTGTGTTTTACACGAGATATTAAGCCTAGATAACTTTCATATAACATTGGTCATGAGTTTTTCAAGGATATGAAGCCTAGATAACTTTCATATAACATTGTCATGAGTTTTCAAGGGATATGCAAGGGATATGCACCCTAGATAACTTTCATATAACATTGGTCATGAGTTTTTCAAGGGATATGAAGCCTAGATAACATTCATATAACATTGGTCATGAGTTTTGCAAGGGATATGAAGCCTAGATAACATTCATATAACATTGGTCATGAGTTTTTTAAGGGATATGAAGGCTAGAAAACATTCATATAACATTGGTCATGAGTTTTTCAAGGATATGAAGCCTAGATAACATTCATATAACATTGGTTATGAATTTTTTTTAAGGATATGAAGCCTAGATAACTTTCATATAACATTGCTGATGAGTTTTTCAAGGGATATGAAGCCTAGATAACATTCATATAACATTGGTCATGAGTTTTTCAAGGGATATGATGCCTAGATAACGTGCATTAAGCACTGTTACTAGTACATATTTTTAAGAAGTATGTTGTTTGGATTATGTTTGTATAAGACTTGAATTGACTTTTATTTCAGGGCTATACATATAAATGAATTAAAATTAAGACTACGATTTCTCAAAATTTCAACAAAAAATGTCCCCATTTAGTAAGAATCTATCATGTGTGTCCCCCATTAATTTTACTTTGACAAGCATACGTGTCCCTACTTGATGTTATTTGGGCATTCATAGTTGTGTCCCCTAGCTTACGTTTATACAACACTAGTACAGAGTTAGTCGAGGTGTATAAACACTGTTGCTGAGTTTTTCCAGGGATGCGTTAACGTTTTTAAACACTGGCACTGAGTAAATCAAGTGGTATGACCCCTAGATAGCGTTCCTATAACACTGGTTCTGTGCTTTTCAAGTGATATGGACCCTAGACAACGGTATATAACACTGATACTAAGTCTTCAAAGGGATATGAACCCTATAAAACTTTCATATAACACTGATACTAAGATATTCTAGGTGAATGACCACTGACAGCAAATATTTCCACATCACTGACAATGAGTTGTTCCAGGTTTTTATCTGTAGGGAATGTTCTGAAACACTCTTACTGAGATGTTTGAAGTTTATAACCCTAGATAACTTTCATATAACACTGATTCTGAGATGTTCTAGGTAAATGACACCTAGAACACAGGTCCGTATACATAATTTCATCTTCATCAGTTTGTTCATTTGAATAGAGACCGCTGCCAATAGTTTAATTACATAAAATGATCCCATTTTGATGCATTCCATTGAGACACTAATGTCCCCACTTAGATATCTTTGATAAGACGAAAAGTCCTCATTTAGAAATCTCATATCATACTGTGTGTCCCCAATTAATTCACGAAATAAATGCCATTAATAGTCCCCATTTAGAAAGCTGATACCATAGATGTGTGTATAATTTGTGTGTCCCCATTTAGTTCACTTAATTTATGTCATTCAAATGACGTTTCTTAGCTACCAACTGTTACATGCGATTATAATAAGTTCTTTTGTAAGCAAATCTGATATTAAATTAAACACAAGACCTACACGAAAGAAGTCCCCATTTGAGCGTGTTGTAGCAGGTGTCCCCACTTGACACCTTAGACATGTATGTGCGTGTGTGTGTGTGTGTGTGTGTGTGTGTGTGTGTGTGTGTGTGTGTGTGTGTGTGTGTGTGTGTGTGTGTGTGTGTGTGTGTGTGTGTGTGTGTGTATGTGTGTGTGTGTGTGTGTGTGTGTGTGTGTGTGTGTGTGTGTGTGTGTGTGTGTGTGTGTGTGTGTGTGTGTGTGTGTGTGTGTGTGTGTGTGTGTGTGTGTGTGTGTGTGTGTGTGTGTGTGAGGGGGAGGGGAAGGGGGTTCAGATCAAAGATCGTTTCTATAATTCTATATTTAAGTTTTTACCATTTCACTTTATTCTTTATCCTATGATCTCTATTGTATTTGTCCTAAACATATTTGTTACTGGACATAAGGCAACCAAAAACAATCGACGTATTCTTTATATTTCATCATTTCTTTATTATGTTATCTATTGGTTTGGTTCCGCCCCTTATCTATTTATTGCACATTATTCTCTCTATGTAAACCAAATTCCTGTCCTGATAAATGGTCACTCATGCATAGCATGTGGTTATCAAAACAAGAAACATATTCATCGCGATTATTTGACATAAGAATTATAAGGATTAAACACATTTTTTCTAGAGGTTATTGATGTGTAAACCGGGGCTCTTACTCACAAACTTTACATACAGTTTGTGAGTTAATCGCCCCGGTTTACACATCAATAACCTCTAGAAAAAATGTGTTTAATCCTATAATAATTTACTTTTATTGGACTTATAGATGTCACTAGAACACACCCGCGAAATCGCGGGCATTCAGGGCGTAGTTTAAAGTATCAGTATGTAAAGTGTTGTTGGAAGAATTTTGTTAAATACAGAATGACTGGAGAATTTCAGCAAAAGTATCATAAGTCATAGGTTATTGGGGACAGGAAAATGTTTTTTTTTACCCTCCACCTTTATTTCCAAAGTTCCCAATTTTTGGTTTTCTATCAATTTCAATATGAACATACATTTAGTATGTTATGAACATTTATTTAAGTAAGGAGCCTGTAATTCAGTGGTTGTCGTTTGTTTATGTGTTACATATTTGTTTTTCGTTCATTTTTTGTACATAAATAAGGCCGCTAGTTTTCTCGTTTGCATTGTTTTACATTGTCATTTCGGGGCCTTTTGAAGCTGAGTATGCGGTATGGGCTTTGCTCTTTGTTGAAGGCCGTACGGTAACCTATAATTGTTAATTTCTGTGTCATTTTGGTCTCTTGTGGAGAGTTGTCTCAACATGGCAATCATACCACATCTTCTTTTTTTTAGATTCAATAAATTTTGTAAAAGATTTAATGACTGGAGAATTTCAGAAAAAGTATCAAAAGTTCACATGAATAATTTTAGCGCTTATCTGTATATTATGAACATTCATTACTATATTATGATATAAATAAAGCGTATTTACTTTCAATTCTAAGTTTACTAATCGATCATCAATGGTGATCATTGATATAGTATACAGACCCTCTCTATTTAATAAACTCTGTGACTGCCGTGGATAGTAAACTTGAAAATGATAGCAGATTAAATTCTGAAAATACACTTTATTCGTAGTATATGTATGTTCAAAGTATACAGAAAAACGCAAACCGGAAGTCTAATCTGACTTAAAATTTCGTACAATGACGGGACAATACCCGGATGCCTTTTTCTCGTTTTTCTCCTAAAATAACTCAATCTGAATAATCATATGAATGGATGACAAATGCGACTATGCACTGTACCTATAGGACACAGAGGCGTGTTGGTTAATTTATTGTGGAAAGAAGAGAAGCGACACCAAAAATGAGGTCTTCTCGTTTAATAGTATAGATTAGTCCCAGATCATGTAATAAAGTAGGTCTTATAAAAATATAATAGCATTTTAATGATGATTATATATATATATATATATATATATATATATATATATATATATATATATATATATATATATATATATATATATGTTCGAATCCCGGCGAGGGAAGAACCAAAAATTTGCGAAAGCAAATTTACAGATCTAACATTGTTGGGTTGATGTTTAGACGAGTTGTATATACATTATGTACACAGCCATGTATCACCATCATTGATGGCGATCCGATGGATACATCTGTTGTAGAGTTGTCACTGACTCAGACGTACTTATGAATATAATTATTTTCTGTGACTGTATATTACATTAATTTGTAGGATCCTTTACTATAGATAATTTAGCTGATCTGTAACAATAACATCTTCATGCCTTATATATCATGTACTGTAGTACGCCGCTAGATTAAAACTGACGTGGAAAGGTAACACATGCTCACCGAAAGCTCTTTTTTGAGAGCCCAGGTGGTCGTGTGGTCTAGCGGGACGGCTGCAGTGCAGGCGATTTGGTGTCACGATATCACAGTAGCATGGGTTCGAATCCCGGCGAGGGAAGAACCAAAAATTTGCGAAAGCAAATTTACAGATCTAACATTGTTGGGTTGATGTTTAGACGAGTTGTATATACATTATGTACACAGCCATGTATCACCATCATTGATGGCGATCCGATGGATACATCTGTTGTAGAGTTGTCACTGACTCAGACGTACTTATGAATATAATTATTTTCTGTGACTGTATATTACATTAATTTGTAGGATCCTTTACTATAGATAATTTAGCTGATCTGTAACAATAACATCTTCATGCCTTATATATCATGTACTGTAGTACGCCGCTAGATTAAAACTGACGTGGAAAGGTAACACATGCTCACCGAAAGCTCTTTTCTGAGAGCCCAGGTGGTCGTGTGGTCTAGCGGGACGGCTGCAGTGCAGGCGATTTGGTGTCACGATATCACAGTAGCATGGGTTCGAATCCCGGCGAGGGAAGAACCAAAAATTTGCGAAAGCAAATTTACAGATCTAACATTGTTGGGTTGATGTTTAGACGAGTTGTATATATATATATATATATATTATATATATATATATTATATATATATGTATATATATATTTAACAATGCCATTTTTTTGGGGGAAAAGGACAGGGGCAAGGCGTTTTAAAAACATATTAATGGGACGCTTGTTTGTTTGTTCTTCGGTAGTGAGCCAGAAGAATTTCATAACTGTTATTTTTTTGCATTGGGAAGATCTTCTGGCTCTCTTCCACCTCTTCTTTTTTGATAGGTTGTATAGACAGCAGAGGGACGATTATCTGATATTCTAGAGAAGGGGTTTTGATTGAGGTGTTGAACGCTACTTTCAACACGATTGGGCTACTCCGTGGTGGTCAGTTTAATTTACAGATGAAGGATGGGGAAGGGAAGAGAGGGAAGTATTATTCATTGTAATCCGTCGCTTATCATGTCTATTTTTCAGCTCTTTCCAGGCAACCATATTCATATATGAAATCCTTCTGTCCCCGACCCCAACAAATAAAATAAAACCAAAGGCAGGCTATTGACTTGGGACAGGCGCAAAAATGCGTCAAGGTTAAAATTTTGTGTGATCTTAACCCTCCCACTATACCTCTGGCCAATGTAGGAAAACAAACACACAGCAATATGCACAGTAAAATTCAGTTGTACAGTCATGAAGTACCAAAGGACTGTTAGCAGTTACTGACATGCTAGTATTGTATTGATAGCAATTATCAAATATTTCTCAGGCTTGACAATAACATTATTTATTTATGTCAATTCTTTTTTGTGGTTACATAAAATGCCAGCTTGGATGCAAAATACTGCTAACTCTAACAGCACTATAATTAATTAAGCTTTTGTACTGAACCGTGGCGTTTACATATCAAAAACCATTATTTTTTAATTTCATACTATGTAATGTGCAAATTCAGTCAAAAATAAGATACTTAATTTCTAAATGTACTTCTTTTAATTATCAAAACTGAAAATTGAAATTATTTTAAACATTGAAAAAGTGATTATATATTGCGATTGTATAAGTCAAACCTTCATGGAATTAAAATTATATATACCTGATCTAGAAATAGCATTTAAAGGACTTATTTTGCCGTGCCGTAATGATGATAGGGCCTTGTTTTTTTTTCACAGACAATATAACACTTTGCCATACATCATTGTAGGGATAAAATTATCTTTTTACATCTTTTGTCAGATTTAATTTGTAAGTGTCATTCACGGAATTTTACCCACTACGGAATTTGTGGGTGATTTTCGATATTTTTTGATAATAGCCCTTAATAACTTTTTAAAACTATATGTATAAGGTGTATGAATAACAGCGAGGAAAAGATATATAAATTACATTCAAATGATTGTGCTCAAACAGAGGTGGATGTAGAAGGTTTTCCAGGTGGGTCCCTCTTTTTTTGGAAAAATTTTGTTCATTTATAATTTTTTAAATAAACAATCAAATGTCGAAATGTTCAGGACTTAATTAAATCCGTATTTGGGTAAGATGATGCAAGCATGCGATTTTTATTGCGTCTTACACTTTGAGAAGCAAATAATCTTTTACTACTTTATTAGAATATTGTGTAAAAACGTTAATTATGAGCTATGAAAATCAAGTGGCTGGAGCATTTTTCTGAGAAAGTTTTAAAAAATTTCAAAGAAATATTTTTACAGTGGGTTAGCTTTCACTAGTCTTCACTATCCTATAGATAAAAAAACTTTTGGTTATATTCATAACTTAGAATCTTCATTGGAGGTGGAGCACGAATGCACAGCTAATTAATTATATTGATGTGCCACTTGTATGCAAGAGTGACATTCCTTTGTATTATGTGCCGAATCGAAAAAAAAGTTATACGAGTATTGTCTCCCTTTAACAGGTTCATTATTTTATAATTAAGTATAAGTTTCTGATATAATTTTGAATAATTAAAAAATGTATCAATTCAAGTATTTCAGTTTTTGTTATTGGTGTATCAAAAACATTATAGTACGAATATAATATCATAAATTTGAAACGTTTAAAATGATTACATACCAATATAAAGAACCGTTCATCATTTTTGAAAAAGACTAAAAATGAAAGTCGAATTATTTATTTCCCCTTCATGATAGTTTGATTGGGAAATTAACCAGAGTTATCTAATATTAGTCACAGAGAGGGACTAGGAAGTACACCACTAATTAATGGCCCCATTGCTTTCTATGCTAAATTCCTCAATTTCGAGTGGTCACAGCTCTTTTATCTTAAGTTCAAATAAGGTGACAATCATTGCATGTCAAAGCAACACCTTCTGGTGTCTTTTACTGAAAAAATCAACATACCTTACATTGCATATAAGAAAGAACTGGTTCCCGGAACTTCGGATGTACCAAAACAGGTACTTCCGATCTGACAAAAAGGCAAAATGTACCCTCCTTTTTAAATTTCATGCCTTTTTTTATTATTCAAATTTATCAGTCAAAATATGTTCTACAATGATCACCAGTCATGCAGCTTTCATTTGATACCAAAATTAATAAAATACTCTAAATATTTTGAAAGTTATGTCCATGCGTAGGAACTATTTTGTGTTAAATATGTACTACTTTCTGGTATGTGGTTTCTGACCGGGCCCGAATTAGTGGTGTTACACCACTAGCAAGCAATTTTTAAATGTAGCTTATTTAACGTTAATACAATTTTCCACTATACACGAATGTTACTTTATACAAATATAAGGACTTTGTTAGCTAAATCTACAAATTTTATAAGATATTATGATTTTTTATTACAATAGATTAATATGCTAAAGCATGACTGGAGCGGGTTCCTTTAAGTCCGTTATTTTTTGTGTTCTGTTTTTCGGTATACTATTGTGACGTAAAATTGTGCTTTATATTGTTTTTTGTTTAATTTATAAATATATGGTATAGATTATTGATGCTCTAAATTATATAAGAAGTTTTGACATGACTTTGGACAAATTATTTTGTAAACTATTCATCTAACTATTCCTGATATTATTATAGATTATTGGTATCAATATGCTGTTATAAAGAATGGAAATTGAGTTGCTCAATACAATAAAGACTAGTTATATAATTTATTAGTCAGTACAAGTTTAAGATAAACAAATTTATAACAATTTATATCATAATGAAAATCTAATAATGTATTCTGGGACAAATAGCAGATGCGACATAGAGTTAATTAGTTTCTGGTTTCTTGATAATCAAGTATTGTACACACATAAGATTAATAATAATTAAACAATTATCGCAAACATCTGCTTGTTTTGGCCATACTTCGAAATGTTATTAGTAGTGGTCAAGACATCACAGATAATTTGATAATCAGTAATTACAATAAAGTCTATAAAAGCCTAGGTTTACAATTTGTGTTCAATTCGAACACTTATTGTATTCTAGGTAAGTTTGAAATAATTTGAAATAAACAATTTATTCTTAAGATCATTTCTAATAGTTAAATTTATTTATTTTTCATTAAAGAAAGTTTTGAGATCATAAGTACTGTATTCATTATAACTGTTTTATTATATTAAGAACAATTAAAATGTATGTTTCATTTTTATTCATGTTTCAAATTACAAATACTTTGGAAATAACAATGTGTAAAATATTATCTAATATTGTAATATTTTAACTTTATTTTTCAATAAACAATTCGAACACTTATTGTATTCTAGCTTTTCCTGTTGCTGATTCCGGCCTATCTACCAATTGATTGTGAGTTTGTTTCCCCCTTATTGTGACATACGTCAATACTTTAGCACGGATTACAAAACACGGTAACAATTGTCACAATAAATTTATCGTTGGCATTAAGTACTGAAATAGGTGAACTTACGATAAAAGCCATTAAAAGAATACGCATTTGGTTTATACATGTATAACACATTGAAGGAATAACAGCAGAGTAGGAACACAGTTCGGTATAATTGAACTCTAATATCACGGGCTACGAGGATGTTAGGGGAGCAGAAGGGGAAATTAAGCACTCATAAACATGCGTAACTCTGTCATATTCTTTTTTTGCCTGTCCAAATTTAGGATCTAGTAATTCAGTGGTTGTAGTTAGCTGCTGTCTGTTTTAAGTATTAATCTTTATTTTGGTTTGCCATTTTTATATATATTTGTTCCGCTGTTTTGTTATGCCGAGGTCTTTTACTACTTACTATACGCTATTCGATCTCTGGTAAATAGTTGTCTCATTGGCACTCATATCACATCTTTGTATAATGAATATCAATTAGGAGATGACTGTATATTGTATTTCAAACTCCGACGACATCAATTTGTGATTTGATTGTCGCAAACATAGTTTACTGGTGACGCATTAGCGGAGTCAGTAAACGGATATTTCCGACCATCATTCAAAACATCTATTGATGCCGTCGGAGCTTAACACACAATACTGTTATCTCCATTATAATGAAACAGAAAACAACGTCAGATCATGCATTAAATATCTGTCATACGACGTCTGCGTTTGCGGGTACGTTTTCATAGCATCAATTATGAGTTCATGTCATAAAAATTGGTGACGTTATCCAATCAAAATGAACGTTACAAACGATGTTGCATTAAACTTTACCACTTACGTGAGCAAACCGGAATTTTCCCAATCCAATTCCCGTCGAGACATGTGTGAATTAGGTCTCCTTCTTTTAATTGAAATCCCGTAATACATTGTAGAATTACTGTCGTAGAATTTTTAAACAAAACTGTAGCATTTTGTGGGGGTAAAAAACATCACAACCGTCAATACAACCTACAATAAAAATTGATCTGCTACATTTACAAATATATCAATAATGTTTCTAGTCATAAAAAGTTGTTTTCCTTTACTTCATTTATATGTCATTGAATTACCACATAAAACGCAATAAGCTAGCCGCAAATGTACTTTACACATGTATTCTTTTAGCATTTTAAAACTTTGAAGAACCAAACATTCATGTACTGAAATGATAAAAGTACTTTTCAAGTACTTCGAAATGATTGTAATATTTTAGTACTGGAATGTTACAATATTGGATTTCGTACTTGTTGTCGTAAGCAGCAATTTTATACTTTCATCATGTAAAGTTAAATTAACACAATTTTATGCAAATCTTTTTTAAACCTGTTCTGTAATTTAGTTTTTCCCCCTTTCCTCGCTAGATTTAAGTACAAAAGTAATACTAATGATGTGTTGTACATTTATAGACCTTATTCCTATGGGCACTAACTGTGCCCCTTTGGTAGCAGATTTATTTCTTTATTGCTATGAATCTCAGTTTATGACCAAACTCAGTAAAGATCCATCATTGTTATATTTGGTTGATACATTCAAAAATACCTACCGTTATCTGAATGATATTTTTTCGTTGAATAATCCAGAGTTCTCTAAATATACTTATGAAATTTACCCAAAAGAACTTACTTTAACTAAATCTAACATAAACAACAGCAGTTGTCCTTTTCTAGATGTAGACCTTTCAATTTCTAACGGGAAACTACATACTAAAATTTACGACAAAAGAGACGATTTTTCATTTCCTATTGTTAATTTTTCCTTTTTTAGACGGCGATTTGCCTTTGGCTCCATCATACGGTGTTTATATATCCCAACTCGTTCGGTATGCCCGTGTATGTTCTAATATCATATATTTTAACGAACGTAATGCATCACTGGGAAATTATTGTGTCAGGGATTTCGATACCATAAATCACCTAAAACTTTTACTAAATTATTTCATAGATACAGAGCTTTGATTACTAAATTTGGCTGTACCTGTAGAAGACTTATTAAAAATGGTATTTCACATCCTAAATTTTACGGTAATATTGTACTGAAAGCGAGGAAATCACTATGTGATCTGTGTAAACTCATCGAACCTTTAAACAAACTTATGAGTAAGGGTTATCGTACCAATATTGTAATTAGATCTCTGAATATAGTTTACATTGGCACTAATATCGATTTTGTCACTAGCAAATTAAAACATGATAACTAAATTGTTCTTCTTTTGAGGCGGGATGTATAGAGACACACACACGTTATTTGTTATCTCTAAAGAAGTCGCTCCTCACTATCATACAACCTGTCGATACATTTATTTTTGGCATTGCACAATTCATGTCTTCTCTGAATGTTCATGACGTTAAAATACTAAATCCCTGGGATGTGTTTTAGTTGATTTAAGTCTCTGATGCATGATTTTTTGTTATTAATTGTTTTTGGCTTTTAACTAGCTTTCAGTAACTGCGAGTACTCTCAAATCGTATTTTCTTGTTAATTCGACCTGTTGATACTGTTTATAATGGGTTTTTTTTTTTGGTTATTTTATATTAATATGGATCTTGTCTATATACCAGCTTTGATTATTTGGAATATCTACTATAATTTTCACTTCTTCATACTACATTTGTATGAACATCATTTGTTAAAAAGTCATGGTCCCTGAGGAGGGTGGGCTCAACAACTGCATGATAGATACATATATCTATAATACTAAAATTACGAGGTCCAATTTGTCAGCCGTCATCACGTAAAAACGACGAATCAAAGAATTCAACTTTATATATAACTAATTATGTACAAAGGTGTAGATTAAAAATTACACCACTCCAGGCCCTTTTGTTTTCCACGTAATTAATATTGCCAATAGTTAAGAAGTTCCGGGTCGAGGCCGATACCGATACCAATTGTATATTCACATGTTACCTATTACCTTATTTGTACGTTCCGCATCTGACCGCTGCTGACAGGCGCACCAACAAACGGTGTATTCGGGATTAATATGCTATATACACGGGTCATAATCACATTGTAGTATTTTAATCAGTAAGACTTTCTAAGATAACAATACGAATACTAAAAATCTGGACTAAAATTAAGGCCTAGACGTAAAACAGCGAATCAAAGAATTCAACTTTATTTATAACTAATATAGGACAATGCTGTTGATTAAAAAATACTCCATTTCAGGACCTTTGGTTTCCCAAATAATTAATATTACCAATAATTGATAAGTTCCAGTTCGACTTGTTCAAACAGAAAGATTTGAAAGCAGACGGAAAACTGTGCATCTTATAATCGGCATGACTTTATCAGATGACAATACTAATACTAAAATAAGGCTTGCGCATAGTTATATACTTTAATTCAGTCACGGCAGTGGCGTAGCTTGCATGTATGCTCAGATGCTCAAGCATCCACATCATTTTGACAGGGAAAAAATATAAATAAAGATATGTTCGCAGCAGTTAAACTCGGAGGTATCCGTATGTAACAAGGGTTAGGATATGAGGAAAACATTGAATTATTTCCGATGAAGTATGCTTGGTCTAATATTAAGGATAATTTAGTTTATGTAACAAAACTGTGTCAAGATGGATAAATCGCAGAAAAGAGTTCTCGATTTTTTGTCGTAAAAAGATTGCGTCGTCGGCTACGGCAAGTGCAAAGGACGATGCACAGATTCTGGGACATGTTTCATCTGAAATTGAGCCTAGCGGAGCGATTGCTTCTACAACTGACTAACAACATAACTGACAACTAAACCACCATATCCTGATATCGTTTCCTGTGACATGAAAGACGACGTGAAAAAAAACTAATCTATAATAGAGTGTGATCATTCCCAGGCTTATCAATAAATTCCAGTTTATATCTAGGTCCACATATTAATTTAATTTTCAATAAAAGAACAAAGTTTCTATGTCTCCTGTATTGCACATGTTTTATGTAACTAAGGAACAAGGGCAATAACTAATGAAAAATAATATTTTCCCTCTTCCTTTTACTTTTAATGGAGAAATAAAAGATTAAGAAAAAATGCAATGGGATTTCCGTTATAATTCATATTTCAAAAGATCTATGATATAAAAATCTGGCAAGAATTGTACACATCAGAGTGCAAACAAGACCGGCCGGATTGACGGACACCAGGAAGTGCCGCTGTGATGGGGCGGTTTTCTTAGAAATGCATTGGATAGGGAATCACTTCAGTTCCTTTATACAGAAGTGCCGCTGTGATGGGGCCGTTTATGATATGTCAAATATAAGATTGGTGGGAAACTTTTACATCAAATAAATAAATTATGAATTACATTCAATTTCGAGACTTTTGAGAAAACATTTAAAATTTTGTTTGAAATATAATTATATGAATATTGGTGGGTATTTTGGAATTAAACAAAAATCTAACCAGTGTCGGATTCTACATGAGTACATGTGCTTACAGGAACAATGTCTGAAAAAAAATTCTGCATAAAATAGTCTAAAAAGAATTTCGCCTCGCTCCGCTCAGCAAAAGCATCCACATCATTTCAACCCTGGCTACGCCACTGATTTGTGAATACTGAGAAAATCAGACTTGGAATTTACCCAGAAATTTACCTTTTAAAAACAACCACAATTCAAATTGTCGCAGAAACAAAACATAAATTACAACTCACCTAATTTCCATGCACTTATTAATATGACCAAAGAATTGAACGTTGTTCCTGTGTTCAAATGCATTTGCATCAAGTAAAAGTCCTCTTGTCTAATTTTTATTCCATTTTACTTGAGTATCTAGACTTGTATTTGGCGCATTCCTCACACTTTTATAGAATTAAGTTAGATAACTTTGGTTAAAGAAACATTGCCAATGTTTTAATTAGCCAATAGAATGCTCAACATATTTGACGTAAATTGAAAAGTACGGTAAAAACATTTAGCTCTTAAATACATTACAGACAAAAAACAACTTGAAAACAGTTTTAAAAAAGATCGTTTATTCTTGTTTTTTTTATAATAAAGTTATTGAAATTTGTCTATTAAAGGTATTTCCGCCGCTGGGAAATGTTAACAATATCAAAGTAAATATTTCTTTTTTTCTGGTTTAGTGTTTACAGAAACATCCAAATCGAATCAATGTTTGTGGATCATGAATTATATGGAAAGCCAACAGGGTCAAAATTCTTTTGTAACTTGTCAATTCGTAACTTGTAGTTGTTTAATTTCATAATTCGTAATGCGTAAATGGTCAGTTTGTAACTTGTGTATATTTGTAATTTCAAAATTCGTAAATCGTAAATTGTTAATTTGTAACTTGTAACTGAGTGATTTCAAAATTCTTTATCGGTAAATTGTCAAGTTTTGTAAGTTGTAACTTGTCGATTCGTGAAATGTCGATGTGTGAAATGTCAAAGTGTTAAAATGTTGTCGTTGTTGTATTATGCTAACGATCATTATGACGACAGATGGCGCTCGGTTTCTTAGACTTCATGTACATAAGTAGAAGCACCTCCATATGGATTAAACCTTGTCATTTAAATCATGTATTTACTATACCAAACTAGATATACCAAACATACTCAATGTTGACTGACCAGTATACCAAATACAAATTGAACTATACTTCAAACTATATAAATCTAAATAATAACTCAACAAATATATATTGCATTTGCCGTACGGACGAACTAGCCGGCATTTAATATGATATAATCTGACATTATGTGACGATACATATTTATTACAATACATCAATCGAAAATGATAAATTAGACTAACAGATTTGTCTATTTCATAAACAATATAAAAGAATCTATTCCTTAAATTTTCATCTTCGTCATTAGTGATGAATGCCACCAAATGCCGCAAAAAAGAATGCATGTTTACAGGATCCCAGTTTTATTTTGTTTACTGAAGACGACAGGTGGCTTTTCGTTGAAGCGGAAATTATATAAAAATACGTCCCGAATAGTTCAGTCCTGGTTCAGTCTCTCCACGTAATCGATCTCTCCCAATTTCGAGGTTAATGAAATAGTCGTTTGTCAGCGGAATAGAACGACAGAATTATTCAAGTAAATACAATAAGGAGATGTGTTAATAAACCGTATGATTGCCAATGGGACAACTATCCACCAAAGTTCAAATAAAGTCGATGTAATTAAGCAAGTATATACAGGCAACTTACGGCCTTCAACAATGAGAATATCATATATAGTCTATAAAGGCTACATTACTTGAAACCCCAGGTACTAGTAATAAACGATTTCTGTTAATCCTCAAATGCTACTATCGGACCATTGTAGGCTAACAGGATGGGATAGGGCTGACAGATATAAATATGCCAACTGAACTATAATTCTTGTCACGAAGCTTAAAAATTACCGCTACCTGATTTTTCGTTCTATAAAAAATTACAACCAAGACGACCAAAATGTTCCCCATTCCCTCTCAACTGCTGCTTAACGCCCAGTACTCTCGTTAAGATCCCCAACCGGTGCCACCCCTCCTTATAGCCCGGCAATCCATACAAATCTAATAGTTCGTCGATTGGATCGTGTATTGACCGAAGTGATTAACGATGTTAATCAATAAATCTAAATTTTTTGAAATTTGCATTACATATGAAATTTAGAATAATTTGCAATGAATTGGTAACAATATAAATATTTCACGCCAGAATGTCAAGAAATGACGCTATTGACAAACTATGTTGTATTCCGCCTGACTCTTCTGTCGAGCAGTGAGCCAGGATCCCAGGCTACCCTTTTACTCTTCAAAATGACCCAAGACATACCCCCCGGGGATGGGGGGGGGGGGAGCAAACCCCAAATCATGTGTGCAAAGATTATCATGGAGAAATACAATTAGGATATGCATATGTATGCATATTGGAGATAATTGCTTCTGGCATGCAAATGGCGAGATGGTGAAGACCTTCTCTGACAAGTCAAATTCAAAGGGTGTCACTTTGGCTAAAAGTGGTGTAAGTTACGTGTTTAGTAAAAAACAGTTTCATAGTTTTACGACATTGGTAATTGACAAAATATTCAGAGGGGACACCTCCTAGTATATTTCGATCTATTACCATGATCATCTTTATCTAGGAATACTTTGTGATCATACCAATACTGGCTTTAATACAATGTTAGAGAGAGCACCGTCGAGAACAGTTTCTGATCATGAACGACTGTCAGCCCTCGGTGTGAGCACTGCAATGTCTTCAAGGTTGTTCCATTCGATTATAAGTACTGGTTTTAAGAAAAATGAGGTAGACTTATGTTATTTTGCCCTTTGTAAAGTTCTTGACCTGTTTTTTCACAACATTTCTTGAATAATAATTGTTAAATCCCTTGGCGGCAATTGTTCTTTTTGGACGAACTTTTTTTTATTGTCTGGTTCTATAGCAGAAACCACCCCTCAACCACCTTGTACAGAAATATTAGCTTCTGGCTTGAGCGTATTGTCTGTATGTCTTGTAGTTTCAGTTTTGTGAGCGTTTTTTGAGACGCAACCATCTTCTCCGGATTTGTAGTCTACTGTTATAAATTTTGCAGGTTTTCGCTATATTCTTTCAAGCTTGTTGATGTTCGTAGATGTGTAAGGGTCCCATACTATTGACCATAACCCATTATTGACCTAAACAGTGAAATGTATGCGGTTTCCTTGCATTCCGATGGACAATATCTCAAATTTCTTATCAGGAATCCTAGTGTTGAGTTGGCCTTCTTGGCTACGTTGCAAATATGATAGGCCATTTTAGGTCCCCATTTAGTTTTCTGGTACTATAAGATTTTATTACAAAATATTGCGTATTCAATACAGTTTTGGTATGAAGTAAACATTAACTTAGTGACTCATTTAAAATAATTTTTCATTCAATTTGTTATTCAAAGTACAAATATTTATATAAAACATTTGTTATCTTCATTACCCAAGAGCCAACTTTTAGATAAAGCATGTTCGTACATCAATTAAATCATTAGATAATTACATTTTTTTCTGAAATTCTAATATTGAGCTTATATTAAGAAACAATAGGTGTTCAACCATTTCTCCCATCATACATTCAGTCAAATATTTGCACCCGAGAATACTGATATAAGTATGAATTTTCCAGCTCCGTCTTATATTTCATGTAATTCGTTTAATTTTGAACCGGTCAAATATTAAGAAAAAATATCCTGCCAAGTGACAGTATTTATATTTGCAAAGTTGATAAGAAAGTCCATTACAGCGACACGTCTGTATATTCCTTAATACCGTGAGGAAGTGACACACCCTCCCAGGTTTGGTGACGAGTACAGTAAACATAATATATGTTTATTCGAGGTCACCTTTATATAAAACTGAGTCCAAGGTAGACATGTAAACAATATATTTTATGTCTATTTGTTTTCTATTATATGTATGTGCTGTATATACTTGATTTAAATTAGTTAGTTATATATTCCATATGGAGGTGCTCCTACTTACAGAAGAACAAAACAAATATTTTTTTTTTTTATTTGCCAATCACGGCGCCCAGAATGAGCAGAATAATTATAATACAATTTTCAAACATAATGTAAAGTAAATTCAAAATAGGTTAAACATAATATGATTGATTTTGATTTAGTTGATTGATATAATATTAAAGAAAATGAAGTAGGCAATTTGTAAATAATAAACATATATAATACAATATGACCAATAGTCTGTTACTCTGGTCCCTTTATTGGACAGCACACCTCGTAGTATATACTAATAATTTATCAAATGTAAAAGAAATAACTTATGTAAATGCATATTTGATCATACATAATTTTATATAGAGAAAATCTAATTTAATATTGTATTTCTGTTTATATTTAAAACCTCTAATAACTGACAAATTATTATCAAAATGTTTTTATCTTCATTTCCCATTAGCCAAATAAAAAGAGATTTGTTATCAAGTTTTGAAATATTTTTATTTTTACTATATATTTTGCTTAGAAAGGGATTTCTAACATTATCCAGAGTTTTACATGTTAAAAGAAAATGCATCTCATCTTCTATTTCCTCATTACAGAGTTTGCATATTCTATTTTCTAGTTTAATATTAAAATAACGACCTTTTTCTATTTCAAGTTTGTGAGCTCCAATTCTAAATCTTGTTAAAACACATCTTTGAATATATGGTAATTTCAATAAGTAAGGCTCAAAATTAAAATTTGGTTTAAATAATCGATAAGTTCTAAGTTTATTTCCAGAGGTCTTATTTTGTCTTTTATCATTAAATAATTCTTTCTTCCATATGCTGCAATACTTTAAATATAATTTCTTTTTCACCATATTTCTAATGTTTATTTTAGATGAGAGCACCTGATACTCTTTTAAATCAAGTAATTTTAAGATAGCATCAATACTACTAGCCCAACAATTCTTCCCAGCTTTAGATAATGTATTTGAGAGAGAGTATGCATTTGTTAATAAAATATTATTTTTAATATGAATTCTTTTCCAATATTTAATCATGTTTGTTAAAATATCTATCATTAGAGGATAACGACCTAATTCGCCAAATATGGCTAAATTTGTTGCGTGCTTATTCACTCCTAATGTAAATCTGCAGAATTTTAGATGCACTTTTTCATTTTTTAGATCTTTACATAATCTATAGAAATAATTAAGTTCTGTGTCATTATTTAACTTTTTTGAATTAAAACAGCCCCATATTTCTGAACCATATAATAATACAGGTTTCACTGTGTGATCAAAAATGTGCATTAGAGTGGAGATATTAGGTTTATAATTAGTAAAATATTTTGTATATTTAAAGAATGCTTTTAAGCCTTTTTTATATAACATGTTTTTGGCTTCTGAAAAGCTGCCAGATGCACTAAAAGTTATGCCAAGATAAGTATAATGTTGGGTACTTTGGATGTACGTGTCTTTATATGAAAGCTGTGCATCTTTAATACGGCCAGATGTATTAAAAACTACAGACTTTGTTTTTTTTAAATTAACTTCTAACCCCCAATTTTGACAATAAATTTCCAGCTTATTTAGTGCATTCTGTAAACCTTTTTTAGATTCAGAAAGCAGTACAAGATCGTCAGCATAAAGAAGACAATTTAATGAAACATTTGATAGCAATACTGGGTCACAGGTTTCATCTAATAAAGATTTAAAATCATTTATAAATATTTTAAAGAGACTTGGGCTAAGATTATCTCCTTGTCTTACTCCAATATATGATCTAAAGTCTGAAGTTAACATGTTTCGTGTTTTTATACATAGTATGTTATTAGAATACATACTTTTGATTATATTATAAAAATGAGTTCCTACTCCAATTTTACTAAGTTTATAAAACAGTCCTGTGTGATTAACCGTATCAAAAGCTCTTCTAAAGTCAACAAAACATGTGTATAATGGTTTCGAACCTTTTTGTGTGTGTTTATCTATTAGAGTTTTTAAGACAAAAAGATGATCACTAGTCATTTTACCTTTAGAGAAACCAATTTGTTCTTGGGATATAATGCCATGCTTTTCTAAATATTTTTCTAATCTATTATTTAATATTCTGGTAAACAACTTTCCAATATTACTAATTATTGCAATTCCTCTGTAATTGCTAGGTTCTGAGGTGTCACCTGACTTATGTATAGGAGTTAAAAAACTTTTACACCAAATTTTAGGAAAAATTCCACAAGTTAGGACATTATTAAATATTTTCAAAAGGGGTTGAGAAAAATGTAGAAAACCATATTTTAACATTTCATTTGATATTTGGTCAAATCCGCAGGCTTTTTTATTTTTTAAAGATTTCAGTGCATCAAGAACCTCTTTTTCAGAAATTTTAAAATCTAGCTCATTAAATTGCTTACATTTCTCTGCTTCAGCTAACAATTTATTTAGATCCTGGTTATTTATATCTTTAGCAGTATTTAATTCCCTAAAATAGTTCAACCATTCTTCAGCTGATATATTGTCTTGAGATTGCACTCTAGAATCACCACCTTCACTTAAAAATTTATTCAGAAGTTTCCAGTAAGCTTTAGGATTGTTATCTTTTAAATTATCAAGCTGATTTACTAAATTTTGTCTATAGAGACGTATTGTATTTTTTCTAGATTTTCTATAATGCTTTAAAGCACTAAAATAGGATGATCGAATATATGGATCTTTATTATATTTTTTAAATAAATTTTCTTTATCAATGAGATGCTTTTTTAGGACTGATAGAGATAGATTTTCCCAATTAGGTTTTTTCTTTTTCTTGTTAGATTTTTTAAAACTATGATGTTTCTTTCTTAGACTTTTGTTTGCCACATCATAAATTACCTGATTAAAGTTATTAATTAAAGAATTGATTCCTGATTCTGTTTGATCAACATGTAATTTCATGAAATTGGACAGATCATTCTGAATTTCTGATGAGGACAACACATTTTGGAATTCCACCGAAGATTTATCAGTCCATATGTATGAAGGCGGAAGAGGTTCAAGAGGACAACCACCATGTTTACAATCATTTTCTACAGAGTATTTTACATTTAACATCATAGATATTTGACAATGGTCAGACATTGTTCCAATAAAATCATGTACATGAAAAAATGAAATATATTTTACTAAATACTCAGATACAATGAAATAATCTATGACACTACTACCATTAGGTTGATGTGAGGTGTACTGTCCAAAAGTATCTCCAAATGTTCTACCATTTAGAATTCTTAATTTATCTTGAATACATAAATCAATTAAAGGGAAACTTCGCAAAAAAATCAAAAATTGATATTATGTTCATTCTGTATAAAAATGTTCAAATTCATAGATATTAAAGTTTTATTCCGCTAGATAAGCGATCACCATCGATTTTAAATTTAGAGTATCAATTCTCCGAGATCCGCCATCTTGTCTTCTTTCCCGATGAATAAAAACGATATGTCTATAAACCACAAAGAAACAAAACTACAGTAACCGATGTAGTCGTAATTGCGTGTCGATATCTTGTCAATCGTACGGTTGTTTAATACGACTAACTAACTTGATACGGAAAATATTCTTACTTTTTTTAAATTACCATAGTCTGTTGTTTTTAAACTGTTGATATTGGAATTAGGTGAAAAGTCAAAGTTGAAATCATAAATAAGTGTTCCGTGAAAATTGTTTTCGAAAATCTAATTTGTTCATAATTCTTTAAAGTAATAAACTTTTTTCAAATATATTTTGATCTTCCCTTATCTGATCACCAGCATGGCTAAAGGTATTACTTCCAAAGGTATTGTGAGGGGTGTGAGGTGACACGTCCAGGTATTCAAGCGATTTCCTGTCGGGCTTGCAAGTTCATGCATCGTTTCACTTCTGCAGGTATTGATCAGTGTACACGGCTGATAACTTATAACTTATAACTTTCCATTTTGAACTATCAGATGTATAATATACAACTCTGTCTTACTTGTCATTACTAAACTCATACGCTTGTTTATAAATAACATTTCTGGTGTAAAGAATATAATTCATAATATATAAATAATACCCAAAAAATAAGATTTGATGAAATTAAAATCTATTTAAATATTTTTTCCAAGGGTGAATTTGGGAAAATGTAATATATAGTCATTGTCAATAGTGAAGGACAGATTGGAACAGACCAGAAATATTGATTTAAAAAAATGTACGCACTTGCCGACGATTCGTTTATACGACTGGATATAAAGTTACGGAACTATAGCGCAATTTAAAATATATACGTGTATACATTGAACATAAGAAAAAAACATATATTTTGAATAAATAGGGGTAAAAGTGTTGTAAATAGACTAGCCAACGTATGCCAACAGTATGTAATCATCGAATGTCGATAGACTACAGTTGTATACCAAAAGAAGAAGAGAACCAATTTGATTTAAATACAGGTCGATGTATAACTTTTGCTTTGGTTCATTGAAGCTGTGGACCTAGGAAAATCACAGATTTATATTTCAATAAGATTGTTCTCAAACAAAGGAAGGAATTCGTCATCACAATTGTTATATATGCCACTGGACGAACACTAATTATCCCCAGGGGATGTGAATATTTTGCTGGGAAACTTTTGAGTATCAAAGTTTCAAATTAATTTCGGGATTTATTTTCTTTCTTGGTATTCAATAACCGAAAAAAGAATAAATTACTTGTTCGCTAAATAGGGATATTCTTGTCAGATAAAAGAATTTTAGTTATATTTAAAAAATAGGGAAATATTACATTAAATTGGTTCTGTCTTTTTTTAAACATCGTTAAAACGATGTGTGTCTAAGGTGAACGCCACAAGAACCCTGTAATACTAGTACGAGAGTATAGCATGTAAACATTCCTTCTCAATAATATGGTTGTATTGGAAAACTTTTCATACAGATTGACAACTCATTGTCCGATATGCATGTAATATTTGCCACATGACGCCCATAGTTCTTTCTACCATCATCACCTTATTCCTTGATATTGCTGTAAACATCGATGGTTCACACCCAAACAAAATGGGAGTAATGAACCTTCAGAGCTTCTCCGTGTTATACACTTGTGAAATATATAGACGAAATTTCTGTATTGAAATGAATCTACATCTCACAAACAGGATTTTCAAATAACGATTTTGAGAAATCACCTTACAAACCAATATAAACGTATGGCAAGATATAACAATGAAGGAATTTAGTTTTTGTCAGAACTCATCACTATATCATAAACGTATACGTATATATATGCATACAGTTTCAAATATCAAGAACAAGCGTTCGATGTCGATAGTCTGTTCTCTAACTGTTCAGAGTTAGACATGTCACTTGTTCATTCTTGGAAGCCTTCATATTCCCCGTCTAACGATGGGAACTCTTTCTGATTGTGTTGACTATAAATGCTTGTATGGTAATTCTGTCGTTTATCTGTACAAGCGGTTGCATTTCCTCTCCTTTCCCAACAAACAAACGAACGAAACTCTACTAGTCTGATTTCTCTGGAGCTCATCCTCAATGGCTCTTATACGTCAGGAAACTTACATGTATACTAATAATGATTGTTTCATGAACAACGATGTATGAACGAACTATTATAAATTCGTCAATATCTGTAATGCATGACTAAAGTATAACTTTTATTACAACTACTGTATTACTTATTTGGATTAATGACGGCTATCATGTTCAACATTGCACAACTATTATCATAGAATTTAAAAAAAAATCCTCAAAAATCCTCAAAAGATATAATGCCTTAGCTTAGATAATTAGTATTCTTTTCACAAAAAGTTCGTGTAAATGATTGTCAAATGAATTTAATTATGTAAGAATAAAATGTTAAAAAGAAACTAAAAAAAATTATGCATGTTGTATGTTGTATTTTTTTGTCAATTAAAAACTTTAAAATTGCAATAGTTTTATTAGCATTTAAACACAGCCAGATTTGAATACAAGTTAAGAAATTCCGGTAAAGTCAATGATATCAAACAGATGTACAATGGTATATCAAATTGGGTAATATTGCATTTAGTTTTTATTAAAGATTAAAACTACTATTTTTTGCTTCATATTTGAAT
The DNA here is from genome assembly GCA_019925275.1 of Mytilus edulis. NCBI lineage: Eukaryota > Metazoa > Mollusca > Bivalvia > Mytilida > Mytilidae > Mytilus > Mytilus edulis. The sequence continues at coordinate 70,830,333 of CM034360.1, forward strand.
CTTTACGCCAATTGCCGCTAAGAAAGTAATCAAAAATTGTTTCCTTTTATTTTTATACACTTTCGGAATTACGAATCTGAATTTTATTTTCAATTAATTTACACAATTTAATTATTGTATCTTTATTCTCATCGTGTATTTAATCTTAGTGTATTAACATCATGACAGCATATACTCTAATCCTTTCTATTTATCCTTTCCAAATAACAACATTTATACCTGTGTACGCTTGAACTCACACCTGCGGCTAAATAGCTACAAGGTAAACGAATTGACCTCAAGCCGAGAAATATACAGTGACCTTTACAAAATAATATACACACTCTGCTCACACATTAGTTGCATTGAAATGATTATCAAAACAATAACGGTAAATAGAACTGAAATATTTTCAGTTCAATATCAGTAAAAATGTTCAATAAATATTTTATGAAAAAAATCTTAACAATAATTAATTAAATTTATTCAAAAACATTTACTAGAGATAATTTTATAGGAGTTTAATTCAATCAATACAAAACGGTATATATATGCATATTCACTTTCGTTCATTCTTATATTGTGGTTTATAACTTCGACCATTCGTCAGCTGTGCGCTTTTAATTACGTATATTGTCGATAAGCTATAAGAGTTAAACAGATTTTATTTTTTCCCAGAATTCAATAAATCGGGCTAATACGTCACGACCCACTCGAGAATTCAACCAAAAAAGTTACAAATACTTGATTTTCTCCGTTATTAGAAGGAATATAAATTTAAAACTTTGCAAATGTGTTTTTTATGTTAAGATGAACATAATTAGATGATAAGTAAAAAATCGCGGAATTTCCCTATTTCCCCCTTTGAGAAAGTATATTATCTTGACTACTTCTAGAGGGTAAATCTAAAAAACCGAGCACCATCTGTCGTCATAATGATCGTTAGCATAATATGTAACGACAACATTTAACACTTTGACATTTCACAAATCGACATTTCACGAATTGACAAGTTACATGTTACAAAACTCAATATACAAATTGACAATTTTCCGATAAAGAATTTTGAAATCACACAGTTACAAGTTACAAATTGACAATTTACGAATTAACAATTTTGAAATTACAAATATACAAGTCACAAACTGACAATTTACGCATTACAAATTATGAGATTACATAACTACAAGTTACGAATTGACAAGTTACAAATTAAGAATTTTAACTCTCGTTCACGGGTGTCATTCGGTTTAACGAGAGAAATGATTGTAATAGAATATCTAACGGCGGTCAAGTATTGAGAGACGATCGTGAAAGCTCTGGTAACGGATCGTGAAAGACATTTATTTTAATAAATATTCTAGTTTAGAATTTTTGAAAAAATCGCTTAATTTTCAAAACGCGGAACAAATCCGAACAAAAAATGTCTGTCAAAATGGTTTAACTTCCTCAACATAACTGTGAAATAAGATTAAGAAAATATGCAGTACTTTATGACAAAAACACAAAAGGCGCAATCCATGTCTATGAAATTAATTACAAATAACACGCTTTATGTACCTATAATGGTCATATTTCAGTTTTTCATAATATAATTGAAATTCAATCTTTGGTGTATCTGATAGTACAGTAAAATTAAAGTATGTTCTTCCCTGAAAAGCATTAATTTGTATATAAAAACCTTGAATTTGTTGAATTTCCACCAAACTTGATCGTGAAAGATCAGGCAACGCATTCTTTTGATCGTGAAAGATAATGCGTGACCAGACTTAATACTAGTAATCAGAAATCAGTATTTCTTTTACCATTTGATAAACCTGCAACTGGTTGAAGCCTGTAACTATTTTGATAAAGATGAACATTAATTTAAAAGCTATCATTTTTTTTTATTCAACACTTTACCTCGAAAGTTAAAAAAAACAAACTAAAAACGTGTCTAAATAAGTGTGAAAGATTCAGCTTTGAGAATAGGTCAAGTGCAACTCAGGAAGACCGACACGATTAAGCCAATAATATGGATATGCAACGTTTAAACCAAAATGATATCCATCAAACAAAAAATTACAGCAAAACAGCATCTTTCATGAGTAATTTGAGATTGAACGATACCTTACATTTTGTGCAACAGTACTTTCTTAAGTTCTTTGTATACAACGCAGATGTTGATTGATTTAACCATATACTACAGACTATAGAATACCAGAGCACAAATGCTGTAATGTCTCGACTGCTTTACTTATGATAGTATATTTGTTGAACGTCTATAATATCACGGGTTTTACCAGAAGTGTCAAATGCGCTTAAGATTGTCAATGGTTCATAAAAAGAATTCAAGGTCTAAATACCATGCCATACAGATCTCTACAAATATCATGTACACCAAATAAATGTGTTCCTATTCTTACAGTGCATTAGAAACTGTCAGACAAATGTAAAAGTTATGCTTGGCCAATTAATTCAGAACACAAGGTTAAAAGTATATGAACCCTGACCGACAGTCAGACATAGAAATCTTACTATCATGCAATGTATCAAATTCAATTGAAGTCATCATGGTCATATATGAAACATGCAGACAGACATGTACACGATACACGAAATACATACCTTGGCGCTATAGCATACAGGTATATATCCAAAATTAAAGATAAACAACATAAAACGAACATTGCCGAATGATGCATGGTAATGAGTTCGATGTTATTTGAAACCTTGCAGAAGTCGAAAATGTACATCTTACAATCATAACAACAGACAGTTATTTTAAAGCTTAACGAATCCGCGATACGGATTTGACCACAAAAATGAATCTTCATCCATGAAATAAGGCAAATTCGGGGTCAGGTGAATCCTGTCTGACGGACATGTAGTTTATAGGATCCAATATACAAAATGTGGGTATCCTATAACTCGTGATAAGTGAGTACTCCACATGACAATAAGAAGTTTCATCCTACAATCATCTAACTATTTTACATTTTATTTTCTGAAAATATTAATACTTTGAAATACTTAAACCTATTGAGGATGTTGACCTATCTAGCTTTTCTCAATACCAATACCAATAACAAATATTAATAATGATATAGTTTAAGAATAATTTGAACATCTTCGTAGCATCAGATCTTTCACGATCCTTTTCACAATCTTCAAAAAAGCGGTACGTGATCTTTCACGATCCGAAAAATCAATTTTTGTGTAAATAATTCTTTATTTACCAAGTTTCAGATTATGTTTATACAAAAAAACTATGAGAACCATTTGATTAATTCAAATATAATGCCCTTATTCGGATAAAAGTAGTTTTTCTAGTCGAATTTGTGAAAAATCATGTTTGTTTACATTTTTTATGTCATTAAAATGTCGAGAAGCAATCTGCCTTTTGTTGTTTTGTAATAACTATGTACTTTTAAAACTTGATGTCCTTACATATATATATACTGATCATAATGTTAAATCATTTTGAAAGACAGTTTTATTTTGTCGTTAAATTGTCTGTGTAATTAATTAAATTAGAATATTTATTGAACTTTCATATTTCTTCTCGATTAAATGTCTTTCACGATCCGTTACTAGAACTTTCACGATCGTCTCTCAATACTTGACCGCCGTTAGATATTCTTTCACGATAATTTCTCTCGTTAAACCGAAGGACACCCGTGCTGTGCTGTTGGCTTTCCAAAAAAAAAAAAAAAAAAAAGAAGATGTGGTATGATTGCCAATGAGACAACTCTTCAAAAGAGACCAAATGACACAGAAATTAACAACTATAGGTCACCATACGGCCTTCAAAACTGAGCGAAGCCCATACCATATAGTCAGCTATAAAAGGCCTCGATATGACAATGTAAAACAATTCAAATGAGAAAACTAACGGCCTAATGTATGTATAAAAAAATGAACGAAAAACAAATATGTAAAACATAAACAAACGACAACCACTGAATTACAGGCTCCTGACTTGGGACAGGCATATACATACAGAATGTGGCGGGGTTAAACATGTTAAATTAAATTTAAAATTGTTATGTCTTCGTCGTTTTTCTTTTAACACTCAGCGTTTTACTTAAGACTTTTTTTTAAACTTACAATATCTCCGAATTCATTATAAAGTTGCAATGTAAATAATAACTTATTATTGTTAGTTCTTGGTCTTGTCATCCTATTTTATTTAACCATTAAGTTATACTTGCGGGTATCTTTTCAAGAACTTCATACTATTCTTGAAATCATTGAATTATAATTCAATGATAAAAATAACTTTATTGTCAACTGCCTAACACTCATTATCTTAGATGCCCATAAAAAATAACAAGATTGTTATTGGCAGGAAATGGCTACAGCATTTATTAACAGATGTGATATATGTACTATTATATGAAATGCAATTTGTGATATGATATATGTACTATTATATGAAATGCAATTTGTGATACATGTAGATCTATGAACTAAAATTAACTGATAAAAATGCATATGTGTCTTTGAAAATGTTATATGATGATCGCCGAATATGTTTGAGGTGGCAGACCATATATGAAAAGGGGAAGTTCATGATAAGCTATTAACCCTGGAAATCAGAGGCTAATACCATCATACGATTACAATAAGTCTGTAAACTGCAAATATGTTATCTAAGCGTAGAGAAATCTGCCATAAATCAAGCGACAAACCCTGGATATCAGAAGTTATCGCTACTAACGCAAAGTTTACATGTTTGAATGTAGATTTCTTTCCAAGTTATCCATTCAATTTCTATATGCATGTAAGTCCACTCCTCGCCCAGGATTCGTCTTTTTTCTTGAATGACCGTCTCGTCATTAAAGTTTTTGTGCATCTTTCAACATTGAGTGATGGTTAAATTGATGTAGACAATACAATTCTGAAATAAACAAACAAAACAAAACAGCAGTATCTTCCGTAGGAATTGCATTCTACTAATTTAAGGGAGGGTGGGCGGGTTTTAGAAGATAAATCTATGGCTAAAAATGCGTCTGATTTTCCTAAATGTCGACGTCAAAAGGAGGATTATGGGTAAATCAATCACTTGCAAAGATCGATAATCCAACTAGGAACCAAATACTATTACTTGACGAAGTAGTATAACGACGGACAGTGGTATGAGCACTACCGATAACTGATTTAAAATTTACATTTTAAATCCTATTATCTTAGATGCTCATAAAAAAATAACAAGATTGTTATTGGCAGGAAATGGCCACAGCATTTATTAACAGATTATGTACTATTATATGAAATGCTATTAACCCTGGAAATCAGAGGCTAATGCTATCATACGATTACAATAAGTCTGTAAACTGCAAATATGTTATCTAAGCGCAGCGAAATCTGTCAAATTGGCGGTGCTGTGACAATTTTAGCCTACAGTTAAAATTTTCACATAACCGTCAACCGCCAATAAAATTGGTGGGGGGGGGGGGAGCTGCGCATAGCCTGCACTTGTCCATACATTACAATTCCCATTGTTTGAAGACCGTCATTGCAGTCTTGGCAATAAAACTTGAGACCAAATCAAGTTGTATCAGGCAAATCAATATATAACCTTGACATAAATTGAACAAGCTGATTATGACAGTAACCTAGTTTGATATTTCATATATATATCATTTCCCACTGTGCACTATAATATAGCTGGGAGGATCTTCAAATCTTCGCATTATATTAATGCGATTCTTCACCTTAGAGATAGTTAATCCATCGGTAAAAACAAACCTACCATCAAATGTTCGCTCCTCCCGGTCCTTGTCTTGCTTCCAAAATCACATTTTTGATAATTGACGACCTAACAATCCAAACCATTATAAGAGAATCAGCAACATACACACAATTAAATGGGAATTCGTATATGTAACGCAAATATGCGCCCGCTTTCAAAACACCTAAATATTTTTATTGGATAATCCATCAACGACACATGCTATCTCCATATATAGATATAGGAAGATGTGGTATGAGTGCCAATGAGACAAATCTCCATCCAAGTCACAATTTATAGAAGTAAACCATTATAGGTCCATATCTATGTTGAATGAGTTCGACGAACAACGAGAATATTTAATACCTAAAGCATGTATAGATATTTTTAGTATTGCAGAAAGTTGGTATTTAGTCAAACTAGCTAACCAACAAAAGACAAAATAGCGGTCCATCTACTACAAGTCTATCTGGCAAATAGTAAAGCAATAAAAGCCAGTGGATAAATACATTTGTCTAATTGCGCAGGAATGTTTATAGTTAACCCTCTACCAAACTGATCGGTCTTAGATGAAACCAAATGAATTTCTACATATAATTTGTAAATCGATTTGTAGAACATGCATTGCTCATATTTTGAACTGTTAACTCCCCAACCATGCATAAAAAGACCACGTCAAGCCAAGGAAAAAACCGCCTGGAATAGCCTAGCTTTGTATGCAGAACTTCATATACCTGATAATATTGACAAAAAAGATGCAATATCTATCTTAAAAAGTCAGCCTAGTGTCCAGCTGAAGCAACCTTGAACGCTCAAAACCATCGCTTACTATTAATTTTTAATAAAGACTTCATAATCATTTAGCTTATTTGTAAATGCTAAGCCATCAATCTAGCCTGATCGATGTGTACGTATTGTTGAATGAGCAAATCCTAATTTAACATATATGCAGTAAGAGCAACAATGTCCAGCAAGGATGAAAGCCATACTTTGGCAAGACCGAAATATTTCCTGAAACTGTTAAACAAATTCAAAGCCCGGGTAAACTTTTCTGTATTATCAACTACCAAATTGTTTATTTGAAAGTCTATTCCAGTTTCGAAATGACCATATGAAAGTTCATATTAGGAATGTCTGGTATAATAAATGCTTCCGGTCCCAATGTACGGGAACGGATCACCCGAAAACAAGACAGAGAATCTGCACCTGCATTACTTGAGCCTGGAATATACAACGCTCGAATCTGAAAATATTTACTCGTTAATAACAATACATCCTTACTAACTTTGATTTTGATATTTGCTTGTTAATTATCAAATATAGCGGTGCTTGATTTTAATTACTATACTATATATAAAAATATTAATTTTCGCGAAACATTTAGGTCACGGAAATTCCAAAATATGGCATCGAAAGGAGAGTTGTTCAAATAATGGGAATACACAAAACCCCATCAAAATTTTCTTTAGCTAAAAGTATGCATCTTTTTCTATTTTATATGTACTAACAATATTCCATTTTTCTATGATTTCGATTAAAATGTGCCAACATCTGAGTTGAAATAGGTCGAATTCCCCAAATAAACATTCCCTGATTGGTTGAAGTAATGTGGCGTCGATGTAAAGCATAGCAAGCCTCGATGTAAAGCACAAGCTTCACAGGAATAAGTAGAGTTTTAAAAATAATGTGAATACATATCCCCTCAATCCAATTTGTGTATTGCTGAAAATAATCAAGTGTTCATTATTTTCTGTTTTGTTTCTGCTAACAACATTCCATTTTTTCTATAATTCCGATTTAAATATGTGAAACCCCGCAATAAAAATAGATGGTCTCAATGGTAAAAGCAACGCTAAAAATTTCCGTTAATATGTTAACATCTTGAACTTCGACCCTGGGTTCAAAGGGGTTAAGAAACCGATTCACAGATAGAGATCTCCTTTGCGCTCAAATGTAATCCTTAGTGAAGTATACAGTCAGGGTGTGAGGCAACTTCGTTTACAGAAATATATATACACACTTATCAGTAATATATTGTCATGCTTCTGCATATTCACTTTGTTTCTGCTGAACTTTAATCAAATTTAATTCTATACAAATTTTATTACGTAAAGCAATAGGAGTAAGAATATTTTTAGCGCCAATTTAACCAGCTTCATCGCCATCATCAAAATTATTTATCGTTATCATTGTGAAATTTCACCTACATAGGGTTTATTAATATAGAGTAATTTTGGTAAGTATGGCTTATTAATTATAATGTTCTCGAGATATGCTTCTCTAGACATTTTTGACGGTCAGTTTAATCCCATTTATCTCAATATTATCTCCGATGACAGAAATGTCAACCCGACCTATTCGTGTCAAAATCTATTTGATGAACTAATTTCTTCTAAAACTGCACGTGCAGTAATTCTGTATTATTTGATAATCAATCACATTCACGTTACATGTTTGCATGATAATGGGTTCTGTATGAGTGAACTGTAGTGTATTGCAAGATCAATGCATTTGTGACGTCAGTGCCACAGGCGCTTGAGTCTAGGATACAGATTTTTTTTTTTTTTTTTTTTTATTAAAATATTCAATTTTCTATATTTATTATACATATCTATCACTTTTGTGCATGTCTCACCTAGTTTCGAGTGATTTAAATGACCCAGAGAAAATACCCAATTTTACTATCCATACTAAGAAACAAATTTGTCTTTTTCAGAAATTCTGAATCGAATGTTCATGAGATATGGTTGTGGTCGATGGATGTTCATGAAGGACCTGTAGTACAAAGTATATCACTGGATTTAGCTCTTTGTCTAAGTGTATTATTAAAGTACTTTGCTTTGAGCTCAGTTCATTGTTATGAAATTCATTCTTTGTGAAATGAAGATTTGACTTACAACTCTCATGTACAAAGATTTGTCAAAGTAGTATAACCTCTATGTACAATGTAAGTATTAGGGGGATCAAAGCATTCTATTTTTATTTGAACCAAACATACCTATTATAAATAAAATCAAAAATTACCCGAATATGCTACTCCTGCTACTAGCAATATGATGCTAGGTTGTTTTAATACATCTGCACTGCCTACTGATGACTCGTTCCTGAGTGTAAATGGTCCTTCAATTATGTTAAAAAAAATTGTTAGGCCTATCTAGGCTTATCGATTTCTAAAACTATATTTCATTGTACATGTTTGAAATTTTTATACAACCGCAGAAATTTTTGCAATCGAAAATAGGTATCCTGTTGTCGATGTTTGAAGACAGGTGGTTTCCGGATAATAACTTTAGTATAAGCAAAAAGAAATCAATAAAATTATAACACGATGTTTATAACCACAAACGGAAGCTTGGGATTGATTTTGGGGTTATAGTCCCTAAGGTTTAGGAATAAGGGTTCCAAAGGTGCCCAAAACAATCATTAATCTAGTGTCAGTACAAAAAGTTGTGTATAAGTATTTCAAATGTTCTGAAATTGTACCATAATGTTTAATACCATAAGTAGAAGGTTGGGGTATATTTTGTGGGTTATGGGGCAAACAGTCTAGGAATTAAGAGCCAAAAACAAGCATTTTTGTAGATTCAAGACCATGAATTGGAGTTATCTTTCTTTGTCCAGAATGGTTGTTGAATTACCTAAAACCAATGCTTTATGAAATCTTCTTTGAAAATTGGAGTTATCATTCTCTCTCCAGAATAGTAGTTGAATCAACTTAAATTAATGCTATATACAATATACAATGCAAAATTCACATTACTACCAACTGATAAAGTAAAGCAGTCTTTAATAACCATTCAGTGATTACAAGCACTTTGATTATCAGTCTAAGGTTATGCCCTTTTACAAATGGAAAAAATGAAGAATTATTTAGTTTCTTAAGTTTTTCTAAACTAAATTGAGTGAAATGTGTATATAATGCTTATTACCTCTAAACTCTTTAAGTTCAATTTTTGGCAGCTTCACTTTTAGTTCTGATTTATGTCCCTTTATAACGTTGTATGCTAGCGGGGGCATCATCACCTGACCATGACTGTATGACATTTTGTATTTTAATATTTTATGATGTATTTAAATGAGTAGTTATATAATTATTGTTGCCAACTCCATTAGAAATTTGAAATGAGATCATTTTTATACGACCGCAAAAATTGAAAAATTTTTGGTCGTATATTGGTATCACGTTGGCGTCATCGTCGTCCTCCGAAGACATTTGGTTTTCGCACTCTAACTTGAGTAAAATCTATGAAATTTAAACACAAGGTTTATGACCATAAAAGGAAGGTTGTGATTGATTTTGGGTGTTTTGGTCTTAACAGTTTAGGAATTAGGGGCCAAAAAGGGCCCAAATAAGCATTTTTCTTGGTTTTCGCAGAATCACTTATGTTTTTGTAAATAGAAATCTATGATATTTTAACATGGGTCTATGAGCACAAAAGGAAGGTTGGGATTGATTCTGTTTTGGTAGTTTTAGTCCCAACAGTTTAGGATTTAGGGGCCAAAAACAGGTCCCAAATAAGCATTTTTCTTGGTTTTTGCACAATAACTTTAGTCAAAGTTAATAGAAATCTATAAAATTTTAACACAAGGTTTATGACCACAAAAGGAAGGTTTGGATTGATTTTGGGAGTTTTGGTCCCAAGGAATTAGGGTCCAAAAGGGTCCAAAATTAATCTTTGTATGATTTCATCAAAAAAATGATTTATTGGGGTTCTTTGATATGCCAAATATAACCGTGTATTCAGATTCTTAATTTTTGGTCCTGTTTTCAAATTGGTTTACATTTTTAAGGTCCAAAGGGTCCAAAATTAAACTTACCTTGGTTTTAACAAAAAATGAATTCTTGGGGTTCTTTGATATGCTGAATCTAAACATGTACTTAGATTTTTTATTACGGGCCCAGTTTTCAAGTTCGTCCAAATCGGTGTCCAAAATAATTATATTAAGTATTGTGCAATAGCAAGAAATTTTCAATTGCACAGTATTGCACATTAGCAAGAAATCTTCAATTGCACAGTATTGTCCAATCAGAAGCGGATTTAGGGGGGAGGGGGCCAGGGGCCCCCCTTTTTCAGAACAAATTTGGTTGCTTATAAAGGGAATCACTGAAGCGTAACTGGAGTGGGCCCCCTCTTAGGCAGTCAGTGGGCCCCCACTTATGAAAATTTCTAGATCCGCCAGTGGCAATAGCAAGAAATCTTCAATTGCACAGTATTGCGCAATAGCAAGAAATATCTAATTGCACAATATTGCGCAATAGCAAGAAATATCTAATTGCACAATATTGGGCAATAGCAAGAAATTTTTAATTGCACAGTATTGCCAAAAGCAAGAAATATTCAATTATACAGTATTGTCCCGTTTTCAATTTGGTCTACATTAAGGTCAAAAATTAAACTTTGTTTCATGAATATATGGGGTTCTTCAATATGCTGAATCTAACCATGTATTTAGATTTTTAGTATTTTGGCCCGGTTATCAAATTGGTCGACATTGAGGTCTAAAGGGTCTAACATTGAACATTATTTGATTTCATCAAAAATTGAATTCTTGGGGTTCTATGATATGCTGAATCTAACTATGTATTTAGATTTTGGATATTGGACCATAACAGGTAAATGTCCAATTTAAATTTTTAAAGTTTTTATGTTGAAGTTCTTAGACCACATTCATTCTGTGTCAGAAACCTATGTTGTTTCAACTATTTAATCACAATCCAAATTCAGAGCTGTATCAAGCTTAAATGTTGTGTCCATACTTGCCCCAACTGTTCAGGGTTCGACCTCTGTGGTCCTATAAATCTGCGCCCTCTGGAGGATCTGGTTGGAATAAGGGAAAGGGGGAGGTAAAAAAAAATTGAGGGCGAAAGGGGGGGGGGGATTTTTCTAATTTCAGATTTCATAAATTATAAAGAAAAGTACTTCAAGTATTTTTTTTTTTGAAAGGATTAATATTCAACAGCTTGGTGAATTGCTCAAAAGAAAAAAAAATATTTTAAGTTTATAAGACCACATTCATTCTGTGTAACCTTAGCTGTGTCAAATATTTAATCACAATCCAAATTCAGAGCTGTATCAAGCTTGAATGTTGTGTCCATACTAGCCCCAACCGTTCAGGGTTCGACCCCTGCGGTCGTATAAAGCTGCGCCCTGCGGAGCATCGGTTCCATTCATTTGTTTATTTCTTAATTTTTGTGAATTAACATTGTTACAGTAAATGTTAACTACTACACTTTCATACCATGCTGTGACAATTTTAGCCTACAGTTAAAATTTTCACAGAACCGTCAACCGCCAATAAAATGGGGGGGGGGGGGGGGGAGCTGCGCATAGCCTGCACTTGTCCATACATTACAATTCCCATTGTTTGAAGACCGTCATTGCAGTCTTGGCAATAAAACTTGAGACCAAATCAAGTTGTATCAGGCAAATCAATATATAACCTTGACATAAATTGAACAAGCTGATTATGACAGTAACCTAGTTTGATATTTCATATATATATCATTTCCCACTGTGCACTATAATATAGCTGGGAGGATCTTCAAATCTTCGCATTATATTAATGCGATTCTTCACCTTAGAGATAGTTAATCCATCGGTAAAAACAAACCTACCATCAAATGTTCGCTCCTCCCGGTCCTTGTCTTGCTTCCAAAATCACATTTTTAATAATTGACGACCTAACAATCCAAACCATTATAGGAGAATCAGCAACATACACACAATTAAATGGGAATTCGTATATGTAACGCAAATATGCGCCCGCTTTCAAAACACCTAAATATTTTTATTGGATAATCCATCAACGACACATGCTATCTCCATATATAGATATAGGAAGATGTGGTATGAGTGCCAATGAGACAAATCTCCATCCAAGTCACAATTTATAGAAGTAAACCATTATAGGTCCATATCTATGTTGAATGAGTTCGACGAACAACGAGAATATTTAATACCTAAAGCATGTATAGATATTTTTAGTATTGCAGAAAGTTGGTATTTAGTCAAACTAGCTAACCAACAAAAGACAAAATAGCGGTCCATCTACTACAAGTCTATCTGGCAAATAGTAAAGCAATAAAAGCCAGTGGATAAATACATTTGTCTAATTGCGCAGGAATGTTTATAGTTAACCCTCTACCAAACTGATCGGTCTTAGATGAAACCAAATGAATTTCTACATATAATTTGTAAATCGATTTGTAGAACATGCATTGCTCATATTTTGAACTGTTAACTCCCCAACCATGCATAAAAAGACCACGTCAAGCCAAGGAAAAAACCGCCTGGAATAGCCTAGCTTTGTATGCAGAACTTCATATACCTGATAATATTGACAAAAAAGATGCAATATCTATCTTAAAAAGTCAGCCTAGTGTCCAGCTGAAGCAACCTTGAACGCTCAAAACCATCGCTTACTATTAATTTTTAATAAAGACTTCATAATCATTTAGCTTATTGTAAATGCTAAGCCATCAATCTAGCCTGATCGATGTGTACGTATTGTTGAATGAGCAAATCCTAATTTAACATATATGCAGTAAGAGCAACAATGTCCAGCAAGGATGAAAGCCATACTTTGGCAAGACCGAAATATTTCCTGAAACTGTTAAACAAATTCAAAGCCCGGGTAAACTTTTCTGTATTATCAACTACCAAATTGTTTATTTGAAAGTCTATTCCAGTTTCGAAATGACCATATGAAAGTTCATATTAGGAATGTCTGGTATAATAAATGCTTCCGGTCCCAATGTACGGGAACGGATCACCCGAAAACAAGACAGAGAATCTGCACCTGCATTACTTGAGCCTGGAATATACAACGCTCGAATCTGAAAATATTTACTCGTTAATAACAATACATCCTTACTAACTTTGATTTTGATATTTGCTTGTTAATTATCAAATATAGCGGTGCTTGATTTTAATTACTATACTATATATAAAAATATTAATTTTCGCGAAACATTTAGGTCACGGAAATTCCAAAATATGGCATCGAAAGGAGAGTTGTTCAAATAATGGGAATACACAAAACCCCATCAAAATTTTCTTTAGCTAAAAGTATGCATCTTTTTCTATTTTATATGTACTAACAATATTCCATTTTTCTATGATTTCGATTAAAATGTGCCAACATCTGAGTTAAAATAGGTCGAATTCCCCAAATAAACATTCCCTGATTGGTTGAAGTAATGTGGCGTCGATGTAAAGCATAGCAAGCCTCGATGTAAAGCACAAGCTTCACAGGAATAAGTAGAGTTTTAAAAATAATGTGAATACATATCCCCTCAATCCAATTTGTGTATTGCTGAAAATAATCAAGTGTTCATTATTTTCTGTTTTGTTTCTGCTAACAACATTCCATTTTTTCTATAATTCCGATTTAAATATGTGAAACCCCGCAATAAAAATAGATGGTCTCAATGGTAAAAGCAACGCTAAAAATTTCCGTTAATATGTTAACATCTTGAACTTCGACCCTGGGTTCAAAGGGGTTAAGAAACCGATTCACAGATAGAGATCTCCTTTGCGCTCAAATGTAATCCTTAGTGAAGTATACAGTCAGGGTGTGAGGCAACTTCGTTTACAGAAATATATATACACACTTATCAGTAATATATTGTCATGCTTCTGCATATTCACTTTGTTTCTGCTGAACTTTAATCAAATTTAATTCTATACAAATTTTATTACGTAAAGCAATAGGAGTAAGAATATTTTTAGCGCCAATTTAACCAGCTTCATCGCCATCATCAAAATTATTTATCGTTATCATTGTGAAATTTCACCTACATAGGGTTTATTAATATAGAGTAATTTTGGTAAGTATGGCTTATTAATTATAATGTTCTCGAGATATGCTTCTCTAGACATTTTTGACGGTCAGTTTAATCCCATTTATCTCAATATTATCTCCGATGACAGAAATGTCAACCCGACCTATTCGTGTCAAAATCTATTTGATGAACTAATTTCTTCTAAAACTGCACGTGCAGTAATTCTGTATTATTTGATAATCAATCACATTCACGTTACATGTTTGCATGATAATGGGTTCTGTATGAGTGAACTGTAGTGTATTGCAAGATCAATGCATTTGTGACGTCAGTGCCACAGGCGCTCGAGTCTAGGATACAGATTTTTTTTTTTTTTTTTTTTTTATTAAAATATTCAATTTTCTATATTTATTATACATATCTATCACTTTTGTGCATGTCTCACCTAGTTTCGAGTGATTTAAATGACCCAGAGAAAATACCCAATTTTACTATCCATACTAAGAAACAAATTTGTCTTTTTCAGAAATTCTGAATCGAATGTTCATGAGATATGGTTGTGGTCGATGGATGTTCATGAAGGACCTGTAGTACAAAGTATATCACTGGATTTAGCTCTTTGTCTAAGTGTATTATTAAAGTACTTTGCTTTGAGCTCAGTTCATTGTTATGAAATTCATTCTTTGTGAAATGAAGATTTGACTTACAACTCTCATGTACAAAGATTTGTCAAAGTAGTATAACCTCTATGTACAATGTAAGTATTAGGGGGATCAAAGCATTCTATTTTTATTTGAACCAAACATACCTATTATAAATAAAATCAAAAATTACCCGAATATGCTACTCCTGCTACTAGCAATATGATGCTAGGTTGTTTTAATACATCTGCACTGCCTACTGATGACTCGTTCCTGAGTGTAAATGGTCCTTCAATTATGTTAAAAAAAATTGTTAGGCCTATCTAGGCTTATCGATTTCTAAAACTATATTTCATTGTACATGTTTGAAATTTTTATACAACCGCAGAAATTTTTGCAATCGAAAATAGGTATCCTGTTGTCGATGTTTGAAGACAGATGGTTTCCGGATAATAACTTTAGTATAAGCAAAAAGAAATCAATAAAATTATAACACGATGTTTATAACCACAAACGGAAGCTTGGGATTGATTTTGGGGGTTATAGTCCCTAAGGTTTAGGAATAAGGGTTCCAAAGGTGCCCAAAACAATCATTAATCTAGTGTCAGTACAAAAAGTTGTGTATAAGTATTTCAAATGTTCTGAAATTGTACCATAATGTTTAATACCATAAGTAGAAGGTTGGGGTATATTTTGTGGGTTATGGGGCAAACAGTCTAGGAATTAAGAGCCAAAAACAAGCATTTTTGTAGATTCAAGACCATGAATTGGAGTTATCTTTCTTTGTCCAGAATGGTTGTTGAATTACCTAAAACCAATGCTTTATGAAATCTTCTTTGAAAATTGGAGTTATCATTCTCTCTCCAGAATAGTAGTTGAATCAACTTAAATTAATGCTATATACAATATACAATGCAAAATTCACATTACTACCAACTGATAAAGTAAAGCAGTCTTTAATAACCATTCAGTGATTACAAGCACTTTGATTATCAGTCTAAGGTTATGCCCTTTTACAAATGGAAAAAATGAAGAATTATTTAGTTTCTTAAGTTTTTCTAAACTAAATTGAGTGAAATGTGTATATAATGCTTATTACCTCTAAACTCTTTAAGTTCAATTTTTGGCAGCTTCACTTTTAGTTCTGATTTATGTCCCTTTATAACGTTGTATGCTAGCGGGGGCATCATCACCTGACCATGACTGTATGACATTTTGTATTTTAATATTTTATGATGTATTTAAATGAGTAGTTATATAATTATTGTTGCCAACTCCATTAGAAATTTGAAATGAGATCATTTTTATACGACCGCAAAAATTGAAAAATTTTTGGTCGTATATTGGTATCACGTTGGCGTCATCGTCGTCCTCCGAAGACATTTGGTTTTCGCACTCTAACTTGAGTAAAATCTATGAAATTTAAACACAAGGTTTATGACCATAAAAGGAAGGTTGTGATTGATTTTGGGTGTTTTGGTCTTAACAGTTTAGGAATTAGGGGCCAAAAAGGGCCCAAATAAGCATTTTTCTTGGTTTTCGCAGAATCACTTATGTTTTTGTAAATAGAAATCTATGATATTTTAACATGGGTCTATGAGCACAAAAGGAAGGTTGGGATTGATTCTGTTTTGGTAGTTTTAGTCCCAACAGTTTAGGATTTAGGGGCCAAAAACAGGTCCCAAATAAGCATTTTTCTTGGTTTTTGCACAATAACTTTAGTCAAAGTTAATAGAAATCTATAAAATTTTAACACAAGGTTTATGACCACAAAAGGAAGGTTTGGATTGATTTTGGGAGTTTTGGTCCCAAGGAATTAGGGTCCAAAAGGGTCCAAAATTAATCTTTGTATGATTTCATCAAAAAAATGATTTATTGGGGTTCTTTGATATGCCAAATATAACCGTGTATTCAGATTCTTAATTTTTGGTCCTGTTTTCAAATTGGTTTACATTTTTAAGGTCCAAAGGGTCCAAAATTAAACTTACCTTGGTTTTAACAAAAAATGAATTCTTGGGGTTCTTTGATATGCTGAATCTAAACATGTACTTAGATTTTTTATTACGGGCCCAGTTTTCAAGTTCGTCCAAATCGGTGTCCAAAATAATTATATTAAGTATTGTGCAATAGCAAGAAATTTTCAATTGCACAGTATTGCACATTAGCAAGAAATCTTCAATTGCACAGTATTGTCCAATCAGAAGCGGATTTAGGGGGGAGGGGGCCAGGGGCCCCCCTTTTTCAGAACAAATTTGGTTGCTTATAAAGGGAATCACTGAAGCGTAACTGGAGTGGGCCCCCTCTTAGGCAGTCAGTGGGCCCCCACTTATGAAAATTTCTAGATCCGCCAGTGGCAATAGCAAGAAATCTTCAATTGCACAGTATTGCGCAATAGCAAGAAATATCTAATTGCACAATATTGCGCAATAGCAAGAAATATCTAATTGCACAATATTGGGCAATAGCAAGAAATTTTTTAATTGCACAGTATTGCCAAAAGCAAGAAATATTCAATTATACAGTATTGTCCCGTTTTCAATTTGGTCTACATTAAGGTCAAAAATTAAACTTTGTTTCATGAATATATGGGGTTCTTCAATATGCTGAATCTAACCATGTATTTAGATTTTTAGTATTTTGGCCCGGTTATCAAATTGGTCGACATTGAGGTCTAAAGGGTCTAACATTGAACATTATTTGATTTCATCAAAAATTGAATTCTTGGGGTTCTATGATATGCTGAATCTAACTATGTATTTAGATTTTGGATATTGGACCATAACAGGTAAATGTCCAATTTAAATTTTTAAAGTTTTTATGTTGAAGTTCTTAGACCACATTCATTCTGTGTCAGAAACCTATGTTGTTTCAACTATTTAATCACAATCCAAATTCAGAGCTGTATCAAGCTTAAATGTTGTGTCCATACTTGCCCCAACTGTTCAGGGTTCGACCTCTGTGGTCCTATAAATCTGCGCCCTCTGGAGGATCTGGTTGGAATAAGGGAAAGGGGGAGGTAAAAAAAAATTGAGGGCGAAAGGGGGGGGGGGATTTTTCTAATTTCAGATTTCATAAATTATAAAGAAAAGTACTTCAAGTATTTTTTTTTTTGAAAGGATTAATATTCAACAGCTTGGTGAATTGCTCAAAAGAAAAAAAAATATTTTAAGTTTATAAGACCACATTCATTCTGTGTAACCTTAGCTGTGTCAAATATTTAATCACAATCCAAATTCAGAGCTGTATCAAGCTTGAATGTTGTGTCCATACTAGCCCCAACCGTTCAGGGTTCGACCCCTGCGGTCGTATAAAGCTGCGCCCTGCGGAGCATCGGTTCCATTCATTTGTTTATTTCTTAATTTTTGTGAATTAACATTGTTACAGTAAATGTTAACTACTACACTTTCATACCATGCTGTGACAATTTTAGCCTACAGTTAAAATTTTCACAGAACCGTCAACCGCCAATAAAATGGGGGGGGGGGGGAGCTGCGCATAGCCTGCACTTGTCCATACATTACAATTCCCATTGTTTGAAGACCGTCATTGCAGTCTTGGCAATAAAACTTGAGACCAAATCAAGTTGTATCAGGCAAATCAATATATAACCTTGACATAAATTGAACAAGCTGATTATGACAGTAACCTAGTTTGATATTTCATATATATATCATTTCCCACTGTGCACTATAATATAGCTGGGAGGATCTTCAAATCTTCGCATTATATTAATGCGATTCTTCACCTTAGAGATAGTTAATCCATCGGTAAAAACAAACCTACCATCAAATGTTCGCTCCTCCCGGTCCTTGTCTTGCTTCCAAAATCACATTTTTAATAATTGACGACCTAACAATCCAAACCATTATAGGAGAATCAGCAACATACACACAATTAAATGGGAATTCGTATATGTAACGCAAATATGCGCCCGCTTTCAAAACACCTAAATATTTTTATTGGATAATCCATCAACGACACATGCTATCTCCATATATAGATATAGGAAGATGTGGTATGAGTGCCAATGAGACAAATCTCCATCCAAGTCACAATTTATAGAAGTAAACCATTATAGGTCCATATCTATGTTGAATGAGTTCGACGAACAACGAGAATATTTAATACCTAAAGCATGTATAGATATTTTTAGTATTGCAGAAAGTTGGTATTTAGTCAAACTAGCTAACCAACAAAAGACAAAATAGCGGTCCATCTACTACAAGTCTATCTGGCAAATAGTAAAGCAATAAAAGCCAGTGGATAAATACATTTGTCTAATTGCGCAGGAATGTTTATAGTTAACCCTCTACCAAACTGATCGGTCTTAGATGAAACCAAATGAATTTCTACATATAATTTGTAAATCGATTTGTAGAACATGCATTGCTCATATTTTGAACTGTTAACTCCCCAACCATGCATAAAAAGACCACGTCAAGCCAAGGAAAAAACCGCCTGGAATAGCCTAGCTTTGTATGCAGAACTTCATATACCTGATAATATTGACAAAAAAGATGCAATATCTATCTTAAAAAGTCAGCCTAGTGTCCAGCTGAAGCAACCTTGAACGCTCAAAACCATCGCTTACTATTAATTTTTAATAAAGACTTCATAATCATTTAGCTTATTGTAAATGCTAAGCCATCAATCTAGCCTGATCGATGTGTACGTATTGTTGAATGAGCAAATCCTAATTTAACATATATGCAGTAAGAGCAACAATGTCCAGCAAGGATGAAAGCCATACTTTGGCAAGACCGAAATATTTCCTGAAACTGTTAAACAAATTCAAAGCCCGGGTAAACTTTTCTGTATTATCAACTACCAAATTGTTTATTTGAAAGTCTATTCCAGTTTCGAAATGACCATATGAAAGTTCATATTAGGAATGTCTGGTATAATAAATGCTTCCGGTCCCAATGTACGGGAACGGATCACCCGAAAACAAGACAGAGAATCTGCACCTGCATTACTTGAGCCTGGAATATACAACGCTCGAATCTGAAAATATTTACTCGTTAATAACAATACATCCTTACTAACTTTGATTTTGATATTTGCTTGTTAATTATCAAATATAGCGGTGCTTGATTTTAATTACTATACTATATATAAAAATATTAATTTTCGCGAAACATTTAGGTCACGGAAATTCCAAAATATGGCATCGAAAGGAGAGTTGTTCAAATAATGGGAATACACAAAACCCCATCAAAATTTTCTTTAGCTAAAAGTATGCATCTTTTTCTATTTTATATGTACTAACAATATTCCATTTTTCTATGATTTCGATTAAAATGTGCCAACATCTGAGTTAAAATAGGTCGAATTCCCCAAATAAACATTCCCTGATTGGTTGAAGTAATGTGGCGTCGATGTAAAGCATAGCAAGCCTCGATGTAAAGCACAAGCTTCACAGGAATAAGTAGAGTTTTAAAAATAATGTGAATACATATCCCCTCAATCCAATTTGTGTATTGCTGAAAATAATCAAGTGTTCATTATTTTCTGTTTTGTTTCTGCTAACAACATTCCATTTTTCTATAATTCCGATTTAAATATGTGAAACCCCGCAATAAAAATAGATGGTCTCAATGGTAAAAGCAACGCTAAAAATTTCCGTTAATATGTTAACATCTTGAACTTCGACCCTGGGTTCAAAGGGGTTAAGAAACCGATTCACAGATAGAGATCTCCTTTGCGCTCAAATGTAATCCTTAGTGAAGTATACAGTCAGGGTGTGAGGCAACTTCGTTTACAGAAATATATATACACACTTATCAGTAATATATTGTCATGCTTCTGCATATTCACTTTGTTTCTGCTGAACTTTAATCAAATTTAATTCTATACAAATTTTATTACGTAAAGCAATAGGAGTAAGAATATTTTTAGCGCCAATTTAACCAGCTTCATCGCCATCATCAAAATTATTTATCGTTATCATTGTGAAATTTCACCTACATAGGGTTTATTAATATAGAGTAATTTTGGTAAGTATGGCTTATTAATTATAATGTTCTCGAGATATGCTTCTCTAGACATTTTTGACGGTCAGTTTAATCCCATTTATCTCAATATTATCTCCGATGACAGAAATGTCAACCCGACCTATTCGTGTCAAAATCTATTTGATGAACTAATTTCTTCTAAAACTGCACGTGCAGTAATTCTGTATTATTTGATAATCAATCACATTCACGTTACATGTTTGCATGATAATGGGTTCTGTATGAGTGAACTGTAGTGTATTGCAAGATCAATGCATTTGTGACGTCAGTGCCACAGGCGCTCGAGTCTAGGATACAGATTTTTTTTTTTTTTTTTTTTTTATTAAAATATTCAATTTTCTATATTTATTATACATATCTATCACTTTTGTGCATGTCTCACCTAGTTTCGAGTGATTTAAATGACCCAGAGAAAATACCCAATTTTACTATCCATACTAAGAAACAAATTTGTCTTTTTCAGAAATTCTGAATCGAATGTTCATGAGATATGGTTGTGGTCGATGGATGTTCATGAAGGACCTGTAGTACAAAGTATATCACTGGATTTAGCTCTTTGTCTAAGTGTATTATTAAAGTACTTTGCTTTGAGCTCAGTTCATTGTTATGAAATTCATTCTTTGTGAAATGAAGATTTGACTTACAACTCTCATGTACAAAGATTTGTCAAAGTAGTATAACCTCTATGTACAATGTAAGTATTAGGGGGATCAAAGCATTCTATTTTTATTTGAACCAAACATACCTATTATAAATAAAATCAAAAATTACCCGAATATGCTACTCCTGCTACTAGCAATATGATGCTAGGTTGTTTTAATACATCTGCACTGCCTACTGATGACTCGTTCCTGAGTGTAAATGGTCCTTCAATTATGTTAAAAAAAATTGTTAGGCCTATCTAGGCTTATCGATTTCTAAAACTATATTTCATTGTACATGTTTGAAATTTTTATACAACCGCAGAAATTTTTGCAATCGAAAATAGGTATCCTGTTGTCGATGTTTGAAGACAGATGGTTTCCGGATAATAACTTTAGTATAAGCAAAAAGAAATCAATAAAATTATAACACGATGTTTATAACCACAAACGGAAGCTTGGGATTGATTTTGGGGGTTATAGTCCCTAAGGTTTAGGAATAAGGGTTCCAAAGGTGCCCAAAACAATCATTAATCTAGTGTCAGTACAAAAAGTTGTGTATAAGTATTTCAAATGTTCTGAAATTGTACCATAATGTTTAATACCATAAGTAGAAGGTTGGGGTATATTTTGTGGGTTATGGGGCAAACAGTCTAGGAATTAAGAGCCAAAAACAAGCATTTTTGTAGATTCAAGACCATGAATTGGAGTTATCTTTCTTTGTCCAGAATGGTTGTTGAATTACCTAAAACCAATGCTTTATGAAATCTTCTTTGAAAATTGGAGTTATCATTCTCTCTCCAGAATAGTAGTTGAATCAACTTAAATTAATGCTATATACAATATACAATGCAAAATTCACATTACTACCAACTGATAAAGTAAAGCAGTCTTTAATAACCATTCAGTGATTACAAGCACTTTGATTATCAGTCTAAGGTTATGCCCTTTTACAAATGGAAAAAATGAAGAATTATTTAGTTTCTTAAGTTTTTCTAAACTAAATTGAGTGAAATGTGTATATAATGCTTATTACCTCTAAACTCTTTAAGTTCAATTTTTGGCAGCTTCACTTTTAGTTCTGATTTATGTCCCTTTATAACGTTGTATGCTAGCGGGGGCATCATCACCTGACCATGACTGTATGACATTTTGTATTTTAATATTTTATGATGTATTTAAATGAGTAGTTATATAATTATTGTTGCCAACTCCATTAGAAATTTGAAATGAGATCATTTTTATACGACCGCAAAAATTGAAAAATTTTTGGTCGTATATTGGTATCACGTTGGCGTCATCGTCGTCCTCCGAAGACATTTGGTTTTCGCACTCTAACTTGAGTAAAATCTATGAAATTTAAACACAAGGTTTATGACCATAAAAGGAAGGTTGTGATTGATTTTGGGTGTTTTGGTCTTAACAGTTTAGGAATTAGGGGCCAAAAAGGGCCCAAATAAGCATTTTTCTTGGTTTTCGCAGAATCACTTATGTTTTTGTAAATAGAAATCTATGATATTTTAACATGGGTCTATGAGCACAAAAGGAAGGTTGGGATTGATTCTGTTTTGGTAGTTTTAGTCCCAACAGTTTAGGATTTAGGGGCCAAAAACAGGTCCCAAATAAGCATTTTTCTTGGTTTTTGCACAATAACTTTAGTCAAAGTTAATAGAAATCTATAAAATTTTAACACAAGGTTTATGACCACAAAAGGAAGGTTTGGATTGATTTTGGGAGTTTTGGTCCCAAGGAATTAGGGTCCAAAAGGGTCCAAAATTAATCTTTGTATGATTTCATCAAAAAAATGATTTATTGGGGTTCTTTGATATGCCAAATATAACCGTGTATTCAGATTCTTAATTTTTGGTCCTGTTTTCAAATTGGTTTACATTTTTAAGGTCCAAAGGGTCCAAAATTAAACTTACCTTGGTTTTAACAAAAAATGAATTCTTGGGGTTCTTTGATATGCTGAATCTAAACATGTACTTAGATTTTTTATTACGGGCCCAGTTTTCAAGTTCGTCCAAATCGGTGTCCAAAATAATTATATTAAGTATTGTGCAATAGCAAGAAATTTTCAATTGCACAGTATTGCACATTAGCAAGAAATCTTCAATTGCACAGTATTGTCCAATCAGAAGCGGATTTAGGGGGGAGGGGGCCAGGGGCCCCCCTTTTTCAGAACAAATTTGGTTGCTTATAAAGGGAATCACTGAAGCGTAACTGGAGTGGGCCCCCTCTTAGGCAGTCAGTGGGCCCCCACTTATGAAAATTTCTAGATCCGCCAGTGGCAATAGCAAGAAATCTTCAATTGCACAGTATTGCGCAATAGCAAGAAATATCTAATTGCACAATATTGCGCAATAGCAAGAAATATCTAATTGCACAATATTGGGCAATAGCAAGAAATTTTTAATTGCACAGTATTGCCAAAAGCAAGAAATATTCAATTATACAGTATTGTCCCGTTTTCAATTTGGTCTACATTAAGGTCAAAAATTAAACTTTGTTTCATGAATATATGGGGTTCTTCAATATGCTGAATCTAACCATGTATTTAGATTTTTAGTATTTTGGCCCGGTTATCAAATTGGTCGACATTGAGGTCTAAAGGGTCTAACATTGAACATTATTTGATTTCATCAAAAATTGAATTCTTGGGGTTCTATGATATGCTGAATCTAACTATGTATTTAGATTTTGGATATTGGACCATAACAGGTAAATGTCCAATTTAAATTTTTAAAGTTTTTATGTTGAAGTTCTTAGACCACATTCATTCTGTGTCAGAAACCTATGTTGTTTCAACTATTTAATCACAATCCAAATTCAGAGCTGTATCAAGCTTAAATGTTGTGTCCATACTTGCCCCAACTGTTCAGGGTTCGACCTCTGTGGTCCTATAAATCTGCGCCCTCTGGAGGATCTGGTTGGAATAAGGGAAAGGGGGAGGTAAAAAAAAATTGAGGGCGAAAGGGGGGGGGGGATTTTTCTAATTTCAGATTTCATAAATTATAAAGAAAAGTACTTCAAGTATTTTTTTTTTTGAAAGGATTAATATTCAACAGCTTGGTGAATTGCTCAAAAGAAAAAAAAATATTTTAAGTTCATAAGACCACATTCATTCTGTGTAACCTTAGCTGTGTCAAATATTTAATCACAATCCAAATTCAGAGCTGTATCAAGCTTGAATGTTGTGTCCATACTAGCCCCAACCGTTCAGGGTTCGACCCCTGCGGTCGTATAAAGCTGCGCCCTGCGGAGCATCGGTTCCATTCATTTGTTTATTTCTTAATTTTTGTGAATTAACATTGTTACAGTAAATGTTAACTACTACACTTTCATACCACAACAAATATTGTAATGGTACATGTATCACTTATATTTGTATCCATATAACAAAACAAAAAATGAAAAGGAATAATTTTGCAATACCTTTTGAATACTATAACTTTTTAGATATTTAGACATATTAAGACTAATTAAGTAGATGTTGATAATATTGGCTTGACATGCTTGAAATTCTATCAGATTACTTTTGGAGCAGGTATGATGAGTCTTTGGAGCATGCTCACAAAGGTTCTTTTGGTGAAATCATTTTCATATTGGTCACAATTTTTCTTTACTTCGACCAGCTTTGAAGGAGATATAATCAAAGGATTGATATAAATCAGCACAGAGGTTTACTTCCTAGCTCATTTAGCCCATAGCATCATGTCAGGCATTGTCATTACTAAAAACCAATAAATGTATTCTAATCTGAGGAACAATTCGACATTTAAAAAAAATTTACTAATGATACCAGTTGACGATCCACCACAAAGTAATATAAATAGAACCATACCAATAGTAAGCAAATACATATAAAAAAAAAGATGTGGTATGATTGCCAATGAGACAATTCTCCACAAGAGACCAAATCAACACAGAAATTAACAACTACAAGTCACTGTACGGCCATAAACAATGAGCAAAGCCAATACCGCATAATCAGCTATAAAAGGTCCCAAAATGACAATATAAAACAATTCAAACGCGAAAACTAATGGCCTTATTTATGTTAAAAAAAATGAACAGAAAACTAATATGCAACACTTAAATAAACGACAACCACTGAGTTACAGGCCCCTTATATCATGTTCTCAAATCTAGATATCATCTCCCATTTAGAAAAAAACACATGAAAAAATGAACCTTTTATGTGTTGCTCTCCTAGCTACAAAATGTATCCAAAGTCAAAGATGTAGAACATATTCTATCATAACATTTGGTAACTAATGTAATTACTGTCTCCTCCATGCCTGTCTTGAAAAAATATTAAATAAATAACACTCCTAATGCTCAGATTGGTTGTCACCGTGCAACACAGTTAATAACACCATATAGGAAAAACATAGAACTCCTTTCGTCATAAGTCACTGTCAAACATCCAATTTGAAACATACTATCCACACTCATCTGTGTCCACACTTGTATATTCTTAATAAATAAAAAAAGATGTTGCTAAATTAAGAGGTTCAAATTAACATTTAACAATTTAATAAGATTAAAAGTATCCGATCCCAGCTCTTGATTGATTTTCACATGATAATACGAATTTCCGTGCTTAAGACATTAAATTTATTTGCGGTAGTTCATATGATAACCTTAAGCCAAAAGTAAACCCCTCAGTCGGAGCTAGGAATCTACACTGTTGTATAAATCCCAAGTTACATTCTTTTAATTCAGTTGTGTTTAATGGAGTCAATCCTTTATCCAATAGATGATACATCAGTTTAGATTCGAAATCAATACAATCCAAATTCTATACAAAATTAAACATAAGATAAATGTCACAAAAATTCTCAATTTGATATCTCTTTAAGATCAATTGTAATTGCATTTGCTAAAAATTCACTTCATGTTTTGTCCAGTATACGAGTTCGTATTGATGGGATACTGCAACGAGTTGCTTACATGTGCCTTAAATCTCGGTCTAAACTGAGGCCTAGTTTGCTTCAATCTTACATTTTGCCTGCCTTCATGAAAACAGTTTTGTCTGGGGCACTGAATGATAAGTGGGTGCTGATCAAAGCATCTTAAACAAGAATGAGTATAAGCACATGATTGATTCACGCATGAACCTGGTAATTGAATGCGTAACATTTTAAGCACCCCATGCTTATTGCCAATACCAATACTAGACGGATGATACATATCGAGCAGCCATAAGTCAGGGTCAACAAAAGCCCAAGAACCAGCTGGATCCTGTGACATTCTGAGACGAAATTGTTCATCGTACGACTTCCATCCTAGTGCACACCACTAAGCGCCTAGCCGTAACTATGCATGTACTTGAGTAAATCTTGAAAACAGTCGAGTGAGCAGTAGTACAAAATATACTAATATAGACTAAAAAACGCATCTGGCCAGTTACACAATGTACCTATTTGTGTATATTCCGGGGAGGGGAAGTAACTGACTATCTTTTCGGGTATAACTGTGCCGACAGCACTTTCCAAATCATACCCTGTTCTAACCAGAAAACATTGCAAAACATACTCTGTTCTAAACAGAAATATTGAATAAAAATCACCTGTTCTAGACATAATAATTAACTGATTTAAAATTTACATTTTAAATCCTATTCATGTATTTATTAAAGTTGAGCATACACGTGTTTCTATTATGTAAACAATCACACGTGAGTGTGTGTCCGCATAGTGGTCATCTATTGGTGTTTATATTAGATAATCAGGTTTATGTTTTAAATATATGATATTTCGGATTGGTCAATATTTGTCGCACTGCGTAAATATATATAGTATGATATTGATATGGAAATAGCACGGGATTTTTAAAGCGCAAATAGTTGTCTTGTTAAAATAAGTTAAGATATATTGTCATTCGACGCTCGTATACCGTTCAGAAAAGTGCAGTTTAGTTTAGGTAAAAGACCCCCCCCCCCCCCCCCCCCACCATTTCGAGTTGTATGCTTGTATTTATGAAATGTTTTTACGCATATATAGATAGATATTAATACTATTAGTATGACATTGTTCGGTTGATCATGAAGATATATAATATATTATGTATATGTATATATGATTTCTCATTTTGATTTTCTATTTTGTAGGCTGTAGTGTACTACGCAGCGGTGATCCGGTATCTGATGATATCGGGACTCTTAATTTTCTTTTTTAATAAAATTATCACAGTAAGCTGCACATGCTGGCGAGCTATTCCTATAAAACAAGTGTTTGTTTTTATTTTATGTATACTTTATATACGTTTGAGGTGACGAATTAAAATATAATTACATATAGCGTTTGTTTAACACATATTATATTTCACGTGTACTTTATTATGGACTGAACATTAATCAATACATCACACAGACGTATGTATACAAGAGATATCGAACAGACCGTCAAAAACAAAATGAAAACAGACACTCGGGATATTATAGATGAAGGTTTGTAGTAAATATGGTTCGGTTGTAGAAATTTGAAAGTATTAACATTTGTCCTCGACTAAGATACCACTTCAATTTAGACGCACTGTAATATCCACCTCTGACACTGTCTCGTTTACATTGTTTTCCTACACGTACCATACATGTTCATGAATGTTAGAGATTGGTACTTAGTAATTCTCGATGAGACAGCAAGCCAGCTACACAGAAAAAAAAACAAGACTGCATTTACAATTTGTGAGTGTGATAACTTGCCAGTTTATTATCATTGATTTACTGTAGGTTGGGCCATAAAACAAGAATATGTTTGCCCTAACCATACCTACCGACAAAATAGCTGCCTACTCAAAATCTTTAATTGTCCTGGTGTGAAAAAGTTTTTGTTTAATCAGATAGGCATGAAGACTTAAAAACCTCTGACACTTCAATTTGTCTTTGCCGAAAAAAATAAAATAAAATGCCTACCTTAGTACCTACCCGCTGTCTCGACCTCTGGGCAGTGTTTCGGCAAACCAAAATATTTTTGATAAGCATTTGCTGACAAATATTGTATATGAAAAATATCCAATAAGCAAATTTACAACACACGTACCAAATATTGAGATGTAGATAATTCCAAACGGAATAAAAACGTAAATAAAAATGTCTGAAAATCAAGTTAAACAATGGAATTGTTGTTTACTTTATGTCCAGTGACATATATTGTAAAATGTAGAAGAACATCAACACCTTTTCGGAAGTAACACTATTTACATGACTTTTTTGTGTATTGTGTTGTGCATACAAATTAAATAAGTTTAACTAGAGACTTCCGTTGGTGTAAAGTTTTACCAAAACATGTAAAAACTACAATTTTGTATCAAAATGCATTCAACGGCATTATTCTGCACTGAGTAAAGTTTTGATTTGATCTGATGGAAATATGTAAGTTTTTGAAAAAAATAATATCTATTCTTTTTTCAGAGATTATTTTACGTGCTAATTACGTTTTTGGACGCATAAATCCTCCAGTAAAATGTAGTAGCGTCGACGAAATAGATGTCTCTCACTTTGTGTTAATTTATCAGGCCCTGACAGAGGAGGGAATTCCAGGTTTGTGTCGATTTATACCAGATATTGATAGAAACGACAAATTCCATGGTTACAAGGCAACATTTACTGTATCTCGAAATGAATGAGAAAAACACGATTTAATTTTTTTTAAATACGCGAAGTATAATCCTTTCTACGTTATTTTCTTCAACTTGAGACCTCAATATTCTATAAACGGACTCAAACATGTTATAACCATATAAAAACAGCCAGGTAACACAGATTCAATTCTCATCGGAGCAATTGACAATTGAAAATGAGCTTTAACCTTATTTTGTTACTATTTACAGATACAAGAATAATTAAATGTTACAGTAAAAAAAATCTAAGAACAAATGGTAAAATAAGAACTTTTGAAACAAAATAAGGTCGAGCAAAAAGAGTTTTGAATTGAAGGTCAATTAGGCCATCTCACTTGAGTGTTTATATTCCAAAACTCTGGGGTTGTTTTTTTTTCGGAAAAAAAGATTTAAATATTTCTCGATATTTCGATTTTACTCCTTTGAGTAATTGTAAAACAAATGATCGCCTTATCTTGTAATGTTTATTTCGTCCTTATAGGGTCAAAGAATGTGTCTTCAGAAAGAACAAAGCAAACCATTGGCCAATTTATGATCAACAGCATATCAGACGACATTCTCCAACTGCCATTAGATCACGTGACAGGCAAGGGTATTGTGGATAAAGACAGAAGAGTTCTGAAAGATCTGTTAGACATATTTATCGAATTGATCGAAGCGTCAGACTTTGATCCGGAAAATAGTTTGTTTACCGGTATATTTAATGTTAACTAAAGTGATGGTTTATAGAAATTGTTTTTAGAAATTATTGAAAAGAAACATTTATTCATGTTTAATATTTGTTTTATTGGACATAGTTTACTTCTAAGTATTGCTTTCCTTGTTTTCATAGACAAAAGTCAGTTTTGATGTAACAATCGAGAGATATCCAATAACGTTACAAGCATCTTTAAAGGTTTTAAAAGTCAACACCTCTAATGCATCGGCTGCAAGTCGACCGGATTATTATACTTAAAGAACAGTACATAACGAAATGAAACGCTTATATCTAATTCAACCAAAAATAAATTCTACTTATAAATTTGTTCGAAACAATGCTGTAAAATATTTTAAAGTTTAAATGCAAATATTTGATTCTCTTTAATATGTCAGGAACAATAATTTCGAAACAATGCTATGTATGTCAAATATGTTTAGTTCAAACAAATTTTCTATTCCCTTTATTCTGTCAGTAGATAGATATAAGAAGATGTGGTATGAGTGCAAACGAGACTACTCTATCCAAGTCACAATTTATAAAAATAAACAATTATAGGTCAAATTACGGTCTTCAACACGGAGCTTTTAGCTCACACCGAACAGCAAGCTATAAAGGGCCTCACAAATTCCTAGTGTAAAACTATTCAAACAGAAAACAAACGGTCTAATCTATATTAAAAAAACGAGAAACGAGAAACATTTATGAACCACATCAATAAACGACAACTACTGAACATCCGATTCCTGACTTACGACAGGTGCAGACAATTTCAGCGGGTTTAAATGTTTTGATAGGTACCAACCTTCACCCTATTGTGAAGAGTTGTTTCATTGGCATTCGTACCGCATCTTCTTTTTTTTTTATACCATAGTGTAGTTTTTCCAGTGGAGGTTATATTCCAGAATATTAACTTCTCTTTGAACAAAAATTATGAAGAACCTTCTTTTCTATAGTTTCCTAAAAACGCGTGAAATACTGGCCACTGGACGTTAAATCAATAAATCCAGTGAAGATCATAATACAAAATATTTTTTGAAATTGCTTTCGGGCCCAATGACATGAAGAAACATCGTTCCCATAACACTCCTCCTTTTCTGTTGTAAGAAAAAATTGTAAAGAGATGCATTAATTAGTTTGTCTTTTACCAATAATCAAAAATATTTCATTATAAAATTTAACATATTTAGCTTAAATAGTACTGTATTTATTACAGCAAATTAATGACAATAAAATTGTACAATCTTATATTGTCGAAGTGAAAGTGGATTCGGGAACCAATTGCGTACGGATTTCAAGTTGGACATCCGTAAACAAATTTTGAAAAACTTATATCAGTCTTCCATGTAGCAAATTGTTTCATTTAGCAAATTGACCAACTGATAAAATTCTCTAGATGATTAATACTACTTTAACATGTACACTGGAGGTTTGGAGAGTAAACTATGAATATACGATAAATATTTATTTAATTGTCATTGGTAAAATAGTAAGGTTTTTTTAAATGGATTTTTTAGTAATGAAGATCAAGCGGTTTATTTGAAGACAGTAAATATGTTGTTTTTTTTAATTTAGTTCAAAGCCCGATTTGTCAAAGACTATTCAGATAATACGACACTTATTTGTGGAGTTTTAGATTTACCACAATAACACTTTAGATTAATAGATAAGTTATTTATCTATCAAGTCGATAACGTTTTTAGTATTAGTGATTTATAAATATGTATTATTCACAAAATCTGGGATTATCATGATAGTAAAACAGTCCCAGGCAAAATCAATTGATGAAAAAGGAAAATTGAATGGAAGGAAAATATAAAAAATAATATAAGTAAACATCGCTCTTAGGTTTTTCACTTATTTCGCACGTGTTCCATCCGTGCTTTTGTGTTGATTGTAAATAAAGGTCAGGATTCGGTCAACTTTGGCAACACAAGCTGAAAATTAAATAAAAAGCCATAGTTTGCGATCAACAATCTTCAAATCAATTTATGTTGTCAATCGAACGTTCTTGTTACGAAACAATTGTAATAAAATAAAGTGCACACACTGATGACTTGATTTTAAAAATGTCTGCATGCATTGTGTCAATAGTCATAACATTAAAAGAAACAAAAATTGAAGTAAACCTTA
The DNA here is from genome assembly GCA_019925275.1 of Mytilus edulis. Taxonomy (NCBI): domain Eukaryota; kingdom Metazoa; phylum Mollusca; class Bivalvia; order Mytilida; family Mytilidae; genus Mytilus; species Mytilus edulis. Next base: position 70,862,565 of record CM034360.1, read on the forward strand.
ATATTAAGGACTTGTAACATACAATTTATTACTAGTAAAGAAGACGAAACATTTCAGTTTGTGCACTCTTGTTTAAATATATATTATAAATATACTGAATACACTAGATTATTCAGTACAAATACAGTTTAACTTAATGAATTTCGTACTGCGACTTTGGCGAAATTAGTGCAATTAGATTTCTTTATCTGGAGATAATCCGCTCAAACTAAATAAATGATAAGGGTCGTCCTAATTTTGCAAGAAAGGCGAGAGTTGTTTTTCTCCGTGTTGACGTCCTCACTGTGACTTTGAGATGAAGAACATCAATAAAAGCACTGTTTCTTTGCTCTTTTTTGTGTTTTTTTGTTGGTTTGCTGTACGTGTACTGATTTTGTGTCATGAATGAATACCACATATCCTTTGTTTTCTACTATTTTCTCGTTTCAGACACTTCTTCACTTTTGACGGATAGCAGGACTATTCCATCAAACATCAGGTATGTAAAATGTACAAAAGTGCCATACTACGGAAGCCCATAGGGAACCTACAAAAAATAATATTATATAGTTATCTCAATATATATATATATCGTTAATTTGAAATATTTATTTCGTTATCTCGATATAAATATCTTGTTATAACGATAAATTCATTTCGTTATTTCGATATATTTATTTCGTTATTTTGATATAATGATATTGTTACTTCAATATAATTATTTCGTTATCTCGATTTAAATATATAGTTAAGGTGGGGTTGTTGAACCTTTTTGAAAATAACTCATAAATGAAAAATAATTATACAGATATCAAAATCTAGCTGAGAGTTAAATTGATCAGTACAAGTCATTTATGATCTACTTCTGCCGAAATTTAAGTTCAGGTTGATCTGAAAATTCGTTTCAGAGCTAAGCTATAGTTATTGACAAAGCAAGTCGGTATATACGATTTAATCTGCAATGCTCTGGTGACCCTAATTAACCCGAACGACGTAGGAGTTCCGGTTAAAGGGTCATCCAGAGCGTGCAGGTTAAATCGTATATACTAATTTGATTGGCCAATCACTGTTTTTAACACATGACACCATCAATTTACGTGATCATTTTGGAAATATGCGGACGATAAACGGAATCAGCTGCTCCTATGAAAGTTTCCTGTAGGGTTATATAAATCTTTATTCCTATAAACCAAAGTACAATGGTACAGAAAACTATACAAATAAATTAACATAGTATAAAGGTTAAGAAGGGAGATATACGCTTTTATGGAGTTAAAGATTGGTATTACGAAGTGTTTAATTAATATTTTTTAATATTTAGCCTTCTCTCATATTGAAATATTTTTTAGAGGATTGCTATTTAGTGGTAGAGTTTTTTTTTGTTTTTTTGTTTCTCTAATTTATCCTCAATTTTTATATAAGTGACGATATTGTGTAGACACCTTTCTATTTGAAAACTGTACTATATGTTGCCCTCTAGATGTCATTGGTTTGTTTTGTTTTTTCGTTTGATTATTGTCTCACTAACGTATGATTATACACCGGGTACCTTTTTTAGGTTCGTTTGGTGTACTTTTTAAATGCGAAAATAAATGAAAACTGAAAGGGTTGTTGAGTATAAATTGCTTGCCTTTCTTTGCGACCTCTAACCTCTATTTAAAAATATTAAGTAAACTGAAGAAAAATGTTTCGACGTTACGCGCGATGTTCGTACTTCATTGAAAAAATTGACGTGTTCGGCAAAATACAGGTCTCAAAATTGCAAATTTGTAACTTAAAATAAATTTCTGTTGTAAGCATTTTAAAATAAAAGGTTTTTCAAAAGAAAAACGAAGAAAATAATTGTATAAACTATGTTTTATGTTATATGCGACAAGCTTCAATTTAAAAAAAAACGGGATTTTTTAGGGTGTCCCGCGTAACATGTTTCGTTTATTGTTACAACTGAACCATGATTTGTATCTTAACCATTAAATATTAAAAAAAAACGGATTTTTCCATTGTCTTACAGAAATGTTTCTTCAGTCATTTACGCAATATTTTATGATGTTATTATAATTCCTAAGAAAAAATGCGTTCCATACAACTAAGGCAATTGTGTCCCACTAGGAATTTTTAGGGGGATTACACTTTTGAGAGTTCCAAAAAAAAGTTAGAATTTTTATTTCTACGTCAATGTTATTTTTCTTGATTTTAAACAAATATTCTAAAAAATATAAAATGATGATTTATGGCTGATTTTTCAGAGGCTTAAAATGTTGTCGCACTTCCATTTTTTTGGCATAAAAACGTACTTAACTCAAATTTACGGCAACTTTTTACTTACCCGTGCAATGATAAAATCGAATTGAAATGATTTTTCGAAATGTTATCATTCTCAATTTTCAAAAAATCTAAAATACATCAATTTCCTATTAGTAATTTAAAATCACCGTCGATTTTTTGGAGTCTTACTAGAATGTCGCACTTGCGTAAAACGACGTTTCAGACTCAATTTTGACGTAAACGTTACAAACCATTTTTCTGATAATTCAAACGATTTTTAAAAACGGTTAAACTATACGACTTTTTTTTATTCTACCACATGCCGTTGAATTTTGTATTTAAAATATATAGTTTTGACCGAAACTCTGGCATATTTTAACCTGAACGATACGAAGTCTCATTATTGAAGGAAGCGGATATTTAGGTTTGTAGACACAACAAATCTTGATTCGGTTCAAAACTTTTAACCTACTATTGGATACAAACTTCACATTAATATTTTACTCACACCCGGACAAGCTAATATATATTTTATGTTATTCATGCGACGAATGTATACTAGTTAAAAACTCAAGTGCATGGTAGCAATGAGGTCGTGCCTTTATATATTGATATTTGACCTGATGAAAAACATACTGACGAAGACGACACAACTGACACTGGATATACAATGACTGACTTAATTGCAGAGAGAACTCTACTGTCCCTATAAAAGGATGAAGAAAATGCAAAGTGCTATTTATTTTACGCATTTACATGCCCTGAAACTCTAAGAAAAATTGAAGATGACGATTTAGCGGGGCGTTTCTAAAAAAAAGAAAAAATGCTTCATGGACCGTACTTCGAAGCATATTTGAATAGATTCAAAATAATCGTTTTAATTGATTAGACAAAAACTTACAGCACGATACTACACGAAATAGTCGTTATTATGCTATCAGAGCAGTTACTCTCCAGTTAAGAGTTAATTTCCGATTTTTACCTACGTCCCGAAGCCGTCCGTTTGGACTCTCGTACTAGAAAAAATGAAACTTCAAGGTAGACTATATATGCAATGAATGTTGCTATGACAATATATGATTTATGATCAATACAGACATAAAAAAAACCCATCAAGATTAACATAGACTTACAGTTTCTAGTAAATATCCTTAGGAATGTAATTTGTTTCAAAGGTGAAATAGAGATTGAAAATATAACTGCGATACAAAGCAATACGTTCCAACAAATAAAGATGCATTTATCAACCAAGCTCCAGATTCTTGATATCTTTTTTATTATACCGACGCTAGTAAACAGTGAAGGTATTAAAAGACTTATTTAGTTATTGTTTCCATGTACACACCTATAAAATGGAATGTATTGATCACAAACCATTAAACAAACACGCATTAATCATTTGTCAATAACATAAACGTTAGTAAAGTTTAACTCTTTAAAAGATAAGCTTGTTTACCGAAACAGTCGCGACGTCGTGTTACACTTGTACATGTACGAACATCGCGCGTAACGTCTTCTCTTTTCAATCTCTAACTCCCCATCCCCCATCCCCCTTCAAAATTTTGTTTTTTACTGTATTAAATTTTGGAGAGTTGTCTGAGCTAAGCTAAGTCTGATTGATCTGCTGCTGATCCCCCTAAAATATTAGGTCAACTGAATAAAAAAAAATGTTTCTCTTTTCAATCTTTACCCCCCCCCCCCCCTTTCCCCCTCCAAATTTTGTTTTCTACGGTATTAATTTTTGAAGACATGTCTTGTACAAGCAAAGACTGATTGATCTGCGGCTTACACCTCTTTAATATGATCCTCATCAAATTCAATCCTAGTCACTAGAATGCCGGGCATACTTATCTTATTAGTCGTAATAAAATCCATTGAATATGAAATCCACGTCAGATTTACTTTATTTGTTTATTCTAACATACACCCCTTTTTGACAGAAGTTACAAAAAAATAATTTTGACTGTGAAACACTGATTTAATAATTATATTGACAAAATATTTTGTTTTATGTCCCCACCCTTTGTCATGTTTAGCCTAAAATCGTCAAAAAATGTTTTAAGTCTCGCTACACTCGGTGATAATTTTTTTAATTTGATAGAATAACGCCCCTTTCAAAATTCAGAAACCGTCCCTAAAGGTAAAAATAGATTTGAACTGTGCAGTATATCTGAGGTAGTTGCACACCTTTGCTGTGCATTATCCAGATAATAGCACATTAAGAACAAATAGAGTTTACCCATGTCATGTGTAAAATATGTTTGTTAAATGTTTCTAGTTAAAAGCTGCAATCTGGAATCACTATTATCGTGAAGATGTACACAATACAATTAAACAAGAAAAATGATAGGTTACATTTAATTGTTAAAATTGAAACCTCAATATAGAAAAGGACGTCAATGGGGAAGTCACTTGGCATTTTTGATGCGTATATGGATCTGGATCTGTATATGTTTTTAACAGCCATTCCTTTGTGGACTTTTAACAGTCATTACATAAGTTATAGGCCGTTAGTTTTCTCGTTTGAACTGTTTTACATTGTCATTTCTGATGATGTATGGATGTTTAGAGTCCGACTATCCTGTCTGGATATCGCGGACTGTAGCAACCTATTCTATAGACTGGAGTCTGTCGGTCTTTTTGCCTTCATTTTACTCCGACTGCGTTGGTCTTGCTGGTATGGAGTATCAGGACGTGCTGCTTGTATGGCGGATTGTATTGCCTCTTTGGATTGTTCATTGTAGACAGGCGATGTGTGCGGTGGTGTGCGCAGTAGGTCTGGGTGGTCGATGTCAAACCCATCTTCATAGTCGATCCTACTGCGCTTGCCTCTGTCATTGGTGGAGGTGTAAAATACCAGGCGGTGGCAGGCCTTGTTGGGGTTGTAGGGACTCAGGTGACAATATCCCTATTGACTACAACCCCAACTGGTTCCCCTTTGTACTTAGGTGGTGTTAGAACATGTCCAACTACGCTGTCTCTTACCTCTGTTTGTGTGTTGGTAGTTTGTTGGACTTGCTCAGCAGGTATCACGAAATATATTCTATTTTCATCTACTTGAAATTCAGGGTGAATCTTGAATTAATTAAAACGATAAACATTAAGAAATAATACAAATTACTTAATTCATGCGAAATATGTTCTATTTTCATCGACTTGAAATTACAAACTCATTGTCATTTCTTGTCATTTCGGTGCCTTTTATAGTTGCATATGCGGTATGGGCTTTGCTCATTGTTGAAGGCCGTACGGTGACCTATAGTTTTTAAGTTCTGTGTTATTTTGTTCTCTTGTGTAGAGTTGTCTCATTGGTAATCATACCACATCTTTTTTTATATTCCTATATATGTAAACGTTAAACAGCATCCTCTTCTATAAATATAAAAACCAAATATTTGTGATACCAACTCTTAACTTTTTAATTTTGTTATCTGATTTCTATACACTATTTCTTGTACAACAGAGGCTGTGGTACTCCTCTAGTCATTATTCATACTAAGGATATATATCCATTGATTTTTGTTCCATGCCTTGAGAGATATCGAGGAATGCATGGGTGCACTGATACTCTCATTTATTCTGATGATATATATCTATTGTTTTTCTTTCAATAGACATGCCTTAAGAGGTATCAAAGTTTGCGCATCACAGATGGCCTCATTCATACTAAAGATATATATAATCTATTGTTTTCTATTCAATAGAAATGCATTGAGATACACCGAAGAGAGTGCCGCGTAGATGCCCTCATTCATTCAAAGATATATATATATACATTTATTGTTTGCTATTCAATATACATTGTCCTTATTGTTATTGTTTTCTATTCAATAGACACGCCTTGAGAGATATCGAAGTAAGTGCCGCGCAGATGATGGGGTCGATATCAAAATTACACGATGCTGCATCATCAAAAAAGCCAAAGGTTGGTTAACAATATATCATTGTTATTTTAGAGCAAGATCCTCTTACCTTTCTGGAGCACCTGCGATCACTCAAATTTTTTGTGGCGTTTTCATTTTTGCTTTTTTTTTTAATTGTGAGTCTCCTTATTTGGTTTTTGACTATGTGATTACTTGACTATTTTTATAGTAATTATTTGATTATCTTGTTTAAAAAACCTAATGATTATATGACTATATTAGCAACAAGTTTGTGATTATATGATAACTTAGACACTACTTTGAGGGTCCTCATTTGACTTCACCTAATGAGTTTGAAATTACCTCTGTTGTCTTCCACCTTACTTGTTTAATACTTAAACTTCAGCCGAAAAAAATAAAACAACAATGAGGTTGTTATAATTTAAAGTAGATGAAAATAGAACATATTTCGCATGAATTAAGTAATTTGTATTAGTTATTAATGTTTATCGTTTTAATAAAGACAAGATTCACCCAGAATTTCAAGTCGATGAAAATAGAACATATTTCGCATGAATTAAGTAATTTGTATTATTTATCAATGTTTATTGTTTTAATAAAGACAAGATTCACCCAGACCACGCCTACACAGTGTACATCGTCGTCTACCAGCCCTGTTACATGGGGAAAAGTTCTGTACAATTATCAAGACAAAGGTAATTGCCATATTTTTTATTTACATATGAATATTTTTAATGTTCCGTGTTGTTTTAATTTTCAATAGAATTTGTCAAGTCTTACATATTTGTATTGCTATCGACGAATATTTCCAATTAAACCCAAACAGTTATGCTTTCTTCCGACGAGAGTGTCTGGGTTGGCATTTACAGATTCATCAAAATTAAATGTACAACATTTAAATTTTAATGAACTTTCTTCCCAAACATGTATGAAATATTTGCCACTGGACGTTGAGCAACCCACAGTCAGTCATTTATGAGGTGGTTTGTGTATAATAGTAAGTTGATACTTGATACTTTATACTTGATATATAATTGCATCATCATGCATTCATCTCAATTTGTAAAAAGCGAATGTATACAAGGACGTTACCTGTCCCATTCCAGTGACATCGAAATGTAAATATTCATGCGAATAACAAATGTTCAGTCGGATGTTCTCTCTAGCCACTCCGTCTTACTCCAATCGGCATCATCAGGTGAACCCGCTACTCTTCTTCTATCCAAAGGTACGAGTTGGGACGAATTCGGCATGCTCTACCAATAGAAAATGACCGTAGATAAAGCTTAGAGCGCTAAAAGTGACGTTAAACGCCCACACCTAATCGATTATCTATATTTGGTGAATGCCTGGTAATATTCAACTGAACTTTAAATATGTCCATACATGGTCAATTATGTAAAACTTATGAGATATTTGTAGTAAAGTGACTAAAACCCTTGATCTCTTAAGACTGTCAACATATAAAAATGTTGTTGAAGTCTCATTAATTTAATCATGAATATCAATGTATTCATTCTATACGAATTGCAATAGGTAAACAGAACAAACAATTTGAAAGTCAGCATCAACCTACAAGAAAAGCCCTAGGGTCATTGTCTAACTATTCCCCACGTCGTTTGACGAAGGCTTGCAAACCAAAACCCGTCATCAGTACAAAATGTAAACGCTCCAGTCCAGTTGTTTTACAAAGGAAAAGGAGTACTGTGAGGACAAGACCAGGTCAGTAACTTTAATGTTTAAAATATTATGTCAGAAAATTTTAACTTTTATTTATTTTTGTCCAGGCATAATGTAAAATTCTACTTTTTTTTATCCTTACAAACATTTTTCGAATTTTTGCTCATAAAACATGGCTAAACTAATTCATCATAGATACCACAATAAGAGTTTTTTCTTACACCAGACGCACGTTTCGTCTACAAAAGACTCATTTGTGACGTCATAATAAAAAAAGTTAAATGACCAATATGTCCGAATGGTTTTGCCAAATACATAAATGAGATATAACGTACGTTTCAATGAAGCACGAATTAACTCCCTTTAAAAAATTACAAAAGCTAAAGACGTTACGCGCGATGTTCGTACATGTAAGCGTAACACAACGTCGCGAATGTTTCGTAACGTTCAAGCCAAAACTTCGACTGAAACGTTGTTTTTAAGCATGTACGACATTCTTGTAAGACTCCGCAAAATCGACGGTGCTTTTTAACTACTTATTGAAAATTGATGTATTTTAGTTTTTGAAAAATTAAGAAAAATAACATTTTAAAAAATCATAAAATTCTACCATTATAAGAGCACTGACAAGCAAACAATTGACGTAAATTTGAGTTGAATTCGTTTTTACGTCAAAAAATGGCCGTGCGACAACCTTGTAAGCCTTTGAAAAATTGCTCATTAATTACCATATATAATTTATCAGGATATTTGTCTTTAAATTCATAAAATTAAGCAAATTAACATTGATGTAGTAAATACAAATCCTAAACTTTTTCCATTTTAGATAAAAGTTTTTGGATTCTCAACTCTGGAATCCAAATTTTTTTCACGGTGGGACAGATTTGCCCTTGTAGCATGAAACGCTTTTTTTCGTATGACGTCATCATAATGTCATAAAAAATGCTTAAAAGACTGAAGGAACCTTTCTGTTGAATAATGGAGAAAAAAAAAACGTTTTTCAAAATATTAAATAGTTTAGACGAAAATCATAGTTAAGTGGTTACAATAAATGAAATATGTTAAGCGAGACAGCCAAAAAATAGCCGTTTTTTAAAGATGAAGCTTGTCGCCTGCAGCATAAAACATAGTTTCAACAATTATTTATTTCCTTTTTATTTAAAAAAAAACCATTATTTTTTTAAATACGTACGATAGCAATGAATATTATATCACACAATTATATATTTTGAACTTGCATCTTGCCAACTACACCGATTTTCTAATGAGGTACGAACATCGCGCGTAACGTCAAAACACATCACTTATATTGGAATTATTCATCTTCAAGATAATTCAATTCCAAAGAGAGCAATACATTGCCATTGAGCCAACGTTTTACCAGCTTCTTTAAGTCTGCGGATCTCAACAACATACAATTACCGTATGACAAGTTATAAAAGGCCACACCATGATTTTAGCAAAGGCCTGACTTGTGCACAAAACAGTAAATGGAAAACATGTATATTCTGACTTGGATTCGGTATTGTATATAACCTGTATTGTACTCACAGTCAAAACAAAGATATCAATCAAAGAAAACAACGAACAAGCATTAGTCGACGAAATTGAAAGAGTTAAAGGAAGACGAAAAGAAATCACACAGCATATTATTCAGGTATGCTTATACATGTATCTATATTGCTCCAATTTGTTTTTACCTCTCAATTATTACACAGTTGATTTCAGATAATACAGTTTTTTTACCCAATTAACCTATGGAAGAGATTTGTTGGGGGATATATTGGTGGCATTTCAAAAAGTCATTAAAAGGTCTTTACTTTAGATTTTGAGTTAGTCGACACATCATCAAAAGTACGTTCAAAATATTGATATGTTCAAATATGTTTCAAGTTCAAAAAAAATTGTTCATACAACTGCAATTCTTCTCTTGAATGTTTGAATGTAATTTAAGTTTCATCGTAATGCGAGTAAATAGTAGTTTTATTTTGAACTGTAAATTCACTTTAATCTGTGTCTATAATTTGTTTGTTAGTTACAGAATGAAGATCAGCGTTTACAAACACTCCAGTCCATCATGAGTAAAGAATTGAGACTGTTACAAATTGGTGTAAGTTACTTGAATACAAATGACTCGTATGTAGAGAAAATTTATTGATCGATTGATGCCGCCTGCTTTATGTCCAGTTATAAAACAGTATGTGCATATTTAGCACGAGAAAATATTAACAATTGCTACAACACTTAGGATAAACAAAAAAGATCTTCCGGAATAAAAATTTGGAAATTTTGACTTCAACTTTAAAAGAGGGACGAAAGATACCAGAGGGACAGTCAAACTCATAATTCGAAAATAAACTGACAACGCCTTGGCTAAAAATGAAAAGGACAAACAGACAAACAATAGTACACATGACACAACATAGAAAACTAAAGAATAAACAACACGAACCCCTCCAAAAACTAGGAGTGATCTCAGGTGCTCTGGAAGGGTAAGCAGATCCTGCTCCACATGTGGCACCCGTCGTGTTGCTTATGTTATAACAAATCCGGTAAATAGTCTAATTCGGTTTAAAATGATGATACATTTGTATGTTGGATAGGCCCTCTGATAGGCAATCTACGGACACCTCAAACGGCTGTTGAGTAGATTTACAAATGTTGAGAGAATGTTGCACTCCCGATATATGTGGCCATGTATTTATAATCTAGCACAGCCAAAACGGCACCCTTTCTAGCAACATTTTACTTTTACTGGTATCTATGACGAGTGTATGCGCCACTTGAAAGAAGGATGAACAGTAATTACTATTTATACTTCACAAGTGTGAGGCGAAAGATACCAAAGGTAATACTCAAACTAGTACATGTAAGTCGAATCAAATGACATTAAACGAAAATGCCAAAAGACAAACAACAGTATACAACAAGACAAATTATTAATGATCTGTCGGTGTTAGGTTGGGTTGTCTCGCTTGTTATACCTATGTCTAAAGCTAGATATTAAGAAATCTTTAACCCGTCATTTTCTTTGTTTTAAAGTAAGCAAAATGACAGATGTTTTCAATTCGTGCCGTTTGTTGATATTATGTAGCGTTAGAATTTGTCAAGTTTTATAACTCCTCTTTGGTATTAATTTCCTCTCCTTCCCCCTTTTTGTAATCATCTTAGATTACGTAAAAGATAAAATCACGAGGATCATTTAAAACGGTTTATCCGTAATCATAAGGCAAAATCAAAAGCTCAAACGAATTGAAAACGACTGTCATATTTCTGACTTGGTACATGTAGAAAAGGGTTGATTAAACCTGTTTTTTAGCTATCTAAACCTCACACTTGTATGAGGTTTTTTTAAAAACATTTTAATGATACTATGTAGAAATTAAGTTATGAAAATTTGTTTTTACTTCCTTGCAGAATTCGATAGAGCCAAGGAAACTACAGAAGAGTTTGACACGACGCAATCCGTCGTCAGCTGTTACAAGACCAGTCTATTTTAGGTGATACAAACATATGACCAGTTGACCTTCAATTCTTGAGACAACTTGTACTTATTTGGGCAGTTTAGAACAATTAAAAATTGAATTTGTAATATTTTCAACTTGAATATTTCGCCAAACTAAGGATTTTCTTATCCAAGACATAGATTACTTAGTATTTGGGACAACTTTTTAGAATTTTTGATCCTCAATGCTCTAAAACTTTGTACTTGTTTGACTTTATCATGACAATTTTGATATGAGCGTCACTGATGCGTCTTATGTAGACGAAACGCGCATCAGGCGTACTATAATCCTGGTACCTTTGATTACTATTCACCTCATATATGACAAGATTTTGCATATTGACCGGTAATTAATATCTTACGTCATACGCAGTGGTCAGAAAACTAATTATATAGCGTGATATTAAATAAAGAAAATATGACAAGATGCCATTGATACAAATATGCACCAGAGACAATTAAAGATGACCGTATGGCCATGACATAATGTAAAATAATTCTAACGAATTCTATTTACGAAATATGTATTGTAACGGACAGTAAACAAATCACTTTCTTTGTGTATATGAAACGAATATCAATTTTTATTTTGTGTCTAACGATATAATTCTTTTAGCATGTCATTGTTTGTCATTCATACATAACACTAAAAATAACCATGTTCAACTTGACCAAGCTATGACCAAATCACTGCACTAAACACATATCGATATGACGACGTTACTGCCCGTGTTTTTTTATGATACGAAATAATTGGGGTTTTCCACTCTTTTTTTTTGGGGGGGGGGGGGGGGGGGGGCTTTATTTTGATTGTTTTATTTCGTTTATTCTGAAACGTTGTCAAATATTTAGTTATTTTTGTTAACTAAAGACTGGTTTTATTGAGCAGTTGTTATACAAGAAATAGATCGTTTAATAAATAAATTTAGTGTTTTTACTGTCTTCTGATTGGTTAAAATTATTAGTTTTATTTTCAATGTTGTCAATTTTGATGGCGACACGCCCACCCTGACGTTTAGTATTCATACGCCAACATGTGTGTACGTTGTTATTGTTAATATAAATAATATAAAAAGTTCTTTGAGCCTTATTTTTGATAGAAATTTATTTATAATGAATGGCAATGATTTATTTTGATTTTATTGAACCATAAAACTAATTTTTGACTCGTCACATTTTACATAATCCGCTTTGCGGATTATTCAATGTGAAGAGTCAAAAATTAGTTTTATGGTTCAATAAAATCAAAATAAATAATAGCCATTCATTAAATATTTTTATGGAACTCTTTATTCAACACCAAGCAGAATTTTATTTTGGAACAGCCGTCATGATATTATGTAAACAACTAGTGACGTCATTTAAGGTTCCGACACAGAAGTACGTTCTGTAAACATACTGCCGAACCCCTGTACCATGAGGTCTCTTATAGAAAATTACATTGAATTTTGCAGTCGTATCAGCAAAATTTCTAATTTTGTAGAAATGACTGTCGTAATCTTCATGCCTATCTGTATCCTGCCCTGGTGGGGTATACGCTCCTAATGCATGATTATGGTCTGGTGTCGATCGAATAACTGGTAAATGGCTGCTATGATAATTTTCGGCAAGCCTTGTGGTTGGATTAAATGAGAATTGTTCTGAAAATTCGTAGGTCAGGTAAACGGCAGGTGATTCCATCTGAATAAACAAGTCGTCTTGAGGCCAGTTTCCTCCTATCGTAAAATTTGATACAAATTCAAAACAATTATTGATGCCATGTGTTCCTATTGTTATCTTCTTATGGAAAGGATAGTCGTAAGTTGAACGGTAGCCGTGGTGTGCTGGACACAATCGTCCATAATTACAATCATGTTGTGTTCCTGATGTAGGCTTAACTGGTTTCCAAAAGGCTGGATGAACCTGTCAAAAGATTACGAATCAAATATAAATGTATGCTGCTCCCTCTTCCGTAGCTCCTGAGATCATCCCTAGTTTTTGATGGGGTCGTGTTGTTTTTGTGCCCCTGTTTTCGACATTTTGTTCATGCATCATTGTCAACTTAACGGAAATTGAGGCGACTGTCGTACAAGTGAGAGGTTTAGCGCTATAAAACCAGATTCAATCCATCATTTTCTATATTTGTAAATGTCTCTACCAAGTCAGGAATAGTACAGTTGTTGTCCATTCGTTTGATGTGTTTTATCAATTGATTTTGCCATTTGATTAGGGACTTTCCGTTTTAAATTTTCCTTGGAGTTCAGTATTTTTGTACGTTGCCGACTTTCGTAAACGCAAAATTATGTACTAGTATGTATTGTAATTTATGCAGGACATTTTGCAATATTAATACTTAGTCGTAGTAGTCAAATCGTTATATATATATACAAATCAGGTGTTCGCGCTCTCAATTTTTTTCTCTGTAATTTTTTTTTATTCAACCCTTCGTATTCAAACAGTTGTTTTGCATGTCATTTTTTTCTTAATGATTTGACCCGTCGCATGTTTATACTTCTGGACTTAGTCGCGAGTCGGACCTTTGTCCTACATATGTCACAACTGTTAGTTGTGTTAAGGTGGGTACTATATGTTAAATCATAGCGTTGACAGTTTATCCTTAAAGTATACATAACTCTTTTGAACCTTTTACAAATCGTAGTTCTTTTTCTATATATAGATATAGGAAGATGTGGCATGAGTGTCAATGAGACAACTCTCCATTCAAGTAACAATTTATAAAAGTAAACCATATACATTGTATGAATATTAATTTTTTATTAGATACAAACAACAGGTAAAGTGGATATCACAATCTTTTAGAAGTGGTATGAAAAAATTAAAATAAAACTTAAGTAAAGTCGACATGTTTTAAAATATTTGACCTATTAAGTTAATAATTTTTGTGACATCACCATATTTACTTACCTGGCTTTCCATTACATTTCCATGAACATGGACCCAATCTATATGAGTGTGGGTTGTTGGGCTTGCGGCATCACAAACACCACCAGCTTCCGTAGGGTTGTAACACTCGGTGTATTTGTTAGTGTTGCATGCCATCTGCATCTGACGCCCGTGATCCCAAGAGTTGATAAATTCTTTATTGTTCCATGTAAGACTGTCCACAGCGCCACCTGTTCGTGTAGAGGAACCGATATATATTCCATGATTTAATACAGTCCAGCGGCCTTCAAAATGTTGACTAGTTGATAAGCCATCACGGTGTTCAGAGCTGTGAAATGTCAAGTAATGTTGAATGGCGGCTCTATAATTATTTCCAAAAGCTTTTTGGAGATCAGGATACCTATGAAAAGATTCAAATAAGGCTACAAACACGGTTTGTGACATACATGTAGACGTAAATAGTTCAAAAATGTTTTCACAAATTTATGTTATTCATTTGAGTCATCTAATTTCTGATTACTATATTTAAACGTAATCCGTTTTGTCGTGTTGTTTGCTTTTCTTAATTTGCAGGCATCAATTGTCGATATAATAGTCACAAATTGTCGATAAAATAGTCACAAATTGTCGATATAATGGTCACAAATTGTCTATATAATAGTCACAAATTGGATTTACTCACAACGTGATAAAAGATCTAAAAGACAAATTGAAAGAGTTGGTATTACTTTGCTTCATAAAAAAGAATGGCCAACGTAGATACAAGTATCTTGTCTTAGGGAGGGATAAATCATACTTTGTAAAGAATCACTCTGATTCAAACAAAAAATTCTCTGAAACCGATATTATCAAGATGCTTGATTTCTTGATTGACAACATATTTGTAACGTTCGGAGGACGTGTTTTTCAACAGACTGTCGGCATCCAAATGGGAACAAACTGTGCTCCTCTACTTGCCGACTTGTTTCTTTATTATTATGAGGCTGACCTCATGCAGGAACTTCTTAGGAAGAAAGATAAGAAGTTAGCAATATCCTTTAACTCTACTTTCCGCTATATAGATGACGTTCTTTCACTAAACAATTCAAAATTTGGTGACTATGTGGAACGCATCTATCCCATCGAATTGGAGATAAAGGATACTACAGATACAGTTAAGTCGGCTTCATATCTTGACTTACATCTAGAAATTGACAATGGGGGTCGGTTGAAAACAAAACTTTATGACAAAAGAGATGATTTCAGCTTTCCAATTGTGAACTTTCCATTTCTAAGTAGCAACATTCCAGCAGCACCTGCATACGGGGTATATATCTCCCAATTGATACGATATTCCCGTGCTTGCATTTCTTATCATGATTTTCTTGATAGAGGGTTACTGCTCACAAGGAAGCTATTAAACCAAGAGTTCCAAATGGTGAAGTTGAAATCATCCCTTCGTAAATTTTACGGACACCATCACGAGTTGGTTGACCGTTATGGAATAACCGTTTCACAAATGATATCGGATATGTTCCTTACGTCGTGACTACAATCCCCTTCCCTTTCATGAATGTGACTTACCGAATTAGACTATTTACCGGATTTGTAATCACATAAGCAACACGACGGGTGCCACATGTGGAGCAGGATCTGCTTACCCTTCCGGAGCACCTGAGATCACCCCTAGTTTTTGGTGGGGTTCGTGTTGTTTATGTTGTGTCATGTGTACTATTGTTTTTCTGTTTGTCTTTGTCTTTTTCATTTTTATCCATGGCGTTGTCAGTTTGTTTTAGATTTATGAGTTTGACTGTCCCTTTGGTATATTTCGTCCCTCTTCAAGTTAAGTAAGTTAAGTTAATTCGAAAAATCATATTAAAACTGATGTCTAAAAGTTTTCAAATACAATACAGTCAACTCCATTCTGTTGCAACAAAAAGAAAATGCCGCCGAATCATACATTTTAAAATCAGTCAAAAAAGCATGATTCCAAACCATCAAACGAGGTATTGATGGTCTAACTTCTATCCAGAGAGATCAAGTCATAAACAAAATAACAAACCACGTTCCATTAAGAAAAAAATGTTGTGTTTGTGAAATTTTATTATCATTTGAGTTCTCCTTTTTCCTCTTTTAACACATTTTTTTTACGAATGCTTATGATTTGTACAACATGTATAAATCAAAGAGAGGGACGAAAGATACCAAAGGGACAGTCAAACTCATAAATCTAAAACAAACTGACAACGCCATGGCTAAAAATGAAAGACAAACAAACAACAGCAAACATAACACAACATAGAAAACTAAGGAATAAACAACACGAACCCCACCAAAAAACTAGGGTGATCTCA
The DNA here is from genome assembly GCA_019925275.1 of Mytilus edulis. Classification (NCBI taxonomy): domain Eukaryota; kingdom Metazoa; phylum Mollusca; class Bivalvia; order Mytilida; family Mytilidae; genus Mytilus; species Mytilus edulis. The sequence continues at coordinate 70,879,094 of CM034360.1, forward strand.
AAGTGTTTGCCGTTTGTCCGTTTCAATCTAATGTTTAAGTTGTAGATTTTTGAACAAAGTTAGTCACATCTAGCTACACGTTATACCGACAATAATAATCATATGAAAATTGACTAGCTTTATTGAGTTCAGATGTACGGGATTGAGGTAGTCTTGAAAGTATCTGTTAAATGTACCTTGCAATGTACTCTTTTGAATGAAACTGTCCCGATGCCTGCCATCCAGCATCTATGCCATGCGTAAGCCAGTGTTGCTTAGCAGCTTCCGGTGTACTAACACCATGTGACATCACTTCATGGTGATTGTTAGAATAAAAAACAGGATCAAAAACTTCAGGTGATGCAAAGTCTACAGCTTCGACATGAGATTCTGAAAAAGAATAGTGTCAATAAAATTATTTTTACCACTGTGATCCACATTTCTAATACGTATAAGGTAGTCTTAACCTGTGGAGGAGTTTGGTCCATAATTCTAATACGTATAAGGTAGCCTTAACCTGTGGAGGAGTTTGATCCACAATTCTAATACGTATAAGGTAGTCTTAACCTGTGGAGGAGTTTGATCCACATTTCTAATACGTATAAGGTAGTCTTAACCTGTGGAGGAGTTTGATCCACATTTCTAATACGTATAAGGTATTCTTAACCTGTGGAGGAGTTTGATCCACATTTCTAATACGTATAAGGTAGTCTTAACCTGTGGAGGAGTTTGATCCACATTTCTAATACGTATAAGGTAGTCTTAACCTGTGGAGGAGTTTGATCCGCATTTCCAATACGTATAAGGTAGTCTTAACCTGTGGAGGAGTTTGATCCACATTTCTAATACGTATAAGGTAGTCTTAACCTGTGGAGGAGTTTGATCCACATTTCTAATACTTATAAGGTAGTCTTAACCTGTGGAGGAGTTTTAAATGTGGACAGCTTATGCATTGACATAATTCCTTTTTCTAATAAAAGCATAGTTTAATCTTATGATTAGGACTCAATTTTCCCCCTGATATTACTTGTTTTTTTTAATAGATTGGAAAGACAATCTAAATTGTAATCTGGAGCTTAAAATATATTGACAAGGTTTATGTTCCGTTAAAACCGGAAGAAATCCTACGCTTAAAGCGATATAGTTATATCTTTTCACAACCACATATACATTTGTGTATCTTACTAATAGATTGACCTTGTTTTTAAAGTTAACATTTATATAGAATCTATTAAATCAATTTGGAGTGGTACAAAATTTAGACAGAAATTTCTTCATATTTTTTTCTTTTTTGTTTTCATTTCCGTATTGTTTTTGTCAGTTAGTACTATATTTTTGCAGTAACATTGGCAGTCAAAACACATAGTTCTTGTGAACTCTAACAACTTTTCATATATAATAATTTCTCTTTTTCTATCACTGTTAGAGGTCTCTTTACTATAAAATCATTGAACACGGGATAAGCAAATTGACCCCGAAAAGACATAGGAATCATTTTAAATAGATATAGGAAGATGTTGTATGAGTGCCAATGAGACAACTCTCCATGCAAGTCACAATTATAACAGTAAGCCATTATATGTCAAGGTACGGTCTTCAACCCGGAGTCTGCGCTCACACCGAACAGCAAGCTATAAAGGGCCCAAAAAAGTACTAGACTAAGTTTAAAACCATTCAAACGGAAAACCATCGGTCTCATCTATAAAAAAAGTCAATGTAGTCTGAAACAGATGCAAACTTAGTTTCTCGATGATTTCTTAAATACTTACTGTCACTACACGAGACCGTGGATTTTAGACTACATTAAGTCACAGAAGAATAACAAAACATTTCATTTACATATGTTTCTACTATACCCATTTAAGCTTGGCATCAGAACAAATAATCTGTCTTATCACGTTGCTGTTTGCAAGCATTAATTATTGAACCGTAGCTCACTTAACCTCTATAATCAATTATATCATGAATATGAAGGACAAGTAAAATGTAATTCCAAAAGAAGGTTCTACAAATAAAACCGACAAAGGTGAAGAGTTTTGAAATTTGAAATGCCTCTTCAAAACAATGTATCTTGGATTTGCCGGATTGTATGAATGCAATATGTCCCTATAGTTCCCTGCATATTTTTTGTGTTTTCTAACATTCCGTTAGTACCCTTGAAGTTGCCTTTGTTTAATGTTATGATCATTTGTTACTTACCTGATATAAAAAGGGCTATCCAAAGAACAAACACCATCATAAATCGACCGATCTTCAACATGGTCGTCTCAGGTCAGAGTTACATAATATACTGACGTTAAAGTATGGATAAGTGTGCCAATGATAAGAATTAGTCAGATGATATACAATGTCGTGTACTTATTAATCATGTAAATAAAACCGTTAAAATTCTAAAAGATTTCCGATTTAACACTCCATTTAGATCTTTTAACATATGTTTTTATTGGTATATAGATATAGGAAGATGTGGTGTGAGTGCCAATGAGACAACTTTCCATATTTATTTTGGTATCAGTTAGTTTAATGTATTTGTAATTATACATATGCGCATTCACGGTTCTACAATATGTCGATACCTGTATCTTGGTATTGCCCAATGTCTTGCTTTTCTCTGACTGTTAAGGATGTACTTAGGTGAGGTTTCAGAATTTGTGTCAATGTTCGAACTCCTTGGTGATTTTCCATACAACACAATGTAAAATATTTTGCCCCATAACATCCATTTATTTTTTCATATAAGATTTAATACCTCATGAAAGGTCATTTACCAGAATTATAGAAGATTCTTAATTTTTAATGTATATCTTTTAATCTTTATGTTCTTTAATCTTACAACAGAATCGGGAAGATTAAACATAGTATCATATCATGACATAAAATCCCTATAACATGTATAAGCTCATAAAAAACCAAATAAACATCAATTTATTGCTGTACTTCATCGTACAGTAGTTCAATGCCGGACAACTTATCACGTATTGTACTTACAGTGAAAACCACGATAAAGAAGAAAAAAATAATACAAACTTTTCTAACATGAAGAGAATGTGGTACTCACTTTGCACCAGGCCTATCAATTTATGTCACCATTCTGTCATTGACGTCGCTGGATATTTATAATCCTTATAAAGTTAAAAGATACATATCAAGGCTTTACTGCAGTACAAAAGGAATTATTAAAGTTAACCATTAGTATAAGTGTAGACCACGTGTATGAATGAGGTTCTGACATAAAAAATTATTAGCCTCCTGACATCTTTGATTAATAGAAATTCCTAAAAAATAAAATATTCAAAGGACATTTATTGTTTTATAAATTTGCATGGCTTGGACGGATGCTCATTAATGTTAATTTTGATTTGGATAAATGTATTTATATCTATTTAGGTAAAGTAAATAATCTTATAACAAGAATGTGTCCATAGTACACGGATCCCCACTCGCACTTTGCTGTGTTCAGTGAACCGTGAAATTAGGGTCAAAAGTTTAATTTGGAATTAACATTAGAACGATCATATCATAGGGAACATGTGTACTAAGTTTCAAGTTGATATAACTTTAACTTCATCAAAAACTACCTTGACCAAAAACTTTAACCTGAACTTCGCACTATCGTTTTCTATGTTCAGTGGACCATGAAAATGGGGTCAAAACTATAATGTGGCATTAAAATTAGACAGATCATATCATAGGGAACATGTGTACTACGTTTCAAGTTGATGTAACTTTAAATCCATCAAAACTACCTTTACCAAAATTTTTAACCTGAACTTCGCACTATCGTTTTCTATGTTCAGTGGACCATGATATTGGGGGTCAAAACTATAATTTGGCATTAAAATTAGAAAGATCATATCATGGGGAACATGTGTACTAAGTTTCAAGTTGATTGGGCTTCAATTTCATCAAAAACTACCTTGACCAAAATCTTTAACCTGAAGCGAACGGACGCACGGACTGACGAACGAACGGAGGCAGAGACCAGAAAACATATTAATGCCCCTCTACTATCGTAGTTGGGGCATAAAAATACTATCGACCAAAGAGTAAGATGAAGAGATCTTTACAGAATTGAATTTTATTTCACAGTAACCAAATGATTTTATTTAAAATCATTAGTTGTCACATTAAAGTAGTATAAACATCACTTTACGCCTCATCAATATACCAGTATCTAGCTGGAGTGTCTCTCTTGCTAAGCATGATGTGTTATGTTACTTCATGTAATATAATGTATAATTGATATCAAAATTCAATCGAATAAAATGTAAGAATGATAGTGTATAAATTTGTATGAGGGTATTCAATCCTTTTATTTTTAAATCATTACTTGTCATGTAAAGAAGGGTAACTATACATACATTACACGAGAGAAGAAAAAAATGCAAAGCGATAATCAAACTAGAAAGTTATAATACGAGCTAAGAATGCCATGGGAAAAACAACACGAATACCTGAAAAGAAACAAATCAATGATATACCAGCCGTGCGAGGGATGTAGATCCAGTGAAAGTCGTTAAATAATTCCATCATCAGGTACCAGTATTAAGTAAGAAAGTCTCTCTTGTTACAGACCATGTTTAAAGCTAAGTTTAGACATTGATTTACAAACATTTTTTTTCATCTGAAAATCTTTGAATCATGTCAGGAAATAAAGTTTAAGAAGAAAAGTATGATAATATGATGTAAAAGACTTTATTCATAATATTGACAAATACAAAAAAAAGTTAGTGCTACTTGAAGGACAAATGAAAGTCCAGACTTTCTCACTAAACTGTTTGTGTTCATTTGTTTCTATTTTCGTATATTGTTATGCGGTTGTTAAGGATTTGTTAGATACTTTTAATAGCTGTGCTAAGATTACTGAACATTGTTTGTATCAATATGGAAACTTAAAAGATCATTTCACGCAAGTTTTTCTATGTGCAACAATTGTTTAAAAAATGTACTTATCTAAAAAAAAAAACGAGTGTTGCATTATTTAGCCCTGTAGTCAGTCCTTCATTACGGACTTGATTTCTAACAAAATTTTCTTAAACTTTCGGTTTAATGAAGGTCTGTTTATGTCATATAGATGTTTCGGTTCTTATACATCACTTGCTTTTCTACTTTGACCCCTCACACTGATACGCAAGTTCACTAAGATGACATCACGCTGAGATGTTGTAATGCAGATGACGTGATCAAATTGATTGTCTCGACACGAACAAAAATGGCAACCATACCTCATATCCATTTTTCTATCAAAAGGTATCAAGGTTCATTATTCTAACATAAAGGATAGACCAACAAGTACTTTGTTTCGTTTTGTTCTGAGTCCTATGATATGAAATAGTCAGTTTTAGATTGTCCGAAGCTATATCGAAATTGATATACATCACGATCGTAAGACTATAATTGATTGCATATGGTTATGTTGTCTGATGTTTTATTTGTTCTCCCCTCTTTTTAGAATTATGGCACCCTCAACGGAGTTGGGGTGACGTATTGTTATTCTACGTTTCTTTTTTTTCTTATTATTATTTTTCTTCCACACATTTTTGTCCAGGCGATTTCTCGAAATCCAGAGGACCAAAGTTGATGGAACTTTACTATATTAAGGACCCCCATGTGCAGAGTTGCAGGAAACATGGGATGGTTCAAGATGGCTACCGTTACCATGGAAACAGAACAAATGTGAAAAAATCTAGTTTTTTGTTTTAGTGAACTGTTTGAATATGCTTTAACTCAGAAACATTATATTTTTATACAATGTAGGTGCCCACTATATACAGGTGTTGGATGATTTTGGTACTCATTGGAACTACTATGTTGCCATGGAAACTGCACCAAAAATTTCAAAAATATCAAAATGCTCCAAACTTCATGAAACTTCACAGTAACGATGAGCAACATTGGAAGATGTGGAATTTGGCGTTGGAATTTCCAAAATATCTGTTGTTACCATGGAAACAATGCAAAAAGGTCAAAACTTTGAATTTTCACAAAACATTCCAGAACATCAATGTTAAATTTATTCTAGAGACATTAAATGATATATGATGGTATATATGACTATGGAGGGAAAAAATTGCAGCGGGGGTTTGACTTTGGAATATTCAAAATGGCCGACGTTACCATGGGAACAGCAAAATTATGAAAAACTTCAAAATGCTTTAAATTTAATGAAACTTATAACAAATTTTGCCTAGCTTATGTAGACTTAACTTTTGAGTTTCGAATTTTCAAAATGGCTGCTATTGCCATGGAAACAGCAAAAATTTTCTAAATGGCTGCCGCTGGCCTGGCAATGGGGAAAGGGTGCCATCCGCTATTGCTTGCAATGGCAAATCTAGTTGTTTTTACGTTTTTACGTTTTGACTGTTGCCTTAATCATGTTTATTTGGACCTTTTGATATACTTTTAGACACTGTGTTTTTGTTTTGTCTCCTCTCAAGGCTTTTACGAAATCATTATACCTTGTGGACCTTTCGCTATAATTGCCTTATATCTTGTTTAATTGAAATTAATAGTAAATTAACAAGTAATGTTCACTGAACGCTTTATTGTACTCCGGTATCATTTTATATCGGAACAGCCGTCATAATCTTATGCAAACAACTAGTGACGTCATTTAAGGTTCCGACACAGAAGTAAGTTCTGTAAACATACTGACGAACCCCTGTACCGTGAGGTCTCTTATAGAAAACGATATTGAATTTTGAGGTTGTACCAGCGAAATTTGAACCTTTGAATAAATGGCTATCGTAATTTTCATGTATATCTGTATCCTGTCTTTGTGGGGTATACGCTCCAAGTGCATAGTTGTGGTCTGGAGTCGATAAAATAAATGGTAAATGTTTATTATGGTAATTTTCAGCAAGCCTTGTAGCTGGATTGAACGTGAATTGTTTGGTAAACTCATAGGTCATATAAACTGCAGGTGCTTCCATCTGAATCAACAAGTCATCTTGAGGCCAGTTTCCGCCTATCGTAAAATTTGATACAAATTCAAAACAATTATTAATGCCATGTGTTCCTATTGTAATCTTCTTGTGGAAAGGATAGTCGTATGTTGTATGGTAGCCCTGGTGTGCTGGACACCATTGTCCATAATGACAATCATGTTGTGTTCCTGATGAAGGTTTGACTGGTTTCCAAAAAGCTGGATAAACCTGTCAAAAGATTACAGGGATTCATTATTATTCGTTGAAATAGCAATTTTCGTGGATATCATAGGTACAAGTGAACGAAGAAATAAAATGTTAAACGAAAAGCAAGTTTTTAATAGGCGTGTATGCAGACTTTGGCAAATTGGCAAATCCACGAAAATAAATATCTACGAACGTGTAAGTTTTCCTTAATCCACGAAAACTGATACCCACGAAAATAAATGAATCCACTGTATGTATCAGATATATGTTCGAACTTTGTACGAAATGGTAAATTTACGTACATATTAGTTTGAGGTGATTGTCAGCAGCAGATACAAAAAGATTAGTATTTTAAGAAGTAGTAGTAATAGTAGTACTAGACGATATAGTAGCAGAAGTAGTAGTATAAATATAAACGAAGATGTGGTATGATTGCCAATGAGACAATTCTCTACATTAGACCAAGTGACACATAAATTAAGAATTATAGGTCACAATTCGACCTTCTACATTGAGCAAAGCCCAAACCGCATGTTTAACTATCACATGGATCGAGCTACTTTGCCACAGAAAATTTTAATCATTCAAATACTTGTATTGCACGACAGGTCTTCAGGTGTCTGTCAAAAGTAAGGAATATGCACATGAATTGTCTAAATTATTTCACAACTGCTCTTTCTTTTTTTATGGTTGTAATAATTTGTAGAAGAATATCGTTCAGCATGTATGTTTTAGTTATTTACAACTTGTGCAACCTTCTCTTGGATTGTATTGTTAATTGTTACAATCGAATGTCATTTGTTTATTTTTGTTATATATTAAAGAGAAATGAATAGGTTTAGAACGTATACAATGTACTTCTTGTCCTGGTTTTTGTTTCGATTATGTTTTGACAATCACATCTCAAAATTATAATTCCCTTCTTTTAACAAAATGCTATACAAAAGAAAATAGAAGTTTTGAAATAGAAAACGTATTTTTACTAAAATATAGAAAAATATTTAAAACAATTTTAAATGATAACAATAAATAATTCATATATTTAGGACTTATTGGTCATGAGATTACCGTTTATGATATGTTAAGATATGTTGACACCCCATATTAACTTACTAAGCTTTCCATAACATTTCCATGAACATGGACCCAATCTATATGAGTGTGGGTTGTTGAGAGTGTGTGATCACAAAGACCACCAGCTTCCGTCGGGTTGTAACACTCGCTGTATTTGTTGGTGTTACATGCCATCTGCATTTGACGCCCATGATCCCGAGAGTTGATAAATTCCTTGTTGTTCCATGTAAGACTGTCGACCGCCCCTCCTGTTCGAGTCGAAGAACCGATATAGATACCATGGTTTAATGCCGTCCAACGGCCTTCAAAATGATGACTAGTTGATAAACCTAAACGATGTTCAGAAGTGTGAAACGTCAGATAATGTTGAATGGCGGCTCTATAATTATTTCCAAAAGCTTTTTTGAGATCGGGATACCTAAGAAAAATGGAGGCAACGTTTCATTAGAAAAAAAATATATACTAACCATATCTTATGATCACATGACTGAGAATTTGTCTCTTTCCTTTTGAAACAAAGACTGTTTATTGTTTGTTTTTGTTTATTTAGCAATTTTTATATCTCTAGAATAAATCAAGCGAATCGCGTCTGTCTGTTTACATCTAAATGTTGATGGGGAAGTCCGATTCTTTCAAATATGATGTGAATAATGAAATTAAGTCAAAATCAGATTCAGTAAACGATATATACTGACAGCAATAATCAAATAAAACTGAACTAGCTTTATTTAAGGAAGATGCATTATATTAAGGGAGTCTCAGAATAATCTGTTACATTATACCTTGCAATGTACTCTTTTGAATGAAACTGTCCCGATCCTTGCCACCCAGCATCTATGCCATGTGTAAGCCAGTGTTGTTTCACAGCTTCCGGTGAATTTACAGAACGGGTGATCACTTGATGGTAGCAGTTAGAATAGAAAACAGGGTCAAAAACCTCAGGAGATGCTAAGTCTACAGTTACGCTATGAGTTTCTGAAAAAAAATATGGATATAAAATTGTGATCCACAAGTCTAATACGTACTAATGAAACAGATTTTAACATGTGAAAGAGTTTGAGTTGAACATAATCATTGACATTATTTTTTTTTATCGAATCAGAAAATAATTTAATCCTATGTATTTTTATGTAAATTGTTAAGTTTCCTTGGAAAAAAGGTTAAAACGTCTGTCTCAAAATGCATCTGACACATACAAAATAGGCTGTTGACAATGAGGCTGTTCCATTTAAAACCGAGGCAACAAATTTTACGACCGTATTCCAACCGGATGTTGCTGAGTATATATGCATCCCGTACATCAGAACCAACTCCCCAACTTGAATAGCGAGGGTTGTACTCCCTGAAAAGGAGAATAAGTCCTGTGATCATATATCTCTACCAGGTTGACCCTCGTAGTGGCTAGTACCAAAAGAGGCTTATTTTTTTGAAAGTCAGTTATCCTTATATTTTTCTTTTGATAATGTTATGTTGATTGGTTACGTACCGGACATATACAAGACTATCCAAATACCGAAAACCTGCATACATCGCATTAGTTTCAAGATCGTCATTTCAGTACAAAAGTTACATCATATACTGGTCTTAATGGTATGGATAAGTATGTCACTGATAAGAGTTGGCCAGACGATATATAATGTATGTTCTAGTAAGATTGTATAGGCCCAAGACCACAATTAATGACCCAACTTTTAGTTGTCCACGAATATAGTTCCTTTTAATTAGAGTGTATTTTTCCTTATTTTTTTTTCTTTCCCTTCCTCACTCAATTCTTAGATTTTTTTGGGTGGAAATGAAAGAAGAGAGATGAAATAAATTTTTGGATGTGATATTTAAACTGATTTTGATATGGAATGAGTGATTAGGCCAAGTGCAAAAAGGTCATATTTACAGATTTCGGAACATCTCTTGACTTGTCAATAGGGGTATGGATGTGTATTGGCTAAATTTGTAAAAGAAATTGTTCCAATCTTTCTGAATTTTGGATATATATTTGGACTAGGGCTATACATTACACACACAAAAAAATTGACAAAAGTGCATGGTGCAATTTTTTTAATGATACAAAACGTTATAAAGAACTGATAGAGGAATTAATTGTGGTCTGTGGCCTATAGCGGTATACTGTTGTTGCCTTTATTGTGCACGATATGAACTTTAACGATGAAACATGCAACTTTACTGAAAAGGCTAATTAGGTTTCATCTAATTTGTGTTGATAATTAATTCTTTTAAAGTTGCAGAGGATAATGTCTAATCATGGTTGATGAGCCTGTTTTATGTCTGTTAATGAAAAGTAAATCCATGACCATTTCTATCATCATTGGTATTCGTAATAAAAATCTTTCTCTGAAGTTTTTCAGAGATTTGGTATCTTAACTTCTTATTAACTTTTCTTTATCGAAGAAACAAGTAATTATCTCGAACTAAGAATTATATTTTTTAGAAAAATAGTATCGTCAATTAACTGTTTATTTTGTTTTCGATTGATTAAAGAGTGCAGTTGTTGATGGTGTGGCAGTTCGGTTGATTACTTGTTTGATTACATGGTGTTTAATTCCACTTTTAGCACCTCACTGTTGTGCTATTTCGTGGATTTTAGTGTTTTATTGTTGAAGGAAGCCGGAGTGCCTATCTGTTTGGAGTATGTGTTTGCATACTTGTTGGAAGTACGCTCTGAACTCCAAAAAATGTACTGCAATGAAATAAATTAGCATGATATTTCCATTGTTTAAACGGTTCAATTGTTAATGCATTGAAATATAGTATACCGATATTTAGTTACGATTTAATCATTCTTATATGATTTGCATATCTATAAGTACTTGCATTGGATGATCAATTAGAACTTTTCTCTTGGTTTACCCTTCGATAAACTATGTTTCCGAAAACGAAAGTTTATATGGCGGCAAACTCCTAAGTAACAACATGTCCATTGTGCATTTGAAAGTAGTCATTACGCAAAAAGAAATAAAAAAATCGCGAATATTTGGCTTATGAATTTAAGTATTAAAAACGTTTTTTTCTAGAGGTTATTGGTGTGTAATATAACACTTGTAAAATACCAACTCTGAGGAAAATTCAAATCGAAAATTCATTTCTCAAATGGCAAAATCGAAAGCTCAAACACATCGAACGAATGGATAACAACTGCCGTATTCCTGATTTGGTACAGAAAGTAGTCGTGTTTTTGCAAGCTCTCGTGATTAAAGGAAAAAGACATACATTCAAAACGCCACAAACTGGATAAATTGAAAATTCTAAATACCATATGTATTATTTACAAATTGCAAACAATTACATAACTCTGATATAAATACATGTACTATGTCAAAGTTATCAAAATTGATGAATAGAAAAGAATCTGAAGTATTGTTTGTTGTCAATAAAAATCCTTTTATTTCGAGTATAACAAATGGTGTTTTTATTTCTAAAGCCATTCTCGGCATGGATTTTAGAAACAAAAATAGAATAATCAACCTTTCCTAATGAACAGAAAGAATAAAAAGAATATTTTTTAGTAGCTTTAAATTGTTACTTATATAAGTATCAGTTCTTTAAAGTGCTTTCGTGAAGAGTCAGTATCATTTCAATTTCACTGGAATTAAATAAGTAGAAAAAAAAACCTTCGGATAAAAAATAGAACACCGTGATTAAGATTAGAATACGATTACACAAAATAATGTGGTCTTAAAAACCAAATCTGTTTTTTTTCTATAAACTAATCAGCTTGTATGGGTACCCTATTGACAAAAACTTGATTAATAACATGAAATATTGAATGATATTCATAACTATTTTGTATCGTTACATTAATCCATTTGAATCTCGTTCTTTACTTATTGAATTGGTTATTAATTGAATCATCTGTAAAAAAAAATTGTTCTTATACTTTACAAATATTTAGTGTCCTAGACCCTTTTATAGGGTTCACAGATGTTCATATTATATTTTAGAACATTTTCCTACAATATTTGAGAATAGATATTCAAATACGTTAATTGAGTAATTTTCTTTTATCTGATTAGATTAATTGAAATATATTTTATTTCTATAACTTTTTATGTACTAAGAAAACAGGGCGAATCCCATATAGTAGGGTGCCCAATCAACAAATATTATCGATTTGCCTTAACGGAATAACATACGACTATATTTTATATCATTGGAAAGAGGAGAACAATCCTCATCGAAATAGCGTTGTCGTCGCTGTCTACCGTGGTCACGATTTTTTTAAATCAGGGTCAAAGGTCAGAGCAAAAATTCAAGGAAAATGCACAGTCACATTTAGATAGCTTGATTCTCATAGATCTATGCGTTTGGAGCAAAATAAAAACAATTAATTTATAGAAAAATATCTTTTGTGTCTACATTTAGAACTTATTTTATATTTTTATCCCCAAAAATGACTTTAGATTGACTTTTTTGCATGTAGGGTGCAAATTTGAAATTTTCAAACAGCTGTTAAATAACAGTGACCTTGACCTATTTCAATTTCTAAATTTGTTATTTTTGTATTCAATTCGTTACAAGTAATATCTAAAGACGTTTTTTAGATCTTAACTTTAATCTTTTGTTGAAAACAAAATGTGTTTTTCACGTCTTTTGATAGTAAGGTGTTCGTCAATTTCAAGGTAAATATCAAATTTTTGTTATTGGGTGCGAAATAGTATATATAAATGATTTGTTCCGAAATTAACGTCGAACTTGATTGAATTTAAAGCTCTGTGTATAACTTTGCTTTGAAGAAGTATAAATTACTGCAAACAGAGAAAAAGAGGGGAGGGGGCAAAAGTTATGAAAACAAAACGTCTATTAGAACAGGTAAAACACCCCTTCTTACATATACTAAATGAGCAACAATTGGCTATAATGTTTATAAGTATTCCAAAAATGTAATAAGGGACAGGGTTATGTACAGCACCGATGTTTTTACAAACAAATGCAAACAAAAAAGGCGTCTGAAACCAAAGGAACATTAAAAACTTATAAAATGAAAACAAGCATATTCCAAAAATGTAATAAGGGAGAGGGTTATGTACAGCACCGATGTTTTTACAAACAAATGCAAACAAAAAAGGCGTCTGAAACCAAAGGAACATTAAAAACTTATAAAATGAAAACAAGCAGACAACAGTATTGCTAAAACACACACACAAAAAAGATCAAATGCAAATAGAAAATTATGATCGAGGCTAGTATTACCTACTACGTTCTATGGTCTCCTGTAGTTTTAGCCCATCAACCATGCCAAGGTCAGAGAACATAAGGCAGGGTTTTTTTTTGTTTGTTTTTTTAATTTACATATCTTTCAGAATCCCCATTAGAAAGATTATTATTATATTTCCAACGATATCAAAATTGATTATATGTTTTATTTATTGTTTAGAAAATATTATGGACTTCTTAATTTTCATTCGATAACTAACAATGATTTATAAGGTACATACAGAAAAATGAAATCTTATGCATCGTCATCTTCGTCGTCATCAATGTTTCTTACTGCAACCAGATGAGTATTTACATTTTGACATATGTCATTTGCCTGACATGGGCATACATCTGTACAGAATAGATTTTGTCGAAGCAAATGCAACCCTTTGAAAACACAGATTCCCCCTCACAAGTACAAACTAATCTTGCAGAAATTCGGATGACATCTGACCTTCGAGATAGACGAGTCATTTTTCTTTTCCCATTCGAACTGAAGAGGAGAATGCTAGGTTAGTTTTGCTATTTTGGAAGATATCTTTACGTCTGGAGTGAAGCGCTTATTTCATATTGTTTAAAAGTAGATTCACAAGTAGGAAATTTGACAAGGGAGAAATTTAAAATTGTAGCCAATTTTACGCTCAATTTGTTTAAGCACAATGATCTATTTTTTAGTTTTGACTTGAGATCATCCAACCTAACAACAAGATCTCGAGCTGCATTAATCGATTCATCGATGTCACAATAAGAAAGGTTTGACAAATCGGTGAAATCATCTGGGTTGTCCTTTAAGACTTATAAACAGTGCGCCTATCGATCCTAAACAGGACCGATTACATTGTATCGCATCATGTAACATCATGTGCGGCTGGTACCATGTTACAGGTGGCAAACCCGATACTTTTACATGTGTCATGGACAGGTAAATAGCGGAGCAAATCTTGTGTGCAAGCTATATTGCCAGTTTGAAACCATAGCTCATGCAAATCACAAAATACTGATCTCCGAGGAAAATTCAATCGGGCAGTCCCTAATCACATGGCAAAATCAATTTACAAAACTCATCAAAAACGAATGGACAACAACTGTCATATTCCTGACATGGTACAGACATTTTCAAAAGTAGAAAATGGTGGATTGAACCTGGTTTCATAGCGCTAAACCTCTCACTTTTACTTATGAACCCATAAGATAAGAACATCTGTATCTTGTGACTTTTTTACTAATAGCCTACTCTTGATTCCTTTCACACCGAACTCTTTGTTTACATGTATAGCATGTACAATCATGCGAGTATCTACTTCATCGGGCGTACAAAATAATTCTTCAAACCTGAATACTCCGTCTGAGCTGATTTAGGGTCCTTGGAAGTGTTAAATAGAATATGACTTCTTCATGTGTTATAGTAACTGTTGATATACCATGATGCCGAACAATCAATTCACTAAGAAATCTGATTAAGGCCTGCTGGTTCTCACTGACCCAAAGAAATTTTATACATTCAGGAATTTGACGACCTTCTATATATGCCCTGAAACACTTTACAGACGAACAAGAACTTGATTAAGCTTTAAAATAACTGCAGTTGTGTCTGATAGTGTAAGATTTATAGCAAGAATGATGGTACACCATTTTGTAATCATCAGTACGAAGATAGTCTAGGTCTGAAGCATCGTGCAATATACTAAAATATGCATGATCTTTCCGTCCTCCCATAGCCTCGATAAAGCTTTCGTGTTAATTCCTCGCATATTAATAGGCAATTCAGTAGAAGAACCATGACATATAAGTTATAACACACTTATCCCATTGTATTTCAGTCCTTCTTTGCTTAGGGTTTGATCAGCATAGTTTAATAGGACTGTGAATGTGTGCCATATTCCGTGTCCGAAACGTGACCGAAGGATTTGTTTTGTATATTACAATTATAACAAAACTATCAATTAAAAGAAAACAATTAAAGTTATAAAAACCAACAAAATGATATTTCAAGTTACAAAACAACGATCTTCAAACAAACTGGACTATCAAAAACAAACAAATTGGCCATACAACAAGCAAAAAAAAGAAATGAAGTTAGTGACAATTGTCCTAGTTAATGACCTAATAGTTTAAGCTACAAAACGATTAACGGCACGAGAAAAGGCGTGTTTGAATCAAGAAAAAATTATCACTAAATTTGTGTTTTTAATTGCTATTTTCTTTTCACCGATTAACATTACACGAAATATATTTAACACACATATGAACCATGTCTTATTGATGTAATCTGAGTAAAAATCCCGTGAAAGTAACACGTAATAAAATTGCTTTCGTTGAAAATGTTGTTAATTTCAGCTATAAAAATAGACCTACTAAAATCATGAAATACTTATACTTAAATTATATAAATATTTTTTAGCTTTCTTTATATGAATAATTTGATATTTAAGCTAAATGATAAGTACAATTTGAACAAATAAAACAAAGAGGAATAATTTTATTTTTTGTGTTGAAGATGACCTGTACTGTACAGTATCTTTGGGTACCATAAGAAACAACGAAATTTTGAAAAACGTGACCACGGCAGCATACGACGACATTCATGATTGGAAAATATAATGATTTTTCAACAGTTTGCATCTAAATTTAGCCGTATGTTCTCCGTTAACTTAAACTCGTTAACTAGACGACTTTTTCGATACTGGGCACCCTACTAATATGATGAATTTTAAAAACAAATTGGAACATGTTGGGCAAAAAACTTCATATGAATCATTTAATTGGTACAATATTTTTGTTGTTGGTGAAATATAATTATGTTTTGGCGGTCATAGGGGGGGCGTACTGATTTTGTTTTCATTCTTACAAATTCGTCATAGTGTGTACTGTTAAAATTATTGCTTTTAAGTCATAGCAAGTTGCTTTCCGATTGATTTTAAACATTTCTCCCTTACACGATTTTTTTAAGCATTTATGACAGCAGCTTCAGAAATTAATCGTAAAACAAAACGTATGGAAATAAACTCATCATAGATACCAGATTTGAAATTGTATATTTACCCCAGACGCGCTTTTCGTCTACAAAAGACTCATCAGTGACGCTCGAATAAAAAAATGTTTAAAATAGAATATACAAAAAATTAAGCTTTCAGGTTTTTCTTGTAAATCATCTTTTAATGAATTTGAGTGTTACCATAGGGAGCACGTGTTGTCATGTTTATTTCATTTTATTTGGACATTAAACTGCCTAACTGCCACATATAAATAAATTGCAATCTACCCTGGTATCGTGCTTGAAACATCCACCGACATATAATAAACTTGCAAACACAAACTTTGATGAAAATAAAGATGACGAAGTTCTTTTGTATATGTGTCCTATGGAAGATATTAACTCAGATAACGAGTTAAATGCCTTCTATAATAGTACAGTAAAGTCATGACAAAATCGATTATGAATAAGTTTCTCAGATTCATTTCATAATTTTTATTTTGTACGTGCTTTTTAAACAAAATACTTGCTTTGAAAATTTTCCCTTTAATCTTTATAATTACGTCAGATCTTTTTCATTTTGATGTAAGGAAGCTAATCAAAAGGAATGTAACATAATTATATATATATAGAAGTTTACAACAGGTTTATAAGCTTAACTTCTATAATCTGACACGCACAATACATATGATTGCTGATGCTTTTTGTCCCAAGAAAGGGACAAAAGAGTAAAATACCGTATAAGTAAAAACATCAATATGAATAGAAGAAAACCTGCCAGAAATATTATAGAGAGTAACAAAACAAAACAGAACCAATCAGACATCTAGAGGAAAGCATTTATCCCTTAACAATACATCTCAATTTTTAAGATTGCAATTAATATTCTTGACTTGAAGAGTTTATTTTTCAAATGGTCGACTTCGTTTTCAATTTGTTTTTTTTTTCTCATAATTTATATAAATGTATGGTAAACTGTGATAACCGCCTTTTATGGAACATTTTCACTAACATGGCAATAAGTTTAAATTCATTAGTTAATGATAAAAATGTGATTTTAAATGTGGTGTGTTTACCAGATGAACAGTTATAAGCACCAAACGTACATCAAAACATGTTTCTACTGTAATGTAATATTAAAAAGAAACAGCCATCCTACAAAATGAGTGAGTTCTTGCCACTTATGGTGGACGTTTCGTGTCTATGGGATCACTGCTCTATTATATAACACTAAAGCAAAATTGGTGTGGTTACCAGATGAATATTATTAGCAACCAACGTATATCAAAACATATTCCTACTATAATGTTACATTAAAAAGAATAAGCTGTCCTACTAAACCTGGTGGGCGTTTAGTACACAAGGGATCACCGAGCTGGTGGACGTATCTGGTGGACGTGTTATCTGTAGGGAATCACCGATCTGATGGGCATGTTATCTGCATGAAATCACTGATCTGGTGGACGTGTTATTTGCAGGGGATCCCCGATCTGGTGCACGTATAATCTGCAGAGGGTCACGGATCTGGTGGGCATGTTATCTGCAGAGGATCAGCGATATTGTAGGCATGTTATATGCAGGGGATCACCAAACTAGTGGTTATGTTATCTGAAGGGGATAACTGCTCTGATGGCCATGCTATCAGTAGGGAATCACCGACCTAGTGGACATGTCATCTGCATGGAATCACCGATCTGGTGGACGTGTTATCTGCAGGGGATCACCGATCTGGTGCACGTGTTATCTGTAGGGAATCACCGATATAGTGGCCATGTTATCTGCAGGGGATCACTGGTTTGTTATTTAAGACAATTAAGTGATAACATAATCGATGATGTAGCCTTTTTCTTTTCAGTCACTGTAGCTGTTCGTAAACTATTTCAAGCAGTCAAAACAGTAAGGATTTTAGACCCAAAGGTAAAGATTGCTTTAGCCAGAGTTGGGAACAAACTGTGCCCCTCTACTTGCCGACTTGTTTCTTTATTATTATTAGGCTGATTTCATGCAGGAACTTCTAATGAAGAAAGATAAGAAGTCAGCAATATCCTTTAACTCTACTTTTCGCTATATAGATGATGTTCTTTCACTAAATAATTCAAAATTTGGTGACTATGTGGAAAGCATTTATCCCATCGAACTAGAGATACAAGATACTACAGATACAGTTAAGTCGGTCTCATATCTTGACTTACATCTAGAAATTGACAATGAGGGTCGGTTGAAAACAAAACTTTACATAAAAAGAGATGATTTCAGCTTTCCAATTGTGTACTTTTCATTTCTAAGTAGCAACATTCCAGCAGCGCCTGCATGCGGGATATATATCTCTCTTGATACGATATTTCCGTGCTTGCATTTCCTATCATGATTTTCTTGATAGAGGGTTGCTGCTCACAAGGAAGCTATTAAACCAAGAGTTCCAAATGGTGAGGTAACAATCATCCCTTCGTAAATTTACGGACGCCATCACGAGTTGGTTGACCGTTATGGAATAACCCTTTCACAAATGATATTTGATATGTTCCTTACGTCGTAACTACAATCCCTTCCCTTTCATGAATGTGACCTATCGAATTAGACTATTTACCGGATTTGTTATAACATAAGCAACAAGACGGGTGCCACATGTGGAGCAGGATCTGCTTACCCTTCCGGAGCACCCGAGATCACCCCTAGTTTTGGTGGGGTTCGTGTTGTTTATTCTTTAGTTTTCTATGTTGTGTCATGTGTACTATTGTTTGTCTGTTTATCTTTCTAATTTTTAGCCATGACGCTGTCAGTTCATTTTCGATTTATGAGTTTGACTGTCCCTTTGGTATCTTTCGTCCCTTTTTTATTGATTTTTGTTGAAGGCGAAACTCAAATTAATAATCCTTGTATATTTTAATCTAGGGTAAACTCATATCTTAAATTCTTGAACATACCTTTTTTTGGAAAGTATTAAGCTTTGAATGACTAAGAGAAGAGGCAAGCGAATCGGATTCATACAAGATTATTAAATGTAACGTTTTCTTTTTAGTGATGCATGTCTTGCATTTTCCCTTTCTACATTTCTTCTTTTCACAAAGGGCACAATAACAAAAAGATCAGTTGCAATATAAACATGTAAAACTGTTAAAATAAAAAAAAAATAAAATGATCCATAATCACATGTACACTTGTCAGACCGACTTTGACGAAATGTACAATAGACGTGTTCGATACATTATTTGTCTTTTGCTCTTCTTTACTAACAGGTATTTATGAAATAAAACCTCATAATACTTCAGCATTTGAAAGCTATTTATGTGTGTAGATTATGTGTGTTTAGACTAGATGTTTGGTTTCAGTACTGTTTGGTAGAAAATTTCAAATACACTTATGAAAATAATCCATAAGAAAACATTATCTGAATTGTTTCACAGTTAAAACGTGTGGATGAAATATTGAAGAAAACTTATCTTCCAAGCATCTTCGCTAGCCAAGGGTTACGATCCACTCCCGTTCTCTTCACCCTTGGCAGATTCAGCCAACATTTGTGAAAACAATGTTACGCCATCTATCGGAAGATTAAAATCACGCCCATTCTGAATACATTATTCTTGACCAATGGTCGCACTTGGACTCTTCAATTTGGAGGTAAAAGCACGGTAGCGTCTAGATTCTACATACTTGATAAAGCCGGAAACGAAAATATACGTCAACATTCATGCATTTGTCCATGAAACATACACAGGAACTTCTACTAATTGATTAAAAACATTGAAGCTGTCACTAAATATAGTCGTATGTTTATAGAATGTAAAGACTTGTTGCACAATAAACACGTGGTAATTGTTTACAAACACTTTCTACATTTACACGTGATCATGTTATAGGCGCTTTTTGATTTTGAGTTTCGACTGCAACCAATAAAAATCCTTACGTTGTGTCTCCGAAATTTTATCTCAATCCGCCAAGGGTTAAGAGAACGGGAGTGGATCGTAACCCTTGGCTAGCGAAGATGTCTTCCAAGATACTAATCTTGATTCGTTCAAATACAGTGAAAATGGTAATAATTCAGTAAATTAATTAAACATGTTAAATACAATTTCACCTTAATAGATAATTGTAAAATATAATGATACAAGTTTTAATGAAATCTTACATAGGTTTGCACAAAGAGTGAACATCACTTGATATAAAACGCCCACGAGATTTTTGCAATAGTTTAATAACGTTGTTGCTGTAAAAGAAATTCCGATATATAATCCAATCTAAACCACATTCCGGGATATTCAACACTTTCTTAAGGGTGGAATTTTATTTTTTAAGAAAGATGTTGGTTTTCTGTAGATTTATTTTAATGTCCGCACTTGTAAACATTTGTTTTGGAATGAATTATCAGTTTGCAAGAAAGCTTTACAACTCAGTCCTGGCTAACTACACAAAGCATGTAAAACCAAGAGAACTAAGTGCTGAAACAGTTAATGTGTACATCAAATTTCATATTAACTCAGTCATAGACTTTAATGAAAAAAGTGGAGTTTTTACATTTTTGGGAAAATTTACATTAAAATGGTGGGATGAAATAATAGCATGGAAACCTACCGAACATGGAAATCTGGACTTCTTACAACTGTCTATTCATGATGCCTGGGTTCCGAAAGTTGTGATTGGCAACACCATTGGTTATCATTCCTTGTATAAATTTGATAATTACTTCGACAGTAAAATGATTTATGTAACATATCTCTATAACGGATCAGCAACTATAACAAGTTCAGGTGTTTGGGAAACAATCTGTAATGTTGATATATCAAAGTTTCCATTCGATGAACACGAATGTTCAGTTCAGTTAGATTCGATGCACCCTGCTATCGACGTCAAACTGGTGACGAATAGAGATGGCGCGCACATCAATTATACCACAATGCATTCTGAATTCACAATTCACGAGTCTACAGTACAAACTGGTCCACTCCATGCCGACGTAACATGGTCACAGTTAAGATACCAGATCAAACTCGCACGTAGACCCCTTTTTATGATGATGAATTTAGTAGTTCCGGTTTATGTCATAAGTGTAGCGAACTTGTTAGTGTTTCTACTGCCGCTTGATTCCTCTGACAGAATGGCATACTCCGTAACGATGCTGCTGACCTTCACCGTATTCATGACAATGGTGGAAGACAAACTTCCGGCAACGGATCCGTTATCAAATTTCAACATGTTTTTGATATTGCAGCTTGTGTTTAGTACCATGATAACACTGTGTGTCTTGCTTATTCACTTATTTTACAATAAAGACGCAGCAAAGCCAGCCCCGAGATGGCTCAAATGTTTAACATCATATACATGCAAGAAGGGAAGTCAAGTCGGGCCTATTGAAAAAGACGGACACTTCGAAAGCACTGCACAATGGAAAGTTTTTGCTACATTTCTTAATAGATTAATTATGATCATACTGGCGGCAACTATTCTCACAGAACTCATGTTCTTCTATTGTCTTACTGGGATGTAATGAAAATACTGTAAAACTGTATTAAGACAAAATATAATCAATGCAATTCTAAATTGATCAAACATACAAATGTCAATATCAATTTTTATATTTGTTTTATTATAGTTCGTTTCTGTGTGTCGTACATTTTAATATTATGTTTCTGTTGTGTCGTAGTTCTCTTATTTTTGACGCGTTTCCCTCAGTTTTAGTTTGTAACTCGGTTTTTTTTTTCTCTATCGATTTATGAATTTCGAGCAGCGGTATACTACTGTTGCCTTTATTTATAGAAAGTTACAGTCATCAGGTCATGCGCACGTTTTCTAACTATTATTTTATCAACTATGATAAATTATAAATCCAATGTTAATGTCAGATTCAGATGACCCAAATATACAAATAGGCTTCAAACAGAAGTTTAAAAGTTTTTCATATCATGATTCTTAATTCAGATTTAACATTGAAACTGTTCAAACGAACAAATATATTTTCTTATAAATCAGTTTCCGAATAATAAATATGCAGTATTTCAGTAGAACAAAATTGGTATTTTTTCTATACTTTTTGTAATCATGCTGTATGCTTAAGGTTTATGACAACTTCTGGAGTCATTAAAGTACATTTTTTGCTTATCATTTTCTGCAGGGACGAAAAAAGTGCACGGCAAAATCCAGTTAAGTTATGAATTTTCTAGATCATACAATACATTTGAATTCTATTTATCTAGGGCATGCTATGCCTTAAAACTTTTCCAGATGCACGAATTTGTCTGTACTCTGTAAATTTTGAGATGAAAATACAGCCATTTTAGGCAAAGAGTCCACATGAACCTTAATGGATGAACTCTTTTCTGTTTTTTTTTTTACTTCATTAATATAATAGTGTAATTCACATACAATAAGATATCACAGACAGTTTTGGTGGGGTTTGTGTTGTTCAGTCTTGGGTTTTCTATGTGTTTTTTGTGTACTGTTGTGTGTCTTCTGGTCTTTTCCTTTTTTAGCCATGGAATTGTCAGCTGCTTTTTTTCGATTTATTAGTTTGAATTGCTATTTGATATATTTCGCCTCTCTTCATGTGTTATATTGCGGTTATGTTTGTTTCATTTGTTTTACCTTGATTTTATGCATTTTCCTTTAAAACATATGATAATTATTTCTAAACAAAAATGTATTTTCCATATATTTAACAATATAATTGCACCTCGTTATAAATGTTTATACTGGAGTATTTTATGTTTTTGTACATAAATACAAATTCGTTATATATTAATGTTTTTTGTATTCCAACCAAATGCTCCACAGGGCGCAGCTTTATACGACCGCAGACGGGTTGAACCCTGAACAGTTTGGACACAACATTCAAGCTTGATACAGCTCTGAATTTGGATTGTGATTAAATAAATGACACAAGATAGGTTTCTGACACAGAATGAATGTGGTCTAAGAACTTAAACTTAAAAACTTAAAAATTTTAAATTGGACATTTACCTATTATGGTCCAATATCCAAAATCTAAATACATGGTTAAATTCAGCATATCAAAGAACCCCAAAATTCAATTTTTGATGAAATCAAATAATGTTCAATTTTTTACCCTTTAGACCTCAATGTGGACCAATTTGATATCCGGGCCCAAATATTAAAAATCTAAATACATGGTTAAATTCCGCATATTGAAGAACCTCAAATATTCAATTTTTGTTGAAATCAAACAAAGTTTAATCTTGGACCCCGATTTGGACCAACTTGAAAACTGGGCCCATAGTCAAAAATCTAAGTACATCTTTAGATTCAGCATATCAAAGAACCCCTTCAATTCAATATTTGTTAAAATCAAACTAAGTTTAGTTTTGGACCCTTTGGACCTTAATGTAGACCAATTTCAAAATGGGACCAAAAATTAAGAATCTAAATGCACGGTTAGATTTGGCATATCAAAGAATCCAAATAATTCAATTTTTAATGAAATCAAACAAAGTTTAATTTTGGACCCTTTTGGCCCCTAGTTCCTAAACTGTTGGGACCAAAACTCCCAAAATTCCCAAAACAGGCCTTACCTGTAAGAAACGTATTTCGGATGGAAAAGCACTTTCTACATTTACGATGATGTTGTTTAACTAATCCGAAACATTATATTACCTGTTACCTGTTACCTATTCTGTATTTTCCACCTTTACCAGATGAACCACTTCAGTTGGAAAATCCTCTTGAAGTGTAGAATCCCTTATTATTGATTATTCACTATTGGATTATATATGATCCGAATGAACTTAATTCTTAAAGGAAAAATAACTCAAATACCGAACTCTGAGAAAAGTCCCAAATGAAATGCCAAAACTAATAGCCCAAACACACTAAACGAATAGAAAACAACTGACATATTCTTGACTTGGTGCAGGCATTTCGAAAGAGGAAAATGGTGGATTGAACCAATTTTATGACAAGAAGGTGACCAATTCAACACAGTAATGAGATTTTAAATATTGTTTTTCTTGGTAAATATTGATTTTGTTATCAAATAATTCAATTCATACTACATAGCTTTGTTGTACACAAATGTAATTTTCCAATACTACAATCTGTCGATACCTCTATTGTTTAATTGTACAAGGTAATATTTTTCTCGGACTGTAAATGACGCACTAAATCCACTGGATGATGGTTGTGTTACTGATTGATAATTTAGTCTTAGATACATGATTTAATTTATTAGTTGGTATTGGCTTTGAACTAGTTGTCAGAAACTACAAGTACTCTCAGATCTGTACTTAGTGTCGTTTTTGTTGTTAGGGATGAGAGATGGACAAGTATCCTGCCACGTCCAGTCTGTGTTTTTTTGTTTGATATTTTTTTCTGCTTTGTTTCGATTGGATGAGTTAAGTCTTTTTCAACTGAATTTTATAGTTTGTTCTTATGTTAAATTATTACAACACTGACCCAGGTTAAGGCATTGATGAGAGCTCACAAACATGTTTTAACCCCACCGCATTATGTATGTGTCTGTCCTAAGTCAGAAGCCAGTACTTCAGAGTTTGGTTCAACTGTCATATTTGTTTTTCGTAAATTGTTTGGTTTTAAAATAGGCCATTAGTGTCCTCGATTGAATTGTTTCATATTTGTCATGTCAGGACCTTTTATAGCCGACTATAAGGTATGTTTTTTTCTAAGAATTGAAGTCCGTTGCCTATAATTGCTTGCATCACTTCCTATGAATTTAGGTGAATAGTTGTCTCATTGGCAAACATACTATATCTACTTATTTTTTTCAATATTGATAGATAGTTGATGTAAAGGTAAAAGTGTGTGTATGACTGTTACTTAACTTTTCTTTGTAGGAAAAAGGTAAATTAAGGCAATAGTAGTTCAAAGGTTTTGCTGAATATATTTGTGACTACAAAACACTGTTGCCTTTATTTACTGATGTTCATTTTGTAAATGGCTTCAACAGAAATCAATTAAGGTAAAAACACAAAAAAAGAGTTAATCACTTTCTTTGTGACTGATGCAATCTTACATATTGATCTTAATTTCTGACAGTTACCATATATTTGTTTAAATCATATACAATACATAAATGTCTATGACCTATAAAATCAGATTTTGCACATTGTTGAAGGCCGTGCGGAGACCTATTTCTGTGTTGTTTGTCTCTTGTGAAGTGTTGTCTCATTGGCAATCATAACACATCTTCTTTTCAATATTCAAATTGCTCTTCCAATTTTTTCAAGTTGGAGGTTCACCTCGCTATAAAACCAGGTTTTATCCACCATTGTCTTTAGGAAATGTCGGTAACTGTCATTCACTTGTTCTGTTGATTCAGAGGGTTTGATTTTTTTTCAGTTTGTTATGGGCATCTCCTTTTTGAATTTGCCTTTGAGTTCGATAATTCTATCATATGTTTTCCAATACACAAGAACTTTGGCAGATTTATAGATTTTCTAAATGTATAACAATTTTATAAAATATTAAGAGAGAAAGCATATTAAAATTTTAAGACAATAGTGAAACAAATGAAATTTTCACCAGTAAACACAAAATGAGAGCATTGAATAAACAACTTATTCATTTTTGTTGTAGAGGTGTTATATCACCAAATCATGGTATGTCATATTCAGTTGCATACGAAAATAGATCGAAAAAAATATTCCCTTGAATTTGACAGTTGTATGTAATTAATCCTACATTTTATTGCAGTAAAACATTTCTGGGTCATAAACATATCTCTTGGGTATTTCAAAGCACCATTATTATTTTATTTGGGGTTTCTATAGAATATTTTGAAAACTTGAGGTTACAGGGTTACTAAAGCTTGTACACAGGTTAAATAAGGGGGTTATTTTCTTATATGCAATGAAATATTATGTGAAATTTTTTCTATAGTACTGGACAGGATAAAACTTTACTCATGCCAAGTATTTCTTTATTTGAAGCAAAAATAAATTTTACACAATTTTTTGAAAAATGAAAATTTAACAGACTAATAGGGGAAAATCAATGGTGGTATTACACCTAAAAATGTGATATGTTTATCCACATAAGGATTGCAGAAAAAATTTTGGTTTAAAAATAAAGAGTTTCCAATTTTAAAATAACCAAAATAGTGTTAAAAGTTTATCTATTAGTATCATTCAATATTCAAACCATCTCAAAATGAATATAGAGTATTTTGAACTAATCATTCAAACGCAGATATAGAGATGTCTAACAATAACCTATTCTGAAACGTTTCTGTAGCCATACCTCTTATCGGGGCCTTTTATAGCTGACCATGCGGTATGGGCTTTGCTCATTGTTGAAGGCCGTACAGTGACCTATAGTTGTTAATGTCTGTGTCATTTTGGTCTTTTGTGGATAGTTGTTTTATTGGCAATCATACCACATCTTCATTTTTATACTAACTGATTTATGTTGATGCTTAAATATTTTCAAAAAATACTTAAATGCGTTTTTATTTTCAACTTTCATATTTAGTTTCCAACAACCAAATCAATGCACCTGGAAAGGCATGCCTTTGATTTTATTTTACAGAATTTTAAAATGAGGAAAATTAAATTTATTTTTAAAATTGATTCTTTTATCTTTTGGGAATATATTTTACCTCTTCGCAAATTAGAACCAAGTCAATGAATATGGGGAAAAAATTAAGAAAAATGCACGAATCTTATCATACATCTAGAAACGGCTGCAAATGGAGACAACCAGACAATTCTAAAATTCTCAGAACTTCATGATACCTGCTTTTTCTTTTCATCAAAAGTATCAGTCCATTACTTCATTTATTTGTTTATTTATAACTTTTGCTAAACTTTTGATGTTTATTTTTTTTTCGTTGAAATTGACAATCCATGACAAATTGTCTTATAAAGTTCACAATTATGAGCCATGAGGGAAAAAAAATCTTTTAAAAAACAATAAATATACTTTATTTACAAACAATTACATGACGAATTTAACATTATCATAATATATCGTCAGATGACATTAAAGCGAATTATGTCTATTTTTCATCTGCATGTATTCTTCTGTAAATAATTTCTTCTCTTCCTTCCTTCATAGCAGCATATCTGGCTGTTGTAAATAAAAAGTCACTTAACCTGAAAGGTGAACAGTCATTTATAACAGAAATACTATGATTGAGACATAATATATCACACAGATAATCATGATAATTTGGGGAGTCAATTGAACTCTTCTCTATATATGATAATAAAATAAACTCCAGCAAAAAAAATTTTCAATAAATAAATTCAGTATTCATGCATGCCTTTCAAAATTAAAGCAAAATCAAGATTTGATAAAGGCATTCTTACTTTAGAAAATCAATCTTCCATTATAATGTAAAACATTCAAAGATTCATAAATTGAGAAATGATTTGAAATCGCTAAATCAAGACTTTTATCAAAAAAGACACTGCAGATTTAGACTTAGAAGCTGATTTAGAGGTGGGCAACCACCCCCTCCCCATTTTCTGGAAAATATTTGTTTGATTATATAAGAAATAATTGTAGCAGGACCCAAGCCCCGTCAAACCAGTCAGTTGGTCCCCTCTTATAAAAATTTCTGAATCAGCCTTTGGAAATGCTCAATGCTCTTCAACTTTGTACTTGTTTGGCTTTATAAATATTTTGATATGAGCATCACTGATGAGTCTTGTGAAGACGAAACGCGCGTCTGGTGTACTAAATTATAATCCTGGTACCTTTGATAACTATTTGGAGCTGACTAGTTGGAATCCTAATAAACAAAATGATAACAGCTGATTTATGTTACAGGAATCATCTAACAGAAGAATAATGGACCCTTAGAGGGAAAAATTATGCATATCGGTATATAGATCTTGTAAGAGAAAATGACTTCTCTTGTTTCTGAAAAGTGTGGTAACCGTTCCTTTTTTATTCCATCCATTTTTCTTCAACTTAAATTGAATGTGTCTTTTTTTATACTTTTTGTTTCATGTTCATGTGTTGCTATTTTGCTTTGACAGGCTGTTCATATTACATGTATTATCTCTGCATTGTTGTTTAAAACACTTAAAGCTACATTCTTATATACCAGCTTAGGAAATCAATTCATACCTGTTTAAATACTTTAAGGGTTCAGGACCAATTTCTTCAGCTCTTATTAATGGTGTCAAGCTGCAAAAAAAAAGACCCACTAAGCATAAACATTTATCATTATCCCATATTTGACCTTTCAAAATTCATAATAATAAATAAACACAATAATTCCAAAAAATTTACAGCATTGGAAACATAGAAAACACTGACAGTATTACCCTGAAAAATTACCAGATATTTTGTCATAACTCTTTTGACTTTTGGTTTCAATATTTAACTTTAAACAAAAAAAATATTTAAAACAAATCTCCCTTCCAAAGTTTATAATTTATTTTGTATTTCTAAAAGATGGAGATGAAACAACGAAAAAAAAAAACAACTTTCAAGCATATTGACTTTGCTCATTGTGATCTATAGTTGTTAATTTCTAAGTCATTAAGTGAGAAAATTACCTTCGTTCAGCTCGTCTACAAATAGATCTTGCTAGGTGCATATGTGTGGCTGACTTTCCTCCTGACTACAATCATAATAATATCAGAAGTACCAAAAAAAAAAAAATTTTTAATTTTAGTTCCAAGAAAGATAACTCAATTATCCTTTTTTTCTAGTACTGAAAGATTTACTCAAGATCTTACTTTTTGACATATAGTTTTCTGAAATGTTTCAAGCTACAAAAAATGTATGCTAAGAGATTTTAGTGGTGGATGGCTGTGCATTATTCTTGTTTAAGGCCATATTTCTCTATTCTTAATTTGTTTTCCAATTTTTCTCTATTCTTAAATTGTATTCCAACATTGTCCAAGAGAACCCTGAATTTAAATGTTTAAAGTATCACTAATGTCCTGTAGGCTTGTGTGCAGACCATGAAATCAATCACCGTGTATCATCGGTACAGCAGATATAGGTACTAATAACCATGATCAATTTTTCTTCTGACATGGTATGAAAATCTTTTGTTTTGTTTTCACAATATCAATGTTTACTACAATGTAAACATAATTGTTGTTTTAAGAAATGATTTGGTAGTAGGTTGATGATAAGGGGAGTCTAAATATTTTCCTAAAACAAGAACGCTTACTTAAAACATGTGCAAATACTTGTCAAAGAAGTTGATGCTCGTCTCATCCCGTATGATTCTTTATTCATTGCAACTCTTTTTTCTGATAGAAGGCCACTGTGTGTGCGTAATATGTATAGCTGTTTCAATAATTGGCATTGAAATCTTTCATACATATGTTATTTATCGATATTTTATTTCTCAAAAGAAGCCTTGTGTACGCTGTATAGCTGACCACATAAATCCTTCTGAATGGTAAATAGTTAAATGTGTGTACGGAATATAGCTTTTCCCACTTCGAAAAACCTATACAGCTATATCCGCTGTACCAATGATACATGGTGTCAATTATTAACAAAAAATCGAGTCTTTCTGAAAATACGAAAATTGGTACCCACAAAAATAAATAAATTCATGATAATTAGGTTTTTGAATTGTTGTCTTACATCTGTGTTCCCATATTTTTAAATTCTTATTATATAAAGTTAAGATAAGCATAGTAATAGTATAAAGTTTAACAGAAGTAACAACTTACTGGCAAGATAAAATTAGTAAGAGGAGGTAACTCTGCAGTGTATTCATCAATCCAATTTTCTAAATCGGCCACATATTTATCACTAAAGGTGGTCTTTCCTGGAAAAAATAACCAATATCAATTATTGCTAACACAACTACAGAATCAAGCTTGTAATTTATATAAATCATTTTAACTGTTGTGAGTATTTATTTCATAAATGCCAGTCAAGAAGTTACTGACACTGGTAGCATGTGGTCACACTAAACCAAATTTTATGTATGCAACTGTGGATTCATTTATTTCCTGGATTTAGTAAACATTGTATTTTCATTGATAATTTCCTGGTTTTGCCAAAGTCTGCATGCAAGCCTATAGAACACCTGTAAACCGTTGAACATTTGAATTCGTGGTTCTCCTTCACCAAGGAAATCCACCAAAATTGATATCCCATGAATAATAATGAATCCACAGTATGTTATAATCTGCATTTGACCTTACCTAGACACGTTTTTATCATACTTAAGGGGGTAGACCTGGTATATGGGAGACAACGCTTACAAATGTATTGAAAGTCATTTGTGGGTTTTAACATACCCGTAAATTAAACAGTGATCAAGCATTTATGTTGTTTACATCAGCTTTTTTTAATATAAATTTAACAGGATTTTTCCCAATATTGCAAAAATTATAATTGCATTTTAGTCTAGAATGAAAAAAATCGCAATAATTTCTGAATTTACAGTAATATGAATTATTTATAATCAAAAGTAAAGAAAGTCATTCAGAGCATAAATGTTGATATAATTGTTTACATAGTTTTATGAAATATTGTTGATAACATGAAACTGTCAATTCAAAAAGTTATGAGTTGTACAAGGTACATATCTTATTTACTTAACTTACTAAGATGGGCTTCTCTTGCAGATGAATAAGGTGTAGCTATACAGGACCCTAAATCTTGTAAGGCACATTGTACCTGTAAAATAAAGTAAAACTCATATGAATACAGTTAAGTATAACAAAAACAAAGTTAGGTCAAAGTTCAAATAATTAAAGTGAAGCTTTACACAAGCCCAACTACCTTGAGACACATTACGTCTGTCAAAATTTAGATCCTTACAAAACCCTAAGCCTTACTAGGTCCAAAAGATCTGTAAAAAGTTAGATAAAATTAATCATAAATTTAAGATATTTCAGGCTGTTGTTTTTCTTCTTTGAATTGGTTTTTATTTGGCATGTCAGGGTCTTTAATAGCTTGCTATGCAGGAGGTTTTTTTTCTCATTGTTAAATAGATATAGGAAGATGTGGTGTTAGTGCCAATGAGACAACTCTCCATCCAAATAACAATTTAAAAAAAAGTAAACCATTATAGGTCAATGTATGGCCTTCAACATGGAGCCTTGGCTCACACCGAACAACAAGCTATAAAGGACCCCAAAATGACTAGTGTAAAACCATTCAAACAGGAAAACCAACGGTCTAAAACGAGAAACGAGAAACATGTATAAATTACATAAACAAAGACAACTGTAAGGTGATCTATATTTGCCAACTTTTACATCATTTAAACTCTGGTTGATAGTTGTCTCAATCAAACCACATCTCCATTTCTTAAATCAAATACTATAGATTAATTGTTAAATAAACTAAAAGCATGAAAAATATGAGCCATCAACTTTTTATTACAGCTAGTTTTTTGGGGGGATTTGTGTTGCTTAGTCTTTAGTTCACTATAAGCTATGTTGTGGCTTGTGTACTATTATTTGTCTGCTTGTCTTTTTATTTTCTAGCCATGGCGTTGTCAGTTTATTTGCAGTCTTCAAATGTCCCTCTGTTTTTTTCACCCCTCTTTTATAGTATACATGGTATACATTTGCACTAAATACATTTTTTTTATGTGATGATAATTTCTGATAATACCTCATGTAACCTGTCTGTGACTGGTATACTGGATTCTGTACAATATTCTGCTGCAATTCTACAAACAAATTTTCACACTATCATATTGGACATATACTCTAACATGCTCATGCAATTTTGTCACTTAAGCGAAACTATAAACCATGAGTGGGATGTTTAGCTAGCTATAAAACAAGGTTTAAGTTTTAACCAACAATATTTTCTATTTTTTAGAGGGGAAAAAATCCAAAACAGGATTTATATGACAGTTTTTCCATATCAATCATCATTTGGTGTTACATATTACCTAATCATTAATGTGCATTTATTAATTATATATGAGTAACATTTTTCATGGATTAAGGGAAATTTGAATTTTTTTGAATATCTAATTTTGTTATTTTGACCAAGTCTGCATACATTCCTTTAGATAATTTTTTATTTTTTAAAGTTTAAATTTGTTGTCCCCCTGCACCCACAAAATCAATGAATATTTATAAATACACAGTATAAGTTTTTCTTCGTTTCTCAATTTACCTTAGATTTTTTTGTATTTTTGTAAAAACATTTTATACTATATTTTGTTTCTGTTCATACCCTATTGCTGATGACAATTCATCTGTAGTGCCCAAGGCACTGAATATCATATCATCTTTAGATCTCCTCTCACCAGTGTATAAAGCAGATGTTCCTGAAAATAGAAAAAAAAGATTTAAATATTAAAGACCAGGCCTTGCGGTCATAAAACTTTCGAGTCAGTTTTTTGTTCTCGTACTCAAAAATCAACCAATCAAAATGCTGGATTTCATGTTTCGAGCAAGATTTTTGTGCTCCAAGCACTGAGCAAAGTTTTATGACTTCAACCCCTGTAGCCTACAATATATATAGCTGTGTCTATAGCGCATATACATTTTTATTCACAATTACTTTTTATTGATAATAGGTTTTTTTCTTATTTATCATTCTAAACTATATTGATCAATTTATAATTTTTTGGTAAAAATCAAATTATCTAAATGCCCCTATAGGTGCAAGCCAGAGTCGACTGTGTGAGGGCTGTATGGTCAGTAAAGGTAATTAAAAACTTTCATCATCATATATAAAGTTGTAACAATAGATATATGAAGATGTGGTATGATGTACATTAATTCACTGAAAAAAGATCATTTGTAAAGGTCTTTGAAATAGTAACAGCTGTAACCATTGTAGTTCATGAAATTCAATATTATCATGCATGGTTATATATAAATAATAATGATTTTTTTTAATAAAGAAAGAATATAAAACTGCGATATTATAGTGTACATAGTGTGCATACCTTTATCCCCAGTTTTTGTATAAATCTTTGGTATTTTTATCTTTGGTGCATCTGAGGAACTGAAAAAAAGGAATTATATAATACACAATAGCATAGTTATGAGATTTGAAATCTGCTGTATCACATTATTGCACACTATATGTGGTGTATCATTGTATTTTTATCTATGCATATGTATATATACACAATGTATGTAATAATATGGTTCATGTGGACCTTAGCCTATGGCTAAAATGGCTGTGTTTTACACCTCAAATTTGTACCCTGAGTACAGACAAACCTGGGCATTAGCAATAGTTTTAAGGCATATCATGAGTCTGCATGACCTACATGTAGGTTAATAAATTTAAAATGCATATAATTTATTATTAAAAACTAATTAAACATTATTTTGTTGTGCACTTTTATTTGGCCCTGCAGA
Source organism: Mytilus edulis (assembly GCA_019925275.1). Lineage (NCBI taxonomy): Eukaryota > Metazoa > Mollusca > Bivalvia > Mytilida > Mytilidae > Mytilus > Mytilus edulis. The sequence goes on from CM034360.1 coordinate 70,912,699, forward strand.
CATGGCAGATGATAAAATTAACAAACACTTAATATGGCCCACACAGTGACATTAGTGTCATTAGTCATTTGATCTCAGTGGGCGGTAACTATAGATTTTCATTTTAAGGATACGAAGTATTCTAGAATAACTTTCATAGTGAAATTGTTATTTTTCTCTTTATATATTATATCAAATGAGAACTTTCATCAATTAAATAGATATAGATAGATTCTACCACTGCATCGAGTGTAATATGATATTTATCCACTCGAGACAGTTAAATTTTCAAATTTAAAACGCGAGGCTTGCTCGAGCGTTTTTAATATTTAAAATTTAACTGTCGAGAGTGGATAAATATCGTATCACACGAGATTTGGTGGTAGAATCTGTTTCTCTAATGATTTTCTAACATTATGCAGGCAAACTTATACCTTCTTTTCCAATGATCTGCAAAAAGATGTGTTCTATCTATGTGACGTCATCAGTCATGGTCGCCTTTTTTCATGCCGTCACAATAGGAATTTCAGAGAAAAGCAAGAAAATTCGACGTCATAATCGGATTTTAACCAATGAAGTACTGAGATCAAACGAACCACACGTTGATTACATTTTTTTTATACAATGGGTGCAGAAAGGGATAAATTGACGAAGAATTAGAGAAAAAATATTTCACACCAATAGATAAATGCTATCTAGCTGTAAAATATTTTATATAAAATGCATATAAATGCTGTGCACCATATACATATACATGTTATCACTTTGCACAAATTATTTTTGCCAATATTTAAGACTTTTGGAGTTTTCAGTGATATTTTTGTTGCATCATAGTCATGATAGTACAGCTTTTGTGTACTGTAAATTCAGAAATTATTGTGGGTTTTTTATTATTGTTAATAATGCAAAAGGGTGAGAATCACAACAATAAGAACTGGTATTCTGATCATGACGATATCTCACAGAATAATAATTAGGTATGCAGTTTTTCCACAAATTGTAATACTGTAATTTCAGAAATTATCACGAGGTTTTTATTTATGCGAAAAATGCGACAGAGTTGTAAACACAATAATTTTACCTTTCATCAGTCAGGGTGCTACGTTACTTAAACAAGTGATTTCATTATCACCTATTTCAGTGATTTGAAAAATTCAGTTATCACCTATTTAAGTGATTTTGGTGTTTCCTTTGATCTTCAAATGCTAATTTTATTGATTTTCCATATTTTCACAAACTTTTGTATAATTTTCCTAGTACATAGATCAATTATCCTTTTTGGTATGGATATTAACTTCACCAGTGCGCTTGGGCAGTAAGTTAGTGCGCTAAAGCTTTTAAAAGTACCCTTGGGAATTGTTCTGTAATCAAATGTTCACTAACTACTCTGACTATCAGACAAAGGTCAACAATATTAGGTAACCTGAATGGTTTTCTTTAGAGTTAGAATGATATACTTCAAGGTTATGTCCTGATCTACAAATTATTCCAGAAAATGCATGTTTTAAATAAATTGTAAAAACTGACAGGCTTATCAAGCAAAAGACAATTTCTAGATGTACATAATTGTTTTTTCAATGGAATTCTTGTCTTTTTATCAATAAAAAAATCAAGCTTGTGAGAAAAATATCAAGAAAAAGTTATAAACACTTATTGAAGTGATCTTCTCAAATTACTTGTTTCAGTGATTTTAAAAAGTCTGTGTCTATTTATAGATTTTTTTTAAATATTTCACTGCCAAAATCACTTGAAGAAGTGATTCTGAAATCACTTGTTTAAATAGTACCCCTGACTGTTCATATTGAAATATTTTATGTATGAATAAAACATGATTTTTCTAAAAAATCATTAAAATTAAAATCACATTTAAGTCTTAAATGAGAAAACCCCAATATTAATAAATGCATGTAATAATTTCTGAATTTACAGTAATTAATCTGGCATTTTTGTCCATTCTGCAAAAAACACAATAACTGAAGCACACAATTATTTCTTAATTTACAGTATGAAGTTTTCATATTACTTACTTAAAACCATCAGAAGATAATGATATTTCGTCACTCTGGAGAAATGGACTAATCAAATCTATCCCATCTTCATTCCATTCTCTTTTGATAGTCACATGTTCAGGCATTATTTCCTGACAGTGACAAGCATGACAAGACTTTGTGGTCTTTTTGTTTTCGTTTTGACATTGCAGACATGTTTTCACAAAATCGGTAACATCTTTAACAATACCTAACCAATAATAGCTGTCAGATATCTTGCTAATTGTCTTGTTTCTACCTAAATGGCTGGGACCAGTTCCAACATGACATAATTTAATTATGTTGTCCTTTTTGTCTTTTGTAATCACTAGTCTTTCGTCAGGTGTATCTTTTATATAATAGAGTTGTCCATTTTTCACCATAAAATCTCTCACTCTGTTTCTTATCTTTCTTTTTTGATTCTCTGTTAAGCCGATACGATATTCTTGGAAATTTGTATAGTTGAATATATCCTCGTACTCCGATTCCTCCATTACTGCAGTGATGTAACGATTTGTCTACCTTTACTTTTCTTAATTGTACTCATACATGTATCTCATAATCTGAAAACAACGCACTTCAAAAATATAACTGTTTTTCACTTACCTTATTTTATTATTAATCAGGATAAAATTTCACAATAAACAAGAATGTGTCCACAGTACACGGATGCCCCACTCGCACTATCATTTTCTATGTTTAGTGGACCGTGAAATTGGAATAAATTCTCTAATTTGGCATTTAAATTAGAATGATCTAATCAAAGGGAACATGTATACTAAGTTTCAAGTTGATTGGACTTCTACTTTATCAAAAACTACCTTGACCAAAAACTTTAACCTGAAATTTGCACTATCATTTTCTATGTTCAGTGAACCATAAAATTGGGGTCAAAACTATAATTTGGCATTTAAATTAGAAAGATCATATCATAGGGCACATGCATGTATACTAAGTTTCAAGTTGATTGGACTTCAACTTCATCAAAAACTACCTTGACCAAAAACTTTAACCTGAAATTTGCACTATAATTTTCTATGTTCAGTGAACCGTAAAATTGGGGTCAAAACTATAATTTGGCATTTAAATTAGAAAGATCATATCATAGGGCACATGTATACTAAGTTTCAAGTTGATTGGACTTCAACTTCATCAAAAACTACCTTGACCAAAAACTTTAACCTGAAGCGGGACAGACAGAGACGAACGAACGAACAGACAGACATACAGACAGACAGACGGACGGACGAACGGACGCACAGACCAGAAAACATAATGCCCCTCTACTATCGTAGGTGGGGCATAAAAATCTGTGAATGTCTGTGAAATTTAAAGTCATGGGCTTGCTTAGATTTTTTAATTTATAATTTATAACAGGTTACTAGTGAATCAACAAATTATTTTACAAAATGAAAAGATGATTTTCACAAAGTTTATCATGTTTTTCATCTTTTTGTCATGAAGTTTACATCATGAAAGTAATTTGGTAAAATTGTAAATTGTGTTGCTGAAATTCAAATAAAATACATGTATATGAAATTTCTTCTAAATCAAATGACAAATTATGACTGACCTATATCTATTTAAATTAATGAATTAAACATTCATTTGTGACCCATGATCATCTCTTAAGGGAGTGGATAACCTGTAAAAAACTGATTAGAACAGTAAAAGTCACCTTGTACCCAAATTTGTACTTGATCTGCATTTTGGGGTAATAAGTTTATGTATTGTATAACATATAACATATAAGTTTTATAAAATTTGTTTGTCAATGCAAAATTAATTTAGAGAATGGAAACTAAAAATTCAGCAATTTTTTAGTTTGTAAAGGGGCATAACTCTAGAAAATTTAGTGATAACTCAAAATTAAAACTTGATCTGTATTTTAAGCATTGTGCAAAAAAAATGTTGTGTACAAGTTTTTAAAGAATTTAAATTGGCATTTGGTTGAGGCAAACTTATGTTAAAGATTGGAACTAAAATATTCAGCATTTTTTGCATTTGTAAAGGGGCATCTGGGCATACAACTCTGGATATTATTGATGCCCCTAAAATTTATACTTGATTTGTATTTTATGGAAATAGCATTGTGTATAAGTTTCATAGCAATTCCTTGAGGCAAACTACAGTTAGAAAACAAAAACAAAAAATTCAGCACTTTTTTTGGTTTGTAAATTGGGGCAAACTCTAGAACGGTTAAAGTGACACCACCAAAATTCAAATTTGATCTGTGTTTTGTGGTAATAAGCATTGAGGGGGAATTGGACCTTTATCGTGACTCCAGGATTGGTGTTTTTAAGCTTAGGATTTCGGGATCGGGACCCCTCCTACCCCTCCACCCCCCCAGCATTGTGTATAACATTCATAACATGTGGTCAAAGCAAACTGAAGTTAGAGAACGAAAATCCACATTAGGATGTACGGACAGATGGAAGCTAAGGAAGGAAGGATGGTACAAGGGATTTATAGACAGACAGGGGTAAAACTTAATGGCCACTACGCCAATGACGGCAGGTGCATCAAAACGAGATGCATTTCTATGGTTTTCATAAGTATTCATTTAACTCATAAGTGGAATGAGTTGGTAGACCTACATGTCCTACATGTATATTCAATGTTCAGTAAGTGCAAGGACAATATAATACTTACTTAGTATATATAGCATAATAGTAGGTGGAAAATCAAGAGTTGGGTTAATTTTACAGACAGACGAGTTGGTAAAAAAGAGGACGAGTTGTGATAGTTTTTAGACAGTAGGGCGAGTTGGTGAAAAAAAGAGGGGCGAGTTGTCATGGATTCATGCATGGCCGAAACGACATAAGGCCGAAACATCTCGAAAGCTTACATAAACACAGCCATTTTTCGCCAATAAATTCACATGAACCTTAAACAATCCATTTTATTTCTGAGTACATGTTCTACACATACTTACAATGATCGAATAACAACAGTTTTTGTAACAGTAGATGTAAATCTTAACATTGAGGACACAAATTTTGACATTCTGTTTTGATTCTGTTTTACAGGAAATGCGTTCAGCCAACAAAACTGTTGCTTCCCTCCCCTTACCTTGAGAGTGCCGCAAATTGAATACAAACAAAACCACGTGAAACAAAGAAATTGTTAGATGATAAACATGGTTCAAAGATGACAGAAATTATAGTATCTGCACCGGGAAAGATTATTTTACATGGAGAACATTCAGTTGTCTATGGCCGGGTAACGAATTTGAAATCCATTTTCATCAGTTGATTTTTTAGCTGCGGAACCGTAGCTCTCCTAGTCCGAGATTACTCTGACGTCCAACGGCTGTTTTGCCAGACAAGCTGGGGCCGTGGGACGCCAGCTTGTCTGGCAAAAGGACTATAGCTCTTAGATCCTTATGTTATTTTATTTTTTGACTATTTTTATGCCAAATAAGAGATTTTCCACCATTTTCACAGTCCACTGATAGTCCAAATAATTATGACGTCTTGAAAGGCTATTATAATTTTTTTCTTTGACGCCTTACATCGACGTAAGGCGTCAAAGAAAAAAATTATAATAGCCTTTCAAGACGTCATAATTATTTGGACTAAGTCCACTGAATATTAAAAATGATAGTGTTGATGAAGCATCCTTGTATGGTCTTGTATTGGGCCAATTGGGGACACATTCTTGTTATTTGAATAATTTATTTGAGGGAGAGCATTGCTGCAGCTGTCAAATTCTCTAGACTCCTTCAAGGAAAGAATATAAGCACATACAGCTTCTAAGGACCAACTTGCCCCATTTATGGACATTATGTTTTCTGGTCTGTGTGTTCGTCCGTCCGTCATGTCCGTTCGTTCATCAGTCTGTCCTGCTTCAGTTTAAAGTTTTTGGTCGAGGTAATTTTTCATGAAGTTGAAGTACAATCAACATGATCAACTTGAAACTTAGTGCACATGTTCCAGTTTTGAGACCCAAACTCCAGCTGAAAATTTCCAAATCTCCAGTTGTGGCTTGACAACTCTGTCACATGTATGGTTCCCTATGATATGATATTTCTAATTTTTATGCCAAATTAGAGATTTTCTACCATTTTCATGGTCCATTGAACATAGAAAATGATAGTGCGGATGGGGCACATATACATTTTGTATATGTGTACTGGGGACACATTCTTGTTTTTATGCCCCCACCTACAATAGTATCTACAGGGGCATTATGTTTTCTGGTCTGTGCGTCCTTTCGTTTGTCCGTTAGTTCGTCCATCTGTCCCACTTCAGGTTAAAGTTTTTGGTCAAGGTAGTTTTTGATGAAGTTGAAGTCCTATCAACTTAAAACTTAGTACACATGTGCCCCATGATATGATTTTTGTTTCAATTTTAGTGCTAAATTTGAGTTTTGACCCTAATTTCACAGTTTACTGAACATAGAAAATGGTAGCGCAAATTTCAGTTTTAAGTTTTTGGCCAAGGTATTTTTTTATAAAGTTGAAGTCCAATCAACTTGACACATACATGTTCCCTTTGATATGATTCCCATTTCACGGTCCACTAAACATAGAAAATGATAGTGCGAGTGAGGCATCCATGTACTATGGACACATTCTTGTTTAACCTGTTTTTAGCTCACCTGGCCTAAAAGGCCAAGTGAGCTTTTCTCATCACTTGGAGTCCGTCGTCGTCGTCCGTGGTCCGTTGTCGTTAACTTTTACAAAAATCTTCTCCTCTGAAACTACTAGGCCAAATTTAATCAAACTTAGCCACAATCATCATTAGGGTATCTAGTTTAAAAAAATGTGTGGCTTGACCCGGCCAACCAACCAAGATGGCCGCCATGGCTAAAAATAGAACATAGGGGTAAAATGTAGATTTTGGCTTATAACTCTGAAACCGAAGCATTTAGAGCAAATCTGACATGGGGTTAATTTGTTTATCAAGTCAAAATCTAGCTGCCCTGAAATTGTCAGACAAATTGGACAATCGGTTGTTGGGTTGCTGTCCTTGAATTGGCAATTTTAAGGAAATTTTGCAGTTTTTGGTTAATATCTTGAATATTATTATAGATAGAGATAAACTGTAAACAGCAATAATGATCAGCAAAGTAAGATCTACAAATAAGTCTACATGACCAAAATGGTCAGTTGACCTCTTAAGGAGTAATTGCCCTTTATAGTAATTTTTTGTAAATTTTTGTTATGGGCGGCACAGTACATTCTATTGAAAATTTGCTATCTTCTTTGTAATAGAAAGTGTTGTGTGCGGCACAGAACATTAAAATACAGTATAAGCATAAAATTCACTAAAAATTTCAAGCACAAAAAATTATGCAAATTCTATAATTAAAAATAATTCCAAGTTGAAATAATAGACTGTTAGATGTATCTTGTTGCATTTTGATATATGTTGTCATACAATACTGTAAGGGTTAGCATGGAGGGGGGGGGACAATTTAATATGGGGAGGGGCAGCAGAATTTGTTCTTAATTCTCCAGTACTCCAATCAAGGCTTTGAGTCGAGAGCAGGCATTAACATCCTTCCCTACACCTATATAACCCTACTCAATCACTTTGTAATTCTTGTATTATGGTTTTGAGATGAGAGCAGGCATTATCAGCGATGTCACAATGTCTTAGAAAATGTTATCTGCGACGTCACAATGTATGAGGAGACGTTATATTAAGCTTGCTTTCTTCAAGCATAAAACTGCCTTAGGGAGGGGAAAAGAGCTATATATCTCGTTCACAAATGAAAATTTGTAACATTATTCAATCAAATTGAACATTACAAATGATGTTTCATAAGAATTATATTTAAGAATTGAATGCTTCTTTTTGTAAATTTATTGGGGTGTAAAAGCGTTGACCGAAGTACATTTTGTATGAAGCGTGGAAGCGCTTCATTCTAAAAATGTGTGCACGGTCAACGCTTTTACAACCCTATAAAATTACAAAAAGAAGCATTCAATACTTATAATTACTTTTTTTTAGCTATGATCATGAAAACACGAATTTTATATATTTTTTTATTTAATTCACCTGTGCACTTTATTGTTGGACCACGTGTTATCATGAAGGAAAAGTTGTATTGAGCACTGCAACTGTTTATGGAATAACATGTGATGTGCAGTTAGCCAATCAGAATAAAGTATTATAATGAAACATACATCTAATGTAATTATTTGGAATTGATGTGGATTGACTTGAGCAAGTAATGTTGCTGCACTGATACATGTATAAGGACATTGTCTAATATTTTTGAGTATAAAGTCCTGTCAGACCCATTGACTATGATTTTCAACCGAATAATAATCATAATTTTTTGTCTTATTTTAGTCTGCCATAGCGTGTAGTTTGAACATCAGAACATACCTAAAACTGTCACAAACAAAAGATGAGCGGGTGTCACTTGTTTTCCCTGATATTGATTTAACACAGTCATGGTCCTTGGAAGAAGTAAATGCAATTCAGTTACCACACAGTAAGTGTTTTTTTCTCATTTCTGACTGCTATTATATTAAAAAATGTATCTATAATGTACATGATCAACACCATGAGCACAGAAGATAACATGGCACATTTTTTACTGTAAAAAGGGAAATTTTCTAGAGGAGACCTGAGTTCATTATGTTATTTTACCAAACTGTTAAAAGATTTTTCAATGGATTGAGAAGAACAAAGATCAAATATTGGAAAATATCAACTTACAAGTGCAAAATTGATCTTAAAGAAAATTCTGACTTTGTCATGTTGGAGACCATGTCATGTTACAGAAATGCAAGTAAATAAAACCTCTCAAACTAATTATCAGTCAAGGGTCTAACTTAAATAAGTTATTAGAGAAAAATAACATACATGTCAATATTGTGGGCTAAAATATCAACCAGGTGCTCCGCAAGCTGCAGCTTTATACGACCGCAGAGGTCCAACCCTGAACAGTTGGGGCAAGTATGGACACAACATTCAAGCTTGATACAGCTCTGAATTTGGATTGTGATGAAAATTTTGACATAATATGAGTTTCTGACACAAAACAGATGTCAAGATCTTACAAATCTATTATGCAATATTGTGCAATTAAAGTTTTCTTCTACAAACTTTTCAAAAATTTGAAATTTGGAAAAAAAATTGAAAACTACTACCACCCCCCTTTTTTTTGCAATACATAACCAAAACCTGCACATACCAAACATTGTATGTTAACTGTTTTGAATTACCCCCCCCCCCCCCCCCCCCCCTTAAACTGCTTTTAAATTGTCTTAATTGTCCATTGACCAGAAAAATCTAGTTTCCTGCTTTTTTTGCCCCTAATTTCCCCTTTTTGTCCCTAATTCCAGAACATTTTGAGCCACAACCCTCCAAAGTTATTACTAACCATCCCTTCATGGTATGGAAACTTGTGGTGTCACGGAATAGAAGTTCCTTCATAATATAAGTTCCAAAAGGAAATATATTCTGGAATATTATTTCCACAGGAATAAACATTACAGTATATCATGTATATGTTCCTAACGGAATAAATGGTATAGAATATTTGTTCCAACAGGAATAGATATTATGACAATGTTTATAACAAAGTCTCCATTGGAACTTCTGTTAGGCGGAACAAATATATGTTGACAGTGGTATAATTTCAGAAAAATTCATACACTTAACACAAGTTATTGTTTGAAAACTACAAAAATGCTTATTTTGGGTCCCCTTTTTGGCGCCTTATTCCTAAAATATTGGGACCATAACTCTAAAATCAATCCCAACCTTCCTTTAGTGGTATTTAACCCCTTTGTAAAAAATTTATAGAGATCCATTCACTAAATCTAAAGTTATTGTCTGGAAACTAATATAATGCATCTTCGGACGACACAGACATCAACATCAATATTTTTTCTCTGATAACTTGTTTAAGTTACACCCTTGACTGCTAATTTGGTCCTAGAAATTGCAAAAATTATAGCTTTTGTTAAAAAATACAGAACCAGTAATTATATTGAATCTGGAAAATTGATAAGAAATGTATGAGGAAAATTAACCCAATTAACATGATTAAGGAGGTTAACCAAGTACGCATCTTAAAAAAAACCCATAGAAAATACTATAATGTTTTCCGTGCGTACATGACATAGGAGGAAGACTTTTTTAAATGATAACATTACATGTATGTTTTATTAAATTCTGTACTTTCAATTGGCTGACAATAACTTAAAGGCATTCAAAATCCTGATTCCATTTCCAATAAATATATAACATTCATGACAGCACATGCTTCCCATGACACATGTACAATGACAAAAATGAATAGAAAAACACACTAAAAATTTGATAAATTAATTATGAGAATTGAATGTTTCTTTTTGTAATTTTATAGAACAGTAAAAGTGTTGATAGTGTACACATTTTTAGTATGAAGTATTTTCACACTTCATTAAAATATGCTTCTGTCAACACTTTTACACCTCAATAAAATTACACAAAAATACAGCATCCAATGTTTAAATGTAGATAGTCAGCAGCTGCCACATTATAAATGCATTTTAATAATTTGGTGTAATTATGAAGTGTTAACTTTCACAAGTCATTGTTGACATAGTTAAAACAAAATGTTGTATAGACTTTCTAATGGTTCACATTTATTATAAGAATTTAGGATAAAACTAACCTTATTCCTGATGTTCCTTTACCAAGTCTAATTAAGGATATGCATTATAATTTATAAACTTTGAAGGTGTAAGAACATTTGGGAAGTGGTATCTAATTAAAATTGATCAGAAATTACCTTGTTAAAAACTGTCTATGTGTAAAAAAAATTAAGATTTGTTTTGATTTTGTGGTGTTTTAACGCCATTGACTTTAGCACTGCATTTAGGCTATTCATGGTGGCCAGGTTTTATTGGTGGAAGAAGCCCAAGTGCCCATAGAAAACCACCAACCTTTGATAGGAAAACTGACTATCCTAGGCAATTAAGATTGGAGACAAGTGCACCTACACGAGCTGGGTTTGAACTCACAACCTCAGTGTTGACAGGCTAGTGATTACAGAAGTAAATACTTAGACCACTCGGCCACTGAGGCCCCTTATTTTATTTTAAGAAGATGGAAGTTAGTGTAGTGCATATGTCATGTATGTTGAGCTATTAAATCATTTATCACCTGATATCAACAACATATTTTTTCATGCATCATTTAGGTTGTGAAATTTTGAATCCCAAACCACCAACAGAAGATGTGATTAAACAGTTGAAAAAAAAAGCTGGAATTGGAGCAACAGAAATCAGCAATACAGCCTCCGTAGTATTCCTTTATATCTATCTGTCTTTGTGTAAGAACAGGTACAGTACACACAAACATGGGTGATTTTGTATAATCAAACTATGATTTCTCATTTGCTTTTCCCCCAACAAATGAGACTGTAAAATAGGGGCCCCATTAGTTGCTTCCCTGGACAACTTAGGGTTGATGTAACAGTCATGACAGTTGATTATTAATAAAATATGTTTGAAAAATAAAATTTAAAAAAAATAATATTTATGACTAACATATTTATTTTGTTTTCCTATTGAATATATTGATTACCATTAATTCAGAAATAATTGGAAATAAAATTGAGAATGGAAATGGGAAATGTTTTAAGGAAAGTTTACCTTAGTAGTAATGATTTAAAGAAATATCATAATCCATGGAACCAAGGGAGATGATTCATAAATAGTTTTCTTCCATAAAATAAAAAAAAAATCACATTTCATCCTACTTATTTTAAAGATACACACCATTTACATATGAAGGATATGTATCATAAATTGAAAAGAAATATATCCCTTTTGCTTTGATTTGATATTTTGTTGATATTCAAACTTATAAAAACTGTCAAAATTGACAAATTAAAAACAAGACAAGCAATTCAACACAGTTAAACATGATCTACATTGTAAAATGGATTGTCAGCTTAAAAGTGATTTATATTTGATATCCTAATATTGGACCGGAAAAAAATATACAACTTATACTATGTTTGAGTCATCCAAGTTGTAGTGTGCAACTGTTGTGATAAATTTGGAATGGATTAAACAAGGTACTAGATAATGATCCAAAATGACATGGAGAAGAACTGTAGAGGCAGAGGCTAGTAAATACCAACAAACATGGGGCACACTACAGAAAACTGCCAACGACAGACAAAAGTGGAAAATCTTCGTTACTGCCCTACACGACAATGGCGTACAAGGGCAGTAAGTAAGTACTAGATAATGATCTGACACTAAAATGTTATTTTTATTTATAACATTGAAGGTAAGTATAAAATTAAATCGTTTATTACAGGAAGCAGGGAATTGAACTAAAGGTCAAATCAGAACTGCCAATCGGAGCTGGGCTTGGTTCATCTGCTGGATTTTCTGTCTGTTTGTCCTCAGCATTTTTAATATTGACTGGAAATGTATCAGCACCTGGCAGTGATGATATTTGGAAGTCTGATGACCTTGAACTTATAAATAAATGGGCATTCATTGGTGAAACATTGAATCATGGTACACCTTCTGGAATTGATAATTCTATAGCAACATATGGTAAGCTCTGCACAGATATGCTGATAAAGATTCAGGAACAAAATTAATTAAAATCATCATTCATGAACTAGTTTAAATCTAGTTTACAGTGCATACTAAGAAGGTAGAGAAAAAATATAGCCATGAAAGAGACTAAATTATGATCCAATGATTTTGAAAACTAAGATGACAAAAGTTCAGCAACAAATAAAAACAATCTGTACTAGATAAACCGGATTTAAGAATCATACAAAGGACTTCTTTTTTTTTTACAATTCCAGGTAAAGCAATTAAACTGAAGTCAGGAACAGTCCACAAACTAGACAAGTAAGTTTGCATATATATAAAGTATATATTCTATGGTTATTATTTTGGGTAGAAAGTATTTAAAAAGTCCACAAACTTGAAGTCCAACTTACATTGTCATCTTGAAAGATTGACTAATATACAACTGTTTAAAACAATAAAAATGATATTGATGAACGAAAAACACCATTATGATCCTGATAAAAAGCAATTGAGCAAAGGGCTCTTAAAGGTAAAGTTGACGTTTTCCCTCAGAAAGTTTAAAGACTCTATCACCATTTGGTTTATCCTTATAGAAATTCTGTGTAAAAGAATAGATAAAGGCAGATGTGGTGTGAGTGCCAATGAGACAACTCTCCATCCAAATAACAATTTAAAAAAGTAAACCATTAAGACCATTGAAATGTTTAAATTGTCAAAGTTTTAGTGTGGTCCTCTTTTTCATGATTATTAAATTACTAAATGCATCTTCCACATATATAGAAATTCGAAAATTATGTCATAAAATTTATTATAGATATGCAACACAAAGTACCTATTTATAATAAGAATTTGCATAAAAGGAGCGTCTACGATTAACATGAATGAGACGGCTACAAACATTTCTACACAAAACAAAAGCATCAACAAACTCCAAATTTTGTTTGATAGTGATTGTGAATATTTCCTGATAACAGTAAATTCATTTGAGTTCCCCCCAGTATTTGGTGGTGTTCATGTTGCTCAGTTTTAAGTTGTGCTTTGTGTACTATTGTTTGTCAGTTGCTCTTTTTGAATTATAACCATGGGATTGTCTGTTTATTTTCTACCCAAACAGACCTAATTTTTTTACTCAAACAGACCTAATCATGATAAATATTAATATTCTATTCTGAATTTAAAGTGTTTGTTGTAGAATACCAAATCTGAGAATATTATTGATCAACACAAAGATTCCACGGTGTACTAAAGATTTAGTGGCGGGAGTCAGAAGGAAATATCAAATGGTAAATGATGCGTTACTGTGGATTCATTTTTTTTTTGTGGATTGAGTAAAACCCTTGTTTTCGTGGGTATTTGATTTTGTGGTTTTTCCAATATCTGCATAGAAAGCCTATAGAAAATTTGTAATTGGTTGAAGATTTGAATTCATGGTTCACCTGTACCCACAAAAACCATGAAAATTGGTATCCAAAGAATGATAATGAATCCACAGTAATGAAAAGGTTGAAAGGAATTATTACAAATTTTTAAATATTACAGAGTTTCTTGCTCTGGAATGGCTATAATGAGAGAATACTGTAAACCAACTTATTTTCGCGGATACTTTATTTCGCATTTTACCCTTTGTTGACCACTTCGCGGCTAAATAATTTCGCGATTTTCTGATTTACTTGATGAAGTTTGATAAGGAAAGATCCAAGGTTTACATATTGGCGACGATTTATATTCGCGAAATTTGCCAAAATAAATCGCTCGCGAAAATAAGTTGGTTTACAGTATACTGTTGAATCATTTATGTTCATTTGCTGACATTGTTCTAGGATTTTCTTGGTAGAGATGGACCACAAATTTAAACATTAAACAAAGTACAATTTATCTGTAGGCTTGCATTGGGTGCAGACTTTTGAAAAACCACAAATTCAAGTATTACTGTGGATTCATTTATTTTCGTTGGTACCACTTTGCGTGGATTGCAGAAAACTTGCCTTTTCGTGGAGATGTATTTTCTTGGTTTTGCAAAAGTCTGCATACAACATTAGATAAAATTTGTAATTCGTTGAACATTTAAATTAGTGGTTCACCTGTCCCCACCAAAAACCAGGAAATTTGGTATCCAACGATAATAATAATGAATCAAAAGTTGCTTTAATACAATTTTCTTTTATTCTATGAAGATGGATACCAATAAGAATAGCTAAATCCACAATAATGTTAATTCAGAAATTTTTGCCTTCACAATTGCTAAATATTGTGATTGTTGAACAATTGACATAGTTTTGAGATTATCTATTGCAATATAATATGAAAAATGCAAGTGTTTATATAGGTTACCACACAACCAGTCTCAATTTGCATTGCAGGTTATAAAAAAGTTTTAAAATGTCATTATTTTTTGGTTACAATAACATTGCTCAGATGATTGGTAAAGATTTTATCATTATGATTGGCTGATTTTGAATTTAGAAAAAGGGTGTACCCAGACAAGAGAAGGTTAGGAATGGCACTTGTAAAAAGTGTATCACCTCTTATTATTTATTTATTTGTTATATTTATTAAATTTCTGCTTCCAGTATGAAGTAATTATAACACCAGTGTTAAACTCTATGGAAGCCATAGTTAGCAGATGTGAAGCTGTTTTATCAGACATGACAGGGAACCATTGTGATGTCACCTCCTGTTATAAGAAATTGCAGGTTTGTTAACAAATAAAATTGAGGGAAAAGGACACATTGCAATCATTACTAAATGAATGTCAATTGCTGCTGATATGCTTAGATCAATTTACAAAATAATCAGTTAAAAGTTTTCTGATTGCTATTTGAGAATTTTTCTGTTTCAATGGCTTTCTGGCAGCAGAATTCATCTAGTTCATTTATGGTCTTTGTTAGTTTTGGTCATCAAGGATATGTCTCAGGGATTGCAGCAGCATACAAAAATATGTAAAATGAAAATGACAATTATAAATTGTATGCACTCTTAAGATATGTGAGGATTAAGCAAAGGGAGTGAAACAGTCTAAAACAAAGAGAAGATAACTCTGTCTTGAATTTTTATATTTATTACAGGATTTGATAGATATGAATCATGACTTACTAAGGTTTCTAGGTGTGAGTCACCCGTCATTGGAAAGTGTTTGTAAAACATGTCAACAGTATGGACTCCATTGTAAACTGACTGGAGCTGGAGGTGGTGGCTGTGCTTTCTGTTTGATTTCTCCAGGTAGGTGGCAGCACTCAACCATCACTAAAATAAAAATGAAAATGTAGTATGAGAGCCATCAACACAGCTCTCCATCCAAGTGACTAGTTATAATCGTAACAATTTAAACTCGCATTTGTAATTTTTATATGATTTAAATAGGATTTTTCTCAATATTGCATTTCAGTCTAAAACCAGAAAATTGCAATAATAAATGCACGCAATAATTTCTGAATTTACAGTATATAAATCAGAAGATGTGGTATGAGACATCTCTCCATCCAAGTAATAATGTATAGAAAGTTAACAATTATATGTCAAAGTATGGCCTTCAACACGAAGCCTTGGCTCAGAGGGAACAGCAAGCTATAAACATAATAAGGGCAATTTTAATGGCATAAATCAACAAAGTCCTAAGAGCATTAGTTAGCCAAAAATATGGCTATCAATTCTTCAAAAGTTATATGAAAGGATTGATATTAATTTTAATGCATTGAAAAACTACTTTACAAAGTTTAATTCAGAGAAATCCATTCCAAAATAAGAAGTATGAACTCATTTTCACAAATCTTTTTTTTTTATACCATAATGATGTGTCAAACATGACTTTATCTGAGACCTCTAAAAAAAATATATAGTAATTTGAATATTAGGTATGATTTGTGTAAACAATTATGTTAGCTAATGAAGGCATGTTGATTTCATTAAATACATTAAAAATTTCCATAGAATTAGACAAGATGACTGTAACCAACCTGTTAGACAGGAATACAATTAACTTTTTTTTCTAATTTTAGAAACAACAGAAGAAACATTACAAACTGTAGAAATAGAGCTTAAAAAGCAGAACTTTGAATGTTGGGAAACAAGTGTTGGTGGGAATGGGGTAATGTGTCATGATCCAGCATGTGGTACAACCAGTTCTATACCAGACTTCTTAAAAACAACATGATTGAAAAGAGAAAAACTGATTGCATGTTTTGACAGATTAGCATGATAATAGTTATAAAAATCTTACCTATTTTCTCCCAAATTTATTGGTAGATACTGAAACTTGATTGAAAGTATTCAGTGTTCACTAGTAGCAAGTCATGCATTCTGTGCGATGCAGTCTACCTGAATAATTTGTCTCTAGATAAAATTTTGTTTAGCTGTTTCGGATGAATTATTTTGCAGCAACATCCGATATATGTTAAGAGACAGTTAAATCAATATTTTAAAGGGGTTTCAAATTGACAACATCCAACTGTATGTAAAACACCTGATGGTAACTTTTAATATGTTTTTTATATTTATTATTTTTGTAAAATAAAACTTATTAAATATAATTGTTTGTTATTTTATATATAATTGTTGGTTGCAATGTGTAGATGAATTTACTGTATTAACAATAACAGTACCAATTTTTCTGCACCAGATGTTCATTTCAACAAATAATGTCTTTTCTGTGATTTGGGAGGCCAGAAGACAAAGAGCTATAAACAAAAAAATTACAAAAATAACATAAGCCAGGCATAAAAATACGATCGAGCTTTGCATGATGCAGATATATTATTCCTTAATTTAAGAAACTTTACAAATATTATAAACATTAAGGCTATCCCTATTTCCTTTCCTCCAAGCACACTTATTTTCTTTGTATGAGTGTCAGTGGTTTTATACTGTGTAGTAAGTTGCTGGTAGATTATCAGTCCTGTGTTGTTATACCCTGTTTTGAAAAAAAGGGGGGTATACTGTTTTACCTCTGTCTGTCCTTCCGTCAGTCCGTCAGTCCATCAGTCCGTCAGTCTGTCAGTCAGTCCGTCCGTCCCATGAATATTTTTCGTCACATTTTTCTCAGGAACTACACTACCAGGATTTCTGAAATTTGGTTTCAGGCTTGATATAAGTCAGCTATACTGTGTGATGCGTTTTCAGATTCATCACTCGACAACTACCTGTTTACCAAACACTTGTTTCATTTTTGTCGAGCCTTCGACTTTAGTCGAAAAAGCGAGACTAAGCGATCCTACATTCCGTCGTCGTCAGCGGCGTCCACAAATATTCACTCTGTGGTTAAAGTTTTTGAAATTTTAATAACTTCCTTAAACCATACTGGATTTCTACCAAACTTGGACAGAAGCTTGTTTATGATCATAAGATAGTATCCAGAAGTAAATTTTGTGAAAATAAAATTCCATTTTTTCCATATTTTACTTTAAATGGACTTTTTTTCTGCCAGGAAACAACACATTCACTCTGTGGTTAAATTTTAAAAAATTTTGATAACTTTCTTATACTATTTTTTATTTGTACCAAACTAAGACAGAAGCTTGTTTATGATCAAAAGCTAGTATCTAGAAGGAAATTTTGTTAATATTTTGTACCTGTGTATCTGTATTTTACTTATAAATGGACTTAGTTTTTCTTCCAGTTAACATTACATCCAGTCTGCAGTTAAAGTTTTTAAAACATTTATTAGATTCATAAACTATCCAGGATTTTTTACCAAACTTGGACAGAAGCTTCCTACAATCCAAACATGGTATCAAGAGGAATATTTTTATTGATTTTTTCCCTCATTTTTGTTGATGCTGCAATTTACAGCAAAAGTAGGCGAGACACTGGGTTCCACGGAACCCTTACAAATTTTTACACCTGATAGCCAAGTTGAAAATTTTTCGTCACATTTTTCTCAGGAACTGCACTACCAGGATTTCTGATATTTAGTTTCAGACTTGATATAAGTCAGCTATACCGTGTGATGCATTTTCAGATTCATCACTCAACAACTTCCTATTTACCGAACACTTGTATGATTTTACATATGATAGCCAAGTTGAAAATTTTCGTCACACTTTTCTCAGAAACTACAATACAAGGATTTCTGAAATTTGGTTTTAGGGTTTATATAAGTCTGCAATACTGTGTAATGCGTTTTCAGATTCATCACTCAACAACTTCATGTTTACTGAACACTTGCATATTTTTACACTATTAAAATTATCCACTTGCGGTGGGGGTATCATCAGTGAGCAGTAGCTCGCAGTTTCACTTGTTACATTTTGTTTTGTTCTGCTTTTAGGGTTCATTACTACATAGGTTTCAGTGAGATACTGCAACTAAATAATTCACTACTCTGACTTTAAGGTGGTACCCAACACATTCACTAAAATTATTTGGCTCGTTTAATTTTCATACAATTTTGACAAAATATTTACTTTGACCCTTGAAAAAAATACAAAAAATTCAAAACAAATGAATCAATCACTTTCTCGGAAAAAATGGTTTGATACGTAGCAGTTTGACAAACACTAATTTTGATCATTGAGAAGCTATATATTTCCTGAACAATACAACATGATTACTGAGTTATCTCCCTGTAGTGTTAGGTACCACTTTAAACAATAATTTTGTTGCTGAGACATTATCAAAGACGCTTAAAAAAAAAAATCAAAAATTAAATTGAAAACAATTTTATTAAGATCCACCCTCTTAGAACTGGTGTGTTGGCAGATATGAGATAGTAATGGTCATATGAATAAGGTATTGTAGTATACCGACTTTCAGATCCAATGAATCTATTAGATACAAATCATGATAAAAATAAATACTTGATGAAAACTGGATGTTTTGTCAAGGTAATTGTTTCATAAATTAAATATCTGAACTATCTTTGAACAATTATAGTAAACTAGTTGAAGCAAAGGTTTCAGAAGTGGATTTATGGGGGGGCCCTGCCCCCCTTTTTCAGATAAATTTAGGTTGGTTATATAGGGAATCACTGAAGCGTGACGGGATTTTACTAGTCAAAGATGACTTGTTTGTTTAACAGAACGTTTGTTTTACAGCTTTCAACTTTGTTTCAGTTTCCTCGCATCCCAAATCAAATCTATGGATATCAAATTCTTGAAAAGTAGCATACCCTCTATTGATACTATGATTCTAACTAATAACAGATAAGACGTGTCAGTGCATGCAATGCAATGTAACCAACGGATAATCATTAGTCTCAATACTTCAATAAACTAAGCATAGATACCAGGATTACAAAAATTTATATACGCCAGACTCACGTTTTGTCTACAAAAGACTCATCAGTGACGCTCGAAACAAAAAAATGTTTAAAAGGCCAAATAAAGTACGAAGTTGAAGGGCATTGAGGACCAGAAATCCCTTTACGTTTTGCCAAATACAGCTAAGGTAATCTATTCCTGAGGTAAAAAAAGTCTTAGTATTTCAAAAATTTAAAGTTTTGTTAACAGTTAATTATTTTATTACGAACAGGTCAATGATAAGTCGATGGAGTATAATCACTAATAGTTGTTTGTCACGAATTGTTTGAAGTTTAACAGTATCATAAGAACCTTTTGAGTATGTCATCCAGGGATCTCCATGGATGAAAATTGAACCATGGAGGAACTTTCACCATTACAAACCGTGTATACGCTGTACAGTGTAGCGCGATCGGAAGTATGTTATCCATCCATACAAGGAATGGTGAACATGCTAATTCATTGCTTATTGAAATTATATTTATTTGAATTTTCATTATAGAATTAGAAGTGTCAATATGTTCATTTATTGCCGTTTTTAACCATTCAAATACCAAGTCTTCATGGTCCCCCCTTAGTCGAGAATGACCAAAAGCTGTCATGAAGGTCCCCATGTAGATCTCTTGTATTTTTGGTAATTGTTATGGGGGTCAAAAATCATATGATGTGGAAGCTTATTTTTCATGGACACTGTCAAATTCAGAACCCATTACCGGTATGGCTGATTTGCAGCAACAACAAAACGATTCGTACGGGTTATGTAAAAGGTTAAAGAGATTTGTAAAGCAAATGAAAAGGTTTTTAATGACTTTATCTGACAAATTGATGCTGTGCAACATGCATCTTTCGAGTCTGAATAGTAACCGGAAACGCGGATGTATCAATTTGATTGTAATATACGAAATGAATTCGGAATTACGATACGATATTTCTTTACAGGAAATATTTATAAGTTTTTACTTTTAAACTTTTAAAGTCATTTTAAATTATCGTTACAGCAGTACTCGAGTTATTTGTGATGAAATAATATTTACTGTTTTGCGTCTTATTTTGTACTTCTTAAAAAAGGGGGATGCTGATTGCGTAAGTCAAAATAAAGCACGTGTTCGACTTGTTAAACTGTTTTCTTTGTAACTGGATTATTAATTTATTTATTTAATCCAAATTATCATAATCATTTGCTGAAACTTAGTTGATTAATTCGACAAATGGATCGTCTATCCTCAGATAGTATTCTCCTGTCTGGTTTGTTGATCTACCTGTACAAGCTCAGGTACAAGTGATTAGCGATCTTAATCCGGATATCCCTCAGGCGTTAGAACTGTGTTGGATTATAACACAAAAAGCCTGAGGGTTATGCAATTACATGCATTTGATTATAATTGATAAAAAAAATGGCGTCGGGCTACAAAAAATGATGAAGTTTTGAACGATGGCGGAAGACAATTTAACGATGGCGCAAGATAATTTAACGATGGAGCGAGTCATTTGACGATGGCGCAAGACATTTGAACGATGGCGGGGCGCCATCGTTAAACAGGCCATGGAGATCCCTGGTCATCATCCCGGTTTAGTCTTAATCCTCATTGCCAAATTTACTACTGATCGTTTGATCACATAGATGCAAAACACGATATGCTTATCATCACGATGTACGTTGTCTTAAACTTTTTTCATTTCATGCTATTCCGAATATTTCCATTTTTGTGTTCATTGACTTGTTTACCTGTCCAACGAATATTGATACACTTCATAATTACAGTGATATAGATACTCTCTCTTAATTGAAAACTGTATTCTGACCTAAAGTTATATATCTATATATTTTATTCTCAAAAGCCAATGCATTACATCAGTACAGAGATAACAACAATTATAACTATTCACAATATATACAAAACAAGGAGAGAGGTTACAGAAGTCACTAGCCAGGAGGACAAACACAAGTATTAATATTTGTATGCCCCACCTACGATAGTAGAGGAGCATTTTGTTTTCTGGTCTGTGCGTCCGTTCGTTCGTTCGTTCGTCCGTCCGTCTGTCCCGCTTCAAGTTAAAGTTTTTGGTCAAGGTATTTTTTGATGAACTTGAAGTCCAATCGACTTCAAACTTAGTACACATGTTCCCTATGATATGATATTTCTAATTTTAATGCCAAATTAGAGTTTTTACCCCAATTTCACGGTCCTATTGTTTATAAATAAAAAAAAGTTTCTTCATGACTTGTTTTCGTGTACTCGACATTAGTTCCGAAAAAAAAATTGAATGTATTATGTCGTTGTACAAAATAGGAGGATAAATACTCTGTACGTTTTTGATCGAAAAAAGTACATTCCAATATATAGTGATATTCGTAACCAATTTGTCGATTTTTACATAGATGGCAAACACGGTTTTCTCTCAGTACATTTTGCCACCTTCCTGTTTCAATCGGCAATTTGTTATTGGTCGTTCGAAATCGACAAAGAACAACGACAATTTTAAAGTTCAAAATATTAAAATATTCCTCAAATTCCCAGTTTTTCTTAAAAATTTTGTAGTTAATAGCTTTTGACGAATTTTGAATTAGCGAGTTCCAATTCTGAAGAAACTGGTCGAACAGTCTTTGCTTTATAACAGTTTTTAACCAATCTTTATCTATAAAATTTTGAAAATATATATGAGAAACCACAGTCTTTTGACAAAAAGAATCCATTTAGACTGCATGTTAAAATTAACATTCATATGTCGAGAAAGTTGAAGCATTTTGCTTGTTAAGTGCCGGATATCAAATTTGCCCAAAATAATACTGCTCGAACTTTTCTATCTATGTCATCCGGATGGCGACCTAGTTCCCCGTAAACCATATAATTTGGTGTTGAGGATTTCAGATTTAAGAGTAATTTACAGAATTTTAAATGTATCTTTTCTAATACCTCATTATTACTAAAACCCCATACAACAAAATGGGCTTGACAATTTTGTCAAAAAGATCTAGCTGACATTTAATCTTGCATTTGTAATCTTGGCGTATTAGGCATTATCACATTCTTGAATTACACTTAAAAACACATAGGACCAATAGTTAATGCATTTATTTCACAATAGGACTAGGAATTCGAAACTGCTTTAAAGCTTTACCAAAAACTAACAGATTTACACTTGGTACTATTAAAAACCTAATAATAAATTGTTCAAATAAGGCCTTCGAAAATAGTGGAATAAATTACTTTTGGAGTGTCAAGAACTCGTTGGAAGTACTTGATAAATTGCATGCTTATATTGGTGATTTTGAATCTGTTCAAAGTTTTGATTTTTCTACCCTGTATACCACATTGCCTCACATCCTCATTAAGAAAAAATTCACACACCTAATTAAATGGGCATTCAAAAAATCAGAATGTGAATATATATGTTCAAACTCTTTTAGGTCATTTTTTAGTAGCAATAAACAAAAAAACTATGTTAATTGGACATGCTTTGATACTATATATGCCCTTGAATTTTTACTAGATAACATTTTTGTTCGCTTTGGAGATTCCGTATATCGTCAGATTATCGGAATTCCAATGGGGACTAACTGTGCACCACTTATTGCGGACCTGTTTTTGTATTGTTATGAGTTACAATTTATGACAAAAATAAGCAAAGACCCATCGAAACAACATCTGATAAACAAATTTAATAATACTTTTAGATATTTGGATGATATTTTGGCTCTCAATAATGACGACTTCAGTATGTATATTAATGAAATT
Organism: Mytilus edulis; assembly: GCA_019925275.1. Taxonomy (NCBI): domain Eukaryota; kingdom Metazoa; phylum Mollusca; class Bivalvia; order Mytilida; family Mytilidae; genus Mytilus; species Mytilus edulis. The sequence continues at coordinate 70,936,190 of CM034360.1, forward strand.
TATCCTGTTGAACTTACTTTAAATAAAGCTAATACTAACAATGACCACTGCCCTTTTCTCGATCTTGATATCTATATCACTAATGGAAAGCTGAATACTAAAATTTATGATAAAAGGGATGATTTTTCATTTCCTATCGTTAATTATCCGTTTTTAGATGGTGACGTTCCCTTGTCACCATCTTACGGTGTTTATATATCTCAACTTGTACGATTCGCTCGTGTATGTAACAATGTTTTCGATTTTAACGAGAGAAATTTATGTATTACTGAAAAATTATTACACCAGGGTTTTCGATATCACAAACTAGTCAAAACATTTACTAAATTTTATCATCGGTATAAAGACATCATTCGTAAATATAGCTCAACATGCAGACTTCTAATACGTTCAGGTATTTCACATCCAATTTTTTATGGTAATATTCTTTATAAAGCACAAAGGTGTCAGTATTCACCTCAGAAACTTACAAAACCTTTGAATAGACTGATTAAGAAAGGATATAATTACGATACTGTTGTCAAGTCATTAAAGATTGCATATTTTGACGTTAATATTGAGTCACTGATAAGGTCTGTGCATCGGAACTAAACACATTTATTATAAAAACAGTTGTTGGCATGACACGGGTTATGTTCTCATATATGTTATGATGGTATGATACTAAACCCCTAACGGGAAGGATTGTGCCTGATGTTCATATGATGAAATCATAATCTTTCAGTCAGTTTAATTGAAGTCTGGAGCTGGCATGTCAGTTAACTGCTAGTAGTCTGTTGTTATTTATGTATTATTGTCATTTTGTTTATTTTCTTTGGTTACATCTTCTGACATCAGACTCGGATTTCTCTTGGACTGAATTTTAATGTGCGTATTGTTATGCGTCTACTTCACTACATTGGTTAGAGGTATAGGGGGGAGGGTTGAGATCTCACAAACATGTTTAACCCCGCCGCATTTTTGCGCCTGTCCCAAGTCAGGAGCCTCTGGCCTTTGTTAGTCTTGTATTATTTTAATTTTAGTTTCTTGTGTACAATTTGGAAATTAGTATGGCGTTCATTATCACTGGACTAGTATATATTTTTTAGGGGCCAGCTGAAGGACGCCTCCGGGTGCGGGAATTTCTCGCTACATTGAAGACCTGTTGGTGACCCTCTGCTGTTGTTTTTTATTTGGTCGGGTTGTTGTCTCTTTGACACATTCCCCATTTCCATTCTCAATTTTATTAGTAAAATATTTTGTGTTTACACTAATTTTTCTGGTGAAAGCGTATTTCTGAACATGTTACCAATTTATAAATAAACTTATAGATACCAGGATTGAATTTTTGTATGTATGCCATACGCGCGTTTCGTTTAAAGAAGTCAATATAGTGACGATCGAACATTGAGCATTGGGGACCAAAATTCCTAAAAGTCTTTGGCAAATACAGCTGAGGTAATCTGTTCATAAGGTAGAAAAGCTTAAGTATTTCACACATTCTAAGTTTTAAAATAAACATTTATAATTATGACTGTATCAATAAAAAATCATGTCAACACCGAAGTGCTAACTATACCATCGGGGATAAAAAAAAAAATCCACCAGCAGTGGCATCGACACAGTCGTTGTAAATAAACTGATCATAGATAACAGGACTGAAATTTTGTATTTGCGCCAGACGTCTGTTTATAAATGCCTAGAAATACTTCAATTCTGCAATGTACATGTATTTTGATAAGGTTTTAGTATTGTTGTTCCAAATATTGAAATAAAATAATTGCCATAATTTGTAATGAAAACCAAACATCAAACTGGAGTACCTTGAAACACAAATAAATTAATTTAGAAAAATAAGGTAATTAGCTATACATTTCAAATTTTACATAAGAATGTATTTCAAGTGGTTTTTTTTTAGATTCATTATTATTTAACTTTCTGATTCTGATTATTTAAGTTATCAGATGCAGGACACGTACTCGCAAAAGTTTACCCTACTTCTTTAAAGGTATGGGGGCACAGTTTAATCTAATATTGATATGTTGTGTTCGTTTATATTAAAATGAAGGGTGAATATATTCAGGAACTCGATCATGAAAACAACAACGTCTTTTCTAAATTAACTGTGATGTGCTGTTGGTTTTTTTTTCATCGGTTGTTTTATGATAAGAGGAGTCAGGAAACCTGCTTTAAACATTGGCAAAGTCAACAATTATTTCCTGACACATCTGCATGTACAAATACCGTGACAGTAAACTTTAATGTCTTTACGCACTAGTGTCGCATAAGTTCTTACCTGATATTCCTTATCGTATAAGGTCATTCATTTACACATTACACCATGTTGATCTTGGTGGTAACATGTAAGTATCTTCTAATATATTCGTTTATACTTCGTGTGAACATATTTTATTAATTTAATTTAAGTGACAGACTTATAATGCACAGTTTTGCATTAACATATTAACTTAATACAACTCAATATTTAATAGCAGTACCGAAAACAAGCTGTTAACTTACATGTTGTATTGCTTATCGCGTGTGAAAGGTCTTGATTGTTTTAAAGGAATATATTAACAAGTCCAAAATACTGTAACGAGGGTAATTCGTTGGTTTTGCGAATGAATATTTGATAGCTACGTCTTGAATAAAATGTTGGCTACATAATCAAGTGTTTGAGAAAAAAAAATGAAAACAACACGTTTAATAATTTTTTGCGTCCGAAGCGCTTTTCTGGATTTACTTTCATCAGGAACGCTCAAAGCCCAACATTTAAAATCCGAAGATGTATAACATGTATAAGAACCGAAACCATTGAGCTATATGTCAAAAATACCAAAAATAAATAGCCAAATTAATCTAAAGCCAACTTTGCCTGAGGGAGTTGAAACCCTAGGTACTTAATAATTTTTAAATTTAAAAACGGACAAATTTATTAGTAAATTTGAAAATCTCTTTTCTCCACACACTAAATAAGCCTTACTGTGTTTAAAGCCGTTAAATGAGTTATACATTGATCAGCTGTCGAGGGGCGAAGTTACAGCCTCTAACTAATACCGAAATACATATTTATATTCGCGAATACTTTATTTCGCGTTAACCCTTTTCAATCGACCTCTCTATTATTTATTTTTCGCGATATTCTTTCTAGTAAATTTTAAACTTATGGTGACTTGAGTAACACCGGTATCACTCAGATTACAATTCTACCTTGACAGGTAAGTTTGCATTTAGCCTATAAAATACTTATTTAGCCTTGAGAATTGAAAGGTCAGTTTATCCCATTCATACAATAGAAGTTGATAAATTTGGCTTCATGCCATTTACCTTGTCCAAAATTAAGGTCACTTTATTGTTATTGTGATGTTGTTAAAGTACAAAAGAACCCTATATTCTGACCAATGCTTAAAACTTTGTGCATCTTGATTTAATTGTTAAAAATCTGTTAATGTTGAATTTTTGGGGATATTTTTGGCCTTTTACTTGCATATTTCTTTACATGGTAGTTTTTTTTAGATATGAAAAAAACTATCTGCTTGACTTTATAGAAATAGACTATCCTTGCATTACACTGTCTTGTTTTTTGTTTACACCATATCTGAGATTATTATTCTGTTATTTAGTTGCAAAATATTTTAAATGAGAGCTGACATTTTTTCTATCTTTAAATGTTAAAATAATCATAATGTGAACAAGAATGAGGAAAACATCTTGCTCCCCAAAAAACATTATCAACCAGGATATAAAATTCCAAATATTAATTTATTATACTTATATCAGTTGAAATCTCAAGCCAATGTAGGTCATGTCCCAACAGAAAATCAATAAATATGACAGTACAATGTACTCTTAGCACAAACACATAAGGTCACTGTGAAAAAGACATCTAAGGCAATAAACAGTCAGTTATACCAAACCAGTTTGACTAGATGTCTAGTTTAAAACCAGTTTGACTAGATGTGTTCTATATTTTGACAATGTAAATGACATGAGGACCTGCATTGGTTTTTTTAATATCTGTATTCTTTAAATTTTTAGGTCATTTTTCTTTTAATAGCCTTAAAAATAACTCATTCTGTAAAATTCTTATGAAAAGGATTTTACTATTTAGTCTTTGTGTTACAAGATTATTTATCAATTCTGTACTTTGATCATTTATTTATATTATCAGTATTGCATTACAGTTAGCTAAGTAACCTTTTTTTTGCACAGTTATTCTTTATGCTTTTGCACCCCATTAAATTATTCTCTATTCTTTATTTTGTTGTTCATTTTCTCTATTCTCTATTTATTTGTTGCTATTACATGTGTATTCTCTATTCTGTAAACCCCATTCTGACCCTTATAGGTAAACGTCTATTGTATGAATGGGATAAATTGACCTATCAATTCTCAAGGCTAAATAAGTATTGTATAGGCTAAATAAAAACTTACCTGTCAAGGTAGAATTGTAATCTGAGTGATACCGGTGTTACTCAAGTCACCATAATTAATGAAATACTTTAATTGTTCAAAATTAGTTCTTTATAAACTATGAAAACTATAGGTTTAATGATTTCATGCGTCCGAAGCGCTTTTCTATATTTACCCTCATCAGGAACCCTTTCGGATTTGAAAGCCGTGGATGTGTATAGACCGAAACAGTTTTTTTTTTTGCAATTGGATAGATTTGAAGACCATGTTAAACAAACCGTCGTCTTTGGCAATCGATGTCCCGAGCTCAGTTAGTAGACAAATATATCTCTTTGATTGGAAATCGCCCTAATAACAATTTTATCTGAAATATACATTCTGTAATAAAATTGAATTTGATTTTTTTATGCGAGCTAATTTGATAACAAATTGATAGTTGCATTAACCATGTTAACTTTTCGTTGTTCTATATCATAAAATTATGTATATATTTTAGTTGGTGTATTACAAAATGTTGCTGGTATATTACCAAATGGTTGCCACCGACTGGAAGACCTTCCTCTAGATACAGCCGATCCTGGAACTATATTTGGAATAAATAATGAATTAAATCAGAAAGCACCACCTCACAGAACTGGTAACCTGCGATCACAACGCCCTCTACCTACTCAACACTTTGCTTCTAATGCCATTAAAGCATCGCCTGTTCCGATGATTTTATATCCATATGAAGGTACAGCAAAGTCTATCTTTGAAATATATTATAATTAGATCATACACTTTCGTTTAGTAAATAGTCGAGAGACAACAATAATATACCTTCAATTATAGTAAATGTCTATACCATTATTCAAGTGATAAATTCCCCGTCCAAATTAAAGGGGCATTAGTTACGAAATTGAAAAAATATCAAAATATGAATTGATCTTATTTTTAACATTTCTATAAGCAGTCAGGTTTGGTTAAATTTTACCAAAGAGCTAAAGAAAAACGATGACGAATCAGTATTCATGCGAGTTATTCAAATACTGGTAAAATGATGAACTACATATTCTTAACTGTGACATGGACTTGCGCATGGACATCGAACAATTGTCACTATTAGATTGTACGTGCTTCAATATTTGTATTCATATTTCTAGTCATATGATTTACGAAATTCGTTGGAGATCATCTCGATAGTTTTAAAAATAGATGACGTCTATTATGAAATACATACGTAATGTTGTTACATTTTAACGAGAACCACAAGATGCACATCAAAACAACTCGATGAATAACGGTTCGAACAAAAAAATATGACATATCACACCAAATTTAATAAGTCAAAATAATACATATTATTCGTCAACAATTTATAAATTGTTTGTTTAGGAAGTTTGAAATTTGAATAGACGTTTTAGTATGTTTTAAATATGAGATATTGAGTCGAATCGGTGAAAATATAAATCGAAAGCTAATGCTTAATAAGGCTACGGTAGTTTAACTATGTTGAAATCACGATAAGACAATTATATGGTAACAAACAAAACCGAGGAATTCGCCTTATCAGAATCTAAAGGACTGTGGGTAATCTCATTGTTCGTACTCCAAAATGAAAATAACGTTACGTCATGGGTGGATTTCCATAGTTTAGAACGTTTTGAACAAATCACAACGTTTTGGTGTACGCTTTTGAAAATATTACCCAGAATGCATTAGATTCTTTAACGGCAAATTACATGACCGGCTGCGTCAACAAGTTACAGATCAATCAAACAGATCACCAAAGATCAACCTTATAACGTGAAATTGCACTAGAGAGTTTATATTATGATGTTAAAAAATTGGCTTTTGTTAACAAATAGTAATTGCCTGGTATCTTCTGTCTCTGATTTTGACTACTTCGTGTTGAACATTAAATTAGTGCATGATGGAATTGATAGTTCAAACACTTGAAATAAAAATAGTCATAAACTAGCTTAAGAAATTGGTTAACGTATTCCTTTGTAGCAAAAATAACTTAATTCAACATTTTTTCATTAGCTATAACATTTTGATTGAATGGCAAAATGTTATAATTGCTGTTAATTCTTTCTGTATATTTCAGTTGACCTTTTAATGCTTGACTACTTTAATACAACTTTTGGCGCTGTAAGCGAATATGAATTCGTCGTATTAGTTTAGCATTGCGGTAAACCGAAAATATACAAAAACATTATTGGAACATCATTTGCAAACTGATAATTGATAATAATAAAATTAACAAACGAACTATACATCATTAAACATATGTATCATAAGGAAACGGTTAAGATCGTCATCAGGAACGTGCAAAGACAAAAATGAAAAATATAACTAATGATGTATAGGTATCGAAAGACATTATAAGCTTAATGGCCATGCAAATAGGACCTACAAATAACAGCCAGATCTGACTTTTTTGTTATGCTTTTCGTCGTTGAAATGTTTTTATTGTTTGCTGCTTATATTTTTTGAATTTGGAGAATAATTAATATTGTGACAAATGGGGATGTTTCACATTTTCAGCCTTAATGGAGAGTGAAGGTATGGTCTATGACGCCTATACTTTAGATAGATGGTACGACCCTGACAGATCTGACATGATGTTACAGCAGTCTGCTAGTATTGCAGGACAATCTTGGAATAAGATATGGTCACTTGGAACAAATATGAAACAAATGACCTCTGGTCCAGATGGCAACAAGGGTGGGGTATTCACAGGTAAAAACTATACTCAGATATAATCAGAAAAATTTTGCTAACTACATATTACACGTCAAATTATTATCGGAACTATATGAAAAAAAAAGATTATGAAGTGAGATAAATGAAACGTTTGCCAAAAGCCAGTCTCGACATCACATATTCAAAACGAAATTGAAAAAGAAAGCTTACTTATTTCATACATACATTGTTTGTGTTTTTGTATGCTGAACGTTTGTCATTTGATCGTTTGTTGCTTTTTATCATGGCATTGTCGGTTCGATTTTGACTGATGAGTTTGACTATTCCTTTCATATTTTCCGCCTATCCTTTTTGAAAAAAAAATAAAAAATATCTGGTATAAAATAATAAAGTCTGCAAACAATTACTGATAAAAGCATGTCTTCGAAGGTTTTCGAAAAAAAGAAGGATAAATCATTTTTAGGAAATATTTTTAATACAGGTACATCCAAACTCCTCTCAAATTCATATTGTAAAAATCAAAATAAGCATATAAATAAATAAGTAGCTAAATTAGAGATTTGTTTATTATCAATTCAGGTAAATCAGGAGTGAGGATTGGAATATCTGGAAGTTCGGAGCCTGTAATGACCGATTTTGGAGATTTATTTGCCAACTTTGAATACCACGGAAATAGTGGGACAATGGAGGTATGATTGACATGTTTGTACTGTATGTGCTTTTCATTGTCGAAGACATTAGTACGATGAAACATATATATTATGAAACTTTTTCCCGTTGACTTTTTTAATGACTTTTGTTTCAACTGTTGATGGGGTTTATAAGAAATAAACTCATCATAGATAACATGATTGAAATCTTGTAGTTGGGCCAGACCACGCATCTATACAAGACGCATCAGGGACGCTCGATTCAAAAGAAGTTAAAGTGTCATAAATCAATCTTTAGTGGTTGTGATTCTGTCGTCTCAAGCGAGACATATGACATAAACATTAGACAAAACCGTGTGACAATAATATTAATTTATGACGTTGCTAGTATTTAGCGGTATGATGTGATACTGATCGGGTCGTTTTCTTAATTCCTTTTCCGTATTTATCATCCAATTTTCTTTTGTTTGTTTGAAGGTCCCGTTGGTCAGAGGTTCTGCTCTTTTAACCCACATATTTAAAAATGCTGACCCAGTAATTAAACCATATTGTTTAAGCAATATAAATGGTCATCAGACTCACGTTGACTGTCCTAAAGAAGCATCAGGTAAGATTTAAGGGATACCACGGTAGGTGAACAAATCTGCTCAAAAAACATTTTTTTAAAGAATGAAAAAAACTATAATAGTCAAATTAATATTTGTAATTAAAACAAAATACATGTAGTATCATCAAAAATCTAAGTGAGGAAATGCCATATTTATTGTCAATATCGTGTTCTAAACATGTGAAAAATGACATACTATATGAAATGTAATCACCATCTTACTCATATTATTTGGCCAAAAAAGATTGAACCAAACCATTTTCCAAAAGCACACACTTTTGCCCTCATTTTACCTTTATAAACATGTTGTAGTGACATATGTTGGTGGTAAGGACTTGGTTAATTATCAATCAAAGGACAGAAGAAGTCCACAAATCACAAATCTTCACAAATGGCACCTGTCAGAGTTTACGTTTCGAGCGCAAAGGAACATTATTATTTATTTTTAAAACTTGTGTGTTGCGTTGATGGAAATCAAGTGAATTGTTTTTACTCTACTTTATCGTAGCATATTTTGAGAGATTATTTTAATGATGACTACTTTTGAAGTAATACATAATCATAAAAATTTCCCCATTTTTCTGTTTGAAATACATAGAACAAGTAAACGAGACATTACGGTTTTATTTATGGTTTGATAAATACTAATAGATTAAAAACGTTTCAAAAGCAGATCTTAAATTTAGAAGATTAATCAATTGATGCTTTGTCTTTAACATCCAGTGGCAAATCTGTCAAACATGTTGACGATAAATTATGATGGATATGATAATGGAATGTTTACACTGTGGAATTTCTTGAATATATTTATACATTATCTCTTTATCTTAAACTATTTCACATTTATGTTCCTCTCTTTCAGCATTTGATGGAGGTAGTGGCCATCTATCAGGTACATGCAGCGGTGGAACTCTGCATATCACACTAGACAGCGACAAACCTATACATGATATTACACGTTTACAGTATTCAGTTAATTCGTTGTCAAACTGGCGTTCAGGGAAACATGGAATGCGTAACTGCGATACGAACTCCTGTCATATGTCTAACGAAGATAAACGAGTCACTATAAATATTCCTAATTCACATGGTATGTACATGTATGTAATAGATTAAGTTTTTTTTACTCTGACAGTACTTTCCATATGTAGTAATAACATACTAGTTAGTGTGTAGATTGAAATAAACGTTCAATAAAATGGCATAGAATCAATCAAAATGAAACATATTTTAGTTTGAATAAATTGCGACCTACAAACATTTAAAAATATGTAGTCACACAGAAATTTACTGTTGTTCAGTACTAATTTATTCATTCAAAAAACAAAACAAAAACCAAAAAAACAAGTGCGTTGAAAGGGTCAGTGTCTCCGGTTATGCATGCGTAATCCGCCATGCGAATGGCGCAATCAAGATAACTAGTCATAATTAGAAAACGCAAATTAGATCCGGGTAACAAACAAACACCGAGGTAGGCACGTCAACTATTGAATAAAAACAACAGAACAACAAATAAATAAATTTGTCATAGATACAAGGTTTAAAATTCTGTAAAAAAAAACAACACTGAACTACAACAAATGCAAACACCAATTTACATAGAAACAAACTCTAGATAAAATCTGCCATATTCCTGACTGGGTACAGGACATTTTAACTTGTTTTAACTCTTGCATTTATATATCTTGAAGGACAAATGGCATTTGCTGTAAACTACATCGGACATTATCTTTTACCTGGGAATTGGGTCCCTAACCCAGAGCAAGTAACTTGTAGTGGTAAAAGGGATACAGAATATGACGCAAAAGAGGAAGTGCATGAAAAGCGAGAGAGTTGTCACCCAGGTGACATTTCAGCATCAGCCGTCTGCGATGTCAATAGAAACATTGATATAACTATTGATCTGGGTTCAAATGACATTCCTATTGAAGCGGTCAGTCATATACTTAGTTTTCTGCTTAGGCTTTATAAAATAAACTTTGATTATATTTTTCTACAAATATGTCAAAGCAATCCAAGAAGAGTCAAGGCTCAAAATAAAGATTATAAAATTGAACCAATGCAATAAAAAAAAAATAATAACTACATCGAATAATCAATGTACTATTTCGCCATCGTACTGGTTAGTTAAAGGGCTCAAATTTCGAATTGAAATGTGGAATGTGTCAAAGAGACAACAACCCACCAAAGATCAGAAAACAACCGAAGGCCACCAATGAATCTCCGACGGGACGGGAAAACTAGGTATCCGGAGGCGGGCTTCAGCTGGTCACTAGACCAAAATGTGTACTAGTTCAGTACTGCAGTTAATACTAAAGTCAAAAACATAAATGAACTTAAATGAAAATTCTACAAGTTTTTAATTGCCAGAGGCTCCGGACCTGGGACAAGCGCAAAAATGCAGCGGGTTTAAATATGTTTTGTGAGATCTCAAACCTTGCCTACACATCAAGCCATGTAAAAAAAGAACACAAAGCACTATATGCACGAAAAACTCAGTTTAAAAGAAGTCCAAGTCCAATTGGTAACAAAAGAAACTAAGCAAGATTACAGGGATACATAAATTAACAAAGGACTTCTGGCAGTTACTGACATGCATGCAAGCTCTGTTAGAAAATATGTTTTCATCATATGAAAATCAAGCAGAGGATAAGTACCATACCATCCTAAATTAAATGAGATAAACATACTAGTAACCCGTATCATACCAACAACTAATTTTAGAATATGTGTGTTTATTTCCGATTGAAAGACCATACGATGAATCAATATTAATACCAAAATATGCAAATCAATTTCAATACAAATACAACATTATGGTTGTTGGAGATTCTATCACCCGAATGTGACCAACCAAATCAGACGTATTACCAAGTTTGATCAAGTTTGTACTAACATGAACAACATGACGAGTGTCACATATGAAGCAGGATCTGCTTACCCTTGCGGAACACCTGGTATCATCCCAATGGCGTTTCAGTTTATTTTTCGTCTTATTAATTTGAACATCCCTTTGGTATCTTTCGTCTCTCTTTCAGATACAGTATGCAATGGAAGGTTCAGATGTTTGGCACCACCCACCAGCAATGTACAATTGTAAACCGGATCATTGTACACGTACTGGGAAATTTGTTCATATCAAACTCACAACTTCTTCTAATAATTTCAAGTAAGTATTTTAGTTACATTTACATTTTCTTCAACGCTGTCGTCAAATTTAAGAAATAGTCATCTTATCTTTATTCTTACCGATTATGTCGTATAGAGAAAACTATCAAAGAACCCATACTTATAATTTTGTACGCCGGTCGCGCGTTTCGTTTTTAAAAGACCCAGTAGTGATTCTCGCATCACTAAAGTTAGCATCGAAATAAAGTACGAGGTTGATGAACATTAGGGACCCAAAATTCATAAAGCCAAATACGCGTCAAATAATTTATTCCTCAATTTGTTAAGTTTTACTGACTTTTGATTGGCACGGCAGTTCATGCATTCAAAGCAGAAGACGCTTACATATTAGACTATTTACCGGATTTGTAATCACATAAGCAACACGACGGGTGCCACATGTGGAGCAGGATTTGCTTACCCTTCCGGAGCACCTGAGATCACCCCTAGTTTTTGGTGGGGTTCGTGTTGTTTATTCTTTAGTTTTCTATGTTGTGTCATGTGTACTATTGTTTTTCTGTTTGTCTTTTTCATTTTTAGCCATGGCGTTGTCAGTTTGTTTTAGATATATGAGTTTGACTGTCCCTTTGGTATCTTTCGTCCCTCTTTTCTTTTACACTTTCGACACACCGACTTAGTTCGTTTTTTGTATCGATTTAAAGGATTTGAACATTGGGAAACTACTATTGTCTTAACTTACCTGAAGAATCTGAAAAAGAAAACAAATTAAGCTGAGCTCATATGAATCCAGTCAATCGCAAACAAAATAATTAAGAAAAGCATTTTGATCTTACAGTTTCAAATATAATGCCCTTGTCACTTGTTTCCCAGGTACGACATTTTGACCTTTAAATGCATTGCTATCATACATTTAAACATAAATTATAGTGTTTTGCTGTACATCGACGAATTAACATTGACTATGCGTTTCTTTCAAATGCATACCAAAAACAGTTATGAGTTTGGAATACGAAAAAATGAAAATTGTCTTATTAACACGTAATACATCAAATGAAGAACTATCAGTCGTTTGCTCTAATTCAATATTCTCATCAAAAGGGTGGTAGAACTTTTTATGACGCCTCATTTCAATGCTTTTCTTTCATTTGAATTGGTGTAAATAGTGTTTTTCTCTGATATCTTTTATGAGTATTTCTATAATTTCAATATCTTTTTCCAATTTTGTTTTGCAGCTATGCAATTAATTTCATAGGTTGTACCACAGTTCCAGTAGGTAACTGGATTGATCAACCCCTCACTGGAACATGTGGAGGCGAGTATATAATAAACCTTCAGTTTTCGTAGAGCTTCAGACATTCAGATAAATGTTAATAAGTGCTCTCGCTCTGATTTAATGACATCTAACATGCTCCTGAAACATGCATATCTCTATCGTTATGTAAAAAATTTAACATTTTAATACTTATAATACCACAGATAAAGTTGGTTTAAGGTATGCATACACAGGCTGCATATTAATTAAGACAAAAAACTATAAATCGTACCCAATTTTTTTAACATAATAATACAATAAATATTTACATTGCATCTATGGAGGTAAACATTGCTTGAAATTTTGATGAAGTCTCTTGCTCCATTTGAGGCATAATTTCATACAAAATCCGTGAGATCCTCAATATTCGTACTTCTCACATTAAAGTCATGCTCATTTCTGTAATGTGACATATATAAGTGATGTCAAAATCAAATAACAAAAATACCGAAATAACCGGGGAAAAAAAGTCCCATAAGTCACAGCAAATAGCAAAAGCAAAAGCTGAAATACATCAAAAGAATGTGAATATTTCTGACAACCATTTTTTACAAGACTAAGGCCGTGTTCAAATAGACCTAAACTCGGTGTTGTGTTAGTGTTACTCACACTTAAACTAAACATAATTACGTTCCCATTGATATGTTTACATGTAGTTTAAATCCTGTTTTGTCTACATGCAGTCGATAGTCGATGTAGGCCTTGTGTAGGTTAAGTGTACACAAAACTAGGCATCCAGAAAGTTTAATTTTCACATGTTTAAAAATAAAATAAGAAACGGTTTTTATATAGAATTAATACTTATTAATAAAGTTCTTTACAGAAATATTTTTCTAAACTTGATATATTTATTTTTTATGAAAACAATTTACGTAGCCTTATAAACCCCTTATCAAGACTCATCCATCATCATTGTCGAACACATATATCATTTGAAAAGGTCTTCCCGAATCGACTGGAGGTACATACTGACAGAAATATTTGCCACTGGTCTTTACTCAAGCAACGATTCACTCATAAATGCATTACTTAAAAAGGGTGAGGTTAATTGTTTGTTTGTGTAGTATCTCAGATCCGTTAAAATACAATTAGAAATATAAAAAAACTTACCCCCTCCCTTTGCCAAATACTCCTTGGAGAAAAAAATATGTGTTCATTTTAATCATCTGTATGACCCGATTTTTTTTTAGTCAAATTGTGGAAAAACCCATCTTCCTTTTTTAAAGTCAAACGGTCGTTCCCTAAATACTAGAAAAGTTGTTCGAAATTTTAATTCTGTTCTACGTAATGAACATTTAAATGACATATAGTTTACAAGTGTGAACAAATCTTATGGAAGTACACCACTAATTAATGGCCCCATTGTTTCTATGTTAAATTCCTCAATTTGGAGTGGTCACAGCTCTTTTATCTTAAGTTCAAATGAAGTGACAATCATTGCATGTCAAAGCAACACCTTCTGATGTCCTGTACTGAAAAAATCAACATACCTTGCATGGCATATAAGAAAGAACTGGTTCCCGGAACTTCGGATGTACCAAAACAGGTACTTCCGATCTGACAAAAAGGCAAAATGTACCCTCCTTTTTAAATTTCATGCCATGTTTTTATGTACTACTTTCTGGTATGTGCTTTCTGGTCGGGCCTGAATTAGTGGTGTTACACCTTATGTACAGGTAACTAAACAAGGTGTATAGATGTGAACAAATTTAATGTGAAACTAGTGTACATTACATTAAACCACATTTAAACATGTTTACTGTACACGGCGTTTGGTGTGAACACGGCCTTACTTAACATTCAGTGCGTGATGTAGTGAATAAACAACAGATCAACTACCTATATATATACGTTGATTAAGAAATAATTCATGGGGGCTTGAATATATCGTGATTTTACCACGGGTTGGCCCTTTAAGCAAAATATTTTACCCTAGCGATAGATATAGATATATTCAAGCCCCAATGAATTATTTCAATTCTAATAGGACAAATACGGCAATTCATTTGAATCAAAGCGCTCTAGGTGGAGGCAAATATTTGCCGTTCCCATGAATAAACGTACTTTTAAATAGGCGTAAAAGTACGGAGCAAACCGAATTAGTGACATGCTCAACCTATTTACAATAACGTATTTAGATAGTTTTGGATGATTTTAAATGATAATTTACTCATATGTATCATATGTATAAAAAATAAGTTGGCCTATACCACATTTAAGCATCGTTTGTTTACGTTTCCTTGTGATGATTTTCGGTTTCATAAGCGTGTATTTTTCCGTAAAATGCTTTAAAAATTCTTACGTCATCGTTCTATGACGTCGGGTAACTCATTCATTAAAAAGCATATGACGTGGGAGTACGCTCGGAACAGCCCAAGCAATATATTCTAAGTTTACCATGGGTGTATACTCAAAGCGTTTGAAGGAAGTCATGTTACAATTAGGAAATAATTAATGGGGGCTTGAATATATCGTGATTTTTCCACGGATTGGCCCTTTATGACAAATATTTTACCACGGGTTGTCCCTTTATGCCGATATTTTACCCATCGCTATCGCTTAGGATAACATATCGGCATAAAGGGACAACCCGTGGTAAAATCACGACATATTCAGGCCCCATGAATTATTTCGATTCTAATGGGACAAATACGGCAATTCTTTTGGATCGAAGCGCTCTAGGAGGAGTCAAATACTGTCGTTCACATAAATAAACGCACTATTAAATTGGCGTAAAAGAACGGAGCAAACTGAATTAGCAGAGGCGGATTTAGGGGGGGGGCAGGGGCCCGGGCCCCCCCCTTTTTGAGAAAAAATTTGGTTGCTTATATAGGGAATCACTGAAGCGTGACTAGAGCGGGCCCCCTCTTAGGTCAGTCAGTGGGCCCCCACTTATGAAAATTTCTGGATCCGCCACTGATGAGTTACATGCTGAAACTATTTACAACAACGTATTAAAAAAAATATGCGACACATGGCGCTAACGGGAGTTGTAAGTTGTAATTTAAAAAAAATGGATATGGTTTATGGATAAATAGTTTTGGATGAATTTAAATGATAATTTACTTATATGGTTCAAATTGGCTTATTATTCCACATTTTAGGATCGTTTGTGTTCGTGTCCTTGTCATGATTTTCGGTTTCACAAGCGTGTATTTTCCCATAAAATGCTTATGTTCTTACGTCATTGTTCTATGACGCCGTGTACCTCATTCACAAACAGGCATATGACGAGGGGGTACGATCGAAATAGCCCAGGCAATATATTTATATTTTACCACGGTGTGTACTCAAAGCATTTGAAAGTCGTCATGTTAGAATCATATTTATTATTTCGTTTCACGTGTAAAAAAAAGAATACCCTCAGTTTATAATATAAGCTATTGAGTATCAACGTCATTACTTTTTACAGGAAGTGTAAATACACCTTCACCAACCGCTGCGCCAACACAAAGCCCAGTCCAAACACATAATCCAGTAATAACAAACCCTTCACAGGCTCCACATAACACTGGGACTGTACAAGTAAAACATGGATCGAAGTTCATTATGGAGTTAAATGAACCTGGCGATGAGCTTCCAAATCAAACAAGAAAGTATTTGCTTTATTTTTCACAACCAGTTACTCCCCATGTCAATCAAGGTCAAAGTACGATAAATTTCACTCCAACAAGTGGCGGTAAATACAATGGCATCGTCCAACTGGCATACCTTGGTGCTGGCCCACGTGGAGATACAACACATAACAATGATTTAGATAAATATTTGGGCGTTTACTCCTACAAACCCTCAGCGGCCTATTGTGTTTCCGAGGAGGTGAATAAAACTTTTGTCAGTTTCGATTGGAATCCGAACAATCAACATGCAGATAATCCTATGGGTGAACTAATGATGGTAACAATGCCTCATCATGTAAGTATACTAAAGTATTGTTGCGCCTCAGCCAAGTCATGAGTCTCTGACCTGTGTTAGTCGTGCATGATTTTTAATTTTAGTTTATTTATATATTTCAAAGTCAAGTATGACGTCCATTACCACTGAACTAGTACACATTTATGGTTAGAATCCAGTCGAAGCACACCTCCCGGTGCGGGATCTTCTCGCTGTATTGAAAATCCATTTTCTGCTTCATGATCGGGTTGTTGTCTTTTTGACACATTCCCCATTTCCATTCTCAATTTTATAGTATTTTCTCTGCCTTGAAGACAGCAAAATGATTATTTCGTAATGTTAATTTTAGAAAAAGCATAAATACAAGACTTATACGGACTCTAAGGAAAATTAAAAACGGAAATTCCTTTGTCAAAGGTCAAATTAATCAAAAGCTTAAACACATCAAACGAATGGAAAAACAACTGTCATATTCAAGACTAGGTACAGGCATTTTCTTACGTAGAAAATGGTTGATTAAACCTGGTTTTATAGCTAGCCACATCTCTCACTTGACAGTCGTATCAAAGTCCATTAATTGACAACAATGTGTAAACAAAAACAACAGACATGATAGGTAAAATGTCAAAAATTGATTACAACAGTTATCGTTGTGTTATTATTTTAATTGCTATAAAACAAACAAATATGTCAACATAGAAAAACAATCTTTTTTCTCAATGAATTGACAATAACAATTTGATGTGCCCGATTCTCTTTCTTAACATTTTCATAAACGCTGAAAACCACTTATTTTGAATTAAGGGCTGTGTAAGTATTTCCATACGCGGGGAAAAAAAGCCTTTCGAGAAAAGAAACGGGAACCGACATATTGTTATATTTTTAGCAACAAATACCTATATATAGCAAATTAGTAAATTGCAATTACATCATATGAGTAACTGACAGGGATAGCCATTCCTATTATTATAGTCGACACTGTGTTTTTGTGTAGAGTTAACTCCCTTATCATCTGTAAGAGTTATCTCGCTGAAATGAAACAACTTCTGCCATATGTCATATGAGTAACTGACAGGGATAGTCATTTGACTTAAGTTTGAGCATTCCATTTCTGTTATAGCTGCCACTTGATGATAAGGTTCCAGATTAGCTCTAAACGGCCTCATTAGGGAGCAACCATTTCACCTTAAAAGGGGGGGGGTATGGTTTTTTGTCTGAGTCATAGTGCAAACAATTTTAGTTAGTTTTTCATCACTATTTTTTTCAAAATTTAACCCCATAATGTATAGGGAAATTTTAGTTTTATAATATATCTCTCCCACTGGTTGTTCCCTTAGGATAAACTGAAAATTAAACCAATATCACCAATATCATGTAGTAGAACTAACGTTTTAGGCACTGATACTAAAGAAAGACTATGCCAGTCATTTGAAGAGTACAGTCTATGGGTTTGAAGGATATGTTGGTAGCAGCTGGCTGATGGAAATGGACATGCCTAGAGCAGCAATGGAACCTGAAAATGCCGCTGTGAACATGATCAAAGGAAATGCGCAACAGAATAAGGTGAAATAGTATTCACAGTCTGTTACAGTAAGACGAAAGTGATAATTCATTGATATATGTAGAAATGAACCATACATGTCATAATTAATGCGAATAGCAATAAGGCTTTTGAATTATAAAATACTTTTAATATTAACAAACCACTTAGAAATGGCATTAATGTTTTATAAATGCTTGTTCTTTTACATCATATGATATAAAACTTGTTTAACTTTTTTATTCAACCATCAAAATGTTCTTTCTTTACACAATTTATAGGTATGCAAACCTTCCTTTTGACCTTAATTACTTATTACAAAACGTTTGCTTTCTTGAAATTGATTGAATGAATAAAACTATTGTTATTTACCATTTCAAAAAAGTCAGATATTTAAGGAGAAATCCCAAGTCGAACAAGACTGACATTATGGTCAAAATAAAAGCAGCACATGAGTAAAATCAATTCAAATAACAAGCCTGCAAACTAAGGCTTGAACAACAGGAACCCTTTACAAAACGGTATAACTCGGGTGCTGAGAAACTCAAAGAATATGTATTCATACTCATTGTGAGTAAAATCTGTATGGAAATTGCCTTTGGTGATTAGTCGTAAACGAGCGCGAACGACGAAGGCGAATGGAACAAAGCTGTGGTTATTTTAACATATATTTTAAGTCATGAGAGTGTCAATAAATATTTCAAAGACTCGACAGCAACCTTTACGTTTGAGACATTGGCTTCAATAGCTTCCTTGTCAATATCATGAAGACCATTGGCAAAAATGGATATACAATGTGTCATTCATTCGTTATTCATTTAACAATAACATATGTTTCAATTAACCAGCGAATAAACATTCTTGGTAAAATGGACAAGATAAATGTCTTTATGAAATGCACTAAATGGCTGATATATAAACAGTAAAAGATTCAACTCCACGATGACTAAAATGACCCTACATTACGCAAAGCATAAGTGAGTAACAGTCAAATGAAATACGATAAACTATTTCAGGACATGCTTGATGCCATTGCGAAGGATGCATCTGAAACCATTCTAGATCAGATATGTGGTAGAGTAGACAGTTATGGGGGCGGTAAAGAAATCGGCATGTTGGCAAGACTTGCTAGTATATCACGTGCTTTTAACACAAACCATTACCAGAAATTGGACTCCAGCATAAAGAGTTGTCTGGAGAAATGGCTTCGGATAGATGGTAAAACTATCTGTTTTTATAATACGAATGTGTGTTTATGAGTTATCACTTTGTTTGACAACAGAATGAAGATAATTGTTACAATAGAACATTCATATTATAACAACAGATACAAATAATCTAGGTTTTTTATGAGGACATCGTATATGATATAATTTTGTAGTTTTGTATTTAAGAAAAAAAAACGTGTTTTCTGAATGTACTAGTAACAAATATGCTAGTTGCAGTTTCAAAGAAATATTTTGACAGAGTGACTTTAATAAATATGAGTTATTTTTTCCTTAAACAAGAAATGTGCATTTTTTGCCGTTTTTGCTTGTGAAACACAGTTAATTGGACTACTAACATGTAATTAATTCAACATTTGTTAAATTTAAGAATGGGTTATACACCATGGAAAAGAATTAAAAAGCTTATGGATTATTGGCATGAAAAAAGGGAATTTAAATGTATATATTCTATTAGACATTTTGAAGGCTTTAATAGCCAAGAAATTATAAAATGCATTAGAGTGATACTACGCAATATAAAATTCTCACAAACAGTATAAATTGCTGCACATGTGTTAATTATTTTTCTGTTCGTCTATTCGAGAAAATTACTGGTAGTTTATTAACGAAGCTAAACATATTTTTTTCACTCTTTAAGATACTTTGTATGAAATGTGGAAGTTTAGATACGATAGTGTTTGGGGAGGGATGTTTCTGAGATCTACAAATAGTCGCACGTTGGACTTTGCTTCGGACTTTGGATTCACTTTCTACAATGACCACCATTTCCATATCGGATACTTTCTATATGCATTAGCCTATTATGTCAGACATGATCAAGCATGGGGAAAACGTAAGTTTGATTTAGATGATCTTAAAATAATGTACATTTGACATATATGTGTCAGTTTTTTTATGAACTCCTGTTCAAATTTGCCTATGAGTTCTATATGTTTGTCCTTTTTGTTATTGCCATACAGCACGTTCATTTGTCTTTTGATAATCTAATACCAAAAAGGGAATGATACGACAACTAGATAAGTACCTTAATTCGTTGAAATTGATTCCTAAAGTTAATTTCACTTTTTTTAATTATTAACAATAAAAGTTTGTGTACTTGTAAGACATTCGCAGTTTCAATATGTCTATTAACCACAAGTAATCAATGATTGATTGACAGATCTAACAGTAAATACGGTGTGCGAATTTGCTCTTTCACCTCCTCCCCTGTCTTCTATATTTATAGAGCATAAACACAGAATCTACGCCTTGGCACGTGATGTTGGTAATCTAAGTTATAAAGACAAACACTTTCCTGTTGCTAGACATAAAGACGTATATACTGGATTCTCATGGGCATCTGGTATTGCTCCTGGAGTCAGACAGGAAGAATCTTCATCTGAGGTTAGTATTACTAACTCATTGTTACTGTTTGGTACTTTGACCTTGTTCTAGTCGTATTAATATATAGTACTAACACAGTAATTGTGATATCAACAAACTGTTTTCTGACATCACATAATCTTGTGATCAAACAATGGGAAAGTCTTATCCTTTAAAGGGTGTGAGTTTCACATGCATCAAGACTGAATAATCACTATTTAAACAGCTAAACTTTGCATCAAGCAGTCGACCAAATAATTCAATGTACAAGAATTAACAGTTGATAACCATAAATATTTTTTTTCTACAGTAGACTAGGCCATACAAGAGTATAATTTCAAAATGTCTGAAATTGCAAACGAGATATGATCCAAAGAGTATTGTGGTTTAATTTTTACATTGTGTGCGAGTATTAATGCATGTTTTTCATTAGACAAAATATGAATCTATATTTTGTAGGGTTTGAATTGCTATCATGCTCTTGCTGCCCTTGGCGATGCCTACAAAGATTCCCGCCTTAAACACACTGGTCAGGTGCTGTTAGCTATGGAGATTGCTTCAGTCAGAGAATATTGGCATGTCAGGGACCACAACTACAACCACTTCCCACCACTGATACAAAAATCTGGCGCTGTCGGAATGATCGGTGAACAAAGTTTCTATTTGTACACACTAAACTGGCCATGTGATCCCAATGTGTTTCCACAGCGACATGCATGTCTGATTGGTATACAAGTAATGCCTATCACAAGTGTATCTAAATACTGGTTAGACAAGGTAACAGCTTACATTGAGAAATGAGCTTGTTTTAAGCACCTCTTGCATACACATCCGTTTCTATCCAAGATGAACACGTGTCCACTATGCAACATTTCATGTACGTCCAATTTAATTATGTACTTATATAAAGAACATAAAAGTAGGACAACAATTTATAAAATATATTTAGTCTTTTATTTGCATGAATCAACTGAAGATTCAATAACACTACAGAAAAGTAATTACAAAGTTTACTTCGACTGTATCTCATTGTAGTCTAGACAATAATTGTCTATCATTATTTATCAATCACTAAGTCTTATTGTTCTCTTCTTTTTTTGGAACATTTTGGGTTTTCAAATTTTAAAACTTTACTTCTTTCTTCTGACTCCAACGCAACTGCTGATTCTTATGTAGAAGAATCGCGCGTCTGGCGTATAAAATCGAAAGCCTGGAATATTTGATGAGGTTTTTTTTAAGGTTAATATGTACGAAAACTTAAATCATGTATCTTCCATATAGTAATATTTTTTGTCTAATTGGACTTTGACGTGTGGTGATGCAGTGTAGTATAACTTATTATAATCTAAAGAAATGTAGCACCGAAAATATGTCTATATGGCTAATAGGTTGGTAGAATCTAGAAGTTCTAAAACACCTATGTAATTTAATAATCAGTATCTGGACTGAGAGGGATAACATTATGTTAAAAAAAGGTAAACGATGCCAGTTTACTGACCCAGTGAATCCTTCATAGGCCAAATTTGAATTGTATGGCACTTATAATATCCATTAAAAGTTGTATATCTGCCTCAACATTTAAATATGTTAAATATATATACATATCTGGGGTTTTAATTTTTCTTTTGTGTTTTCTCTATTCTATATTTTGTCATTGTATATCATTAAGAATTAATAATAATCATTGTAATAAATTGTTTGTAATTATACTGCCCTATTATGGTGTCCTTGATTGACAATAACAGTTTGTACACCTACTTAACATGTAATAATAAGACATTTATTCCAGGATTGGGCTAAACATGTGCTTAATTCTTGTACTGAAGCAGTCAATCCTAGCTCAGCCAAAGATTACCATTTAACAGGAGGAAGTAAGCAACTCAATTCAGTAAGTATTCCTGATCAAATGTATGATCCTATCTTATATTATCCATTAGTATGACAAAACATAAACAGATCATTTTATAAGACTCCTTATGTGTTTGTTTTACAATTTTCACGTAAAGTGAGGGAATCAAATTATTAACTAATGCTAGACTAAGTACTTACTGCTCAACAACATTATTGGAGAACTAGCACCTAAAAAACCTGGCTTGACTAGCTATATATATATATATATATATATGTGGTATATTATAGAGACGGCATAGTTTATTTTTACACAAACAACACAATTTTATCCATCATATGAATTAAAGATCTTCTATTGGACGTATAACTTAAATACTGTAAAAGCAGAAATTTTCGTGGAGGATTTAATTTCGTTTATTCCGTGAAGAGAATATATCCATGAAATTAAAACCTCCATGAAAAGTTAACCTACATATAATATCACTTCCATTTACTGGAAATGACGAAATTTAATCCCAATGAAATCTTATAGAGACAAAACCACGAAATTTTAACCTCACGAAAATTGATGTTTCTACATTATATCATCAGCATGAGAAGACACCATCCAAATTTCGTGTTTAACACATATCAATCAATAGACACCATTGTAATTTGTTCGATTGTTATGGAATATATGTACCACTTGTCTTAAACACACTCTGTTCCTCTTTTTAGCTCACCTGGTGAGCTTTTCTCATCACTTGGCGTCCGTCGTCGTCGTTAACTTTTACAAAAATCTTCTCCGAAACTACTGGGCCAAATTTAACCGAACTTGGCCACAATCATCATTTGGGTATCTAGTTTAAAAAATGTGTCCGGTGACCCGGCCAACCAACCAAGATGGCCGCCATGGCTAAAAATAGAACATAGGGGTAAAATGTAGATTTTGGCTTATCACTCTGAAACCAAAGCATTTAGAGCAAATCTGACATGAGGTAAAATTGTTCAAGTCAAGATCTATCTGCTCTGAAATTTTCAGATGAATCGGACAACCGGTTGTTGGGTTGCTGCACCTGAATTGGTAATTTTAAGGAGATTTTGCTAGTTTTGGTTTTTTATCTTGAATATTATTATAGATAGAGATAAATTGTAAACGGCAAAAATGTTAGAGATAAATTGTAAACGGCAAAAATGTTAAGCAAAGTAAGATCTACAAATAAGTCAAACATGACCAGAATGGTCAGTTGACCCCTTAAGGAGTTATTGCCCTTTATAGTCATTTTTTACCAATTTTTCGTAAATTTTTGTTATCTTTTACAAAAATCTTCTCCTCTGAAACTACTTGGTTATATTTAACCAAACTTAGCCACAATCATTATTAGGGTATCTAGTTAAAAAATTGTGTGCTGTGACCCAGCCAACCAATCAAGATGGCGGCAATGGCTTAAAACAGAACATAGGGGTAAAATGTAGATTTTGGCTTATAACTCTGAAACCAAAGCATTTAGAGCAAATCTGACAAGGGGTTTAATTGATTATCAAGTCAATATCTATCTGCCCTGACATTGTCAGATGAATTAGAAAACTGATTGTTGGGTTGGTGCCCCCAATTGGTATTTTTTAAAGAAATTTTGCTGTTTTTGGTTATTATCTTGAATACTGTTATAGATAGAGATAAACTGTAAACAGCAATAATGTCTAAAAAAAGGTCGACATGACCAAAATGAAGGAGTTATTGCCCTTTATTGTCAATTTTTAACAATTTTTATGAATTTGGTAAATTTTTGTAAATTTTTACAAAATATTTTCTTCTGTATCTAAAGGGCCAAGTTTATTATAGATAGAGAAAATTGTAAGTAGCAAGAATGTTCAGTAAAGTAAGATCTACAAACATAATTTTGTCATGAATCCATCTGTGTCCTTCATAGACCAAGGTGAGAGACACAGGCTCTTTAGAGCCTCTCGTTTTCTTTTGTCAATGCAACTTTTAAATTGCATAATAGATGGAAATTTTATTCTTCAATCTATCTTTTTGTTTCTTGGCTTTTGGCAGATGTAAACAAAGTAAAGAAAATCATATCATATATATTTTTAAAACAAGAAATTTCAACTACTATAGATCTGAAGCAATCTCCATAGCCAATAAACCTGTCCAGAAGAGGTTGTAGAAATCATTGATACTTCAATTACCATCAAACAGGAAGTGGCAGATCTAAAAATTGCTTACATGCTACAACTTATCATTATTGTGCAGCAGACTAAATATAAAATTATTCCATTTCATAAAAGCAAAACACAAAGGTCTTCTGATAAACAAAAGAACCATATATATGACTGAATACTCATAATAATGTGATTATATATATATATGGACCATAATTTGGTATTCGGCCTTTGGTTTCTTTTTGTATCCTTTGTTATAAGTTCTAAAACTTTAACTTTTATTCTGGGTTTGTGTTGGTGTTAGAATAGTATTAATGGAACCATTGAGTTTTTCAAGAAAAAATTAATACAATTTGATTCACCGTTTACGTGACAGGAAACCAAACAGGAAACCAATCTTTATTTTCTTTATTTTGCACAATATATTTCAAAAGACATAAATGAACACCATTACTAGTGTTACTTGCTTCATGTTAATATTTAAAATCTATTTTCAATGTTAAATTAAAGTTTTTTTTAAACGCAACAGGAAACCATAAGAAACCGAAAGCATTTTTTTAGTTTTATTTTATTGCAAAATCTGCTTAAAATAATCTGAGCAGTATACTTTTTCTTAAAATCCATCTTAAATGTAACAGTATTATAAAACTCCTAAATATGTGCTTGTTTTGAAAACAATTAGTACAATTTATTCAGAAATTTCCATATTTTCTTCATTGATACAGGATACCATAATCGCTGTATCTTGATGTTTTAGCCAAAAAAATGTATTTATATTTGGTTTTGAAATTCCAGTTATATACAATTTATTCCAAATCATTGGCAATGTAAAATTCTTTAAATCCAGTAAAAAAAACAACTTTTAACTTGTAATTAAAATCTTTAAAATAGGCACCATGTGATATTTGTGACCTGTACACCATGTACATGGTTTCCACATTTTAACCTACTTTAGTGGGCTAAAATCAATAAAGTACTTCCTTTCAAGTCATGCATGGTAAAAGTTTACTTCTCCTTTGACAAGTTTATTGTGTTTCTGAAAAGTGTTTGCAGAACATGAATAAAAAAAAATAATTAAAAATTGTGACAAAGATACCAACTTTGTACATTCCAAGTATAACGGTATATTAACATGTACTTTTTATTAAATTATCTTTATTCACCTAAAATATCCAGTAATATTTACTGCTGAAGCAAAATCAATTCAACGAGCATCGGCACAATGATAAGAGACGTAACGTCGATTGAATTTTCCAAGGACCCTTTACATCGTTATCTGGAAACGAAGTGTGTTATAACGTCTGTCAAATCTGAAATCGATTTTGTCAAGTCATTGGGCATTTATTTTCACACAAGATCATATGTAACATTATGCACATAGGAAAAATAATAGACCCTCGGCGCAATCTCTTTGAAAATTGTATTTTCCTTTTTTAAACAAGACGAAACAAGTCTACAGATTATGTTTGCTAACATCCCGTTGGAAACAAAAACAATGTTTAGACCTAGTATTTCATATATCCACCGTAAGGGCGTGATCACATGTTAGTCACATGTTTCACGTATGACCGGAAATTATTAGAACTTAACGACAAAAACAATTTTAATAAAAAAAAAGGAAATAACTGGACTTCTGTTTCGTGTGAAATATTACGCATAAAGATAACGTCATTTTTTAACTTAATTATTACGAAGAACAAAACTAGAATGTAAATCATCTCTGATTTACCTGTTTGAACATCTCGCGAGAGTTCATATTTGCATATTGTTATAAAGAATTCCATTACAACAAAGCAGATTACATCATCTAAAATTTGCGTTACAAAATCGGAAACCAAAGTAACGCTAGTGTTCTTACACCTGCTACAGAAACACTTATAGTTCTCTGCATTTTCTTCTGACTATTCTTATTGGTCGATGTTCTTTATTATTTGAAAGCAAAAGTTACGAATTTGCCAGTGACGATTATCTATAAATCAGTCAGCGTTATGCACTTCGGAAGCGAAAAGTAACGCGAGAAACGACACAAAAATACGGTCGTATAATCTTTGAAATTTGTTAATTTCAATTTTTTTTCTAGGGAAGAGAAGCATACACTTGTATGTTGATAAAAATAAAGGCATCTTTAGATGTTGTTACAACTTTTCTTACAGTAATACACATTTTTATCACTTTTCAATCGTTATAGGAAACGAGCCCAATAACAAATTATGGTCCATATATATATAGTGCAATGTTGTTTGTGGACCAAATAGCCCACTGTATCACAAAAATATGCTATCTATAATAAAATATTTGAATTTGTGTGTTTTACAGGGATGGAAAGCATTCTGCTATGTTGCTATGGCACCTTATGATGCCGCCCATGCCACAGAAGCTGCTAACTATGTCAAACAACAATCACCACACCACCTAGTGGGTGGCACTAGTACCTCTAGTACACTGTTATTTATCTATGGACGTACATAGAAATTTGACATTAAAGAAGACTAACAGTCACATGTAGTATGCTTGTATTATGTATCTTTGTTCTCATTGTACATATAAAATTAAACTTAACTTTCTCCTTTCTTGTTGTAAATTATAGTCTTCAACAAAGTATGAAATGTTGCTTGCTGGATATATATTATTATATAATTCAGTTTTTAGTAGCTATGGATGAATTTCTAACATGAATGCTATTCATATTCGAATGTTTTTAATCAAATGTAGAACATTCCAGTGCTACAGAGCTTCAGCTAGGCTCTTGGTTTAGGAATGGAGCAAAAAATTAAAAATTTTAGCTGAGTAGGTTTCCCAAATTCAGTTCAATTTCCAATCACATCACCAATCGATCTTTTGTAGATCTAAATAACTATATTGATGATACTTTAAATGTTTTACTCTGAAAGAAACATCAGCAGAATAACTTTTAGATACATGTACTAGATGTACTTCTGTTGTCACAGCAACAACATTCTTTCAAAACATCACTCAGGAGTTGAATGTCCCAATAAGTGAATGGTATGTTTGTCTGAAATGATAAAATAAAGAATTGTGTTACCAAAACAATTACAGAAACACTAAGATCTATAATTAAAGCAGGGGGGGGGGGGGGGGGGGGGGGGCTTTATAAGCTGTGCAAGGTTGAATGAACATTTTCAGAATGTTTTTAAAGAGTTTACTTAATATCTGGGTTATTTTTGAGTTTGAGTATCCTGTTGGTATCTTTCTTCTCTCTTATATTACAAAATTGACCTTATGCATATTTTAGTAGAATTTATCATTCATAGTATAATGTTTCTATAGTTAAGTATTTTGTGCTGTGGTTTTACGTCCAGTCTCAATATTGCTTATAATGAGTAGATATCTTATAAGACATTGAAGGAATTACTATCAAGGTAAGCAGACTGAATTTGAATTCAACTTAATATCCTCTATTGCGCCTCTGATGGAATCAATTTTCACTTTCAAATGATATGACCTCTACCATAACTGAGTTTCCTGGTCCCCTGCACGAGTTGTAGATATAATTTACAATTGTTTTAGTATCCTGTTTTTTGCAGTTTGGGATACATTACCTTTGTTAAGTATCCTGCTCTGTACCCCTGAGGGAAAATTTTTACCTTAGTTTAGTATCCTGTCCTGTGCCCCTGAAGGATTCATACTCCACAATAACATGTTCTATCCTAGGTAAAATCTTCTGTATATAACTGTTGCCCGACTTTGGTAACTTTTCTAATGTCTTGATAGCCTGGTTTAACTTAACTTTCTTAAATTTTAATAAAAAGTTCATAATCTGTTCTCCAACAATCTCCCTATAACAAAATGAAAGTTGTTTAAATTCCATACATATACTGAATTAATCAACAGTCAGAGTCAATACTTTAATTAAAAATCAATTTACATATACGAACTGTGAGTGAAAAGAATGAGACCTGCTATGTGATTGACCCCCGTATCTCCCCTTCAAATGTAAAACTGGAATTATAAGAAATTCAATCTGACAATGAAATTTAACAAAAACTACCTAAAATAAACTGCACAACAATCGTCGTTAAAAATGGTAAAACAATATTATATGCTCCTAGTATAAAAAAGGTTTTCGTCTGCGTTGGATTCAACTTTTGTTTTTTCTGTACATATGAAATACATTTTTACAACAATGATTTTATAGTTCATGAACATTACTAAGAACAAGAATGTGTCCCTAGTACATGGATGCTCCATCTGCACTATCATTTTCTATGTTCAGTGGACCATGAAATTGGGGTAAAAACTCTAATTTGGAATTAAAATTAGAAAGATCATATCATAGGAAACATGTGTACTAAGTTTTAAGTTGATTGGACTTCAACTTAATCAAAAACCACCTCGACCAACAACTTTAATCTGAAGCGGGACAGACGAATGAATGAAGGGAAGAACAAACAGACATACAGACCAGAAAACATTATGTCCATAAATGGGACATAAAAATGGGGCATAAAAAGATGAGCATCGAAGAGACCTTCCATTGAACAGATGTAGGGATTAACAAAAAAGGTTAAAATGTATTATCCTGGTTTAGAGTGATTTAAAACATGTGATTGGCTAATTATTGTCCTAATAAATTTCAGAACAATTTTTTATTACATCAATTCAAATTATCTCCCTTATTACATTGCCATTGCTTTATAGTCCTAATATTTTTAATTTTTCACAATTTTAGATTATTTCAATATTTGTGCAGTATTCCCTCACTTCAGAAATAGAGACATAATAACATGTGTTCAAATATAATCTACTGCAAGGGTGGTGTTAATCGACCTTAACTATCCATGAGGTTGTTAAAATTGTCGGTAATATGATCTTACATACCTTAGTATAAGGGCCATTCCATTAAAATGTATGTGGGAGGGTAAGAAGGAAAGTTTAATTATTGAATGTGATTCATAGATCTTTTTTTCAGTATGTGTCTATTACCATTATGCAAAATTATCTAATAAATGGTTCTTGCTTTTAAGGATATTTAGAATTCCCTTGCTGCCCTCCCACATATAGTTTAATGGAAAATACCCTAACTTACCTCGAACCAACATGAGGATGAGAGGTTCCTGCCTCCACCATCTGTTGAAGGATGGTTTGACAAAGATGTTGTGTAGATATAGAGTCGCATTGTAAATGTATACTAAGAACTGGACAAACAAGGATACATAAATCACTGAAAAAACCCCAGAAATAACAATATGAATGAAAGATAGGTTTTTTTTTTAATACGATAACAACCACCCCAAAATAAAGAAAACAAAATAAAGTTTAACAATAGACAAGTTTCTATACAGTAAGTGAGACCATTCAATTCTCAGAATTTAGAAACAATTGTGTGAATAAAAGTATGAGATTTTTCTGATTACTGTAAACCAACTTATTTTCGCGAGAGATTTATTTACGCGACTTTCGCGAGTAGAAAAATAACGCGAATTTAAATCGTCGCGAATATGTGAAGCTTGGATCTTTCATTATTAAACTACATGCGGTAAATTACAAAATCGCGAAATTAAATTGCCGCGAAGTGGGCTAGAAAGGGTAAAACGCGAAATAAAGTATCCGCGAAAATAAGTTGGTTTACAGTATGTCTTTCGCCACTCTTTTAATAAAGATCTGCCATCAACACTAAATTACCAAATATAGTTATTGGTAGCAGCATATACTGGTAGTGTGCATAGCAAATCACTTAAATGATTCTAACCTACTATTTACAGACAACATTCTCAAAAGCTTTTATACCATATGAAGAATGACTGTCAATATAGAAAACCTTAATTTACTTTTAAATTTCTATCAAGATTTTTAAACTGTTACCCAAATTTTCCAAACATAATATTTTCTTCTTTTCCAATAATTCAGTATATATATACCAAAATAACTGTAGTACTTTAGATAACCCTACCTGGCTATGACTTCTTTGTTTACTGTTCTGTTAATTACATCTCTTGTAAAATATAAAGACTGAAATATAAATAAATAAATGAAGTAATCAATCTAAATAAAACAGGCTGAGAATGAACCATGAAAAACAAAAGACTGTCAATTTGAATGAAAACTGGGTTTTCGATAACATTCACTTGTGCTATATTTTAGCAATAAAGGGATGTAACTTCTGGACAGCAGAAGTGAAAATGACCAATATCAAACTTTACTCCCTTTTGGCGTAAATACAAAATTTAATCCTGGTATCTGGGCCTTTTTCAAAAAATGTGGATTTTCTTGTACAATCAATATTTCTAAACAAGAGGCTCTCAAGAGCCTGAATCGCTCACCTTTTTTCTTTTGGTTAAATCTCTCATCAATGATTATTTTGGCTTTTCAATTTATTTAAATGTTTTTTGGATCGTCCTATTTTCTTCAAAAGCCAAAAAAAATAATCATTTTCTCCTATGTTCTATTTTAGCCATAGGAGCTATGTTTCTTGACATACAAGGAAATAAAATATAAAATTTATACTAGATACTCTGAAACTCATTTAGCCTAAGTTTGGCTGAAATTGATACAGCAGTTTCAAAGGAGAAGATTTTTTAAAGTAAGTCAACATGATGAACAAATTGTGAAAAAAGTCTTTAAAGGGCAATAACTCATTAAGGGGTCAATTGACAATTTTGGTCAAATTGACTTAATTGAAGATCTTACTTTGCTGAACATTATTGCTGTTTACAGTTTATTTCTATCTATAATTATATTCAAGATAATAAACAAAAACAGCAAAATTTCCTTAAAATTATCAATTCAGGGGCAGCAACCCAACAACAGGTTGTCTGATTCATCTGAAAATTTCAGAGCTGATAGAAATTGACCTGATAAACAATATTACCCAACGTCAGATTTGCTCTAAATGCTTTGGTTTTTGAGTTATAAGCCAAAAACTGCATTTGACCCCTATGTTCTATTTTTAGCAATGGCGACCATGTTTGTTGATAGATCATAACTTCAGATACAATTTACAAACTAGATACCCTAAGGAACATTCAGTTAAAGTTTGGAAGTATTTGGCCCAGTAGTTTCAGAGAAGATTTTTGTAAAAGATTACTAAGATTTACGAAAAATGGTTAAAAATTGACTATAAAGGGCAATAACTCCTAAAGGGGTCAACTGACCATTTCCGTCATGTTGACTTATTTGTAAATCTTACTTTGCTGAACATTATTCCTGTTTACAGTTTATCTCTATCTATAATAATATTCAAGATAACCAAAAACAGCAAAATTTCCTTAAAATTACCAATTCAGGGTCAGCAACCCAACAACAGGTTGTCTGATTCATCTGAAAATTTCAGGGCAGATAGATCTTGACCTGATAAACAATATTACCCAACGTCAGATTTGCTCTAAATGCTTTGGTTTTTGAGTTCAAAGCCAAAAACTGCATTTGACCCCTATGTTCTATTTTTAGCAATGGCGACCATGTTTGTTGATAGATCATTACTTCGGATACAATTTACAAACTAGATACCCTAAGGAACATTCAATTAAAGTTTGGAAGTATTTGGCCCAGTAGTTTCAGAGGAGAAGATTTTTGTAAAAGATTACTAAGATTTACGAATCAAAGAGCAGATTGCTCTGAGGGATACGATTGCCGTTGTTTCGTTGACACATGTACATGTATACATGTAGCTGGATAATATTATTTTCAAAACTAATTCAACTGCACATGTAAAATAGTTACAAAATAGCCAATCCCGGATAAAAGTGTATGAACAATGCAATTAGGCCTATTGTGTTTTATTTTTGTACTATTAATTCCAAGTTTACTTTCCACAGCAGTCACTGAGACTCAGAGTGAGAGAAGGTTTTCACTTCGTATCTTATCACCTATTTTCCTACGTTAATTCTAGGAGGAACCCCATTCCTAACTCTTTAAATATTTAATTTCCTTTCGGTCAGTGATCATGACTCCTTTCCGTACACATTTATCGGTTTAAATTTCGATCATTTTTAATATAATACACTTTATTGACAGAACGAGCTAATACTCGACGTATTGTTTTAATTCAGAATTCACGGAAGTTACTTCCAGAAGGGAGACAACTCGAAACAATAATATGGAAGACTCCATTTCGCCTGAAGGGGTGTTTTACGATGTGGACTATATTTATTTTAATTTAAATGATGCATATGATTTAAAATTATGCAACAATAATAACCTTCAATAGCAGACATACATAGAAAAGATCCCATGAGTTTAAAATTAATTAATTGAGTGGGGAATCCAGAGCAACCATTCAATCGAAAACCCCTCGAAGTCAAGAAAACTATACGCATGCGCATAATTTCCAAAAAAAACCTGGAGCAAGAATGTATATTAAATGTTTATTAAACGATCTAGATAGTTCTCTATTTCTTTATGGAAGTACAATCTCAAATATCAGTTTCATAAAGGTAATAAGAAAAACTCCACTTCAGTTCTTATATGACAGAAATAGATTTATCGGAATTCAGAGAACTCTCGCATTTTATCAAACTGGGAATTCCCTCTAACGTGTTTCTAAATTTAGAAAAACACTAAATATAAATACTGCGTAATTCTGATTTTCCGTGTTGTTAAAAACACGCATATAAGTCAAGGGAATTATCAAACATGAAGATTATGAAAAGAACATTATAGGAAAGTTGTTAATGTTCAATCCCTTTGTTTGTTTTTACCTTTTAAAGCAAGACAATCATAAGAATCTGAGATGTTCCTTAATGTTTAGAATAAAACGATTGACGTGAGGGCAATGCTCTGAGCCACCAGTATAAGTCTACAGATTGCTTGAAAGCAATCGTATCCCAAAAATGGTTAAAAATTGACTATAAAGGGCAATAACTCCTAAAGGGGTCAACTGACCATTTCCGTCCTGTTGACTTATTTGTAAATCTTACTTTGCTGAACATTATTCCTGTTTACAGTTTATCTCTATCTATAATAATATTCAAGATAATAACCAAAAACAGCAAAATTTCCTTAAAATTACCAATTCAGGGGCAGCAACCCAACAACGGGTTGTCTGATTCATCTGAAAATTTCAGGGCAAATAGATCTTGACCTGATCAACAATATAACCCCATGTCAGATTTGCTCTAAATGCTTTGGTTTTTGAGTTATAAGCCAAAAACTGCATTTGACCCCTATGTTCTATTTTTAGCAATGGCGACCATGTTTGTTGATAGATCAAAACTTCGGATACAATTTATAAATTAGATACCCTAAGGAACATTCAGTTAAAGTTTGAAAGTATTTGGCCCAGTAGTTTCAGAGGAGAAGATTCTTGAAATAGTTTACGACAGACGACGACAGACGACGGACGACGACGGACGCCAAGTGATGGGATAAGCTCACTTGTCCCTTCGGGACAGGTGAGCTAAAAAGTGTAAATATTTTTATCCAATATTTAGATACACAATTTAGTTTTTGGTGTGTGTAACAAGTTCCAGCAAATTCAATATGAAATTTAGCTACAGAAATTGCTTCCAGTGGGTTTCAAAGGGTCCAAAAAACCCTAAAATTGCTTGTACGAAATTGAAAAACTAGTCTTTTTTAAATGCTGGTTTTAATACCCAGCGGAAATTATTATTTTTCTTTTGTTATTATAAATATATAGGTATCACTGCAGGTATGTATACACAAATACAGGGAATTATTAGATTTTATTAGCATTTTTTTTTTTTTTTTTTACTTTTCATTTCGTACTTAAAAAAATGTCAACTACATAACACAAATGAAATAATGTTGTCAATAAACAACTGATTATATCCCTTGTAACTAAGGAAGTGCTCTCTACTTACTCTTCATCCTCTGATGACGTGCTTAAAGTTACAGGATGACATCATGGATTCATTTCATTATAGATTAGTTTTGGTGAGTACAAATTACTCCGTAATTTTATTCTATGTCAACTTTGTAACGGCAAAAACATTGATAAATTTTGGCATAAATATTTTTTTTACATAAATCATTCAAAGTCTATAATACTGACTCTAATTCAATAAAAACCATTTATCTGGTAGTATTATGGTCAAGAAAAACATCCAAAAACCACAAATAGGTCAACTACATAACGGTCAACTACATAACGCAGTGAATCGTTATGTAGTTGACAAAAAGCGTTATGTAGTTGACAATCATGACAATGCTGAATTAAATTCACTTTAAAATATGTTTCTAAAAAGTGTTATTTTAATTGTTTTGAAAAAAGTGTGATGATTTTTATGGAAATATATATCAAGCAAAATGTAAATATTATTAAAAAAAAATTAGGGACCGAAACTAAATCCGTTATGTAGTTGACATATGTCCCATACTTCATTGTACTTGTTTCTATGTTATTTTTTAAAATATTTTTGTAGTAGCATTTAAGATTGCATATTTTTATTTCAGGTTGTATTGTTGTTAATTTTTATTTCAGTTTGTATTGTTGTTAATTTTTATCAGTTTGTATTGTTGTTAATTTTTATCAGTTTGTATTGTTGTTAATTTTTATTTCAGGTTGTATTGTTGTTAATTTTTATCAGTTTGTATTGTTGTTAATTTTTATCAGTTTGTATTGTTGTTAATTTTTTATTTCAGTTGTATTGTTGTTAATTTTTATCAGTTTGTATTGTTGTTAATTTTTATCAGTTTGTATTGTTGTTAATTTTTATCAGTTTGTATTGTTGTTAATTTTTATTTCAGGTTGTATTGTTGTTAATTTTTATTTCAGGTTGTATTGTTGTTAATTTTTATTTCAGGTTGTATTGTTGTTAATTTTTATCAGTTTGTATTGTTGTTAATTTTTATTTCAGGTTGTATTGTTGTTAATTTTTATCAGTTTGTATTGTTGTTAATTTTTATCAGTTTGTATTGTTGTTAATTTTTATCAGTTTGTATTGTTGTTAATTTTTATCAGTTTGTATTGTTGTTAATTTTTATTTCAGGTTGTATTGTTGTTAATTTTTATCAGTTTGTATTGTTGTTAATTTTTATTTCAGGTTGTATTGTTGTTAATTTTTATTTCAGGTTGTATTGTTGTTAATTTTTATTTCAGGTTGTATTGTTGTTAATTTTTATCAGTTTGTATTGTTGTTAATTTTTATTTCAGTTTGTATTGTTGTTAATTTTTATTTCAGGTTGTATTGTTGTTAATTTTTATTTCAGGTTGTATTGTTGTTAATTTTTATCAGTTTGTATTGTTGTTAATTTTTATTTCAGGTTGTATTGTTGTTAATTTTTATCAGTTTGTATTGTTGTTAATTTTTATCAGTTTGTATTGTTGTTAATTTTTATCAGTTTGTATTGTTGTTAATTTTTATTTCAGGTTGTATTGTTGTTAATTTTTATCAGTTTGTATTGTTGTTAATTTTTATTTCA
The DNA here is from genome assembly GCA_019925275.1 of Mytilus edulis. NCBI lineage: Eukaryota > Metazoa > Mollusca > Bivalvia > Mytilida > Mytilidae > Mytilus > Mytilus edulis. The sequence continues at coordinate 70,972,326 of CM034360.1, forward strand.
GGTTGTATTGTTGTTAATTTTTATTTCAGGTTGTATTGTTGTTAATTTTTATCAGTTTGTATTGTTGTTAATTTTTATTTCAGGTTGTATTGTTGTTAATTTTTATTTCAGGTTGTATTGTTGTTAATTTTTATCAGTTTGTATTGTTGTTAATTTTTATTTCAGGTTGTATTGTTGTTAATTTTTATTTCAGGTTGTATTGTTGTTAATTTTTATTTCAGGTTGTATTGTTGTTAATTTTTATTTCAGGTTGTATTGTTGTTAATTTTTATCAGTTTGTATTGTTGTTAATTTTTATTTCAGGTTGTATTGTTGTTAATTTTTATTTCAGGTTGTATTGTTGTTAATTTTTATCAGTTTGTATTGTTGTTAATTTTTATTTCAGGTTGTATTGTTGTTAATTTTTATTTCAGGTTGTATTGTTGTTAATTTTTATTTCAGGTTGTATTGTTGTTAATTTTTATCAGTTTGTATTGTTGTTAATTTTTATTTCAGGTTGTATTGTTGTTAATTTTTATTTCAGGTTGTATTGTTGTTAATTTTTATCAGTTTGTATTGTTGTTAATTTTTATTTCAGTTTGTATTGTTGTTAATTTTTATTTCAGGTTGTATTGTTGTTAATTTTTATCAGTTTGTATTGTTGTTAATTTTTATTTCAGGTTGTATTGTTGTTAATTTTTATTTCAGGTTGTATTGTTGTTAATTTTTATCAGTTTGTATTGTTGTTAATTTTTATTTCAGGTTGTATTGTTGTTAATTTTTATTTCAGGTTGTATTGTTGTTAATTTTTATCAGTTTGTATTGTTGTTAATTTTTATTTCAGGTTGTATTGTTGTTAATTTTTATCAGTTTGTATTGTTGTTAATTTTTATTTCAGTTTGTATTGTTGTTAATTTTTATTTCAGGTTGTATTGTTGTTAATTTTTATTTCAGGTTGTATTGTTGTTAATTTTTATCAGTTTGTATTGTTGTTAATTTTTATTTCAGGTTGTATTGTTGTTAATTTTTATTTCAGGTTGTATTGTTGTTAATTTTTATTTCAGGTTGTATTGTTGTTAATTTTTATCAGTTTGTATTGTTGTTAATTTTTATTTCAGGTTGTATTGTTGTTAATTTTTATTTCAGGTTGTATTGTTGTTAATTTTTATCAGTTTGTATTGTTGTTAATTTTTATTTCAGTTTGTATTGTTGTTAATTTTTATTTCAGGTTGTATTGTTGTCAAACTATTCAATTTCATATATTAAAGTCGAAAATTGAATATTTTTTTGTATTGTTATTTCACAACTGAAATATCCACATTTTTTGAAAATGACCCATCTATGATGAGTTTATTTATTTGCAATCAAAAATAGCATATTAAAATTTGAAAAGCATTGTTTGAAATTCTCAAGTTACTGCATAAAATACCATTTTCCAATCACTTAAAGAGTATAACTCCAGAGCAGCAAAATTGTACAATGTCTATAATGCAACTTTATACCTTATAATAGTCAGTTACAACATATCAAAATTTGAAATGCATTGGTTTAACAGTTCTCATGTTATTGATAGACCTTAGTAGGGCTTTAAATTTAATATATTGTAAATTCAGAAATTATTGCATGCATTTATTATTGCAATTTTGTCATTTCAGACTAAAATGCGATTTTTAAGGTTTGCGATATTACGAAAAAATCCTGTTAAATTCATAAAAAAAAATTTAAATGCGAATTATAATTATAACTCCATCGCATTTTTCGTAATATTATAACATTGTAATAATTTCTGTATTTACAGTAAAAACACAGTATTATTTCAAATAATTACCATCTGATAATTTTCTGGCAAATTGTACGTTGGAGATATCACCATAAAGGTTTCTTTAACCAGCTCAAATATATATTGTCTAAAGCTCACAGATGATTCTACTGGCTGACGAACATAACTTCCTTTCAAAGACATCTAAAATAAAATATAAAACATTTCATCTCTAAGCATATAGTTAAGTGCCAGTCTTTGTAAGAATCGGGCAATTTAGGTAAAAATTAAAACATGATTAGAAAAAACCCACCGAGTTAATCATGCTATTTAATACTAACCATCAACCTGAGTTAAAAAGTATTAGTCTTTCGTTTGTTTGTGTCTGGTAATATCAAATAACTTGGTTAGAAAATTGGTTAGAATGATAGCAAATTCAAGAGTTGTCTCCCCTTATTCGTTAATTTCTAGTGCATTTCAACCAAATTGTATCTTCTATTACCAGAACAGAAAATGGAGATGAATGTTATTTTTGTGCATAACTACATATTATGAACTGAAATCAATGTCAAATAGGGTGGGTTTTTTTGCTCATGTTTTCACCACTGCCTGATTCTTCTGGCAGACTGGCACTTAACTTTTGTATGTCATAATATAGACAGAATTATCAAGAAATTTAGTATGTACTGAATTATAAACATAAATAACCTCCAATAAACTAATTTTCAGTCTGTATATACCTTTTTTTTTAATTTTTGGGTTTTCTTCATCTTTTTTTTTATATGAGCAAAATGAATTTAAATTCAATTTCTGAAGTCAGAGTTTTATTGTGGTTTAAAGATTTCAGTAACTCTTTAACTTTCCTGATTTCTAGAAAGTATATAATTGTATTGTCCTAGCTTAAACATAAGATATCATTGCCAACATTCCCACTACTGAATACAAGAGTGCACACACTGAAATGTCTCGCCTTCTTTACTAATCATTGATATTATGTTGATAGTCCTAAGTATAAAGCTTTATTACAACTGTCACATAAACTTAACATTAACCAAGATAGCTAAACAAAAACCAATGAACCATAAAAATGAGGTCAAGGTCAGATGAACCATGCCAGGCAGATATGTACAGCTAACAAAGCTTCCATACAACAAATATAGTTGACCTACTACTTATAGTTTAAGAAAAATAGACCAAAACACAAAAACTTAACACTGTGCAATGAACCGTGCAATTGAGGTCATGGTCAAATAAAACCTGCGGGACTGACATATAGATCATAATATATTTCCATACACCAAATATAGTTGACCTTTGGCATATAATATTAGATAAAAAGACCAAAACTTAAAAACTTAACTTTGACCACTGAACCATGAAAATGAGGTCAAGGTCAGATGACATCTGCCCGTTAGACATGTATACCTTACAATCATTCCATACAACAAATATAGTAGACCTATTGCATAAAGTATGAGAAAAACAGACCAAAACACAAAAAACTTAACTATAACCACTGAACCATGAAAATGAGGTCAAGGTCAGATGACACCTGCCAGTTGGACATGTACACCTTCCAGTCCTTCCATACACCAAATATACTAGCCCTATTTCTTATAGTATCTGAGATATGGACTTGACCACCAAAACTTAACCTTGTTCACTGATCCATGAAATGAGGTCGAGGTCAAGTGAAAACTGTCTGACGGGCATGAGGACCTTGCAAGGTACGCACATACCAAATATAGTTATCCTATTACTTATAATAAGAGAGAATTCAACGTTACAAAAATTCTGAACTTTTTTTTCAAGTGGTCACTGAACCATGAAAATGAGGTCAAGGACATTGGACATGTGACTGACGGAAACTTCGTAACATGAGGCATCTATATATAAAATATGAAGCATCCAGGTCTTCCACCTTCTAAAATATATAGCTTTTAAGAAGTGAGCTAACACCGCCGCCGCCGCCGGATCACTATCCCTATGTCGAGCTTTCTGCAACAAAAGTTGCAGGCTCGACAAAAATGCATATTTTTTTAAGTAAAAGCATTTTGAATGACTAATATTTTTTTTGCACTTTAAATTTTATGACTGCCTAACTTTTATAAAATCGTTATATTTTTCATTTACTTATCAATAAATCATTACAAAGTTCCAACACCTTCAGGCAAAGTTTACTGTAGATGGGTTTCGCTATTATATTTGTTTCTGTTCTGTTCATATAGTTCTTTGCATATTTTAGTACCTATATAAACATTAATTGCTTCTACATCAAATCCAGAAAAGAAATTTAAAACATCAAACTTGTAAAGTATTTTTCATTTAATCCTTTTTTTTAAAATGAATTACTTACTACTAATGGGTGAACAAGGGATGAAGTACTTCCTGCTGAGTTCTAAAATAAACAAGTAATGAAAATATACATACACATTGTTCTGTTAAATTTTTTTGTAAATACATGTACTTTGAAATCATGGCTTTTAGTTTATTTTCAATTGAATAAAAGAATGTGATCAAGGGCTCAATAATCATAATGCATTTTGCACCCTTGGAAACATTTGTTCCCCACCATATGAGTATATACTCGTTCTGTTATTAACCAGCCGGACCATATTAGTATTTTGGACCATATAGGTATTTTTTTCAAATATGTGTAAGAAACGTTTCAATAATACAATAAACTTTATCTAAAAAGAAAACAATGATCCTTACATGAAAATACATTAATTTTATAATTGAAAGGCTACATAAACATCAAATATTGATGCCACAGTTATTTTTGATTGATAATTATATTATTATATTTATGCTTATGGTGACATTTACTTCCCGCAGTGCCAAAACTTTTCTGCATTTGCACGTCTTGGTTGTGCACGATCTTTTGCAGTTAGCCTTCTAAGCAGCTGTGCACAACGATAACAGGATACTTGGGACATTCCATAACAGTTCATTATTTGGAAAATATCTTCCCAAGTCGATATATTGCCATTCACTAGTAATACCAAATCAGTATAAAATGTGTTTACTATGTGTTTTTTATTTGGTTAATTGTTTCATCATTTTATTATAATAGAATGACCTTATATTGTCTTTTCAATGACATCACAACTAGATGGGTCATACCTTATGAAGAGTTAAGTATTAAATGTAAACTTGTTGATTACCCCAACCGTACACGTATGGTGGGACCATATGAGTATATACCCATACTGTCATAACCATACACGTATCGTCCAAATACTCATATGGTCCTAAACATATACAGTTAATTATCGTTGTCTCGAACTCTGTTGACTCGAAATTTCGGATGAGTCAACTCAAAAATGACCATGACATTTAAATACATCGATCTGATACGAGAATATTGATCCCCTTCCCCTATTCACCTGGATTTATTTTAGTTTAACCAAGTTAAGCAAGAGTTGTGTCCCTTGGTTTGTCATACTTCCGGTTTATATTTGAGTAGAACTATGTGTATCTCGAAATATTTCTCTGGTTCGACTCTGACTGACTTCGAGATAATGAGTGTCGACTGTACATTGACTTTGATTTATTCAGTCACAAAAACTGTAACTGGGGGTGGGGGGCTTCAGTCATGATTCAGTGATTCTCTACATAATCAACTATATTTTTCACACAAAAGGATTGGCCTGGGCCCCCCTGTATCTACCTATGCCTATAATCATTCTGCCAAATAAGACCTACAAAATAAGACTTATCACCAAATTTGTACTCACATGAGCAACATAACGGGTAACACCAGTGGAGCAGGTTTGTTGACCCTTCTGGAGCACCACAGATCGATCTATTTTTTCGATGTTGTGTTTGGAATACTGTTTTTGTGATTTGGTCCATGTCTTTTTTAGCATGGCCTTGACAGTTTATTTTTTTACTTATGAATTTGAATTTGGTATCTTTCCCTTATTTTTTTTTTTTTTTATACCAATGATACTTTTTGGTATATTTTGCGTCTACAGTGAAAAATTTTTTACTATTGAAAACTTACCCAGAATTTGACCAGATATATTGAGACAATGTCCTTTAACCTTCTCTGTATAAAAGGGTCTCTTTTAAAATCAAGATTGGCTAATCCACTAACAAACTAAAATAACAAGTATATAATGGTCTACTTATCCACTAACAAACTGAACTAACAAGTATAAAGATTGGCTAATCCACTTAAAAACTAAAATAACAAGTACAAATTTTGTCGAATACATTAACAAACTAAAATAATAAGCATAAAGATTGGCTTATTTACCTATTCACTAAAATAACAAGTATAATGTTTGACTAATTTACTATCAAACTGAAATAACATGTATAATTTTTGGAAAAATTAGCGAAGAAACATTAATGATGAAGTATTCACTTGCAAGTGATTAAATTCAACCTCATTGAATCTGTATTCATGTGACCTTTAATCTAACACCTTAACTAGGGATGGATTACGCATGATTTTTTCTTGTTCAGTTGTTAAAGGTAAAAGAATGTCAACATTGAAATTGAAACAAAGGTGGATCATTTATAATTAACATATTTATTTAACCTATAATATGAAATTAAATTGCAGACCTAGTAATATCCAATTCCATGAGTTCTCTTTCTATTTCTATCTATATTTATGTTTATATCACTTATATGACCGTCGGCAGTCTTCAGAGATCAACTCTATAGGTAATTAGTATGTTATAAATCAAATAAGAGAATTGTATTGGTGAACATTAATTTGACAGCCAATGTCCATTTAAAACAGCTTAAATACTAGTGATACAACAGCTCATTAATTAGGCCTTCACAGGCACAGGAAATACTGGACTAAAATGGATAGTTATATTTTTTCTTTCAGTATAACCTTGTAAGTACCAAATGTAAGTGATCCCTGATAATTCCTAAGAAGACTGGACTGGTTGGTTTATCTTTCTTGAACAAAGTGTGTGGTACTATCATGGTATTTATAATGTCTGGGAGTGGACAGTTGGGTTTGGACTGAAAAAGAAGATAATATAATTACAAATGTAACTCGTTCAACTGTAATAATTTAGAAACTCTTCCATATTATAAGCAGTTACCTAATGTTAAAGAGCTTATTGATATGAAATGTATGCAATATTTGGCCTTCATATACATAATGGGACCAACCCATCAATTGTCATGCATATAAGGCTATCCTTATTATATACAAACTAACACTAGCCTCAATATTAAACCTAAAACTTACACATAACTAAAACTTATCTCTGAAATACAAGGTCCCTAAAAGTACATCAAGACAAATTATTCCCTAGAGTAACAATATGCATCAAATAATTTTTACTTCCTTTTACTTTAAGGGATAACACAAAATAGAATACTGGTGTATGGAATATCACAAAATTTTACACGTCAAAATCTACCAATAAGAAGCCATCAAAATAAATACCTTGACATACAACAGGTTAGCACAACACTTGATAAGGTAGCCTATAACAGAATAAGCCGTGGATAGTGTTTCTATTGGTCGGAACATTTGTAAGAATGGCGTGACGTGGCGATGAATATCCTTTACATAATCTGTCACTTGGTCACGAAGTTCTATCTTCTCTTTCCAATTCTACAACCAAGCATAATGAGGTATTACAAAATGGTCTGAATACAAAAACTTGTGTATGACTCTTATATTTGACTATTGATGCCAGGATAAAATATTTTACACTCTGTACTGGTAATCTAGAGTAATTATAATATAAACTTATTAAGCTGCAATATATATAGAAAACAAGTGTCATACCACAAGGGTATAATATATATATAGTTAGTTATCTCAGGTCTTTTGAAACTGATTTTGCAGTCATTTGTGCCATCATTAAAGCAATATCAATTAGAATTGTGAGCTACTGCTCACTGATGATACCCCCACCTCAACTGGATAATTTTGATGGTGTAAAAGTATGTAAGTGTTCGGTAACAAGAAGTTGTTGAGTGATGAATCTGAAAACACATCACATCATTTGGCTGACTTATATAAACCATAAGACAAAATTTCAGAAAAACATTTGGTGAATTTTCAGAGAAAGATGCAATAAAAAATATTTATGGGACAGAAAAAAGTAAATCAGTTTACCCACCTTTTTAAAGCAGAGGTATAAATATTTTGAACTTTAAATTTATATTAGAAGATAACAGTTATTGCAGATCATTTTTATTTTGCAAACCCTGAGCTAATGATATCATACAATCATAAAATTTTGAACTGTATAGCTTTGACAAGATCACCTTTGTCCAATAATGATAGGTATTAAATTAATTTTCTTATTGTACCTCTAATTTATCATACAAGTTCTGTATAGCTTTGAACACATGGAATATGATCTTGTCATGTTCGTCTGGTACAACGTAGCTGGCTCTGTTCAAGATACCTTGTACAGCTGGTAGATTCAGCATGCTTCTGGTAATTTAAAGAAAAAGAAACATTTTAAATGTAGTTTATGTAAGCAGGCACTAATACAGCACACCTTTTCCAGGTGTGTATCAATGCAGTTTGATAGTTTTAATCACTAAATCTGCAGTTTTTTGTATATAACTAAAATGTTAACTTGTTTTAAATAAATAGGCCATTTATGCACCAGTTATTAATCATCTTTATTCAGCTGATAGAAGACTGGGAAATTTAAAGAAGAAGAAGTATCAATGAAATTTGAAAGTTGTTCCTGTGACAACATTATATATACCTGTTCAGGGCCTGAAGTTGTTGTGATGAAGCAGGGTACATATACAGCAAACCTTATCCAGGGTTGCGTTAAATATCGTAGCAGCTACACAGAGCTACATAGATTTATTTATGAATGTGTAGCTAGCTTAGTTGCAACATAGATATTGATAGCAGCTATGGAGCTGCTACCTAGCCGCTACAATATTGAACAGGTCCCAGGTCTGTATCAATGTATTTTGATAGTTGGTCATGTGACCACATTATGTAATATACCTGTTCAGGGCCTGAAGTTGCTGTGATGAAGCAGGCACTAATACAGCACATCTTATCCAGGTCTGTATCAATGCAGTTTGATAGTTGGTCATGTGACTTGATAATAGGTCAAGGGCATTATCAACTGTGACAATGTGACTGAGGTATCTGCATACAATACTGTAAAAATATTATTCGATAATTGTATGTTTAGATAAAAAGTATTGAGATGCTTTTGTAGATGCCTTATCACTGTACATGACTCATTAATGTATTTTAACAGTTAAGTAGTACAATAAGAGTAACATACCAGCTGTCACTAGGGAAGCAGATATAATTAATCCATTGAGGAGAATTTAATTTTCCCCTTAATTTATTGGTAGGTATAACAAGTGAAACTGCGAGCTACTGCTCACTGATGATACCCCGCCGCAAGTGGATAATATTAATAGTGTAAAAATATGCAAGTGTTCGGTAAACAGGAAGTTGTCAAGTGATGAATCTGAAAACGCATCGCACGGTATAGCTGACTTATAAAAATCCTGAAACCAAATTTCAGAAATCCTTGTATTGTAGTTCCTGAGAAAAATGTGACGAAAATTTTTAACTTGGTTATTATGTGTAAAATCATACAAGTGTTCGGTAAACAGGAAGTAGTCGAGTGATGAATCTGAAAACCCATCACACGGTATAGCTGACTTATATAAATCCTGAAACCAAATTTCAGAAATCCTTGTATTGTAGTTCCTGAGAAAAATGTGACGAAAATTTTCAACTTGGCTATCATGTGTAAAATCATACAAGTGTTCGGTAAACAGGAAGTTGTCGAGTGATGAATCTGAAAACGCATCACACGGTATAGCTGACTTATATAAATCCTGAAACCAAATTTCAGAAATCCTTGTATTGTAGTTCCTGAGAAAAATGTGACGAAAATTTTCAACTTGGCTATCATGTGTAAAATCAGACAAGTGTTCGGTAAACAGGAAGTTGTCAAGTGATGAATCTGAAAACGCATCACACGGTATGGCTGACATATATAAATGTTGATACCAAATTACAGAAAGGGTGGATGTGTAGTTCCTGAGAAAAATGTGACGAAAGTTTCATGGGACGGACTGACTGACGGACGGACGGACTGATGGACGGACGGACTGACGGACGGACTGACAGACAGAGGTAAAACAGTATACCCCCCCTTTTTTAAAGCGGGGTTAAAGCGGGGGTATAAAAAAGAAAATGTGGTTGGATTGCCAATGAGACACCTCCCCACAAGAGACCAAACAACACAGAAATTAACAACTATAGGTTGCGGTAAGGCCTTCAACAATGAGAAAAGCTAATACTGCAGAAATTTACAACTGTGTTCATTTTGCTACATCTTTAGTTTTCTCTGTAGTGTTTTAATGACTTGTACTTTCTTATTTCTTCATTCTTTTTTATTGCCATGGTGTGGTCTGTTTTTCTTTATTAACAGTCTTTGATTTTGTAAATCAAAGATTATAATTTCTTATAATTACATCCAGAAAATATGAATATCATGAAAAATAATCAATGCAAATTTAAATGCGAAATTAAGTGTCCATGAAAAAAAGGTTTATGATACAAAATTATCTTTATAAAAAAAAAAACAAGTGTACAGTGTATATTTTTGTACTTACTTTTTATTTATGTTTTCACCGTTCAACATCAACTTCATAACAGTGAAATAATCGTCTGGTTTACTACAAGAACAGAATGATTATTTATATGTTTTATTAATATTGTTATAATATCAAAACAAATTCCATTTTAATATTCATACACATTGTTAAACAGAATACAATAGACAGGACTACTTAGGAGCAGGATCTGCTTACTTTTCTGGAGCACCTGAGATCACATCCAGTTATTCGTGGGGTTAAAGTTGCTCAGGGTTTATTTATTCTATGATGTGTTATGTGAATTGTTGTTTTTGTCTTTTCATCATTTTTTGATTTCGAAGCAGCAAATACCAGTTTTTTAATATTTGGTTTTACCTGCATAAGGATTGAACCCTCAACCTTGGATGACTCAAGATAAGTAGGTTACTTTAAAATCATCAACCTGTGTTCTTGAATAATGAACAAATTTGTGTGAGGGAAGGCTGACAAGTCTTCTCAAGAAATGAAGGCCAATAAACACTTTTTTTTTTTAACTTTCAGTGTACTTTATAACATTAACAACCCTTCTTTTCATCAGTATTCATTCACATTTCAATTGATAGATATGTTAATTAGTTGTCTGTTTCATAATATTATCCTATACAAACCAATCTAATGCCAACAATGAAATCTCAGCCAATATGTCTGCTAACTGGACTTGTGCTGTTTGACTCTGACAAAGGTCTCTAACAGGTGGATAGATGTTACAAAATACTGCATTGTGGAATACTAAAATAGTAAACATGTTGTCTAAAATAAATTAAATATATTTGAACTTTCATCTCTTTTATGTTAATAGTGCATTGTCATAAGCAACTCAATGGGTACTATATTTGAACCAGGATCTACTTTTCTCTAATAATTGTGCTATTTTTACATTTCCTGACCGGTGTGAGAAAAATATTTCTCCTCACTAGTGAAAAATCTGTTCTCGGCAAATGATTAGTCGAAATTTGATTATGACGTCTAAATGTTTTGTTTTCTCCTGAATTTTCCTATTGTGACGCCATGAAAAAAGGCGGCAATGCCTGATGACGTCGCATATAAAGAACACAAGTTTCTGAAAATCTTTGAAAAAGAAGGTTAAAAATCAATAGAGAAACAGATTCTGACACTATAACTCGTGTATTACGATATTTCTCCACTCTCGACAGTTACATTTTAGTTATTTAAAGAGCTCGGCAAGCCTCGCGCTTTAAATAATAAAATTTAACTGTCTCGAGTGGAGAAATATCGTAATACACTTGTTCCAGTGTAGGAATCTATATATTTACCCTTTCGGAACACATGAGATCATTATCAGGAATTTTTTTTTGGTGTTTTTTTTTCTTCTGAACTTGCTCAGCCTTAAATTAGTTTCTATGAATTTTTTTTCTGGTTTAATTTTGCCACTTTGTTGGTTTTTACAAAACTTATAATATTTTTAACTCCTAAATTTGTACAATTTTGTTATTTAGTAGACAATACAGTATTTTGTGAAAAAGTGGGACAATCCAAAAGTATTTCATCTTTAATCAATTAATATTGTAGTTTTTGTTTATATTAACCATGAAACGAAATTTCAGAAATCCTTGTAATGGACTTCCTGAGAAAATTTTCAACTTGCATGTCATGTGTCAAATGATGTAAGTGTTCGGTGGTAAACAGGAAGTTGCTGATTGATGAATATAAAAACGCATCACACAGGGTATAGTTGACTTCTATTAACCTTGAAAACAAATTTCAAAAATCTTTGTAATGTAGTTCCTGAGAAAATTTTGATGAAAAATATTCTTGGGACAGATGGATGGACGGATGGACAGATGGACAGATGGATGCACGGTTGGACGGACAGAGCTAAAACAGAATACCCCAATTTTTTTAAAGCGGGGGTATAATAACTAATGGTTCCATAAGTACTACTTGTTTTAACACAAGAATTCACAGATAAATGTTTTTCCATATCATATAACAAATCCATGCCGATATTGAAGTGTTTACAAGTTTTTTAATTTTAAGAGACTAAATGAACAGGCAATACCTCCAGCTTGTTGGAAATTACCACTTGTAACGTTAAACACATCTCTCTTGTCTGATAAACTTGTCTGCCTACAATAAACAAGTAAGAATATTTACTACAGAACAATATGTAAAACAAAATTCAACAAATTAATATGAGATTTTTGTAAAATTTTCTGTAGATTTGAATCTTTATTATAACAGGGTTCATACACCTTTTTTGTTCCATTTTTCCATGACTTTTCAAGGATGTTTTATGAAAATTCCATACCCAAAAAAACAGGAAATCAAAGGGTAAAATAGAGATTTTTTTAAAGAGGATGAACTACACATCAGTATAAAAGTATTTATTCAAGTTTTGAAAAATTTGAATCAATTGAATAATGTAGTAAAATGTTGACAACCCTGCATACCAAGGTATCCACTTCAGGGACTCTTACGAAATGATTCACACAGGCATTGGTTTACCACATGGAGTTTAATGTAGTAAAATGTTGAAACTTTTTGATTAAGGTCAAGGATCAGTAAATGAACTAGTCCATAGATTTTTTTTAAATTTAGAACTTGATTAGATATTGAAAATATACATCAGAAAATGTAAAAAAAAGTATATGTCACCGACTTCATTTTCGAGAAAAAATCATTTTTAAATGGTCCGAGAGGGTACTAAATTACATTGAATATATAGGGGGAATCTGTATTTTTCTTCTACAATTTTCTGTTTCCGGTATAAATCAGGTAAACCGCTCCATAGATTTTTTTTTTAAATTAACATTTTCTTCCTCTTTGTCTTACGAATTAGATGATGTTAAAAAAAAATATGGTCACCGACTTCGTTTTCCCTGTAGAAGCGACGCAAACTCAAGATTTTGGCAAAAAAAAAACATCAAAATTCGTGACGTCGTTATTTTTATTACATAACGTCAAGTTTCAACAAAATTGCGGACGTGAAAGAAAACACCATTAGAAAAAAACAAACACGTCAGAATACAAAATGTAGCGATGGATTAATGATCGTGAGACATCAATTTTGTTTATTTTTCATTTGTTATAGTCTAAAAACTGTTGTATGAATATTAAATTATTGTTCCGACCGTAAAGAAGGTAAAAAATTTAAATGTATTATAGTTTAGTGTCATCTATATGACTGCATGACTGACAGCAGCGGAGAATTTATGACCAGTATTAATTTATGTGGTTATTTCCTTTTCGCTACTTTGAAAATATTTTTAATTGTTCTGAATGGTGTGATAATTTTCAAAATAGGGGATATCTAGTCTTACCGTACAAGACTAAGTTTAGTATTAATGTCCCAAACTTGCACCCCATTCTGCTTATTTCCTGCTACACGATGTCTTTTCCCAGTGAATATAGCATGTATAGGGTTTTTGTATGGACAGTTTTGACATACTACGTATAGAATACAGGGGCGGATCCAGGATTTTGCAAAGTGGGGCGAAGTTTTTTAAATTCGCCGAGCGGAGCGAGGCGAACAAATTTTGGGACCTTTTTTTGGCTAAAAAACATAAAATAAGTGTAAAATGCACTTTTTAAACGGTTCTTGATGTGGGGCATGTATATTTAATAGTTGCTGTTAAGTGTAAGAGTTGGACATTTTTGATGTTGTATTCTCCCCATAAATTGTCTATCATAAAATTATAGTATGGGTCAAAAGCTATGAACTGATATATTTGATGTGGGACTTGTCAGTAAAAACAAGACATGGAAAATTCTCGCTTGTTGTATGTTAAGTTAGCATAAACTCACAGATTTCTTGTTGTAAACAAGATACACGCCGCGCTATTCGATGAATTTTACAATACGAGCGACACGAGTTAAAAAAGACAAACAAGCAATTTTTATACAAATGTTTGGTTGATATGTTTTACCCAACACAATTGAAAATTAACCAAAAGCTACGAATGAGTCTGAAATGACAACGAATTTATGAATGACGGTCGACAAATGGAGACATAAAGGCCACACCAGCAGGCAGGTTGCAGTCTGATCTTGATAAAAGTATTCGATATATCAGTTCATGCAAACCCCCGTCCCGAAAAAAATACGCCCGTTTTTTATTCATTATGTTCATTTAATGCTATATTATTCTGTTGGAAATTTTCGTTTCTATTAGCCAAAAAGTGGACAAGATTATTGTTTTCAATCTAAATACGGCCAGACTCTCAGATCTCAGACTGCCTCCTCAAACAATGGCTCGAACCTTGCACTTTAAATCTATCCAGAGCTTATACTGACTGGGGATAATTATTCAGCTATGTTATTTTAAGATAGGTGGGGGCGTTTGGGGTTAAACATAATTTCGTAGGTAAATAATTTTAATGTGGAACTTTTTTCATGAGATTATAATAGAGTATAACTTTTTTTGGTTGAATTGTGAAATAGAAGTCAATACGTTCTTGCTCACTCCTTTGTCGCTTTGAAGGTGTCATGATTTTTCATGCTCAGAATTGCAAATGTGTTCCTGTAATTTGAATTTCAAAAATGACGAACTGGTCAACTCAACCATACCGAATCACTCTACTGTGATGCGACTGCCATATAAGTGAGAGGTTTAGCGCTATAAAACCAGGTTCGATCCATCATTTTCTACATTTGAAAATGCCTGTACCAAGTCAGGAATATGACAGTTGTTGTCCATTCGTTTGATGTGTTTTATCATTTGAATTTGCCATTTGATTAGGGACTTTCCGTTTTGAACTTTCCTTGGAGTTCAGTATTTTGTAGTTTTACTTTTGAAATAATCAGTAAATACTGGCGAAAAAAAATCTGTATATGAAAAGAATTGTCTCATAAAAATTAAATACACGGGAAATGGCAAAGTTTACGAAGTCTAGTCTAAGTCCAAGCAAAAAGGGGGGCGTACGCCTTCATTCCCCCCCTTTGTATCCGCCACTACACGCAGTTACTGACAGCTTGTTCAAAGCCAATAACAACTAATAAAAAAATCAAGCATCTAAGACTAAATTCTTACCAAGATTTCTGAAAATCAGTGTTGATTGAGACCCACTGGAAAGAAATGCACCACTATTATTCTGTGTAACAGATTGTCATTGTTGCGTCAACCAGATTGATTTCTTGTTTTACTTCATTTGAATTTTAAAAGTGTAAGAAAAATTGATTTCTTGTCCAAAAATACTACCGTGTGTTGCACTTATAAACATTTCTTCCTGTTTTTAAAACATGCTAAATGTTTATAATTACATGATTGTGTAAATTTACATTCAAACATTAGATGAATTGCATTTATTTCAATGTAGAAATAGTGGTGAGCAACAGTGGTCAACAGTTTTCACACTTGTTTTAACTGGTCGGCAGATATCCAAACTCAAACACCTGATTTTCGTTTTGAAGGTCGTCTTCATGACTTTTCATATTCATTTTCAAAATCCTGTAGCATTTCTTCAATTTTAGCAAACAAGTTCTTTCTCCTAGAAGATACATACTTTCCGTCAGATTTACCGTTGTCCCATTGAAAAGTCACTGGTTGAAATTTTAACATTGCAAAATCTGGTCAAAGGGACGTAATTCGTACAAAACGTCGCAATATTTCGCGGAATCCGCTAGACGGCGTTCATTTACTGTTACTTGACCTTAAGTTGAGAGCTGGATGTGTCTTGAGCTCTTACAGTGGCTTTTCAATGCAAATTCCTCCATGTTTGAAACGTCAAACTCTTTCACTTTCAGACAAAAGGCTGGATTTTGCCTTTGCATTGCTTAAAATAAAAATCCATGACTTTTCAAGGATTCAAGGACCCAAACGAACCCTGTTATAATTTTTACAATGTGTAAGATAATGAACAACATACACAAAACAATAAGTCTGTTAAAAAAATATTTCTTCCATGAATTCAGGACAACCATCACAATATTTTTGTAATTTTGTTATTTAGTGTAATACCCCAGTATTCAGATTGATTAATAACAGACCATTGGTTTTATTCTTGATTACTGTTTTAAATATTTTTATGTCTGGGCCTTTTATAGCTTACTATATGTATGGTATGGGTTTTGCTCATTGTTGAAGCCCATAAGGTGACCTATAATTGCTTAAATTCATGTTATTTGGATTCAGTTGGATAGTTATTTTATCAGCATTCATACTAGATCTTCTTATTTTATATTGACAATTTCATGAATTTCATTTGCTATTGACTTTTTATATTAAAATGAAGACATATGTTACACAAATATTACTGGTTATACAGTTTGCTGATCCTAGACCATAGTGATCCTAGACCATAGTGATCCTAGACCATAGCTATCCTTGACCATAGCGATCCTAGACCATAGCGGTTCGATTCCTGTCTGGGATGAAAATTTCAGGGACTTAATTTTCGGCTCTCCCTTGACACCATTTACGAGTATGGTCTTGAGGAAACGATGATAGTCCGTCGGAAGGGGAAGATAAATGGCTGACCCGTGTTAAGAGAGAGCCATATCTCTTGCACGTTAAAGACACCCTTGTAGATTTTGAAAAATAGCAGGCTAATGCCGCTACAAGGCAGCACTCGCACCCGCAAAGTGGAAAGGGATTAATATAAGTTGAAAAACTTGTTTCCCAATCCACTCTAAATAAATATGTTTAAACTAAACTAGACCATAGCGATCCTTAAACCATAGCGATCCTAGACCATAGTGATCCTAGACCACAGTGATTCTAGCAATAAATTAGATCAACTACTGTAAATTCAGAAATTATTGCGAGAGTTTTTATTATTGGGAAAAATGCGACAGAGTTGTTAAGAAATAATCTAAACTCGGATTTTGAAATATTTTATGTGAATTAAACAGGATTTTTCTCAAAATCGTAAAAATTGCATTTAAATATAAAATGACAAAATCACAATAATAAATGCACGAAATAATTTCTGAAATTTGTTTTTACTATATATGTGATAGTACCTGACTTTACTAATAATATCTTGTAATCCTGATATAACTGTTGGTACCTCATTATTTCTACATGTCTTTAACAACTTAGAGTAGCCTTCTCCTGAAAAAGTACAACAGTAATAAGATCACCTTTCAAGGTATATCTAATCAGCAATTGTCAGGGATTCAATAACAAAATAGATTGTGATATGCTGATAATGGTTTTAAAGGATCTTGATGTTTTAGTTCACAGCAGAAACTTGATTTAAAAAGTATTTAAGTTACAGTAAATTCAGAAATTAAAGCGAGGTTTTTATTAATGTGAATAATGTGACTGGGTGAGTTGTAATGATAAGAACACACATTCTGATATCTGATACATATATCTGTTTGAAGATTTTCCTGAAATTGCAATAATTAATCATACATTCTTGTCAATTTTTCAACATCACAATACGAAATGCATGCAATAGTTTCTGAATATACAGTATCAACCTAAAGCTTCCAGGTAGGTTAACATTTCTGATATATTTTTTAAGTGTTTATGAATTTAAAGCTAATTTAATTGGTATTAACACCAAGACATAAATTACCTATCAACAAATACTGAGATAAACAGACATCTTTTGAAGAATCAAATATTTCCTGTGTTCCATCTATATATACATTGATCAACTTCCATAGACTGTGTCTAAATCCTGGATCTGATTCAAATACTTCAAATTCTCTAAAAAAAATATATAAATTTGATCAACTTCCATTGACTGTGTTTAAAACCTGGATCTGGGATGGTTGGGTTCGGTTACCCCACCCTTTTTATATAATTTAGATTTTTTTTAAATGTATCTCGTTATATATATATTGCATAACAAAACTGTTACCTTTTCCCATATTGGTTGGGTTTTGTGTGTGGTGTGTTGGAAATGTGAAATACTAATAAGGAAATTTTTGTGTACATAAAACACAGTCATAACACTAATTGCAAGAAAGTTACAGGTATTTTTTTATAACAAGTTAAGTAATGGGAACTTAAATGATCTTATCATATATTTCTGATGATTTTTTTTATTCCTTGTACATTTAAATTCGTGGTTCACCTATACCCTGAACCAATGAAAATTGGTTTCCAACAAAGAGTTATGTATTCACAGTATATCTTATATCTATCATGAATGTAGGTTCAATTTTTACAACTTCAACCAGATGCTCCGCAGGGCGCAGCTTTACACGACCGCAGAGGTTGAACCCTGAACGGTTGGGGCAAGTATGGACACAACATTCAAGCTGGATTCAGCTCTAAATTTGGATTGTGATTAAATAGTTGACACAGCATAGGTTTCTGACACAGAATGAATGTGGTCTAATGAACTTAAAATACTTTTTTCCTTTGAGCAATTCACTATGCTGTTGAATATTAATCCTCTCAAAAAAATTAAAATTTTTGCGGTCGTATAAATAGGTAACACTTGATAAATCTATACTTACAAACATATATTACTAAAGGAGGTTGCAATTTTAGTTGCAATAAATTTGACATCCATGTTCCTTTCTAAATATAGTAACATTAATGCAAACATGCCTTTCCAAGTCATCGTTAACTTGCCCACATTTTGACGATTTACTTCTATCATGTCATAGAAGCCACTGAGCTTTGTACTCTGTAATAGAAAGAAACATCTACTATGTATATGGATATACTTATTAATATGATGGGTTCATTTATTCTTGTATTTCAATTTTCGTTGGATTATGAAAAACTTGCATTTTCATGGATATGGTCAATCATTTTTTTTTTTTATATTTAACCCTTTCCCCCTTACCCAAAAATCCCAGGCTGCATGACAATTTTACCTGCTTATAAAAGTACCTGTGAATAATGTGGACACAATAATTAATAGTAATGATACCGTGGATACTTCAGGGGTTATCATCAATCAAAACGTTACTATATAGTGTTCCAATATACATGTATATATAAATTGTGTATTGAATATTTGTGTGTGCATGAGGACATTGATGACCCCTACCATAGAAGAGTTATAAAAACCATGATACAACCTTAAAGTGAAAGAAAAAAATTTTGAACAAGAGCTGTCAAAATGACAGTAAACCGGATTCTTTAACATTTATTTGTGTTCTGGCATTTTTCAATATTACAAGGACCAAAACTCCTAATAGGAAATTTTAAAAGGTTTGGTTGAACGGTTCATGAGTAAATGCACGGACACAACATTTTTCAAACTTTCAAGAACCGTAACTCCTGAACGGTAAAAGTCAAAATCGTCATTATTGAACTTGACCTCCATTTTGTTGTCAGTAACAACATATTAAAATTTTAAAAGGTTTGGTTGACTGGTTCATGAGTAAATGCAAGGACACGACATTTTTTAAACTTTCAAGAACCGTAACTCCTGAACGGTAAAAGTCAAAATCGTCATTATTGAACTTGACCTCCGTTATGTTGTCAGTAACAACATAGTAAAATTTTAAAAGGTTTGGTTGAACGGTTCATGAGTAAATGCACGGACACAACATTTTTAAACTTTCAAGAACCGTAACTCCTGAACGGTAAAAGTCAAAATCGTCATTATTGAACTTGACCTCCATTTTGTTGTCAGTAACAACATATTAAAATTTAAAAAGGTTTGGTTGAACGCTTCATGAGTAAATGCAAGGACAACATTTGGTTGCCGCCCGCCCCCCGCCCACCAGCTGTACATCCCCAAATCAATAACCGACATTTTTGACACAAAAATCCGGTTAATAAAATGAATATCATTTAACTCAATTGCGACGATCCACTGCATTTTTCCATTTTTGTCAAGCCTTCAACTTTTGTAGAAAAAGCGAGACATAGCAATACTACATTCGGTTGGTGTCGTTGTCAAGTGTCCACAAATATTCACTCTGTGGTTAAAGTTTTTGAAATTTTAATTACTTTCTTAAGCTATCATGGATTTCTAGCAATATTGGGACAAAAACTTGTTTAATATCAAGTGTAAATTTTGTAAAAAAAAATCATTTTTCTGAATTTTACTTATTAATGGACTTAGTTTTTCTCCCAGTTAACATTACATTCACTCTGTGGTTAAAGTTTTTAAAATTTTAATAACTTTCCTAAACCATCTTGGATTTGTATCAAACTTGGACAGAAGCTTGTTTATAAATGATTAAAAGCTAGTATCTAGAAGGAAATTTTGTTAAAATTTTGTTCTTGTTTTTTGCGTATTTTACTTATAAATGGACTTAACTTTTTCTTCCAGTTAACATAACATAGTCTGCAGTTTAAGTTTTTAAAACATTTATTATAGTCCACGTCACGTTAAATTGGCACAATGATTTTTGTCCAAAAAAAATTCAATACATGCTGCGTTCACTGGAGATGATGTTTTTCAATAAGCGGAAGAAAAATCCTGTCCAAATATCAACTAACAACCGCATTCAGTCGAGAAGACGTTTTTCAATTAACAGAATCAAATATCATTCCAAATATCCACTGCTGTCCTACCTTTTATTGTGTTTGCACTGTATAATCCTGTATCAACCTTCTCATTTTTCAAGATTATTTACATTGTAAAACCACCATCTCGGTTTCTATAAGGATCCCTTATTTACATAACATTCGTTACTCTCTGGTAATATCATTGTCACTGAAGATACAATTTTTCGCACTTTTTTCAAAAAGATGATGAAAAGCTCTGAGACACGAGAAAATAAACAGCACGTGAAACACCAGAGCAACACTTCCAGTAATAACAATGTCAGATTCCACCATACAAAATAATCTTAGATTATGCGAAGGTCAGGATTATTCAGTGCAAGCACAACAAGAGGCTGTCACAACGACAGCAAACCGGATTTATTAATATTTATTTGTGTCCTGGCAATATCACAAGAACCATTACTGATGAATGGTGAAAGTGAAAATCGTCAATATCAAATTTGACCTCCATTTTGTCATCAGTATCAACATATTAAAATTTGAAAAGCTTAGATTGAATGGTTCATAGATAAATGCAACAATGTAAATGGAAACTCCATTTTACAATCTTTCAAGAACCATAACGCCTGAACGGTAAAAGTCAAAATCGTCATTATTGAACTTGACCACTATTTTGTCATCAGTAACAACATATAAAAATTTCAAAAGCTTTGGTTGAATGGTTCATGAGAAAATGCACGGACACGACTGGAAACACCATTTTTCAATCTTTCAAGAACCATAACTCCTGAACGGTAAAAGTCAAAATCGTCATTATTTAAATTGACCTCTTTGTCATCAGTTACAACATATTAAAATTTGGGAAGCTTTGGTAGAACAGTTCATGCGTAAATGCACGGACACAACTGGAAACTCCATTTTTCAATCTTTCAAGAACCATAACTCCTGAACGGTAAAAGTCAAAATCGTCATTATTAAACTTGACCTCCATTTTGTCATCAGTAACAACATATTAAAATTTGGGAAGCTTTGGTAGAACAGTTCATGGGTAAATGCACAGACACGACTGAAAACTCCATTTTTCAATCTTTCAAGAACCATAACTCCTGAACGGTAAAAGTCAAAATCGCCATTATTGAACTTGACCTTCATTTAGTTGTCAGTAACAACATATTAAAATTTTAAAAGCTTTGGCTGAACGGTTCATGAGTTAATGCACGGACAACATTTGATTGCCGCCCGCCCGACTGCCCGGCCGCCTGCCGTACATCCCCAAATCAATAACCGACATTTTTGTCACAAAAATCCGGTTAAAAATGTATGCTTCTTTCGGAGCTTAAATTAACTGTGACCCGGTCACCCCATTTTTTTATTTTATTTTTCTATTAAGTATAAGAGAAAGTTAGTTTATAGAAAAATATAGCAAAATCCTAAATTAAAAAGAAAAATTGATTTAGCCCCCTTGACTGACAATTTTGAAACCTAAATGTACCATATGCACGCCATCTACAGTATTTTTATAGCATCTAAATTTGTCTTAAACAATGTTGTACATTTTGAATTTTAGACAGCACATAAAACATTAGTACTTCTAGTACTAACCTCACCCCCTTTAATAAAATGTAAGAGCTTGAAAACAGGCCTGGGGTAATGGTAATTTGTAATTGTAATGCATTGTAATATTACTTTTTTTTTTATGTAATGCAAAGTAATTTGTAATGCACATTTTCTGCATTACAATTACATGTAATGTAATGATTACTTTAGTTAAAAATTGATGTAATGGTTTCATTACAGTACATTACTTTTCATTACAAATTGGTAAAATAGATAAAATTGAAGAATTTTGTATAATAAAAATAAAATATTAACAAAAACAAAAGAAAGTATGGAATAAAATTTTTGTCACAGTTAATTACTGTATTAAATAAATTACATCAATCTTTAAAACACACATTAAGGTAATAAATATACAAGAGGCTGTCACAACGACAGCAAACCGGATTTATTTACATTTATTTGTGTCCTGGCAATATCACAAGAACCATTACTGATGAATGGTGAAAGTGAAAATCATCAGTATCAAATTTGACCTCCATTTTGTCATCAGTATCAACATTTTGAAATAATAATATTTGAAAAGCTTAGATTGAATGGTTCATGAGTAAATGCAACAACGTGAATGGAAACGCCATTTTACGATCTTTCAAGAACCATAACTCCTGAACAGTAAAAGTCAAAATCGTCATTATGGAACTTGACCTCTATTTTGTCATCAGTAACAACATATTAAAATTTCAAAAGCTTTGGATGAATGGTTCATGAGAAAATGCACGGACACGACGGGAAACACCATTTTTCAATCTTTCAAGAGCCATAACTCATGAACGGTAAAAGTCAAAATCGTCATTATTGAACTTGACCTCCATTTTGTCATCAGTAACAGCATATTAAAATTTCAGAAGCTTTGGTAGAACAGTTCATGCATAAATGCACGGACACGACTGGAAACTCCATTTTTCAATCTTTCAAGAACCATAACTCCTGAACGGTAAAGGTCAAAATCGTCATTATTGAACTTGACCTCCATTCTGTCCTCAGTAACAACATATTAAAATTTGGGAAGCTTTGGTAAAACAGTTCATGAGTAAATGCACGGACACGACTGAAAACTCCATTTTTCAATCTTTCAAGAACCATAACTCCTGAACGGTAAAAGTCAAAATCGTCATTATTAAACTTGACCTCCATTTTGTCATCAGTAACAACATATTAAAATTTGGGAAGCTTTGGTAGAACAGTTCATGGGTAAATGCACAGACACGACTGAAAACTCCATTTTTCAATCTTTCAAGAACCATAACTCCTGAACGGTAAAAGTCAAAATCGCCATTATTGAACTTGACCTTCATTTAGTTGTCAGTAATAACATATTAAAATTTTAAAAGCTTTGGTTGAACGGTTCATGAGTTAATGCACGGACAACATTTGATTGCCGCCTTTCAAGAACCATAACTCCTGAACGGTAAAAGTCAAAATCGCCATTATTGAACTTGACCTTCGTATAGTTGTCAGTAATAACATATTAAAATTTTAAAAGCTTTGGTTGAACGGTTCATGAGTTAATGCACGGACAACATTTGATTGCCGCCCGCCCGCCCGGCCGCCCGCCCGCCCGACCGCCCGGCCGCCCGCCGTACATCCCCAAATCAATAACCGACATTTTTGTCACAAAAATCCGGTTAATAAAAGGTAGGATAGTAGTGGATATTTGGAATGATATTTGATTCTGTTAATTGAAAAACTTCATCTCGAATGAATGCGGTTAATTTGCTCCTTTTTTTATTTATAGTTCTATTAATATCTAATGAATTTGTTTGTTTTGCATGCATGCTCAGTACTCAGGGTTTTTTTTATAGCTTGCTGTTCGGTGTGAAGACCGTACTTTTACCTATAATGGTTTACTTTTACAAATTATGACTTGGATGGAGAGTTGTATCATTGGCACTCGTACCACATCTTCTTATATCTATCATAATATCATAATGGTCTATCTGCCTATATTGTACTTTGTAGAAGACTTCCTAAGTATGATTTACTTATGTCTCATCCATTTTGATCAGATTTAGAAAATAAAATATGCTTAAAGTAAACAATAAAGTACTGTTATACTTACAACATCTTCTAGATCAGCTGTTAGAGCTAAACATAGAAATAAACTGGTGAAATTGTTTAGTCCTGTCTCTGTTAATTCTTGTATTCTTCTCTGGTGAAATTTGGAATATATTCTATATATAAAGAAACATTAAGAATTACTATTATATGCAATCACAATGATAAAATATACTTAATTAGAAAACTTAACCAATAGTAAAAATATGGAGAGCAATGAAATAATCTATTTTCATAAATTATTTTTGCTTTTACTATTTCCATGAATTGAAAATTATGAAGAAAAAAAATAACCTGATAACATGCCATATTATTATATTTAAAACTATAACATGAAAAATCAAGTGATTTCTTGTGAACTTTTTTAATATCTTCATTTCTAAAAACATTGCAATTTTCAATATTTTTAATATTTCCAAGGGACATAACTCTTTCAAAGATATTTTATCAACACTGGTTTTCTAATTATTGACCCCTGAATCTTAAAAAAATTAAATATGCAGATTTACATATTTGACAAAACAACTGTGCAAAATTTCATTGGCCCCCTACCTATACTTTTGCAGTTTTTGCGATTACAAAAATTGTGGACAGACAGACAGACTTAACTGTATAGTGATTTAGAAAATCTTTAAAAAAGGAGTTACCTCCCCTTCATCTGTTTCCACTCCTGCATGGAATGTGTTTCTACTAAACGTCTTAGGTGATTTCCCAATAGTCCTAGGTACAACTGATAACTTGTCTCATTCTGTTTACTGAAATATAAAATATTTTTTTAGTGTTTGACCTTCAGTGAATTCAATATCAAATTGTCTCAAACTAAAAAACAAAAGTGGATTTGTGAATTCTTTAACCATCAGATTTGCATTTAAGATCAAGTATAGGTAAAATTAAACGATCAACACAGCTATATATATCTCTTATTGATTACTGTGGATTCATTATTATTCGTTGGATACCAATTTTCGTGGATTTCGTGGGCACAGTTAAACCACGAAATTTAATGTTCAACGAATGATAAATTTTCTATAGGTTTGTATGCAGACTTCATCAAAACCACGAAATTACATATCCAC
This sequence comes from Mytilus edulis, assembly GCA_019925275.1. Classification (NCBI taxonomy): domain Eukaryota; kingdom Metazoa; phylum Mollusca; class Bivalvia; order Mytilida; family Mytilidae; genus Mytilus; species Mytilus edulis. Next base: position 70,997,773 of record CM034360.1, read on the forward strand.
GAAAATGCAAGTTTTTCTTTATCCACGAAAATTGGTACCCACGAAAATAAATGAATCCACAGTAACATGAAAATAAAGAACATATATTGAATGAACTACCAAATTGTAACAGCTTTCATTAGGAAATATTTTTTTTTTATTAAAACCTAACAGCATGAACAGTTTGAATTCTATTAACCTTAATTAAGTTGTTTGTTCAAATATAAGAAGTTAAAATAAAATGAAGATTAAAATATCCTTTTATTGCTTGCTGTTTGATGTGAGCCAAAATAATATGAAGATTAAAATAGTGCTTTATAGGTTGATGTTCAATGTGATTCAAGGCTCCTTGTTGAAAGCCATCCTTTGACCTATAATTGTTAATTTTACAAATTGTGATTTGGATGGATAGTGGTCTCATTGGCACTCATACCACATCTAATTATATCTATGTGATCAAAACTAATTAATTGATTATACTCTAAACTGATTTGTGAAAAAACAACAAAAACAAAAAGTTCTTGAAAATCACTATTATCATAATTATACTAACGTTGCTTTTTGGCCAGAACTGTACTTTTTACATTTTTCTAGAAGGTCTACTGCAGTTTTGCTGGAAAGTATATACATTTTGTCAATAACCTTATATTCCACATATATTTCTTTTTGAATCAAATATATCTGTCTCATGTAAAAATCAAACATTATCTTCATCTCCTTTGTTTTTTATTATTTGGCTAACTGTATTTGAAGGAATGCCTCTTAAGTAATTTTATGGTAAAACAAGAATGTGTCCAAAGTACACGGATGCCCCACTCGCACTATCCTTTTCCATGTTCTATGGACCGTGAAATTTGGTAATTATCTAATTTGGCATTAAAATTAGAAAGATCATATCATAAGCAACAAGTGTACTAAGTTTCAAGTTGATTGGACTTCAGCTTCATCAAAAACTACCTTGACCAAAAACTTTAACCTGAAACTCCCACTTTCATTTTCTATGTTCAGTGGACCGTGAAATTGGGGTCAAAAGTCTAATTTGGCTTAAAAATTAGAAAGATCATCTCATAAGCAACAAGTGTACTAAGTTTCAAGTTGATTGGACTTCAGCTTCATCAAAAACTACCTTGACCAAAAACTTTAACCTGGACGGACGAACGAACAGAGCCACAGACCAGAAAACATAATGCCCCTCTTCTATCGTAGGTGGGGCATAAAAACAGTTATTCTGCAAGTTTTGAGATCTTAATTCATAAAAAATTGAAGACAAACATTGTTCCAATTCTCCTCAGAGTTTAGTAAAAGGATCCACAAGAAATGGTTAAAAATCCAACAGGGTTTACAAGTTATCAACATATATCCTAACCTTGTTTGACAAAAAAGTATTGGTGATAATGGCTTTTAAAGGTTCATTGCAAAAAATCCTGGTAATGCCATGTAGACCTCACACCTAAGACTTGTCAATAAGTCAGTATCATCCCTTTGGTATATAGTTATTTCACAGCATATTCTAGGACAACTATCTAAGCCAATATGCCCCCACATTTCATATCTGCTTCTAAAGGTGTAATACCACCAAATCATGGTACGTCACATCCGGTTGCATACGAAAGTAGGCCTAAAAAAATATTCCCTTGAATTTGACAGTTGTAGAAAATTAACCCTGCATTTCAATGCACTTAAATTTTTCTGAGTCATAAATATGTATGTTGGGTGTCTGAAAGCATCATTCTTTTTTTATTTGATGGTCTTATAAAATATTTTGGATCGTTAAGGTTACATAGTTACCAAAGAAGGTAACCAGTAAATAACAGTGTAAAAATTGGGTTGTCTACCCTCGGCGGTGGTTACTTTCTTATATGCAATGAAATGTGGTGTGAAATTTTCACTGTATCACTGGAAAGGATTAAACTTTACACATGCAAAGTATTTCTATGGTTGAAATAAAGGTAAATACTGTACGATTTTTTTAAAAGTGCCAATTTAACAAAGACTAATAGGGAAAAATCAATGGTGGTATTACACCTATTTATGGAAACTAAATGTGCACTCGTGACCCTATTGTACTTTCATTTTTAAAAGTTATTAATAAACCAGTTTATACATTGTAAACATGGACTATTCGGAATGGATTTAGACACAGAAAGTACGTTTGAGGTAAAATTGCATTGAAATGGGGATTTACGGGTGTTTTCTTAGTCAATGGGTGGACAGACGAAGCTGTATTTAGATTACTGTGTTAAATTTTAAATTACCCTTACAGTTTTTGTTTTGTTTATACAACATGTGAATTTTTTATTTCAGTGTTAACCATGTTCTGAAGAGCATTCTGTTGAAAAATCTTATATGTGAATTGGTCTGCAGATGACACTTCATCATTAAAGTATGTATCAACTATCATCATGTTTTTTTTTGTTTTGGCCGCAAAAGTTTACAATTTGCCATTGTGCCGTCTACATTTTGCACAGACAATAACTCATCTAAACACTTATTTGTCCTGGATTTATACACATCAGAATCCAGTCTCACATACTTAAACTTTATAATTCTTACTAATTATTGTTTGTACCAGCATTCCAAGGGACATAACCCTTTTTAAAAACATTTTGAGGTATTTTTTATTACTCTTTCTCCCCATTTTCTAATGTAAAATACAAGAAAGTGGACTTTTTGTGTAAATCTATTATAAATATACTGTTATGAGTAAATAAAAAGACTTTGATACCAGTAGCAATAAATGATTGACTGAAAGGGAGTCGTTATTTCTCAAACTAGGGGAACAGACCAAAAACTCAAGTTACACATAAGGGCTTATAGAAACTTCCGTGTAGACTGTTAACATTTATAGAGACAGTTCTTTCAGCTAAAACACTTTAATTATTGATTTAACATTACATTTATTTCATTTTTGTGGGAAAATAATCACATTTGTTTTATTTTTTAGACAAAAGATATCAAGTTTTGATGAAAAAGGAAGGAAGGAGGAAAAATGGACCAAAACAGACCAAAACAGACCTTCAAATGAACTCTAAAAGGTGCAATAAAATTGTTTATTATCTTAAAGGTGTCTTTTGTATTCTATTTAATTGTTTGAATGCATATATCATGAGTATATGATCAGATATTAGTCAACACTGCATTTTATAATGATACACTGAAATTAGGATTTTTCGAAGAAATTGGACTGAAATTGCCGTAGGATATGGCCTTACATTATAGTGATTTTCTCTGAAACTATAGTTCTGACTGAGACAAAACTTGACAGTTATGCTTGAAATAACTTGCAATTGGAGGGGGAAAAATTGCATTAAGTTTATTTGACATTTAGGTGTTCTTTAGGTGTAATACCACCAAATCATGGTACGTCACATCCGGTTGCATACGAAAGTAGGCCTAAAAAAATATTCCCTTGAATTTGACAGTTGTAGAAAATTAACCCTGCATTTCAATGCACTTAAATTTTTCTGAGTCGTAAATATGTATGTTGGGTGTCTGAAAGCATCATTCTTTTTTTATTTGATGGTCTTATAAAATATTTTGGATCGTTAAGGTTACATAGTTACCAAAGAAGGTAACCAGTAAATAACAGTGTAAAAATTGGGTTGTCTACCCTCGGCGGTGGTTACTTTCTTATATGCAATGAAATGTGGTGTGAAATTTTCACTGTATCACTGGAAAGGATTAAACTTTACACATGCAAAGTATTTCTATGGTTGAAATAAAGGTAAATACTGTACGATTTTTTTAAAAGTGCCAATTTAACAAAGACTAATAGGGAAAAATCAATGGTGGTATTACACCTAAACATTCTGAATTTGTTTTACTATCAGACTAGGTTTATCAATTTAGACTAGAGAAAGAATACAAAATTTCAACTGAACAAACCAAATTTACATTGTTTATTACACTTTAGGACTGTAAACTTGGTTGGAGTAAAGCATCGACTAATCAGAACAAGTGAAACTGCGAGCTACTGCTCACTGATGATACCCCCGCCGCAAGTGGATAATATTAATAGTGTAAAAATATGCAAGTGTTTGGTAAACAGGAAGTTGTCGAGTGATGAATCTGAAAACGCATCACACGGTATAGCTGACTTATAAAAATCCTGAAACCAAATTTCAGAAATCCTTGTATTGTAGTTCCTGAGAAAAATGTGACGAAAATTTTTAACTTGGTTATCATGTGTAAAATCATACAAGTGTTCGGTAAACAGGAAGTTGTCGAGTGATGAATCTGAAAACGCATCACACGGTATAGCTGACTTATATAAATCCTGAAACCAAATTTCAGAAATCCTTGTATTGTAGTTCCTGAGAAAAATGTGACGAAAATTTTCAACTTGGCTATCATGTGTAAAATCATACAAGTGTTCGGTAAACAGGAAGTTGTCGAGTGATGAATCTGAAAATGCATCACACGGTATAGCTGACTTATATAAATCCTGAAACCAAATTTCAGAAATCCTTGTATTGTAGTTCCTGAGAAAAATGTGACGAAAATTTTCAACTTGGCTATCATGTGTAAAATCAGACAAGTGTTCGGTAAGCAGGAAGTTGTCAAGTGATGAATCTGAAAACGCATCACACGGTATGGCTGACATATATAAATGTTGATACCAAATTACAGAAAGGGTGGATGTGTAGTTCCTGAGAAAAATGTGACGAAAGTTTCATGGGACGGACTGACTGACGGACGGACTGACGGACTGATGGACTGATGGACGGACTGACGGACGGACAGACAGACAGAGGTAAAACAGTATACCCCCCCTTTTTTAAAGCGGGGTATAATTACTCTAACAGAATATAATTATTATGAAAAAAATAGTTTCATTTTCAATGCAGAGTTTTGAGTAAGCTAATTTTAAGCAACAAGAGTTATTCATAAATCAACTCCATTTCACAGTGGCGGATCCAAGGGGGGGTGTGGGGTTCCAGGGGTTGAAAACCCCCCTTATTTTTGGCCAATCAATGAATTTGAATGGGAACATATAGTTGGAACCCCCCTTTTTAAAATGGCTGGATCCGCACCTGATTTCAGTTTGAAAGAAAATATCATCATATAAAGTTCAAAGAGTAAAAACATACCTTTTCATGCATAAAATCTTTGATAACATATAAGTATAGGAGGGTTTAGGCATTAATATAATCAAGACTTCAAGCTTTCATTATACTCACCTGACTGTCTGTAAACTGTCTATTGATACAGTTTTCAACTGGAATGTACTGTTCTGAAAAATAAAACAGGTCAACTGTGAGAATGATACCCTAAGTCTTCAGGAAACAAGAATTTAATATTAAAGAGAATGAAAACAAATAACATGGCATAGCATGCTCACATGAAAACGTAATACCAATTTTCAGGAAGTTTAGTGTTAGTTTGTGTTAGTGGGAAAAATGTGATTAAAGATTCATGAGACAGACTGAAACATGGTCCTATGACAGACAGGTATAAACCAGTAACTCCTTTCTACTTTCCTTATTTGGAGGATTAATTATACAACAAAGGTACTGACAGTTGGGTTGTTTATCTTTCTCTTTCTTCTAAAGCACTTTTGACCACCCCAAGTTTTTGGTAGGGTTCTTGCTGTTTAGTTTTTAGCTTTTATGTTGTGTTTGTGTACTATTGTTTGTCTGTTTATATTTTCTTATTAGCCATGGAGTTTTCAATTATTTTTAGACTTTTGAGTTTGAATGTTTGAATGTTCCTCTAGTATTGATCACCTCTCTTTTATACCATCTTACCATTCTTTTGTAGAAATAATCCCAAAATATAACTAGCAGGTTTATATTTGGTTCCCAGATCGTACATAACTGCTGACAACAACGTAAGTAAAACCGTAGGTCTAATTCATTAACTTCTCCCTAAAAAAAAGACTTGGATTGTAGCTCATTATAAAAACATTTACATTGACCATATATATATAATTCGTCTAAACATCAGTCCAACAATGTTAGATCTGTATATTTTGCCAAAGCAAATTTTTTGTTCTTCCCTGGACGGGATCCAAACTCCTGCTACTGAGATATTGTGACACCAAATCACCTTGCAATGTGCTGACATGATAGACAACTTAACCACCTAGATTATATGTAGCAATTTCTTTAAAGAAAAATAAGTTGTAAATTCCATGATAGAAAAATGCATACAGGATAAGACACAGTAAATAGTAAATTGATGCAAACACTAGCTACTAGATTAAAACAGCTTGCAACTTGTGATTATGATTTTACTTTTAAGACTACTAATTTCATCTATACTTTTAAACCAGTACACCTCAGTTTGTGTATCGCTTCTCTTTCTTCCACAATAAATTAATCATTATGCCTCTGTGTCATAAAGGTACCATGCATTGTCACATTTGTCATCCTGGCTTATGATTATTCCATTTGGGGTATTTAGGGAGGAAAACAAAAATAAAGGCATCCTGATATTGTTTCCCTCATTGGATGGACTTTTAAATAATTATTATGACTTCAGTTTAGGGTTGTTTTAATTATACATAATAGGTACTTGGGGACAGGACAATTATTTTACGAGTTTTTCTGTATACCATGTATACTATGAACATAAATATACTATAAATAAAATTAATTTGCTATTTAGTGATTATTTTTAGAAACTAATAGAAAACAAAAAAACAACGGATTTTGAGAAAAAAAAGGGGAGGGCTAAAATAAATTGTCCTGTCCAAAAGTACTAATGACTTTTGATACCTTTCCTGAAATTCTCCAGTCATCATTGTTTTTTACATAAATTCATCCCACAACAGTTTGCATACTTCAACCACGCTCTGCACGCCCGCGATTTCACAGGTGTGTTCTAGTTAAGTATAAACTTAAAACACCAATTTTCATGGATTGAACAAAATTGTATTTATGTAGATATATAATTTCATGGACTTGCCCGAGTCTGTATTCAAGCCTGAATAAGTCAGGAACATTCAAATGTGTGGTTTACCTTTAAACACAAATTTAAACCATATTTAGGACCCTGACCACTCTTAAATAAATTTTTTAATTTATTTTACCTATTATTCTTATAAAATTCAAAATAAAATGATTCAAAAGATATTTGATTAATTTGGATATCTCTCATTTCTCACCCCTTCCTCCACATGATTAATAACAGATCAGAGTTCGTGAAAAGTGTCAGTCCTCAGGATATTACCACCAAAATGTTTAATAGGACTGACACAATTTTAGTATTTTTCAATAGATTAATAATGAGGACCAGCAAATTTTCTTCAAGGACCACCAGGGGAAAAAAGATTTCGTGAACTCTGACAGATAAGATGCAACCTAAAGGAAAAAGTTACAATTTAAGTTCAGTTTAATCAGTTAATCAGAATATCTGCAGTTGAATAGAGCAAATTCAAATATTGTACAGGTTCGGCAAAGTTCACACAAAGGACCAATAGCCTCTAATCATGGAGCATTACTTTAATAGGTAACAACTCACCTTATTAACAACTTTCTTTATCACAGCATTAACATCATAATAGTTACTAGCTGTTACAATCTGTAAGAAAAAAAAAACAATAGTCTTTACATAATTGACAATAAAAAGTATTAATTTCTCACATTTGTTCAGGGAAAACACTTCATCATGTTCTCTAAGAATAAAATGTTGGGAGCTTCATCAAACATAAAAAACAAACAAGTTTTAGCTTTGTAAAAAGCTATGAACTGCTTCACTCCACACTAATTTAGGGTTAATATGTGTGCATGTGGTTGATAAATTAGTATTGGAAATGTGGGATTTTAAGATATTGATCGATATAAAATGGATGTTCTTTAAAAGTGTGTGTTATACACCCATGCTTTTAAAAAACTTAAATTTCTTGTTGAAAATTAACACAATTATAAATTCAGACACGACTCTTGAGGTGTGCCTTTCTGGAAGCGCGCCTATATTGTCAGAAGTTATAAAATACAGATAATGCATTTTTGTAAACATTGTTTAGCAAAGCAAATTATGCAAATTGCAGAGTAACAAAGCAATTAAACACATATTAATAATTGATATTTCAATATTGAATTTATCTGTGAAATGTATGCATAATAAAACGAACATGAATTAATGACAGTTGATTGGAACTGAAATACACATAGTTAATTTTTCGGCATTTGATGTTTTATCCTGGATGTGAGAAGTCAATTCTTTGTCTCATTTAAGCCAAAAGCTGTTGCTGTATCTCAGCCGTTTTATAATGCAACCAATCAGAATCTATACGCGATAAGTAATTTATTCAAGATGGCGTGTATTTCAACTGAAAATAATAGCTCGGCACCGTGATGCGAAGCAAAAAAACAAAAATCTAAATAGAACAGACATAATTTTCTACAGTCATTTTAAACTGAACAGTCAAAATCTTCTAGTCAATATAAACCAAAGTCAAAATTGTCTAGTCAATAAAAACCAAAGTCAAAATCTTCTAGTCAATATAAACCAAAGTCAAAATTGTCTAGTCAATAAAAACCAAAGTCAAAAACTTCTAGTCAATATAAACCAAAGTCAAAAACTTCTAGTCAATATAAACCAAAGTCAAAATCTTCTAGTCAATAAAAACCAAAGTCAAAATCTTCTAGTCAATAAAAACCAAAGTCAAAATCTTCTAGTCAATATAAACCAAAGTCAAAATTGTCTAGTCAATATAAACCAAAGTCAAAATCTTCTAGTCAATAAAAACCAAAGTCAAAATCTTCTAGTCAATAAAAACCAAAGTCAAAATCTTCTAGTCAATAAAAACCAAAGTCAAAATCTTCTAGTCAATATAAACCAAAGTCAATCTTCTAGTCAATATAAACCAAAGTCAAAATCTTCTAGTCAATAAAAACCAAAGTCAAAATCTTCTAGTCAATAAAAACCAAAGTCAAAATCTTCTAGTCAATAAAAACCAAAATCAAAATCTTCTAGTCAATAAAAACCAAAGTCAAAATCTTCTAGTCAATAAAAACCAAAGTCAAAATCTTCTAGTCAATAAAAACCAAAGTCAAAATCTTCTAGTCAATAAAAACCAAAGTCAAAATCTTCTAGTCAATATAAACCAAAGTCAAAATCTTCTAGTCAATATAAACCAAGCAGTCAAAATCTTCTAGTCAATATAAACCAAAGTCAAAATCTTCTAGTCAATATAAACCAAAGTCAAAATCTTCTAGTCAATATAAACCAAAGTCAAAATCTTCTAGTCAATATAAACCAAACAGTCAAAATCTTCTAGTCAATATAAACCAAACAGTCAAAATCCTAAAGTCATTATAAACTGAACAGTCAACATTTTTCTGGTCAATATGAAGCAAACAGTCTAAATCTAATCAAAATAAACCAGTCAAAATATGATAGTCAATCTAAATGGAAATTTCAAAATCTTCTAGTCAATCTAAACAGAATAATCAAAATCTAATGCATTTATACTGAACAGTCAAAATCTAATGAATATAAACTATAATGTCAAAATCTTCCAGTCAATATAAACCAAACAGGCAAAATTTTCTAGTCAATATAAACGGAACAGTCAAAATCTCATCAATATAAACCAGTCAAATTCTAAGTCAATATAAACCAAACAATCAAAATCTTCTAGACATTATAAACTGAATAGTCATAATCAAATAAGTATAAACTGATCAGTCAAAATCTTCTAGTCAATCTAAACTGAACAATCAAAATATACTGTCCCACACAGTTTTTTTTTATTAAAGTGTGGAATTTTGAACACACTTACAGCAGTGTTGTTTATAACTCTTAAAAAATTATACACAAATCTTATGACATTATATGTTTTTAAAACTTTAATATAAGGGAAAACAGATTGTAGATTTGATAATGTCAACAACAGAATAAATGTTTGCTGTGAGTTTTTTTAGCTTTTATTCCCAGGAGTCAAAATTTTACAAAAATGATAAACTTACATGTCCAATTTTAAACCTTATTTATTTTGTTAATTTATCGCAATCGACTATAATGATGTCACATACTGTGACATACAAGATTGCATTTTTTGTACTTCAGGGATTTTAATTTTGTATACTTTGTCCTGATTTGCCGCTGATCTAGTCGACGAAACATGTCGACATTGAAATATGCAGTTTACTTAAGTATTGTTGTCAATGTAGCGGTATTTGATTTTTTTATGTGACAACCCTGCATACCATCTGGTATCTACTTAGAACAAAACATATGAGAATTTGGTTCAGCAGCTCTTTATCTATTTCATTATTGTATACAAAATTGCTTTATCTTTGAAAAGGACGACCTTATGATGTTATAAAAGTTTAACTTCTCCTATTTCTTACTTTATCATCATCCTTGCCTCTCACCACAATGGCTACATTAGTTATCATCCAGATACAGAATTTACTGTTATCATTCAAAGTTATGTTATCTACTGGTGGGTACATGTATACATCACTGTCTGAAATATACAGTATTTTCATGGAGGGAAATATTCTTTTCAAAGATCAATTGATTTTTTAATGCATAAAGTCCATTGACAAGTATTACATGCGTATGCATGCGTAGACCTATAATGGTCTACTTTTTACTAATTGTGACTTGGATGGAGAGTTGTCTCTTTGACACTCATACCACGTCTTCTTATATCTATATTCATAATAGTATAGATACTATAATCTCCATGCCCACTACAGCTATTAAGAAAGAAATGTCGCCCTCCTTCTACGTTATGCTATTAAACTAAAAGTCTACTAGTTTAATCCTTTATGCTGTGTGTTTAGTAGAAAACATATTTTTTACCAAAACTGCCATTTAATGAGACTTACAGTAAAATTCCTAAAATACAAATGATAGGCCAAGAATACAAAACTTTCATCATATTAAACCTACAGCTTGAAATACAATTTTATTTTGTATAAAGAATGTCCAATATGAATACAGTTTGATGGATGTTCATACCTAAAAGACAGCATATTTAAATACAAATTTACATTACCTATTTCAACAACTTCAGGTACTTTAATTTCAGCTCCCAACAAAGTCTGTATCACTTCATGTAAGTTAACCCAAAATGACTAAAAATATAAAATATCATAAAATAAAACTAATACAGATAATATTGAGATTACTGACAGCTGCTTCCTGAAAATAGTTTATCTACAAACAATTAACAAAATCCTAAATGCATAATAATATTTCTGCTTAAAAATTTAAAACAATATGAACTTCCTATTTATTTTAAAATGATAAGACTCTGTGTTGAAGACTGTACTTTGACATGTTATGGTTTTACTTTTATAAATTGTGACTTGGATGGAGAGTTGTCTCATTGACACTCATACCACATTTTCATAGATCTATAGTTACTTATTACCTCCCCTTTATGGTTCAGCAGACAAGCCAATAACTTCCACATGTCCTGTACACAGCTACAGTCAAAAGGAGAACTGTGAATTAAGTCCTGACTCTGCTTCTAAAATGAATAATAAAAGTCACAGAATTCATCACTAGGTATAAAGTAATGTAATGTGATCAATATACAGTAGGTCATCTGATAAATCAATGTTTCAATGTTATTCATGATATGACTATTTATATTCAAATGATATGAGCAAATAACCCCTATAATACGGATAAATCAGCATGTGCAATACTGAAAACGTCCCACCGTCTATATAAAACAAGAGTTAATATTGCTTTTCGAACAGGGCCAATACGGTAAAAAGCTGTTCACTTCCAGTTTCAATTCTCTTATGTCATTCCTTTTAAAACTTTGGTGGTATTGTTATGCATAAAAAATTTGTATTATATTTTCCAAATTAAAATCATAATTAACAGGTTAAATGGTGTGCAATGTTTTGAAATGTCTTTTAAAGTCTTGAAACTGATATAACAGGGACAATATGGTAAAAAGCTGGCCAATACAGGACGCTCGATTCCAGTTTTTAATTTTCTTAAAATCAGGACAAATACAGCTAACCTTGAATCTATAACAGGGTCAATACAGAAATAGACAGTTAATACAACTATATTATTGATAATATGATTCAACTGCAAATGATAGAATCTACATCTTATAAGCTGTGCTTCTATTTTTGTTAAAAATGTCTGATCAATCATAAAATACCAACTTCAACAATGAAGCTAATACTGTTTAGCAAGCTATAAATGATTCATCAATAAAAAATAATGTGTGTTATCTAGTGTGAACTCATAAAGCACAGAGAAGTTTGAAATATAGCTCAGCATCAAATGGCTACAGGTATTCAATTGAATTTATAAAATCCTTACTATAAAAATATAGGAAACTAAGCTTTTTACATACCTTCTGAAATGTTGATATTGCTATGGCTATAAGTTCCCACACTACAATCTGTACCATCTGAGGTAGCAGTGACCTACTTTCAACATCATCAGAACTGTAACTAGAACTTATCTTCTTCAGTGGTAAAGGATCTACATGTAAATAATATATTCTATCAAAAGTTTGCTAATTGACAAAAACAGCATGTTTAGTTCAACAAATGTGAAGGTGGTAAATTCTGTTCAGTGTAATCAAATTTGAATTCATTATCTTTAAAGTGATTTTTCAGTTTAGATTTGTACAAAACAAAGCAACAACTGATGCTTTTGAAATTATAAAATTAAATTAAAGGCATACCTGCCAACTTTCACGATTTAGGCGTGTACTACACGATTTTGACCCTTTGTCACGATTGCACGATCGTGATCGTGAAAAAAGCTATAAAACACGATTTTGTGAAAATTTACACGAAAAATTTCATTGTTCCCGATTTTGAACTGTGTTCAAGGGAGACAATCGTGTTAGCCAATCAAATTCAGTGTTTCTTGTGATCAAATTAATGAGCCAATCAAAAACGTTTTCTCTCAAGATTATTCTAACATGCTAGATTTTGAACTTGTGTTGTAGAATTTTAAAATCTTGAACATGGGTGATTTTTCACCTTCAATGAGGTTCTTACACAGATTAAGAATAAAAGCATGGCTGATTGACAAAATTCAATGATGCAGTACTACCATAAAGATAATAAATAGTAGTTTATTCACTAATTTATTGACATTACACTTGCTTTAACATATGTTATTTATCTATTCAATTACATTACCAAATCATTAAAGTACAATGTACTATTCTTTATTTTTCACAAGGACCAAACAAACAGGTAAATGGGGACTGTCCCTAAGACAAGGGTCATTTGACTATAATAAAAAATAAATTAGATTTTTTTTAACTTGAAAATGGGAAAATTCATTATACTTGGAAAAAAATTTCTAAATGAGGATTAGGATTCCAATTTTTTTTAGGTCTCAGAATATATCAAAATTATTGTACATGTGTTGACCATATAATACCAGATAAATCATAAGATGTATACATTTGTAGTTCTTTGGGAAAATTTCTTCAGATAGTATGAATATGTGCTCATTTGTTAAAAAGTGGGTTTTAATGGCCTTACATTTTTACATTGAGGGGTTACCCCTAGCATGTCACCCCTAGGTGTTATTCCCAACTTTATAAAGGTCCTTCTTTGTGCATAATTTTGAATTGGAAAAGCCAACAATCATTTAATATCTTTACACATGAAAATAAATCCTTTGTCTTATAGCTACATGTTCATCTTTTCTATTGATATAATAACTAGAATCATGCAAATATCCTTAAGAAAAAGGCTTGTAAGCTCATCATACAAATATGACACCTTTTCTAGACCACAAAACAGCACGCGCAAAATACGTCGCAAAGAACTTAACCTTTGAAATTGTTGTCGCGCACTAAAACCCCCATGGGCACTTTCAAAAGTTGGCAGGTATGTAAAGGACAATGTAACACTCTAATTAGCATAACAAATATGTACTAGATAGTAATAATAACACTATTTACCGGTAAATTTATCTTCTAACAGACACAAGATTTCTAATGTATTCCAGTATAGGTCAAGGTTCAAGTGGAATCTGTTGTAGTCACATGATGAGGTCTGTAAATACAATATCTCTTTACTACTAAAATAACAAGGAGTCGACTAATTTGTTTGTCACACAAAGTAAAAAAACAACGAATCAAAGAATTCAACTTTATATATTACTTTATACATGTAGAATAATAGGGTTGAAAAACAATTTCACCATTCCCGTTTTTTGTTTGTTTTCCAATTGATTATTAATATTACCAATAATTAACTAGTTCTTGGTCAAGCCGATACCAATAGTCTAGTTATGTCACCAATTACCTGTTACATAATCTGTACGTTCAGCCTCTGTCAGGCACACCATCAATTAGTGTACTTGGGATTTGGTATATACAGGGGTCTTAATTACACCTGAACTTTGTCATTATACAGGGACTGACACTGCTAAATTCAATCATTGTTATATTTTTTCCAGTTGTAGTAAGAAGTCCAGGAATGTTTAAAACAGAGGAATTAGAAAGCAGAGAAAACTATGCACCATTTATTCAGCATGACTTAATCAGATGACAATACAAATACTAATTAAAGAACCTTAGTGAGCACGCTCACATACCCCACGTCCCCACATTGTCATTGGAGAAATTAAATGAGTATAAGAAAAAAAAATTGTATAAGAAAAAATACTGAATAATAATAATTTCCTCTCAATATACACATCTACATAGTATGTCCTTATTATCTACAAAATTTCATGAAATTCTGTTGTGTGATTTCAGAGGAGTTGAGATGACAAACTGTTGCAGAAGTACATTGAAGCAAATAATTTCAAAGGGGCATAACTCCTAGGAAAAAAATATCGTAATTTCCTGTTGATATGCACATCTACGTAGTATGTCCTTATTATCTACAAAGTTTCATGAAATTCTGTTGTGTGGTTTCAGAGGAGTTGAGATGACAAACTGTTGAAGTAGTACCTTAAAGCAAATAAGTTCAATGAGGTGTAACTCCTAGAAAAAAATTTGAATCGTGATTTCCTGTCGATATGCACATTTACATAGTTTGTCCTTATCATCTGAAAAGGTTTCATGAAATTCTGTTATGTAGTTTCAGAGGAGTTGCGATGACAAACTGTTGCAGTAGTACATTGAAGCAAATAAGTTCAAAGGGGCGTAACTCCTAGAAATAAAATTGAATCGCAATTTCCTGTCGATATGCACATCTACATAATATGTCCTTTTCATATAAAAAGATTTCGTGAAATTCTGTTGTGTGGTTTGAGAGGAGTTACGATTACAAACTGTTACAGTAGTACATTAAAGTAAATAAGTTCAAAGGGGCATAACTCCTAGAAAAAAAATTGAATCGCAATTTCCTGTCGATATGCACAACTACATAGTATGTCCTTATTATCTGAAAAGGTTTCGTGAAATTCTGTTGTGTGGTTTGAGAGGAGTTGCGATGACAAACTGTTGCAGTAGTACATTAAAGTAAATAAGTTCAAAGAGGGCGTAACTCCTAGAATAAAAATTGAATCGCAATTTCCCGTCGATAAGCACAACTACATAGTATGTCCTTATTATCTGAAAAGGTTTCGTGAAATTCTGTTGTGTGGTTTGAGAGGAGTTGCGATGACAAGAGACAGGACTGACGGACGGACAGACGGACGGAGTCAAAAACATTATACCCTTCGCAACTTCGTTGCGTGGGGTATAAATATCCAGGCTAGAATAAGGCATAGGTATTTAAGCCCAGAATTCCTCTAAAAAGAAAGGCTTGTCTTGTTTTCCCTAAAAGGGTCCTTCTGCCCCTGTAATAATACTCACAGATAGTGTGATGTCATATTTCATATCACTGAGACGGTCAACATACATAACTACGCTGTGTAGTAAGGTGACAATTCTTTGTATAATTTCTTCTTCCTCACCATTTAGATTCCTGGGTAACCTATAAATTATGAACATGATATTTACATCATTAACTAGTATCACAACATAAATGTATCAACAAGTACATTCATTTGTAATAAAATTTAAACTGTAATTACACCTTATGTAAGAATCATGGGTTTTGATTGGTTGATAGCCAGTGTATTTTTCACCAACTTACTGTTATCAAATGAACAGCCGCTGGGGTATTTGCAAAAAGGATATGCCTTTTATACCTTCTCTGTCGTGGTATTTGCCAAGAAATACTCTATCCCACTGGACGCTTGTAATGTCACGATCATCAATGCGTTTTTGAAATTAACATTCGGTGTAATTAAACAGATATAGCATGTTCTTCAGGGGTATTTAACATTCTCTCGACTGGTATTTTTCGGAAATACCCCTCCTTAACATGATATATCTGTTTATAATATCTTTATAAATTTAACAACATTCATATTATTGCTTTTCATAATAACTGAATGTATTAACATACATGTCAAGTGACATGATATTCGCGTGTAATACACGCTTTTTCAACGGTTTACACGCGAGGATTTTGTCACATGGCGTGTACACGCTTTTCAACACTTTACACGCAATTACACGCATTTTCGTTCTTTTCACTTTGTGGTCGTTAGTGATATCGCTATTCTCGGTTTTTTTCCTTATTCGGCGATAAACACCGAAAATTTCGAAGTTTGTCTGCCATATTGTTATTGTTTATTTTTCTGTATAGACATAACAGTAAAAGGTAAGTAGTTTGTGATTAGTTTTAACGATTTTGTTACTTTCTTTCAAATTCACTTTATAGGGGAAATGTGCACAGAAAGAGGTCGCTTCCAGGCCTGTACCGTCGTCTAAAGCGCCGATTGTTAATTCAAAACGATGTGTACGTACAAAGATTCAATGTTTATAAATTATATTTTGGAGTTCGAGTTTTATTGATCGAGTGACAAGTAACGTATTGTGCATTCTTTATTGCAATGATCAAAAACAATACATGTGAGAGGAGAAATACAATGTAGCTAGTTGAATAACCATTTAACATGTTTATTTAATGGAAATCAAATTTATAAAACATTTTTCTCTTTTAATTTCAGTTTCAAATATAGCCAACAGATTATACACTCACTACAGGCCATGGGGATGAAAATATCACAGAACTGTTGGATCAGCTCTCATAGTACCAGTTATCTTCTGATGAACTACCCAGTTTTGACCAGGCAATGGGAGCAATGGCAGAGATAATAGATGACATTTTACATTGCCAAAAAAACAACATAATGACATTCTTTCAAATATCAATTCCTACTGTGGGAGAGCTTTTTCAATTATAAAGAAATATTGACACTGAATTCTGATCAGAACTTGACTATGTTAGATTTATATTGTACATTGTTGTATGCTGTTATCAAATAAATGTAACTAAACTTAAAACTGGCAGTTGTTTTGAATATGTGCCTAGTGGTGGTGCCTTAAAAACAACATAACAGACCACTGTTTAATACAATAAAAGTTCAAAGTAGAATATATATTGTTTTTTGTATATAAACAAATTTTTATGTGAAATTATGAACATTACCACATTCATATTAAAAAGTCCGCATCTACGTCACGCGTTTTTACACGCTTTTTGACATGTCATGTCATGTCATGACATGATTTCCCATTGTCAGAGGTTGACATGTATGTGTATTAATTCACCAAACTATATCCCTCCCCTACTTGTTTTCTTATTGTTGAAGGCTGTATGGGGACCTAGAGATGTTAATGTCTGTGTCATTTTGTCCCTTGTTGTGAGCTGTCTCATTGGCAACCATACCACATCTTCTTTTTTATTTAGCTAAATTAACTTCTGGCATTAAATCAAAACTACTTTAATTAATTTAAGGGAGGATAGCAGCATCTCCCAATATATGTCTCCGCTATCAAATGTATTGCTCCTGGATTTAGATATATATATACTGTGGATTCATTTATTTTCTTGGGTATCAATTTTCGTGGATTTATGATTTTGTGTTTTTGTCAATCTCTGCAAACAAAGCCTATATAAAATGTGTTATTCCTTTAAAATTTGAATTTGTGGTTCAACTGTACCCACGAAAACCACGAATAATGGTAGCCAACGAATAATAATAAATCCACAGTATATAATAACTTCAATGCTTTACTTTGTTCCATTATGTTTAGTTTTTATTACCAATTTAAAAACATTATTACCTGTATAAAAACTTTTTTAGAAATGAGTAAAATGTGATAATCTGCTCTCTATTACTGTAATATTCAGTATCTGAAAGGAAAGAAAAAAACTACTGTGAATTCATTTATTTTCGTGGGTACCAATTTTTGTGGATTGAGGGAAACTTGCATTTTCATGGATATTTGATTTCGTGGTTTAACAAAAGTCTGCATACAATCCTAAACAAGATTTGTAATTCGTTGAGCATTTGAATTTGTGGTTCAAAAAAAATTTCTTGGATAACCACAAAATCCACAAAAATCAATATCCAAGAGTAATAATGAATCCACAGTAATTTGGGTAACAGAATCATTTTGTCACAAATATCTTTAAACTTTAAATTTATACAGGATATATAGTTTATATTTCAACTGACAAACAACCTAGGTCATTTATCAAGGTCAATACAACAAGGGCAGTCCATTGTGATAAATAATTTGTGTGAGTAAGACACAGTCAAAGTATTGTTCTTTTGTAAACATTACAGTTCTTGTAAGATCTTCATGATGAAATGACTAGTCTGTATTTCACATCAATATTAAGATAGTCTCTGGTTTCCCCCCTCAGCTCTTATTTGCTTTAAATGGATTTTATATTCCGATTTATAACACCTTTGACTTTTATTATCCCAAATTTAACTTCTGTTATTGCAACTTTTAATATTTTGTAATCGCAACTTTGTCATTTATGAACCCATTGTGGTAGCACAGTCTGCACCAACAAAATTTCCGGCTTCTAGTCCAAAGACAAATATTCAACATTTTCCATATGATTCTAAACAAATTTTATAAAAATTTACTAGTCTGAAATCGATTTTCACTAGTCTGGGTAATCAGACTAATGGCTAACGGTGCAGGATGGTGGTGCAGAGGTTTGAATTTGACTAAATTTTCATCATGAGATTTATTTTAACTTTACAGATCAATATCATTACCTGATTCCAGGTTTCCATGACAAATCTTTGAAATTAATTGTCTGAAAAATAAATGATATACTATATAATGAATATTTCAGATTTAAATGCATGGATGGATGACAACGGTCAAATTAATAAATGTGGGTTTTTGCAAAAAAAATTCCGAATATTTATGGGTATGGTACTTCTACTTTTTTGCTGTTGTGTTTAAATAAATGAATAAACCAACATCATACCTGTCAACTAACCCGTATTTTGTGGGTGTGACCCGAGATTTTCACAATTCTGAGGGATCACCCGGAACACCCGCCGGGTCATTGAAATAACCCGGGAATTCCGAAAATGACCCGATTTCACCCGTATTTCTTAGCCTTGAGATTGATTTCATAAGTAATATTCCTTTGAAATACAGGCAAATTCGTAATTCTTCCATGAACAGGAAGTTCATCTAGCTATGTAAACTGTCAAATTAAGTGACCCATTAAGTGCATGGCTTCACTTGACAGCTTTGGTGTCAAACACACTGTTAATTAACACCAATTACCTTAGCTTTAGGTCGTAAATAAATTGCACCATCGGTTTACAAACTGAACTAGAGTTACTTGCCCTTATTTGTCACCATTCAAAATTATTCCTTATATTTACGTTTTATGGGTGAAAAAGATTAAATCATAAAAATATAAAATTCAAATACATATTGAAAAATAACTTTTCATTATTTTTATACCTTTATACAATAAAAAAGTTGAAAATTATTTTTTACATTTATACTTCCTTTAACTGTATTACTATATTTTATCATAGTCTAATTTCCTTGTTAAATGAAGAATTTTATGGTTAAAGGCTACATAGTCAAAATAGTCTCTAACATTTAAGAATTACATTAAATTCTAGTGTTTGATGATTGTAGTATTTTTTCTCAAAAAGTAAAGCACATATGACTGAGTTACACAAATTTATAAAAATCTTTAAAAGTGCAATGAAATAATATTTAATAAGATTTAAAATGACTTAACAAAGTGAACATGCATTGATGTTTTGGTATCTTTGATATACATTATAAGAAAATGTACCATAAATACTGAAATTCAGCTCGAAAAAGTTTGTACGCGTTATGACCTGAGATTTGATTCTTCAATGCAGGTCATGACCTGCATTTTCATCGTCACAGGTTGACAGGTATGCAACATGCTTTTGTGATTATCTAATGAAAACTTTTTATGCTGCATGTCATGTTTATCTATTAAATGAATATACAATTATGCTGGCATTTTTATCTAATGACTATACTTATGATTTTCTAGGTATTTTATTGAATTATATGTATTAATACATGTATATACAGTCAAATCTGAGTAAACTGGACCCTGAATAAACCAGATTCCTGTTCATTCTGGCCGAAAATTAAAGTCCCATTTTTTCCTTCAAATTCTAAAGTTGTTAAAATACCCTTTGTAAACCGGACCCTGTGTATTCCGAATTTCCGTCTTATAATGCAGTCCCAGTATTCTTAATTAAATCAATTATAACCTGCCAAAACCGGTTTGTCTAATTAATTTCAAATGATCGATATGCAATCAAAACATATTTGTTTATTCAATATGGCTTTTCAAAATAATCAATTAGCCAGGTGTTAAACTGTGAACTTACAATCGTACAGTAGTGAACTGTATAAGTTTTGGTGTCAATTAAACGAAAAGACACGTCGAATATATCTTGGATTGAACTTATGTTGAAACTTGGTTAAAAAAATAATCACGGAATAAGATATTTACATTGTGTTTTCGAAATTCTATGTTCTGTGAATCCCTTAACCAATGACCCTGATAATGAAGAACACCTGAATGACAACAATCAATATGTATTGAACACTACGACAATATTTCGATAGTGAAGAAATTTTGTTAGAAAATATTCATGCTTTTTAATTGGCTATACCAACGTTCCAAATTAACCATCATGGAAGTAAAATCGAAAATCTCGTCACACAATCCAAACCACGCGAGTATTATGATGCAAATGAAAACAATGAAAAACGAAGTGAAAGTGAAATTGACATTCCAGGATATGTAAAACACAGTGAAAATATATGTTTTTTTATATTTTCAATAGCCAATGAATATGAAGATTCAAAACAACAAATATACCTTATTTTGTTGTTGTGTTATGTATTTGAATTTATCAGTTTATAATTTACAATCAGACACAACTTTTACATGCAATATTTTGGACGTCTTAAGTCATTTACTTCCGGTCAAAACAGAAACCTGAATAAACCGGCTCACTGTCCAAACCGGCACCTTTTTCATAGTCCAGTAGCCGGCCGGTTTATACAGGTTTTTACTGTAAGGGAAAAAAAATGTGTACAGACAAAATCATTTCGCATA
Source organism: Mytilus edulis (assembly GCA_019925275.1). Lineage (NCBI taxonomy): Eukaryota > Metazoa > Mollusca > Bivalvia > Mytilida > Mytilidae > Mytilus > Mytilus edulis. Next base: position 71,019,111 of record CM034360.1, read on the forward strand.
TCACGGATAAAATAAAGTTAAGTAATAATATACCGGTAAGGTAATGCAGATTATATCTCTATAAGAAATCAACATAACAGAACAAAAATCAAAAATTGTTTGATTTAAAAACTTAGTAGTTGCTTACTTTAGACTGTAAAACAGGTGACCTATTTTTTCTGGTACAGTATCCATGACAACCTGAGAAGAGAACACTTCTGTTATGTCGTTGTCATTAATTGCTGTATCTGGTTCTTGTAGAAATCTGAAAAGAAATTGATAAATGTACTTTACATTTTGTCAATCATTCTGTTAATTCAGAAATTATTGCGATGTTTTCATTATTGCAAAAAAAATGTGACAGGGTTATCATCGCAATAATTAAAACAACTCTTTAAAAACTTTTTATATGAATCAAACTGGATTTTTCTAAATATTGCAATAATTAAAATCGCCTTTTAGTCTAAAATGACAAAATCGGAATAATAAATGCTCTCAATAATTTCTGAATTTACAGTATATATTCTTCGACCTGATATGGGTCAAAACAGACTGGACTTACAGATGTACAGAATTTAAATACTGTGCCCTTTTAATCGTAAATACGAATCAAAATAAACTTTCATTTGGAGAATTTCTATTTTATTGCCACTGACATTGTCCAATCAGAGAAGTTCCTTTAATATATACAATTTTGTTGCTAAAAGTTTTATAGTTCCCTGAACTTAAAAGTATTTATGCTTCCAAACAAATATTTTCAAGATCAATCACAAAATCTAAACAAAATGTATATGTAATAATAATTAATGCCACCTTTTAAATGCCTTTATCCTGTCCAATGTCTGTCCTCTGAACTTCTTACAGCAAAATGGCACAGGTCTGAAATCTTCTGCAATATTATAAAAAGGGGAATATAAACAAAATAAACGAAATATTATAAACAAAAAAATATAATTAAATCAAAAACTAATGATAACGTCTAAATTCACTGAGAATTTAATATGTAAAAAAATTGTACATTTTCTATATTTCTACAGTTTGGACTGTATACACTAATTAACTAAAGGCACTGCTCTATAAATATTGTCTTCTTGATTTTTAGAAGTACAACAGATGATAAAAAAAGTGTATGTATGCATAATTTCATAATCATGATAATTAACATCTAAAATAATTTTTGGCTTTAAATCAATTTCTCTAGACATAAAATAATTGTTTTGACTAAAATTATGATTTCTGTATTCTGAAAGGCCTTAATTATTGAATAATAGGCGCTTTAAGGTAGATAGGGTGTCTTCCTCCATCTTGGATTTGGAAATACCAGAAAACAAGGTCTAGATCTTTAATAGAATGTGCAAATTTTTAGAGAAGTAGATAATTCATGTGTAAGAAATTCCACTTCTACATAGAAAATGACATGTTTTATCATATTTATGATTGTATTTTACAAAAAACAGAAATGTTTTGTGTTGAACAATTTTTTTCCAACTTTGCCACATAAGGGGAGGCAACTCAAATGCAAGGGCAGATAATTCAGATTAAGGTATTTTTACAATAGAATGTGTTAGGAATTTCTCTATTTTATTATGTAACAAGAAAACAGGTCCGGTGACCCCATTTTTTCTTTTTCTTAACTGAAAGCATACTATCAAAGCTATCTTCTCATATGTTATCTCAAAATTCTATGGTGTAGTTTACGCTTTATTGCAGAAAATTGGGGTTTCCATGCATAATCTATACAAAATTTGACAATTTTGAACACCGTGTAGCATGAAAAAAAGCCCGGTGACCCATTCTTTTTATTACTTTTTAAAAAGCATAATATAAACTTCATTATGGATTATAATTTAGACACCCCATCTACCTTAAAAGGCATTTTGACCTGTATCATTTTTATCATTTTATATATTTTGGTAATAAGCCTAGAACAACCATTGCATTTAATCAACCGAAACACAAACTTTCTATAACTATACCTTGTATTTTTGTTCTTCCACCATGATACTATCTGGTATAACTTCTGTCTCCAGTAATCTCAGGGGAGACGACTGCAATTAACAAAAAGATCATGATAAAAGTTCCTAAAATTTATGACGGCATGATATTAAACCCCTAACTGAAGGATTGTGGTCAGTTTCCCCAACAATGAAGACATACTCTTTTAATAAGTTTAAATAATCCCTGGCATGTCAGTAACTGGTAGTACTAGTCCTTTATTTATGTTGATTGTTGTCATTTTGCTATGTTTCTTTTGTTACCTATTCTAACAATGGACTCAAAATTCTATTAAAGTGAGTTTTACTGTGTGTGTTGATGTGTGCTTATTTATTCAACTTTAGCTATGTGTGTAGGGGGATGGTTTAAATCTCACACAAAGATGTTTTAGCATCTATGTGTCTGTCCCAAGTCAGGAGCCTCTGGCCTTTGTAAGTGTTGTGGATTTTTATAAAGTTTGGGTTCATTTGTATTTTTATGTTTAAGAGTTTAATGTGGCTCCATTTTGCTGAATTAGTATACATTGTTGATTAGGGAGTCAACAGTCAGTAATATGAAAATAGTCTATTTGGTAAAGAATGTTTTGGTGTGAACAACATGCATTTGATACTTTGAAGTTTGTTACATTTGTCAATTTCATAAACTTTTAAATGATCGCTGGAAGTAAAATTACTTTGTCAAGCTGAACTACATATTTATACTTTTATTGTTACACAGTCATACCTGACCATCATTTAAGTTATCGAACTGTGTAGAAGTGATTGGAAAGTCATCCAGATTATGTTCCTGGCCAAATACATCTCCAATATCACTTAACTTGGATGGGGAAGCATTGTTTGATCTGTTCCCAGGTGTATAGTAATCTGTAAAAAAAGAAATATACATGTACTATTATTATATAGGTCTTAATAATGTTCTTTCTTTTTTTTCCCACAGAAACAATCATAATTTTGAGCTCTGACTCTAGAATGTTTTCATGATTTCTTCAAAACCTTTTCACCAACAGATCAGTATTTGTAACCGCTGACACTGTTCATTCAAATAAAATGCTTTAAATTAAAGTGATGTGTATCATGTGTATAATTGCTAACCAAACCTCAGTGAATCAATTTAAGTGTACATGGTGTTTAAACAGTCAAGGGTCTAACTTAAATAAGTTATTAGAGAAAAATAAACATACATGTCGTTATTGTCGGCTAAAATATAAATCAAAGAGCAGATTGCTCTGAGGGATACGATTGCCATTTTTTCATTGACACATGTATACATGTAGCTGGATAATATTATTTTCAAAACTAATTCAACTGCACATGTAAAATGTAATTTACGTAATCTGAAGTTACAAAATAGCCAATCCTGGATACAAGTGTATGAACAATGTAGTCATTGTGTTTTATTTTTGTACTATCAATTCCAAGTTTACTTTCCACAGAAGTCACAGCAGAGACTCAGAGTGAGAGAAGGTATTTCACTTCATATCTTATCACCGATTTTCCTACGATAATTCTAGGAGGAACCCCATTCCTAACTCTTTTAAAAATATTTAATTTCCTTTGGGTTAGTGGTCATTACTCCTTTCGGTACACATTCCTCGGTTAAATATAACACAACGTTTATTGACAGAACGAGTTAATTCTTTTGGACATGTTTTGGTTTCAGAATTTACGGAAGTTACTTCCAGAAGGGAGACAACTCGAAACCATATATGGAATACTCCATTTCGCCGTAAAGGGGTTTTGCAATGTGGACTACATTTATTTTAATTTAAATGATGCATATTATTTAAAATTATGAAACAACAATTACCCTCAGTAGCAGACAAATATATAAACGATCCCATGAGTTTTAAATCAATCAATTGAGTGGGAAATCCAGAGCAACCATTTAATCTAATACCCCTTGAAGTCAAGAAAACTATATGCATGCGCATAATTACCTAAACAAACCCTGGAGCAAGAACGTATATTAAATGTTAATTAAACGATCTATATGATTCTCTATTTCTTTTGGAAGTACAATATCAAATATCAGTTTCATAACAGTGATATATAAGAGAAACTCCACTTCACAGAAATAGATTTATCGGAATTCAGAGAACTCTCTCATGTTTATCAAAACTGGGGAATTCCCTCTGACGTGTTTCTAAATTTATAAAAACACTAAATATAAATACTGCTTAATTCTGATTTTCCGTGTTTTTAAAAACATGCATATAAGTCAAGAGAAATATCAAACATGAATATTATGAAAAGAAGAGTCTAGTAAAGTTTTTAAGTTCAATCCCTTTGTTTGTTTTTACCTTTTAAAGCAAGACAATCAAAAGAATCTGAGATGTTCCTTAATGTTTAGAATAAAACGATTGACGTGAGGGCAGTGCCCTGAGCCACTGGTATAAGTCTACAGATTGCTTGAAAGCAATCGTATCCCAAAAAATGAGATAACATATACATGATATATTTATGTTACATGTTTCAAAGTGACAATATACAACCTTTATTTTGTCAAATTTTTCACAAGTTCTATTGATAATATAATTTTCTTTATGTATACTTAACTTTGCAAAGATATAATTATATAACAGTTCATAGTTAACCAATCATGCATAGTACACCTATGTTATTACAGGAAATATATTCCTGCAATAACCAAAGGAGTTATCAGGTTATTACAGCATCTCTACATCTCTTAAAAGCCTTTGCTCAGACATATACGTATCATAATGTATTTCAATTCATTGTAAGAAATGATGATCAGAGCTTGTAATGAGGCACTGCGCAAGATTCCAAGTAATTCCCTAGTGTCTCATTTTCTCTCATATAATAAGTCAGTGTTACAGCTAGGCTGTTTTCACAGGGCGGTCCGCCCGCCCTTTCCCTGAGTGCCAACCTGTGCCCTTTTTACAGTTTCCAGGGTGCCCTGCCTTTTTAAAGATTTCATATTTTTTTTGTTCATTTTACCTGGCGACAAGTTTATGACTTTGCTTACGACCCCAAACTAATCATCGGTTACAACAGGTGTTGTAATCTATTGTTACAGCTAATCCGTTTATAGGATGTGTCATTAATGATCATCAACACTAATTAATTCAAATAGAATCGGTCAGTCGGCATTTGTCTTTGAAGAAATGTTCATACGACAATTTGAGCACAATTTGGAATGTTTACCGTAGTTTCATGGAGAAAATGTAATTGACATAATCAACTTTCTTATAACATCGTATTTACCATCTTCTATGTAGTACATTGTATTTATAATCCTCCAAAGAAGGAGCACAGCCAAATAAAGAAAGATAACTCTATCTTATTTTTCCTAGCATTGAGTTACCTACTAAGATATTCTAAAATATGTCTACATATTTCTGGCTTTAGAATTTATTTGTTTAGGTCTTTTGAGTTATGGGAAAAAGTTAAAGAGGGTTTTAGTATCAGGGTTGGTAGGGTGCCTTGGTCATCTTTTCTGTATTCTTTATTTTAAATACAAATTTTCACTGTTCACCAATTCCTAACATTGTGCATTTACTGAGCACAGCTGTTTTGTGCTGTATTGCCTTTAAGCACAGCAGAGGAAGAAAGGTTATTTCCTAGGTAAAACTTATAAAGTGTGACCATAGAAACAGAATGAACCAGGACACATTTCAAAACATACTGCATATAAAGCTTAACTGTGCTAAGCAATGAATGCTTTGAAAACTTGTGTGACAAGGTGTTTAATAAGTTTTTCAGCCTATAGAGTATTATAACGGCTTATGATGTTGTTCTTGTATATGTATAAAACCAGTTACTCAATGAATAAACACAATGTTTGATTAATATCTTTATTAAAACATTCCCTTTTCATATCACCATATCACGCATTAAATGCCCTTTTTCAGGATTGGTACCCTGCCCTTTTGAAATCCTAGCTGGAACACTTTAAGTTACATGCCTGTAATAACTAAGCCTTGTTATTACAGCTTACACTGTAGTTTTGAATTTCCCTTAAAAGCCTTGTCTCATTGATTTAACAATAACATGGTTGATCAAAATTGTATTAATAGAATTAGAAAACTATTTGTCAAGGCATACCTTTCAACTGACCCGGATTCTGCGGGTGTGACCCGAGATTTTCACAATTCTGAGGGATCACCCGGAACACCCGCCGGGTCATTGAAATAACCCGGGAATTCCGAAAATGACCCGATTTCACCCGTATTTCTTAGCCTTGAGATTGATTTCATAAGTAATATTCCTTTGAAATACCGGCAAATTCGTAATTCTTCCATGAACAGGAAGTTCATCTAGCTATGTAAACTGTCAAATTAAGTGACCCATTAAGTGCATGGCTTCACTTGACAGCTTTGGTGTCAAACACAAATTAACACCAATTACCTTAGCTTTAGGTCGTAAATAAATTGCACCATTGGTTTACTATATTTCCCCTTATTTGTCACCATTCAAAATTATTCCTTATATTTAGGTTTTATGGGTGAAAAAGAGTAAATCTTAAAAATATAAAATTCAAATACATATTGAAAAATAACTTTTCATTATTTTTATACCTTTATACAATTTTTAAAAAAAAGTTGAAAATTATTTTTAACATTTATACTTCCTTTAACTGTATTACTATATGTTATTATAGTCTAATGTCCTTGATAAGTGGAAACTAGTAATATTCAAGGCTACATAGTCAATAGTCTCAAACATTTAAAAACAACATTAAATTCTAGTGTTTGATGATTGCAGTACTTTTCCCCATAAGTAAAGCACATAAAATTGAGTTACACAAAATTATAAAAATCATTAAAAGTGCAATGAAATAATATTTAATAAGATTTAAAATGACTTAACAAAGTGAACATGCATTGATGTTTTGGTATCTTTGATATACATTCATGACATTATAAGAAAATGTACCATAAATACTGAAATTCAGCTCGAAAAAGTTTGTACGCGTTATGACCTGAGATTTGATTCTTCAATGCAGGTCATGTCCTGCATTTTCATCGTCACAGGTTGACAGGTATGTCAAGGTAATATATTAAGCTACTGCGCAAAGTTTCAAGAACTCCCAAGTGCCCACTAAAGATAAAATACTTTTGATATACTTAACTAATAACAAACATATGTTAAACAGATTAAGGAAAAAAGAGTAGACAAATCATGAATGTGTCTGTAATAACGCATGCATGTTATTTTCTCTGATAACTTGTTTAAGTTACACCCTTGACTGTTAAACAAAAGAAAATCATGAACTATCAACCCTTTAATTGTTATGATTGAAGTCCTAAACACATATATTTTTAAGGGAATTATTACAGTTTAAGTGTTAAAAATGTCATCATTATAGAATAATAAATCTTATGGTAAGGGAACCGTTATGGGATTGCTTCCCTTAGTTCATGTAGTACATACTCAGTCAGCTATAAGTGGTTGACTTTTAGGCAGTACTTATTTAGCTCAGTTGGTTAAAGCGCTGCCTTCTAACATAGAGGTTCTGGGCTTGAATCCTGCAGGAGACAAAGTGATTTTGAAAAAGAATATGTACCTTCAGTCTGAGATGGACAGGTTTCTGGTATGACATCAACCTCCATAGCAGCAATTATAGATGGAGAAACCGGAGGGGACCAGTCATCAAGAGAACTCATTATCAGCAACTCCTGAAAAAATATATTTTCAAATTATTATTTAATTATTGGATAATGTTAGCCCTAATACATTGTACAATAAATCAGCATGTGTAATACTGATGGCTTTTCCCTGTTGGTATAAATGTTGTTTTGGCCTAGTCCAATATACGTAAAAGCAGTATCAGCAATTCATGCCTCTGTATTTAAAGTAAGAATACCAATTTGGGTCTTAGTTGGTTAGTGTGGGATCCATAGTTCATATTTAAATAATTTTTTCAATGGCGAAAAAATAAAAATAAACGTATAAACAATGTATGACAAACCATGTGGTAGTAATATAACTTTTTTTTTAATGATAGAGAAATGAAACATGAAATATTAAAGGCAATTTTCATCCCATTCTAACATTTTCTAATGAAGTAACAATCTTTTTTTGCTGAAAATAGGAATGTTGTGAAGGACACTTTTATGTACATGTAACTAGTACATTTGTACCTGAAGTAAAAGAAAATACTTCTTCAAAGTTGTTTCTTTGAAATAACTTAGGAATAATCTGTAAAGTCAATGCTTTCACTCTGTTTCTAAAGAAATAAATTATTTAATGTTTTTAAATTTCTTTACTAATTTGGAAAGAAAATTGATGTTTCATCAACTTGCATTTTTAGTCATGTTGGTAAAAATCGAAAATTACTGATGATTGAACAGTCAAAAAAGTAACTTCTTTGCCCCAGTAACCTGATTGTTTGAGCCCTGGTACATGTATATAAGTTGGTATACTAACAATATTTCTGTTGTTTTTAAGTATGAAGACTCAGTTATGAAAATTTTGTTTTTTAACACTAGAGTGAGTGACCCGTATTAGTTCATTTCCACTTACATTCAACCTACATTCGAATATTTGGAACTTTTCATGTAGTTTCAGAAATTTTACTGTATGAAAAAAATGTTTGATTCAGGAATTATCTTCAAAACATTGGTTAATTGTTCTAAAATTGAACGCAAACTCAAGAGGAAATCAAGTTGTTTGTGTACCATAGGGGATACATTTTTGCCGCAATATTAAATAATGTATGATAAGATCATCCTCATTATCCTGATATGTATTATAAAAACGAATGTTTGATTACATGAATTAGCTTGAGAGATCATTCCTATACGATTTTTCTATATTATACAAATATTTTATTGGCACAAACTCAATTACAATAATTGGCAACGGCTCATACAACTAAATGTTGTTTACAAATAGTAATGATGCAGCAATTAAACAATACTACATAGCATATCATTGGGCACATTTCAAACAATGAAATGTGCAGTTATAAATATATCAATATATATAGGTTAACTTATAAGAATAGACTACTGACATACATGACATAAGTATATTGTATGTTATAGCTTCAAATTGTTCATATTACTCATTTATAAGGACATTTTTCCTTAATTCAAATGATTAATAAAAGATGATATTAATCTAAGTGTTTTTCTACACTTGTTATTAAGTAATAGTTTGATATATTCATCCGTTTTGGATTGTTTGTCATAATTTTAAAATAGGACAATTTTTATATAAGAATATTTCTTTGTGATTCATATTTTGTGCAGTGCAAGATAAAATGTTTTTCGTCTTCTATATTTTTATTATGACATAATTTGAACAACCTTCCTTCTCTGTTTACTTGCATGTATCTACCTCTTTCAATTTCAAAATTGTGTGCACTTAGCCTTAGTTTTGCCAAAGGTGCCCTATCTTTCAACATATTCAATTGGTCAACATAGTGTGCACGTTTATTTGAAAAACAAAAATGTTGAAAAAAATGATAATTTTGATGATTCTGTAATATATATGAATTCTGTTCTTGTAAAATTTGGTCATGAATTCGTTGTTTTATTTGAGCAAGCATAGGTGTAATAGGTACATAAAAAGATGTTAAATATGAGAAACCCAGATTATGGATACATTTCTTCATATTACTTGTCCATAGGTTGTTTTCTCTTGTTTGAATAAATATGTCATGAGCTAAGATCTTGTTAGATGAGATTAAATGATCAAATATTTCATGGAAGACAACAAAATTGTGTGTGTATCAACAATCTGCCTTTAGTAAAATAAGTAAAGTCTTTTTGAACGAAGATTAAGGGGCCTTCTTTTACTTGCTTTCGAGACGCGACGGCCATACTTCCATGACGGCCCTAGGATGTGTCGGCCATACCGTCATATCGTCCATGGGACATATCGGCCACACATTGTAAGACGTATCGTCCACACTTTTATTTTTTTTTATTGAGTTTATTACATAAAATATAATACGAAAAATAAGTATTTGTTCATAATAATAACATAAATATGATTGTGTAGTTGTTTTTTTCTGCACATACGATCTTATTTATTCTTGTAAGAGTTATCTTTGCTTGATCATCATCGCTCATGTTTACAACTTGTTACGGCCATATTATGTAAGTATATTGATTATTTCTTCATTATCAGTTGTAAACATTTTCTAAAGAATCATTTTTATTGTAATGAGATATAAACTTTAAGGCATCATATTTTATATGAAGTTTAAACTGTAGTAATGTTGACTGTCAATGTCGATATATAAATACAAGCACATGTTACAGATCTTTTTATTATATCTATAAAAAATATTGTTTAATATTTTGTTTTTCTTTCTTATAGTTTAGAGTCATTCTATTTGCTGAACATCTTTCCAAGACAGAGACTGCTGCAGAATTTTCCAATAACAAAACAAATTACCCGTAAAATCTGACAGGAATGTGCACCCGATTGGCTAATTACATGATAAAAGATGGCCAGTTTCATTTTTATCCTAGAGTTTTTATCATACTGAAGTTTCTTTTTGCGTTGTTCATTGTATTGAATTGTGTTGAATACTATTTGTTGACCATTTAAATGTTCCCATTTTTGTGCATTTGTTGATGGAAAATTGTATTATGGGCAATGATACCAATATACTCTAGTATAAGAAACAAAAAGATGATATTTTTTTAATATATTTTATTTATTCATTCAGTCATACAGATAAACAAATATACAACAAACATATAAACCTTACATCATACATACAACACACACAAACCATTCATATATACATTTCGTTCATACATGTAGGACATTCATCTTATATACATTTTTTAAATTAACAATCTCATACGTTTTCTCTCATATGCTATTGTCACTCATTCATTTATTCCACTGCATACACATTTCTCCCAATATTTAAACACTTATATTCACACTCACACATATAACCTATATCATAAAGCACTAAAATACATAAACATGCAGTTATAAAAGGCACAACATAAACATGCAGTTATAAAAGTCACAACTGAAACAAAAGCACTAAACATACCAAAATGCACTATATTACGATCTTTAACTCATTAAAGTTACTATTTTTACAAAGCACTAGTATACACATAATAAGCACAAGCAATATGTTCATCAAGTCACTACAATAAACACTTAATCTGACTCGTAGTCGGAATCTTCAGAGTTGGACTCTGGGAGGGTCTCTGGTTGAGGAACAGGTGGTGCATACAGATGGCCTACGGAACGGAGAAAGTCTGATGTTCTGATACTGTCTTCCTCGTACTGGTCCCACAGTGAAGTAAGACGGCCTTGGAGCTGCTTGTACGTGTCTCGTTGATAACGACTGAGTTGCTGTTCACTCACAAGCTGCTGTGTGATGGACACGGTCTTGGCTTCCTGTTGAAAGGCTGGCACAATCTTGTAGAAATGGAGGTGGTTGTGGGCAGCCTTGCCATTGAAACGCCTATGCCAACCTAAAATAAACACAATAATTACTAAAAATTTTAATAAAACGGAAACAATTTTAATATGTATGGTGACATTTATAAAAACTCAAATATGATGATAGTTTAACTTTACCATCCTAAAATAAATAAACACAATTAATAAACACAATAGATACCAAAATTTAAATAAAAACGAAATATGTTTTTAATGTGTAGTTATTTTAATTTCTCATTGCTGCTGGTTGAAAGTTACGGGAATTGTCGTCTCATCTTCTCATTTTTTGTTATCTTCTTATTTTGATTTTAATATTAACTATAAAAAATATTACTAAGAATTAATACCTTCTACATCATTGTTTGTCCTCACTGAGAGCCGATGGACAGACCACTGTTGAACAGTCCAGACTGTGTTGTTGAACCAGGTACGTTGAAGGTATGTCATCAGCTGCTTGATCTGTGGTGAGGCTGTTGCAGTGGTTTGAAGCATCTCAGTAAAAGCTGGTCTGATGTGGTCAGATGGCAGGTATGGCAGAGCAAGTAACTTCCTGATGAAGAGGTGGACACTCTTCTTGGAGTCATAGGTGGTCTTCAACCCCAACTTGGCAACCTTCCGCATGACTGCTTGGCACCAGTGAAATGAACACCCCTTTATCTCGGCTGTAGGAAAGACGATCTTGATGGCTGACCAGGCTGCTGTAAATTTAAATGACACATATTAGTTTATACATTATAAAATTATGTGATGAAGAGCTTTTATAATAAATGAAATTTTACACTTATACCACATTTTTGTTTTGAATGATTGAAAAGGAATTGTGAAAGGAAATACAAATGTAATATCAGCCACATAGTTGTCTCATTGGCACTCATACCACATCTTCCTTTGTATATCTATATTTAAATTCATTGGCGTTTATATCACATTTTGTTGTCTTGTAGTATACTATGTTTTATATAGAACATACCTGACTCAAAGTCCTCTTCGGTAACATGCTCACGCATCTGCTCATCTACAATATCCCCGGCTGACTTGTAGGCATGTCTTGATGCTTCTGTTAAAACCTGAAGAGAGTAAAATACACTGTTTTATTATGATAAACTTTAGCATAATATAGCATACAATATAATACATTGAATTAGTCAATTATTATGGGGATAAGATAAGAACTCCAGGACAAAGAAAAAATGTTAAATTCATTAGTATGTCACAGCATAGTATATATTACATAATACACATTTAAAACTATCTTAAGTTTTAATTTATATGTAAAATGTAAATTTTTATTACCCCAACTCGTATCTTTGTTCTTTTTGTGATCCCTGGATCACTGGCATGGATGTGGTCTGTTGAACCCTGGACGAAGTTGTGGCCTCTCTGCATTACAGTGGCTTTGCACCACACCTTCTTGTTCCTAACACTACACCTCCAGTTGACTGTCTTGGAAGTGGATGACTGCAGGAAGAAAAAAAATAACATTAATTACCTACATTTATTATAAAAGTAAAGAAGTACATTTGGTGTTTGTTAGAGAAATGTTTCATTGACAATCATACCATGTCATCTTATTTCTAAAAAAACTACGTATATAAAAATAATTTGTAACATGAGTTTTTATAAAAGTAAAGAAGTACATTAGGTCGGTCTTTGTTAGAGAAATGTTTCATTGACAATCATACCATGTCATCTTATTTCTAAAAAAACTACGTATATAAAAATAATTTGTAACATGAGTTTTTATAAAAGTAAAGAAGTACATTAGGTCGGTCTTTGTTAGAGAAATGTTTCATTGACAATCATACCATGTCATCATATTTCTATAAACCAAAAAAAATAATACATATATAAATAATTTATGACATTTTTGAATTTATAAAATCATATATTATACATTTCTTTATATAAATTATAATTATACCTTAACTGTATACGAAAACCCGTCACTGCTGACTAGCTTCTTGGCTCTTTTCATTGTACCGTTCTCGACTACCTCGAACGTTACCGGTATGTCTTCTACAAAAGAGTCGGACAGCTCTGGATCTTCAATATCACTGAAAAATAAATTACATTAGTAACTTTACCACATTTAGTTATAAATTCGAGACATTCTCTTGATGGCTTTAACAGTCTCATCACATACAAGCATAAAAAAGATTTAAAACATTTTTTTCACACCTTTATAAGTTGGGTCTATAAGTCACTTTAAAATCATAAAACGTAGAAGACCATACAAGATCGATTTAGTAAATGTTTATTTGAATGCATAATAAATTAATATTTATAATTAAAAACTGGAAATATTCAGATTGACCATGAAGTAACCTTTTTATAATCACCCATAAATAAAAGTTTTACAATATAAACCAGTTGAAATTATTAAATACTTCTTTTGCTTGAAAATAACATTATTAACTTTAAAATAATGTAATAATTATAATTACCTCTCAACAACTGGATTTTCTTCTGCTACCTCAAGTGTAATGTCAAAAGAGTGGTCTGGAAGCGTATCGTCAAGTGGTTGTGGAGATGCTGGTGGTGGTGATGGTGGTGCTGGATGTGGAGAAGCTGGTTGTGGTGATGGTGGGGGTGATGGTGGTGCTGGCGATGGTGGGGGTGAGGGTGGTGCTGGTGATGGTGGTGCTTCTAATACTTCTGGAGCCTAAACGAAAAAGATATGTATAAAAGTGGTGAAACAAAATATAATTGTGTATTTTTGCACAAAAGAAAAAGTAAAGCAAAACGTCAAATATAATATTATATTATATGTAAAAATATATAAATTCACATTAATATTTGAAACATTGTTTGATAATTGGCAATCACATAAACTAATTAAAGGATTAACACCTCCGTAATTTGTTTATTTTGCATTAAACAGAGACACGCGCCCAATGATTGGATTAATATGTTTTATGATCGGTCTTTTAAAGGTAATCATACATTATCATAAATAACGGTTTGAGAACTTTGGCATAACAGCACTTTATATTCGGACTAATAGTCAACAACAAAAAATGAAACATTTATGTTGAATACAATTTGTTTTCTAATAAAAAATAATAAAGAACCGATAAGAAATTAAACAATTCTGTCGAACACACAACATTTAAAGAAATAATACAATAACGTATATGTACCTCAACCTCCATATCTTGTGGTATGTGGACACATTCTACACAGTGGAAAATGATGTCGACTTCTTCATTGACCATCAGGCGGTAATCAGTAATTGATATACCTGAAATAACAATAAACTAAAATATAACATATATTTCTTTATAGTCAAGTAATTTTAATACACTGATAAAAAGATTAAAGGCCTTAGTGAGGTGACCTATAGTTGTTAATTTTTGTATCATTTGGACTCTGATGGATAGTTTTCTCATTGGGAATCATACCGCAGTCATACCACACCTTCTTTTTATATCTATCAATTGATACCTATTGTCCATTTGTTGGACAATGGTGTAATGCAAATAACACTTAATAAAGATTTAATTCTTATCATGTAAAGGTCGTAACCCAAATTAAAGTAAATCAAAGTGTATCAAATATGACAGAAAGTACGAAATATGTTTCAAAGGCAAAACCTAAATTAATAATAAATTTGTAAATACCTGTATTGCAAAGCCTGTGTTGCCATTTATCACAATCTTCACATTGGAGAGCATGTTGTCTTGGTCGGACTTGCTGGTCACATAGCACACAGGGGTACGACATGATGAACAGCAATTTCCAAAATGAGTGCCACCGACATTTCTGGTTACTTTTATAAAGCAAGGTCGGTACATCAAAAAGACTGCTCAAACAGCTTGTATTTTTACAAGAATTTCACTACCAAATGTATGTTTTCACTCCGCTTGAACTCAGCTTGGGAGTTGTGTTTTTATAGTGATCTTGAATTGTATTTCCTTTACAATTTCTTGACAAAAGCATAATTAATACTTGTGTTCATCAAAGAAGTAATAATAAGCAATCAACAATCTTCTTAAATTTCCAACTTAATCATTACTTGATTACAGCTGATTACCTTGTTTTATATTTCAAAACTGAACTCATTGTTTTAATTATGACAGAAATTAGTTCCCATTCGGATATAGTCATTAATATTTATTCATTTTGTTCTATTTGCTACACAAGATATCAAACAATCATCTAGAAAACAATAAGATATTTTAATATTTTATTAGATTAAACACATTCATTTACGATAAATATATAATGAGTAAACAAATGATATAACAAAAATTAAGATGAAAAATAATGTAAAAACAGTATAGTTTATTTAAAAGTTATAATAACCATGTATAAGTATCAAAATAATTCATCTATAACATCTAAAAAAAAAAAAAAAAACCATGGACGATACGTCTTTTCAAAGTATGGCCGTTTTTGTACTAGGGCCGTTTCATCTTTTCGGGGTATGGCCGTTTCATCCTATGGCCGTCATGGTAGTATGGCCGTTACGTCTTGCATCGTTTTACTTTAGGGGTCCCAACCCATAAAGAGCTATACTAAACTATTAACCCCAAACCTTACCCCAACCCATACCAAAACCTTACACTAGCCCTAACCCTAAAACCTATAACCCTAACCTATAAACATCCCCTAACCTAACCATAACCATGAATGAAACTTAACTCTAAAGTATAGGAACCCTTAGAGTAAAGGAAGGCTGATTAAGGGTATCCAATTGCCAATGGTACCATCGATATATTTTCACAATATGCTTTAAGTTTATAATGCCAAATGAATATATACTGTAGTGCCAAAAACTCAATCTGAAGAAATTATAAAATAGACCAGTGGCGGAGTCAGAACTTTTCTGACTGACTGACCTAAAAGACATATATTATAGGACTAGACAAGAATTAGGCAACATCCATCTAGAATGTACTGATTTCCAATCCTCATTCATTTAGAAACTACGATATCTATTTTTCTTTGAACCCTCTGGTTTGTCGTTAGAAGTGTATATTCTTACCAAACCGATCCAATGAATAATATAGTTCAAGTGATTTGTTTACATATATACATTAATTACATGTATTTCCCGCGGTTTTTAAAAATACAATAGTATTCAAAACCAAATACGGATTAGTACTGCTAAATATCCGTTAAAAATACACTTCACCGTATCCTGAATTAAACATAAAGTAAAAAAAGATTTCCCGTAAAAAAAAAATGTTTAACATAATCAACAGTTTACGAACAGGTTATTCCAAATTAAATTCATACCAATTTATAATAAACCAGCACATCAACTCTGAAACTTGTGATCACTGCAAACAAAAAGAAATGTACAACACTACAAAGTTGAATGTGATCTGTATTCAAATGCTACGAGACACATTATTTCATCAAACCTACTTCGTAACAGGACACATTCCAACAGATTTAGACAATTTATTAACAATCAATTTGATAAATGCAGAAAATATCACTTATCTAGTTATTAGCGGAGTACACAGAGGATAATTTAATACAAATTTATTTTTTTATTTTTTTATTTGTATATGTCATTTCAATTACCTGATTAACCAATTTTCTTCTTTTTTTAAATTTTTCTTTAGGGGGCTACCATTTGATTTTTATGGGGGGGGGCTAGGATGAAAAATTTTGTCCTGCATTTTTTTTTTGTTGTAATCTCTGTCCTGCCTTTTTCATGTTTTTATTTTTCACTCTATTTGGTCCTGCCTTTTTTTTTTTATTAGTTTATCCTGATTTTTTTTTACCTAAATTGTCATCCTGCCTTTTTTTTTGCAAAGTGTCTCATCCTGTCTTTTTTTTTACTCAAAATTTATTTATTGAAGACTACACCGACCGTACACGTGGGCCGGATGGGTAGCAAACTTGTGAAAGTGACCAATAAAGCCAATCATCTATTGTCTTATAGTATTGAAGTAAATCAGTGTCTTCTTTCATTTTCATTCTTAAAACTAGGATAAAAAGTAGGGAGATGGGAGGGGGACAAAAACGTATACGCTATTTTTTTCTTTCAGTATGAGTCGCCGATTTTCAACAAGTATGTTTGATATAAGACAGTTGAAAGGGGCATACACTGTCAAATTTATGTTCACTGATTTGAGTCATTTGACTCGAATGTAATTTCTAATTTTATCTATTTACTGTCACATATATCTATAATACTAAAATTACGAGGTCCAATTTGTCAGCCGTCATCACGTAAAAACAACGAATCAAAGAATTCAACTTTATATATAACTAATTTAGTACAAAGGTGTAGATTAACTTGAAATTACACCACTCCAGGGTACCGTTTCACAAAGCCTTCGTAAGTCTACGTGTCATCGTAAGTCCATCGTAAATAAATCGTAGGATTTACAGCCGTTTCACAAAGCCGTCGTAAGTTAAGATTATCGTAAATAAAGCGTAAATCCTGGCGTAACTTACTACAGCTATACCCAGTCGTAACTCCATCATAGTTTTTCTACGAAAATAAATTAATCCATCTAACATGGCTGCAGCGTTCTTTATTCTTCGTCAAGCACAGGGGCTTGTTTAGTGGGTCAGACGAGGTTTTACTGTCATTGGCGATCGCTATCCTATATATATTCAATTCAATTCAATTCAATTCAAAGTTTTATTGCCATATAAACTAGGCACTGGCTACGGTTACATGGAAATGTAACAATAATAAAAATATTATTGTTACATTGGAGACTAATTGCCGGAATGCATGGTTGGGTAAGGACCTGACTAATTACGAATGTAACAATAACTATTGAGGATACGGTTACATTGCGTTATTGTTACATGAAAAACAGCAATGTTCGATGGGACTAGTAATATGTACTAAATAATAAAAGTTTAAGACATTTATTTTATATTTACAATACATACAATTATAAATACAATTTCTTTATTTTTTTATTTTTTTATTTACAATGACAGTTTCTACAAATGTATCCAGTAAGTGGTTTTTTAAAGCATGTTTAAGTCCTACACATTTTTGATGATCTTTGATCAACTAACTTACGTCCTCCATGGATACATGTATACAGAAGTTCCCAGTATTTAAGTTCACAGTTAACAAACTTTTGCTTTTGATGTATATTTTTTTAGAACTGCGTTTGTATAGCTGTGTCAAAGATTTGTATAGTAAGAAGGCTTCTTACTATACAAATCCTTGGCTGTGTGAAGTTTGTGTCTTGGTATTGTTTCAGTTTCGTTTCAAACGCATCCCAAGTTTTAAATTTTTCACCCTAAATAAAATTGGTAATAGGAATCTCTTCATCCATTGCTAAAAGCTTAAGTATAATGACAGTAATAAGAGTATGTGTGCAGTTGTATACTTAAAAAGTGAAACCATTGATCTATAGTTTTCGCCTTTGGGGCACTCCTAATCTTGAGTAGTATATTTAAGAACATCAAAACCATTAATACATAAAACTATTTAAACACCATTTGTTGAATAATATTTTTTTTTTTTTTCATTATTACCAGTATTATTCAGTACATATGAAAGAATTAAGCAATACAACTATAGAAGATTTAAGTTTAAATCTAGCGTACGTACATTTTCATGTAACAGTAACTCAATGTAACCGTAGCCTCAATAATTATTGTTACATTCGTAATTTATCAGTTCCTTACCCAACTTTGCATTCCGGCAATTAGACTCCAATGTAACAATAATATTTTTATTATTGTTACATTTCCATGTAACCGTAGCCAGTGCCTATAAACTATACAGTTTGTGACATATAACAACAACAAAAACAAATAAAGACAATAACTAAGTAACTCAATATATATACACAAATTCAGGTAAATATTAAAGGGTCCCCTGTCCTCAGTTCCATTGACTTTTTTATAAAGGATCCTAGTTTATTCACTTGTGTTGGTGTTGATGGGTTAAGTATATATATAACTTTGTCATTGTCAGTGAGATTAGCAAATGAATTACTTTCTCTGTTAATGCAATTAAAATATGTTAATCTAATATTTGAATTATGAGAACAATTTATAGGATAGCGATCGCCATTGACAGTAAAAGGCTAGCCCCTGTGTGTCAAGATGCCTCAAATGTTAGAAGACGAAGAAGAATCGTCAATATTATAGAACTACACTTGAAATCTTCAAAGTTCTTCGTTTGATTATTTGTATATTCAAGCAACTAACTTAATGCAAATCTAAGGTATTAATCATTGTTTATTAATCTTATTTCCTACCGGCGTACGTCTTCACAATTTAATAAATAGGCTTTCT
Organism: Mytilus edulis; assembly: GCA_019925275.1. NCBI lineage: Eukaryota > Metazoa > Mollusca > Bivalvia > Mytilida > Mytilidae > Mytilus > Mytilus edulis. The sequence continues at coordinate 71,038,709 of CM034360.1, forward strand.
ATCACGTCCGCGTTCTGAAATCTATTTTATAATTATATCACTACAGGCACAGTGGTAATCGATAAAACGTTTAAAGAAGGATGCTTTATTCCCATTTTTAAAGTTATGTGTACAATATAAATCTGAAATCAGTGTTTCACAGTCAAACCAGATAATAATTATTTTTTTTGTAATTTCGGCCAAAAAAGAAATGTATTTTAATAAGAATATCGAAATAAATATCTGACTGTAATTAGTTTCGTGGTTAATGGAACTTATTGCAACTATTTAGATATATATGCCTTTCGAGTGACTATTTTTGAATCGAATTTAATGTGATCACATATACCAAAACTAATAGGGGTAAGCTGCAGATCAATAAGACTTTGTGTAGATGCGACATGTCTTCAAAAATTAATACAGTAGACAGGGGCGGATCCAGGATTTCCGATTAGGGGGGGGGGGGTGCAAAGTTTTATACTCGCCATTAGGGGGGGGGGTGCAAAGTTTTATACTCGCCGAGTATAAAACTTTGCACCCCCCCCCCCTAATCGGAAATCCTGGATCCGCCCCTGTCTACTGTATTAATTTTTGAAGACATGTCGCATCTACACAAAGTCTTATTGATCTGCAGCTTACCCCTATTAGTTTTGGTATATGTGATCACATTAAATTCGATTCAAAAATAGTCACTCGAGGCGAAAAAAAATTTGAGGTAAAATTATTGAAATATTCTTCTAAAGGGGTGCAATGTAGGTATTTCGAACTATTGTGAGGTAAAATTAGCGAGAAATGTTAAAAAGTTTCAAGCAGAAACCGCCTAAATCTACCCTGCCAACAATCTACAATCACTAAAGACTGACTTATGGATGGACGGACAGAGGTAAAACAATATGTTCCTGTTCCGCGAAGAACCTTAGAGTTATGATGGCAAAATCTCCTACAAATTAGAAAAATCTACAACAATTTTCAAACACCCCTTACTAACACACTAAGATATTCATATTGCACATATGAGTTTATAAAGCTACAGTTATAAAGCTGCAGCCCAAAAAACAGAAGATCATGCGAACATTTTATTTTGATTTTATATTCCAATGCAAGCCAATCTAAAACCAAGACACCAGCACTTGTTGTAAAATTATCTGTATAGCAATACCAGGTAATACATATCTCAACTTATCATTGAAAGACATGGTGCTGGTAGTTGTCTAAGCCAATTGTACATGGTTTCAATAATGTGAAATGAAACCGTTTCACTAAAAAAATACTCTAACACTCTATTACATCAGCTTGCATACGACGATGGCAATGTAAAGAGTTGAGATAGACAGCTCACCTTGACCAATACTAGTATTAGATTTTGCAAACAAAAATTTCTACTTTTCTCAGTGATTTTTATGCCCCACCTACGATAGTAGAGGGGCATTATGTTTTCTGGTCTGTGCGTCCGTTCGTCTGTCTGTTCGTTCGTCAGTCCGTCTGTTCGTTCGTCCGTCTGTCCCGCTTCAGGTTAAAGTTTTTGGTCAAGGTAGTTTTTGATGAAGTTGAAGTCCAATTAACTTGAAACTTAGTACACATGTTCCTTATGATATGATCTTTCTAATTTTAAAGCCAAATTAAACTTTTGACCCCAATTTCTCGGTCCACTGAACATAGAAAATGAAAGTGCATGTTTCAGGTTAAAGTTTTTGGTCAAGGTAGTTTTTGATGAAGTTGAAGTCCAATCAACTTGAAACTTAGTACACATGTTCCCTATGATATTATCTTTCTAATTTTAATGCCTAATTATATTTTTTATCCAATTTCATGGTCCATTGAACATGGAAAATGATAGTGCGAGTGGGGCATCCGTGTACTTTGGACACATTCTTGTTAATTGTTCTTTCATAGTATCTGTTTTTACTTTTTTTTAATTTTCGGAGGTCGTATCAGACTTTATATTTACTGTGTTCACCACAAACCATTAAAATCAGAATGAGATGCATTTACGTAGTTATGTTTATTTTCTGGGGATCCCATGCATTTAATACAGTACATAATTCGGAAAACTTTCAGGTTGCAAGTAAAAAATATATAAAGACATAGAGAAACAAATTATAAACTAACATTTCGCTTGAAACAGTATTTCTATATATCTTTCATTAAGGACATTACATGTAAGAAAGAATCTCACATAGACAGCTCCGCTTTTGACACATTTCTTTGAAGTATATAATATTTATAGAACTTGAATAAATCGTAGGTCAGTTAATTAGTTATCACGTTGATTCTATTAAACTGACTGTTTTATATACTTTGAATTGTTCAAAAAGATGGAATGGTCTCTTCTGATACTTAAAAAAGTTTGAAGACAACCCATGCTTTGCAAATTTTAGGGGGGCGCACGCCCGCCACGCCCCCGTCTAAATCCGCCCATGATTCTAAGGTCCTAACAATTGCACTTGAACTAATGTGGAAAGCCGAACGGTGACCAACATTTGTTAACATTCTTTGCCATTGTAATACTAAAATTTATGATAAAAGGGATGATTTTTCATTTCCTATCGTTAATTATCCGTTTTTAGATGGTGACGTTCCCTTGTCACCATCTTATGGTGTTTATATATCTCAACTTGTACGATTCGCTCGTGTATGTAACAATGTTTTAGATTTTAACGAGAGAAATTTATGTATTACTGAAAAATTATTACACCAGGGTTTTCGATATCACAAACTAGTCAAAACATTTACTAAATTTTATCATCGGTATAAAGACATCATTCGTAAATATAGCTCAACATGCAGACTTCTAATACGTTCAGGTATTTCACATCCAATTTTTTATGGTAATATTCTTTATAAAGCACAAAGGTGTCAGTATTCACCTCAGAAACTTACAAAACCTTTGAATAGACTTATTAAGAAGGGATATAATTACGATACTGTTGTCAAGTCATTAAAGATTGCATATTTTGGCGTTAATATTGAGTCACTGATAAGGTCTTTGCATCGGAACTAAACACATTTATTCTAAAAACAGTTGTTGGCATGACACGGGTTATGTTCTTCTCATATATGTTATGATGGTATGATACTAAACCCCTAACGGGACGGATTGTGCCTGATGTTCATATGATGAAATCATAATCTTTCAGTCAGTTTAATTGAAGTCTGGAGCTGGCATGTCAGTTAACTGCTAGTAGTCTGTTGTTATTTATGTATTATTGTCATTTTGTTTATTTTCTTTGGTTACATCTTCTGACATCAGACTCGGATTTCTCTTGAACTGAATTTTAATGTGCGTATTGTTATGCGTTTACTTTACTACATTGGTTAGAGGTATAGGGGGAGGGTTGAGATCTCACAAACATGTTTAACCCCGCCGCATTTTTGCGCCTGTCCCAAGTCAGGAGCCTCTGGCCTTTGTTAGTCTTGTATTATTTTAATTTTAGTTTCTTGTGTACAATTTGGAAATTAGTATGGCGTTCATTATCACTGGACTAGTATATATTTGTTTAGGGGCCAGCTGAAGGACGCCTCCGGGTGCGGGAATTTCTCGCTTCATTGAAGACCTGTTGGTGACCCTCTGCTGTTGTTTTTTATTTGGTCGGGTTGTTGTCTCTTTGACACATTCCCCATTTCCATTCTCAATTTTACCTTGATCGAATCATTTGTATGTATTATTTACATATCAATTGTTCACGAGATTTTAAAATCTCTTGCAAAGCCGAAGTCTGATTATTTGAATGACCTTTTAAAGTTGGATATAAATAAAAGTAGACACGAAGTAAACGTTGTAAAATAAGTTTAACAATATCTTGATATCATAGATTATTTTCTCGAAACCAAATTCGACGAATGACAAAAACTTACGACAACAAAAAAAGATATGAGCTAAGAGAAAAACCACACACGACTTTCGAATTTATAAGCTAGTGAATATGTGGGTAGATTTGTTCTGTTTCTTTTTTTATAATTTTTATTTTCATTTTACCTTTATTGTACTTTCACTTTCACTTTAAAGTTACTTTTACTTTCTTGTTGTTGATTTCATGTTTCCTTTTATGAATTGTGAACTATAATGATATTGGACCAATGTTAAACTTGATCGAGCTATAGCTTTACCATCTGTTTTGGCAAACAACTATGCAAGTAAATTATTTATGAGTAAGGTTTGTATTGTAAATGTGCAATTCATTTTTGATACAAATTAGTTAATCATATGAATCACTAAACTTTGCAAGCACGTTTTGCGTATATCATGTATATTGCCCATGTTTAATACCGGGGACACATTGACTGTAGCGATGACAAATGCAGTGGTTACATCATAAATCTGGACAGTATTTGAGATTTTTCATTAAAAAGAACACAAAAAGCATATTTCCATGTTTTACAATATAAACATATTTATGACAGATAAGCTTATCTCACAGATAGTGTATCAACTCATTTTGTTACGTCATAAAGAAATGCGTGTTTGCATTGGTTTGCAATAAGTAACTTGTTACTTTTTTTATCGAAGCACAACGCTTGTGGGTCTTTAATACCATCTTTCTGTGACAGCAACACCCTGTGCTTGGTTCCATCTGGTGAAATAACGACGACATTGTTAGATCCATAGCTCGATACATAAACACGTCCATAATTGTCCACTGTTATACCTCGAGCCTTTGTAAGAATATTTTTCTGCTCTAATTTCCATTTCAATGTCCCTTGGAGATCACAGCATGATACTGTATCATCATAGTTTATAAAGTAAAGATTATCTGACCACATGACAATGCTGCTATATGAAGACAATGTAACGTTAACTAGCTGTGTTATAGAGTCGTCATCTAAACCTACAACACATAATCCACGACTGCCTCCATTATAGAACAATTTCCCATCTTTGTGAACAATTCCATAAATCTCTGATCCAACTTTAATAGATTTCTCAGCTTTTCTATTTTTCATATTAATAATTGTAATGCAAGTGGGGTGATGACCAGATGCTACAGCGAGTTTTTGGCTTTCTTCAATATAGTATATATGCGAAGTACGCGATCCAGGATTCAATGTAAAATCTAAAGAACCGTTGGTTTTCAGGACGTAAATTTGTTCACTATTGTAACATGAGAAAATCATCCTGCCATCATGCAAGCAGCAACTTGTGATATCAATTCCTATTGTCTTCACGGTCTGTTTTAAAGTAAGTGTTATATCATCAATGGTAGGAACATGTGTATTTGGCAGCATTATCTGGGCTTGTTGGTTTTTCCTGCTTGTTAATATTGCTTCACCTACCGTCGTATCTAGTATTATGGTTCCCATCTTCTTGATTTGGTTAGATAAAATCTCTAAAGCATTTTCAATTTTCCAAGAAATAGATGCATTGTTCAATTTCTCTTCCTTTATCAACGATTCCATAAATTGTTCGTTGTTACTGACATCTCGTTGGATGTGCTTCAAAGCCTGAAACGTCTGGAGGTCTGATGCATGCTGTTTTACTTTATCTAAAATAGTTTGACTTTTGATAATTTCTCTTTCTTTCTCTTCTATTAATGATATTATGTTTGTGATGATTTTGTTTTCATTTTCCTCAACGTCATACAACTCTTTTATCAAATTTTCCTGTAGCCTATCAAGATGATTGTTAATCAGGCTCCTTGTCTGCTGAACTTCTTTTTCTATGTTTGTCCTGTTCTCTCGTAAACTTTTGATGTTTTCTTGTCGATCTTTTCTTATTCTCTGTAAATTTTCTGAAAGTTCTGTCAACATTTGTTCCATCTCTAAGAATGCACTTGAAGATTTTACATCCTTAATGACGTCATCTATCGCGTTTAAATCTTTGCAATCGTTATGTGTTTCAACGACACATCGACTACAACATGGACTATCATGCTTCTTACAAAATATAACGTATTTTTCATCGTGTTCTGAACATGTGTTGGTGATTTTCAATATATCAGAAGGTAAATTCTGGTAATCGGATTGTAGAACAACACTATGAATTCTAGTCGCCTTCGAAGCAGCATGATGCTCTCTACATCCCTCACAAAGTCCTTCGTCGCATTCTGAACACCAGACCACTGAAGGTTTGTTGATGTGACGGTATTCACATACTCCACACACAGTCAGATTACTCGACATACTACAAAAAAAGAAAATTTAAAAAGTACAAAATTGCTTTTTAAAAAGTCTGTCTTAGGTTAGCATGGTTAGACAAAGGAGTAGGTCCGGTAAGGACCGATTTTGGCCTCAAATTTCAGGTTCATCTGACGAAAGATTTTGACCACTTTTTAAACACTTAAGTGTCTATTTCATTTGAATCAATTAGTGTATGTGAAAGATTTTAACTGATTTAGTCATTAAACTCGATCTGATTCAAGCTCAAATATCAAAAATCTACTAAATATGCCGAAAAATGTCACTTTTCTGATGTTTTTTGTCAAAAATGAAAGTGGCCGCATCCGTGTTCATCCTTAACCTTTATATATGTTATGTCTTATCATAAAATACAACTTACATTTCAATATTAAGGATGAACACGAATGCGGCCACTTTCGTTTAACCCGAAAACCGTCTACGTTTTAACTTAAATGATGGAATTGTGAAGATTTCAGTAATTTAGCACGACTTAATGGTGCTAGTACCCGATATATGTGCATTGTATTGTCAAAAACAGCCCATATTTATGTAGCAGAAGCATTCTACTGTCCAATAAATAACTAAAAGTTTACATTTTAACAATTTTGTAAAACTGCTATATTTTGGGGCCAAAAAGAGGTCTTACCGGACCTACTCCTTTTTAGATATGATTTTAATCCATTCTAATAAATATTCAACGGATGCTGGATATACAGATTCATCGTGTTTCATAAAAGGACCGATTAACATTATTTAAGTAAATGCAAATTAAAGTTCTATGAAATTTTGTTTGTGCAAGTCACGTAAGCAAACTATTGCCACAAAATGGGCGAACAAACAGAAACTGCCAACTAGAAAATTAATGTGGCGGGCGTTAAATCATTATTACTGAAAATCGTCATTTTATTTCTAGATCAGAAGTTCCTGCTTCAACTATTTGTAACAATATTTAAAAAAGTATGAGAAGACAAGAAAACAAAGTTAGGTTGACAAGATAAATCTGTAACATGGAACTGTACTTTTCAAGTGCCATGCTACAAATATTTTTTACCTTTGGTACAAGTAAAAATTTGTTCGTATCATCATGGGCTTAAACTGAGGACGGGTCAAAGATCAACAAAAGTACATTAAAAAGACAGGTCAAAGGACATATAAGAAGCCTTTGACTAGGTATAGAAATATGCTTAGACTACTCCGGTTCAAGTAGTAACGTCCTTGTTTATGAGGAAACTCCATTTGGCCGTGCAGTGTTCACTAGAGTGTCTATAAATACACTGGCAACTGAAGGAGCTATATCGCGTGTAAGGCGACTGTTAAGGTCTCGGCATGTTATCGTGCCCTTATAAAAACTCTCTTGAAGAATTATAGGTGGCATGTTACACCACTTAATCTGTCACTTTATCCCTCTTCCAAACTGTGTACGTGACATTTCAAATGTCCTGTCATTGATAGCGATAAGCCGACCTTGAACATGTTGAAGAACCTATCTACTGTACAGTAGTTATGAGCCCTTCCACTTTTACATGGTCAAGCACCACAATACTCAAGTATATAATTTATTCATGACTTGTTTTATTTTTATTTTTGAGGCTTTACCTTGAATGTTTTTGAAGAAATTCGTTTTTGGGTAAAAAGTGGTAGGAGATACAAAGGGTTCAATCAGTGTCTATATATATACAAAGTATTTATTATTGTCAACATAGTTGTGGACATACTTGTCTGTACTCCAAATAACATTGGTGGTTTTAACAAATGTCTAATTTTCATTTAGAATAAGATAAAAGAAGAACGAATTTATTTGTTCGTGCTTTTTATTTACACACCCAATGTTTGGATATTTCAACCTTACATGGGAGGCGAAAACATGAAAAACGAAAGTAGAATTTAAAGTCATTAATTTAATTGACTTGCAATGAATATGAAAATTAAAACATGTAATAATAGATTCTATTCGCTAGAAATAAATCAAATAATCAAGCATGTCATTGTTAGTGTTCAAATCATTGCTTTACCTGAGATCCAGAAAATGTCTATCACCTGATCCAATGTAGGTATTTGCACACGTGACCACCACGTCATTCTCATAAGTATAATATCGCGGTTAAATTCAAAACAATATCTTAAGTAAATCTCACGAGATGTGACGAGAACCCTCATTCTGGTCGCAGTTACCGGCCTAGCTGGACGTGTTCTATTTTCTCTCATAGAAGCCAGTGTTTTCCACTTTGTAGTGTTGCAGTGGCAACTCTAGGTTTAGGTTGGTAATTTAATTTTTTATTTTGGTACAACAGTTAGGAGGTCTAGCCGGAAACTGTTTGGGATAATGTTAATGTAACTTGTTTGCCGTTTGAACGGTGTGTTTTTGTAGCTTTTATAGTTGGTCTGCCACGTGCGACTTTAAATGTTAAATATGGTATCTTTTACTATTTTGTGAACGGACTAGAATATTAAAAGGTTATTATTTACTGAATTCAGGTTATTTGGTAACTTAATTATTCGAGTTGACCTTTTTTGGTGGTAAAATTAGTGCGTTGCTGCACATTGTGAGATTTGAAATTCATGTGGTTTTATCTTTGGAGAAGGTAGACGGACATTTTGAAAGATTTGGCTTGTTTGCTTGTTTTAATTTTTAATTTCTAACAGTTGGAAATATTAGCAATTTTTTAACGACCGTTGAGGTTGCAGCCCGTATGGTATTTGGGCGTATTGTGATTAGACGTATATATGTGTGTAGTGTTACACGTGTGTAGTGTTATTTTGTCGGCAGCATGGTCTGCCTACAATATTTGTCGAGGATTGGGAAAATTGTAAGTTATAGTTGAGAGGCTATTTGACTCCACACATAAGACTTTGTTTTACAGTTCTACTGTAGGTTCGTTTAATTTTTCAAAAGGCCTTTTTAAAAACAGGTGTATTTTCTTTGGAAATTATATTTAAATGCTGATTTATTTATGTTTGGTAATTTTCTATTTTAGTATTTAATTATGGCTGATCCACCACAGACGTCAGTGCAGGTGTTAAAGCACAAACATTCCATGTTGGGGGAGAGTTTGCTACCAGTTATTGCCAAATTGAAGGCCTGGGACCCTGATGCGAATTCTGGGGAGCTGTGTAGACTCAAGAAGGGACACCCATTGGAGGAGTATAGCCTGGTGCAGCTACGCACAGAGTTTGAGAGATTGACGGGGGAGTCGGTGAAGGATATATTTGCCATTGTGGGAATTGATGAAAATTTGAAATCAGTTAGACAGTTGGTGCACCTCACCATCCTTCAGGCCAACTTGGTTGGCATGCCCAAGGGCCAGGCTTTGCAAAACGATTTGCAGGTGGGAGCTGATAATCAACAAGCACCCAGAACTACAGGTACTTTCATTTGTCAGGTGGTGTTCATGTAAATACCACAGTTTTTCTTGCAGTTTGGTCATTTAACCTTTTATTTTATTTTTAAACATTACTTTAGTTTTTGAACGTGCATGTTTTTGTAAATTGTTCTAGTATTTTTCTTTGTGCAGGTCTTAATTGAAGAGTAAACTTTTTGACTTGAATATGTTTTATTTCAAATGTACTTTTCATTAAAGAACATGTAATTGTACTGCAATTTTTGGATATCGGATCAAGCTATAATATTGGTATTTTGAATTTGTCTCCTTTGGTGTTTTGCTTTTTTATGTGTAAAAAAGTCCACATTTGAGGTACTTTAACCTTCGTGTACTTGTATGTTATATTTTTATTTTAGTGACACAGAGTTCTGGTGCTTCTGGCATGTCTGGGGCTAATGTTGATATATCCAGTAGAAGTAAAGATACTCAGAATCTACAGGTAACTTTGAGTAGTTTAAAGCAGGAAGTAGATGCTCTTAAGACAAAGAGATTAGATATGCAAGTGGACGAGGCTTTGGCAAATATTAGAACTTTAGCCAGTCGTCCAAAATTAACTGCACCACATGTTCTTTTGGCCGCAATTGAGACTTTAGTGGATATTGCACTTACGACAAATCACAAAGAAGCAGCTATGTTTTCTAAGGCTTTCTCAACCTGTAAGAAATATGAAGACAATGAAGAGTTTTGCAGTTTAGTTTTAAAACTTTTTGGGTCGCAGGAGGATAAAAGAATAGCTTCTTTGGTTGCTGATTGGGCAAAATCTAGAAAGTATGAAAGTAGTGATAAAGTAAAGGAAAATACAAGGGGCAAGGTGCAGAATGATAACCCGGTAAATCCATATCCGATGCCAAGCTATCCTGGTTTTGGGATTATCCATCCTTATGGAAATTTTGGCATGCAGATGCCATGCCCGCCGGCATTTCCTATGCCACCTATAGCTGCTTCTCAGGATTTTTCTCCTAGACAGCAATTTTTTCGTGGTGGCAGGGGTAGGAGACAGAAAAGTGTAGGCGCTTGTTTTTATTGCAAAGAGCCGGGACATTTTGTATCTAACTGTCCCAAGATAAAAAAAAAGAGTGACTGAACAATCTGGAAAAAGTATTAACTGTTTATTTGTTGTTTTAGCATGTGTAGACTTTGTTTTGTTTACTTTATTATGGTTTTTTAAACATACTTCAGGTTGTCACATAGAAGTGAAACAACAATTTTTTATATACCTGATTTTCTTGAAGACTTGTGTGTATATACATGTACTGATGTGTAGAATTTTGTGGGTATTCAGGGGAGAAAACTATCGATTATTTTTCTTACAAGTATTTTAAGTTATGACAAGTAGGAAATAACTATGCTGTTTCAATATTTCTAATTTAGGTTACTTATAATTATTTTAGAAATGATAATGTACCTTTTTGATGCCTGACTTTCCTCCTAAAGAGTGCTAATCTCTTAGTGGAATTTTTTATTTCACGTGGGAGGGAGGCTGGGTATCTGTCTCTCTGATAGTTTTTTTTAAATTTTTCTATTTTTCTAGGTGTCTTTTCTAAAAGAAAACAAAAAGTTGAGGTTTGATCCTGATGTTCCAGAATGGGAATTATCTGCTGGTTTTGATCCTGAAAAAGCTCTGGGTCGTGTTTTTTTCAGAATTTTCGTGGGTTAATGCTATCGGAGAGATAACCCAGCCTTCCTCACACATTACATCTGCAGAAGAAGTGGCAAGAGGAGAAAGTTTTGATTTTGATCAACTGGTTTTTAGAGATCCAAATAACTTTTTAGCTGGTAATTTAAGTAATAATTTAGCAGGATGGGAAGAAATTGATACCCCATCTGAGCAATTAGGTTGGATTAAAGATGGGGTAGACATTCACAGTATGTTTAGACATTTTGCTGGGAATTTCAAGGGGAAAAGTTATAACTCCAATATACCACCAACTTCTTATTTCCCAAATGCTTCAAATTGTAAGAATTTTTGTAGAGTTTATAACTGAAACTTTAATGAGTAGAATAGCTAATGGGTCCATTTCTGTGGTAGGAAAGGTTGGGCAGTGTCAACCCCCTTATCTTGTGATGCCCATCACTATAGAGCCTTCCAAGCCACGAATGTGTCATGATGAGCGGTTTTTAAATCTGTGGATTAAAGATCATCCGTTCACTCTTGATACTTTAAAGGATGTGCCTAGAGTTATTTCTGAGAATTCTTATTTATCTTCTTTAGATGACAAGTCTGGCTATGATCACATTTTACTACATCCTCACAGTAAGATGTATTTTGGTTTACAGTTTGGTGGTTGGTTTATGGTTTATAATAGTATTCCATTTGGGTTTAAAGCTAGTGCCTTTATATACCATACTACTGGCCTGGTAGCTATGAGCAATTGTAGATCTTTAGGTGTTCCTGGGTTGCTATACATTGATGATAGATTGGTACCAGAGTGGAAAGGGGACAGTACTGATAAGGCTGACCCATATTATTTGGCCCTTAAAGGTTTATACATAGTCTGTCAAGTTTTAGTGAGACTTGGTTATTTCCTTATATTGACCAAATGTGTTTTAACACCTACAAAGTGTTTAAAATTTTTAGGAATGTTGTGCGATTCCAGGAAAATGGCTTTCATTTTGCCCAAAGAGAAAAAGATATCTTTTTCTGAACTAAGGGAAAAAAATATGGCAAATGATAAAGTAGCACTTAAAACTTTACAAAGGTTTGCTGGGAAGTGTATATCATTTGTACTTGCAATCCCAGGATCAAGACTGTATTCTAGGGAAGTAAATAGGGCAGTTGGAATCGCATTTAAAAACAGCCGGCCGATAAAGATTTATAAGGAATTAAGGGCGGAGATTTCCATGTGGCGTTTTCTGGACAATTGGACGGGTTGTGCCCCCTGGCGCGATGAGAAACATCTTCAGGTTGTTTTGGCGTCGGATGCAACTCCTTGTAAATGGGGATCTTTTTTTGGTTCACCAAGGAAAGACTAAAGAGTTTGGTGATTTCTGGATTCAGGACCAGAATTCTGAGGAAGCTATACATGTTAAAGAGGCTTTTGCTTTACTTAATACTTTGAAGTCTGTCCAATCTCAGTTCATGGATCATCGAGTCGATGCATTCTGTGACAATATGGCAGTAGTCAAGGCGTGGGAGAATCAAGGTGGTCGGGATCCCAGTCTGAATGCCGTATTGAAGGACATTTTTTTATTTCACACATGAATTTAACATAAGTCTTCATGTGCATTTTATTGCTTCTGCTGATAATCCTGCAGATAAAGAATCTAGAAGGATGTCTAAAGCCGATGCAAAATTGTAAGATGATTATTGGAGGTTTGTTGAGGACAAGTTTGGTCCCCACTCCATAGATTTAATGGCTCTTGATTCAAATGTTATGCTTGATTCTAATGGTCAGCCTCTTAAACACTTCACGCCATTTCCCTGTAAGAGTTCTTCTGGGGTAAATATTTTTTCACAGGATATATCAAAAGAGATGAACCCATATGTTTTTCCGCCATTTCATCTTATATTTGCGGTATTTATACATCTACAACAGTGTAAGGTTTCAAGATGTACCATGATAGTGCCTTCAATTCTGCCGAAACCAACTTGGTTTCCAATCATTTGGTTACATGTTGAAAAGTGGGATACTTTAGCAAGGAAAGGGGATTTTAAGGCTCTTCTGTACCCAACTGTAAAGGGATACGCTTTTGACAAAAAGGGTTTAATTTGGGATTTACTTGTCTTAAGGCTTAGTTTTTAAGAGCTATATTTTTTGTTCTTTTAGGCAAACATCCCTAGAATGTGGCTGCCACCTGAACGCTGCAGTGTATGTAATCATGTGAACGACTATGGTTTTAATTTCTGTCAATCATCTGGTCGAGACAATCTAGGACAACAGACTGTACTAGATAATGGAGACGACTATATTGTAGAAAAGCGTTTAGATTACTTAAATCTTATGATTTCCAGTTCAGAATACATGAGAAAAAAGTCTGCTTTAGAAAAACAATTTGAACTGTTTCTAAAATCATTGGGAAAATGCGTTCTGACAGCCACTCCTAGGGATGTTACACGATTTTTTGTTCACAAGGATGGAAAAGGGAAAACCCAGATTCATGATTTGAATTGTAAAAATTTGGGGAAGTTTGGTACTTTCACTTGTAACTGCCCTTGTAGATTAGCAGCTGGCACAGTTAAGTCATATTTAGGACAATTGAAATCAATCTTTGAATTAAGTGGAAGGGGGGATAAATGGTATGATGCCACATCAGGTGGAAATCCTGCTTGTAGTTTGGAGGTGAAAAACTATTTGAAAGCCATTCAGTTAGAACAAGCAAAATCTCATGTGCAGCAAAAACAGGCAAAGCCATTATTTCTAGGGAAGTTGAAATCGGTATGTGAATATTTGGATGCTAGATTACAAAATCCAAGTTTATCTTTAGCTGAGAAGTATGTTGTTTTAAGAGACCAGGCATTCTTTAAATTGCAGTATTTTTCAGGTGATCGTGCTAATGACCTTGGACTTGTCCTTATTCAGGAAGGTAAAAGGTTTCAGGGTAGTTCTGGTATTATATTTTCCCATACTGTTGGGAAAACATTGGGAAATGGTAAGGTTAACGAGTTTTCAGTCTTTAGAATGGAGGATAAGGTTATATGTCCTGTTTTTGCTTTGGAGAGATATATTGAGGGAGCCAAAAATCTTGGGGTGAAGATTGAAACTGGTTATCTTTTTCGTACTTTGAATTTAAATAGAACTATGGTGTTAGATATGCCTGTTTCATCAAGTACAATGAATGATAGGTTGAAAAAATATCTTACAAAGCTTTGTTTGTATGAGGGTGAAACCCCCCATGGGATTCGTGGGGCATGTGCAATAACAATGGCACTATCAGGGATAAACACACATGACGCCATGGAACATATAGGTTGGTCATCAAATAGCTCTTTCAAGAGATATAGCAGAATTTCAAAGATGGTTGGTAGAGGATCAGTTGGCTCTTTGATGATGAATATTGTCCAAAATAATAATCCTGTTGAATCTGTATTTGAGTTTCTAAGTACAACAAAAGATTTTTGAGTTAGACACCATGTTTTTTGGTTTAAATGTGTAGTGTTACGATTTTTGTAATCCTTGGGAGATAACTTCAAAAATTTCAACATCAAGAATTTAATAAAATTTTAACAATTAGAATCTAATAAGATTTTCTATCTATATACTGAGAGAATTTTGTTTTTACAGATGTTTGCTGGTGATTGTTTCCTTAATATTTTCAAGGTCCTTTGTTCGTGTACTAAATTTCTACTTTCTTTTATCATGTTTATGTTTATTTCAAAGGTAAATATTTTGCAACATTAATATGATTTTTTCAATATGTTTATAATCTTTTTATTTTATGTTGGATCATCTTGAAGAACTTTTATAGTACATGATTTTCCCGGTATATTTTACTTTTCCGGAGCATTTCGGTTATTATGGTTATCTTGAAGCTCTGCAGCAAACATCTTTATTATAAAAGTATAATGGAAAAGTTTGAAAATAAAATATTTCATTCTAGAGTGTGATACTTTGATGATTTTATTTATCTCCCTTTGATTATAGTCGGTACATGTTAGTTTATTTTTTGTGATACAATAAGAAAAGTATGTGTTGGGGACTGAATATCATACTGAAATCTACAATGTATCTTTGATATGAATCTTTATTACATGAATGTTAATATTTCATATGCATTTTTGTTTATGCATTTACATGTAGATGTCTACTGTATTTCATGAATAAATTGGTGTTT
The DNA here is from genome assembly GCA_019925275.1 of Mytilus edulis. NCBI lineage: Eukaryota > Metazoa > Mollusca > Bivalvia > Mytilida > Mytilidae > Mytilus > Mytilus edulis. Next base: position 71,053,954 of record CM034360.1, read on the forward strand.
TGTTAATGGTTGTTTCTTTTTAACAATTATAAGTTGTGGGTTGAGTATTGGGTGGATTTGAACTTATAATCCTATAGTCATAGACATTCAAGGGGAGATAGAGAGCAAACATGATGTTTAGTGGGACGTTTTTATCCATCTTCACCCAATACTAACCCCAGGAAACACATGACGTCCTTGCGACGTTATGTATTGGTCGCTGGAAGGTCGTGACTGACGTTACGTAAGTACGACGTTGTTGCAACGTTGTGAGAAAGTTATTTTACGTCACGTCAGATACGACGTAGAACCGACGTCAGGACAACGTTATTACTGTTTTTAATAACGTTTATATTACGTTGTTGCAATGTCATATTGCGACGCATCCGTCACGTATCTGCGACGTTATAGCAACGTCGTCATATTTTTGGTTGTTACAGTATTAAGTTGATTTTTAAGCTATTAAAAAAGAGGAACTATATGTTTTTGTAATCAATAGTACATCATGATAATAAAAAAATAAAAATAAATAATTGCAATATGTACTGTACATCGATCAAATAAATCACGTAATTAAAACGTTGTTGCAACGTAATTTACCGACGTTCCAAAAATATACAATAGCAAGATTTCTTTTTTTATTATGCACTGAATTTAATTTTAATTTGACTTGTTTCTATTGATAGAACTAATAAACGATATTTGATATGAGGCAGGCATTGCCTGTGAAAGGAGACGACGTCTTTTGATTCAAACATTTAAAAAAAAGATACGGAAATACCGTAACGTTTCCGATTTTGGTTCGTTGTTAGGGCTTTTAGTTGTGACGCTATTTAAGTGATGACGTAATATTCAAAGTCAACGCCATTCACCAAGCCACCACTTAGTTTCAATGTAAGTACATTTATCTGTATTCTTTATAACTGTTGTTTTATCTTTTTACTTTTTATAGAGTTTCTATTATAAAGGAACAGAATGATGTTCCTGTAAAATTTTGACGTCATAAAACAATATATCTGACGCCACGATGGAAAAGTTATTGTCCAAAGTTGTTGCAAGCGGCGGGTAAAATACAGGATTTGGTGTTTAGAGCATGAAACTTACGTCCATCTAATTGTAATAATAACAATTTGTAATACTAAAAATAAAGATTGTGATAATGGTGCCATTGGTGGTCTAAATGTAAACCATATGATCCAATAACATGTACTGGACCATATGCGTTTACTCATAGTCATACGGTCCGCCCGCCACGTATGGTCGGACCGTACGAGTCTACAACGTATAACTAAACGGTTCGGACCGTACTCGTGCGGTCCAAATACTCATATGGTCTGGAACATATATATATATATGTCAAATTTGTAAATGTAAAACGTAGATTTACTGATCATAATTTTCAATGATATTTTTATATATATATTTTGGCAGTGGCTATTTTGCCGGTGAAACAGTAGTTATGATCTGATTAAAATATCTCGATTAAAAGCTAGCTTAGTATAAAAATACTGTGAATTTGTTATTTTTACGTGGTTTTTTGTGAGGTTTAAAAAGATAAATCAGTCATTGTCATAATGTAGAAATTAATAATAAAAAATAAGGAGCTATGCATTTTTAAATTTGATAAATGATAAATCATTATGTCATCTTACAAAATCAATGATATACTACAGTCATGGACTGGTGATGGCACAAAAGTGAGTTTTCACTCAATAAATGTCCTATCATTTCAACTAAAATCGGTATTTTTCAAAAAAATATTACCAAGTCCTGTATTAGCAATTTTTTTTTAAATAGATACTAAAAGATGTAAAAATGTCTGAAGTTTGATTGTTTATTTAGTCATAATTTTCATGAGTTTCGTTTTCATCATTTGATGAGTTAAACACAAATGCAAATTTTAACGATTATGAATTGGTTAGAATAATAGCAAACTTTTCAAGAATTTTTTTTCTTTGTGTCCATCTCGGCACAGGCAAAAAATTAAAATGAGCATGAATAATATTATAAGCAAATAAACAATAAAACTTCAGACATTTCCGCATCTTTTGGTATCTATATTATGAAAATTGCTCATACAGTTACTTCGTAATATTTTTTTTGAAAAATATCGGTTTTAGTTGAAATGATAGGACTTTTTTTTTACTCATACTGGTAACTGACTTTTGTCCAATGACTGTAGCCTGCTCTTCAAAATCATAAATATTTAATGAAAATCCCGAATTTGTCTTTGAAATCGGGGAACCACCATTTAACTTTAATAAATGTCATGGATATTTTTCTTTATTTTTAAATTTTTTTTCCTCTGATTTCCAAATTGATGAAACAAAATATTCTATTCGAGTACAGGACAAAAAATATTCTGAATCCCGATTCCTCCCATACCTTATAGTGTTAGGTTTGAACAAAATAATTTGAGTAATATCGTTGAAAAATGAAAGAAAATTGTTTGCACGAAAAAAATCTGATTCAAGCAAACACCATGACCCTCCTTCAAGCTTGAAATTAAATTGTTGCTCCCTGGCAGTCTAAGGTTTATTTTTAGATTATATTAAATATCACGATGCAAATTTTATTAATGTCAATTTTTGTAGAGTCTTACATGAAGAATTGATTGGGGAAATACCCTAAAACATGCACCCTCAAAACCAGGCGGAACACGCTATAAGCATGATAAGGTAAGAATACCCTTATTTCCCCAGTAAAGTACAACCTATCTTGGATTATTTACCAAAATTATAATTATTGTTTGTATTCGTCTATGTTGATTTTTTTTTTAATTCAGTACGAAATTGTTATTAAAGATATGTATTTGTAACTAGCATTGTGAAGATCAAGATACTCCTTAATTTGCGACAATAAAGTGTAACATTAAATAGAACTGAATATATAAATTATGTGTACTAATAAGTTTTTGTATTGTCATTGCAGGAACCAATTGCTCAGAGGCTAATTCCAGCAGATCCGGCCTTTATACCACTACGAAGGACACAGGAGAACATTTAAAATAAACAAAGTTAACGATGATCAAATTTTCACTTTTTGATATACAGCCATTATTTACTTGTCATAAACTTTTTTTTATAAAATTTTCATGGCCTGGGTGGGTATTATATCCAGAACGTGAACATGCTAAATGAGAAATGTATACTACGATGAAATAAATTAGATACTAGTATAAAAAAGAAGATGTGGTATGATTGACAATGAGACTCTCCACAAGATACCAGTCACAGAAATTAACTATAGAGGTCACTGTACGGCCTTCAATAATGGGCGAATTACATATCGTATAGGCAGCAATTAAAGATGAGTTAGAAGAGACAGGGGGAACACCCCCCCCCCCCTTATAGAGAAACATATATGATAAATTCATATTATTTTTACAAGCACTAAATATCAAGAACTGCATACGAATAGGCAGCGAATCAGCTATGGATGGACCCAGGATTCATTTCTGTTATATCACAATTACTGAAACAGTAACTCGATTAAAGCTACAAAATAATGATGCAGAATATACGAATTCCTTCAGAGAATTGCACGAACATGTATCATCTAGAGGTCACTTCATGGTCCCAAACACATTTGATACTATGTGTGTATATACATATGATAATTTTGGGCCAATTATATAGCATATAGATTACTTCGACATAATGAGATATTAACGTTGTTGTAATGTCAGGAATAACGTTGTAAAAACGTAATTTTACGTCACCACAACGTTGAAGTATGACGTTGTGACAACATCGACATAACGTAATATAAACGTTGTTGTAATGTCAGGAATAACGTTGTAGTAACGTAATTTTACGTCACCACAACGTTGATGTACGACGTTGTGACAACGTCAAGAAAACCATACACTTTTACGTTAATACAACGTAATAACCTGACGTCAATGCGACGAAAACGTGACGTTGTCACGACGTAATGATGACGTAACATTGTTAGCTGGGACTATACTTAGTCACATTGAGTGTATTTACTTAGGATAGTTCAGCAAGCCAATCTGTGATTTTTCTTTGTTTTTTTATATATTATATGTATTGACCACCTTTAGCAAATAGAGGATTATGTCCTAAAATGTCTGACAAGACGTACATTAAATTCATATTATACACATTTCAAATATAAATCAAATTAATGTTACAAATGTATATTTGGTTTAATATACAAGTTATATGTATAATTGAGTTGAATATTGATGTTTTAAGATTGAAGATTTGAACTTAAAGAGTCGAATTATATGCTATTTATTATGATGTCTAGTAGTTTGATTCAATCTGAAATAAATTGTTATTGTTGTTCTTATAGGTATTGAAATTTTCTATGTTCTATCACGAGTATTTTCTTCAAATACCAAAGAGGCTACGTCTTCAATGAAATGCCATGTCTTTATATGGAAGTTTCGAAAACTTTAAGACAACAAAAAAAAAAACCAAGGCCACAAGGAAAACGTCAACAAAAATCATTTTATATTATTATTTCATTGTTTCATAATACTGCATATCGATATTCTTGCTAATTAGAAGACATCCCCATTTGTTATTTATTTTCTGTAGGTCAGGAGAAGGAACGGTTTCCATTTCTTTGTTTTTCAAGTAGACATTTTTGATGACGACCAGTTCAACCTATGCACATTTAAGATAACAAACTTCGGCAGACATTCTTTAATCTAAAATTGATATGAAAGCGGAAGAAGTTTATCGATGTCCATCTTTCGCAAATCGACTAAGAAGAGACAAATTTAAGTAAAAATGAAAAACTGAAGGAACATGTACTCCAAAAGTAGTAAACAGTTGTGCACAAAAGCAATACAAAGTGGCTGCGTTAGTTAAGTGTTATGAATGTTAGTTTATATACTTTTCTGTTGTTGTGTTAGAAACAATGTTGTATTCTAAGGTTCATAATGCGAGAGACATATATGTCGCTAATAATGCAATTAAATGAACGGTGATTAAAAGTTGTATACATTATTTACCATGATTGTAGTTTGATCGAATCATCTTACAATTATACCACAGCTCCTTATGATTTGTATATCAGTAGTTTTCGAGATGTACAATCTTACTCAAAGCCAATGTCTGTTTCTTTGAATGATCATTTCAAATACATCAATAATAAAATATGTATGAGTGCAAATAGGTGTAATACCACCATCGATTTTCCCCAATTAGTCTGTGTTAAATTTGCACTTTTCAAAAAAATGTGCAGAATTTATCTGTGTTCAAATAAAGAAATAATTGGTGTGAGTAAAGTTTTATCCTGTCCGGTACTATAGAAAAAAAGTCGAATAACATTTCAGTGCATTTAAGAAAATAACCATCACTGGAAGTTAACCAATCAAATTTCTCCCTTATTTAATCTGTGTACAAGGTTTAGTAGCCATGTAACCTCAAGTGTACAACACATTCTATAGAAATCCCAAATAAAAAAATAATGGTGCTTTGAAATACCCAAGACATATGTTTATGACACAGAAATGTTTTACTGCAATAATTGAATTTCATATGTAATTTACATAAATTCGGTTATTCTAGTGGAAAGTTTTAATCTCGTCCGTTGCAGTGCTTTCCTTTATAAATTCATATGTAGTCGTTAAGATGTAAAGTGGTGACGTCAATTTGACGTTAGCGTTCTTTTTAACTTTGAGCTGCAAGAGAGTAGACGTGTATAATTACAGAGAGAAGTATTTTGAAAATATCAAGTAGATTACTATAGTGAATATTTAAAGTTGGTATCTTTAATATGTATAATAGGCAAAGAGACATATGGATAATACAAAAAAAAAATGCAAAAATAGTTAGAAATTGTTTAATTTCGTAACTGCATGGCCACCACGTGATGCCGATTATGATATAAAAGAAAAATTATTAAATCACAATACGACTAAAGTCAAAGAAATGATATTTTTTGTTGTGACTTTATATTTGGTAAATAGTTCACCCAGTGATTCTGCTGCGGAAGTAATTACTTCGTAGAACACGACAAACTCTATCAATTCAACGAAAACGATACATACATCGTTTGAACGGCTACAGCTTTAAGATATATTGATTAGAGACTTTTTGGTTGCACACACAAACAAAACGAATACATTTGAAGGGAAACTTCGCAAAAAAATCAAAAATTGATATTATGTTCATTCTGTATAAAAATGCTCAAATTCATAGATATTAAAGTTTTATTCCGCTAGATAAGCGATCACCATCGATTTTAAATTTAGAGTATCAATTCTCTGCGATCCGCCATTTTGTCTTCTTTCCCGATTAATAAAAACGATATGTCTTTAAACCACAAAGAAACAAAACTACAGTAACCGATGTAGTCGTAATTGCGTGTCGATATCTTGTCAATCGTACGGTTGTTTTATCCGACTAACTAACTTGATACGAAAAATATTCTTACTTTTTTTTAATTACCATGGTCTGTTGTTTTTAAACTGTTGATATTGGAATTAGGTGAAAAGTCAAAGTTGAAATCATAAATAAGTGTTCCGTGAAAATTGTTTTCGAAAATCTAATTTGTTCCTAATTCTTTAAAGTAATAAACAAATATATTTTGATATTCCCTCATCTGATCACCAGCATATGGCTAAAGGTATTACTTCCAAAGGTATTGTGAGGGGTGTGAGGTGACACGTCCAGGTATTCAAGCGATTTCCTGTCGGGCTTGCAAGTTCATGCATCGTTTCACTTCTGCAGGTATTGATCAGTGTACACGGCTGATAACTTATAACTTATAACTTTCCATTTTGAACTATCAGATGAATAATATACAACTCTGTCTTATTTGTCATTACTAAACTCATACGCTTGTTTATAAATAACATTTCTGGTGAAAAGAATATAATTCATAAACATATAAATAATACCCAAAAAATAAGATTTGATGAAATTAAAATCTATTTAAATATTTTTTCCAAGGGTGAATTTGGGAAAATGTAATATATAGTCATTGTCAATAGTGAAGGACAGATTGGAACAGACCAGAAATATTGATTTAAAAAAATGTACGCACTTGCCGACGATTCGTTTATACGACTGGATAGAAAGTTACGGAACTATAGCGCAATTTAAAATATATACATGTATACATTGAACATAAGAAAAAAACATATATTTTGAATAAATAGGGGTAAAAGTGTTGTAAATAGACTAGTCCACGTATGCCAACAGTATGTAATCATCGAATGTCGATAGACTATTGTATACCAGAAGAAGAAGAGAACCAATTTGATTTAAATACAGGTCGATGTACAACTTTTGTTTTGGTTCATTGAAGCTGTGGACCTAGTAAAATCACAGATTTATATTTCAATAAGATTGTTCTCGAACAAAGGAAGTAATTCGTCATCACAATTTTTATATATATGCCACTGGACGAACACTAATTATCCCCAGGGAATGTGAATATTTTGCTGGGAAACTTTTGAGTATCAAAGTTTCAAATTAATTTCGGGATTTATTTTCTTTCTTGGTATTCAATAACAGAAAAAAGAATAAATTACTTGTTCGCTAAATAGGGGTATTCTTGTCAGATAAAAGACTTTTAGTTATATTAAGAAAATAGGGAAATATGACATTAAATTGGTTCTGTCTTTTTTTTAAACATCGTTAAAAAGATGTGTGTCTAAGGTGAACGCCACAAGAACCCTGTAATACTAGTACGAGAGTATAGCATGTAAACATTCCTTCTCAATAATATGGTTGTATTGGAAATCTTTTCATACAGATTGACAACTCATTGTCCGATATGCATGTAATATTTGCCACATGACGCCCATAGTTCTTTCTACCATCATCATCTTATTCTGTGATATTGCTGTAAACATCGATGGTTCACATCCAAACAAAATGGGAGTAATGGACCTTCAGAGCTTCTCCGTGTTATACACTTGTGAAATATATAGACGAAATTTCTGTATTGAAATGAATCTACATCTCACAAACAGGATTTTCAAATAACGATTGTGAGTAATCACCTTACAAACAAATATAAACGTATGGCAAGATATAACCATGAAGGAATTTAGTTTTTGTCAGACGCAAGAACTCATCACTATATATATCATAAACGTATACTTATATATATGCATACAGTTTCAAATATTAAGAACAAGCGGTCGATGTCGATAGTCTGTTTTCTAACTGTTCAGAGTTAGACATGTCACTTGTTCATTCTTGGAAGCCTTCATATTCCCCGTCTAACGATGGGAACTCTTTCTGATTGTGTTGACTATAAATGCTTGTATGGTAATTCTGTCGTTTATCTGTACAAGCGGTTGCATTTCCTCTCCTTTCCCAACAAACAAACGAACGAAACGCCACTAGTCTGATTTCTCTGGAGCTCATCCTCAATGGCTCTTATACGTCAGGAAACTTACATGTATACTAATAATGATTGTTTCAAGAACAACGATGTATGGACGAACTATTATAAATTCGTCAATATCAGTTATGCATGACTAAAATATAACTTTTATTACAACTACTGTATTACTTATTTGGATTAATGACGGCTATCATGTTCAACATTGCACAAGTATTATCATAGAATTTAAAAAAAAATCCTCAAAAATCCTCAAAGAAATAATGCCTTGGCTTAGATAATTGATATTCTTTTCACAAAAAGTTCGTGTAAATGAATGTCAAATGAATTTAATTATGTAAGAATAAAATGTTAAAAAGAAACTAAAAAAAAATCATACATGTTGTATGTTGTATTTTTTTGTCAATTAAAAACTTTAAAATTGCAATAGTTTTATTAGCATTTAAACACAGCCAGATTTGAATACAAGTTAAGAAATTCCGGTAAAGTCAATGATATCAAACAGATGTACAATGGTATGGGTAATATTGCATTTAGTTTTTATAAAAGATTAAAACTACTATTTTTTGCTTCATATTTGAATCTTTACGCCAATTGCCGCTAAGAAAGTAATCACAAATTGTTTCCTTTTATTTTTATACACTTTCGGAATTACGAATCTGAATTTTATTTTCAATTAATTTACACAATTTAATTATTGTATCTTTATTCTCATCGTGTATTAAATCTTAGTGTATTAACATCGTGACAGCATACCCTTTCTAATCCTTTCTGTTTATCCTTTCCAAAAAACAACATTTATACCTGTGTACGCTTGAACTCACACCTGCGGCTAAATAGCTACAAGGTAAACGAATTGACCTCAAGCCGAGAAATATACAGTGACCTTTACAAAATAATATACACACTCTGCTCACACATTAGTTGCATTGAAATGATTATCAAAACAATAACGGTAAATAGAACTGAAATATTTTCAGTTCAATATCAGTAAAAATGTTCAATAAATATTTTATGAAAAAAATCTCAACAATAATTAATTAAATTTATTCAAAAACATTTACTAGAGATAATTTTATATGAGTTTAATTCAATCAATACAAAACGGTATATGCATATTCATTTTCGTTCATTCTTATATTGTGGTTAATAACTTCGACCATTCGTCAGCTGTGCGCTTTTAATTACGTATATTGTCGATTAGCTATAAGAGTTAAACAGATTTTATTTTTTCCCAGAATTCAATAAATCGGGCTAATACGTCACGACCCACTCGAGAATTCAACCATAAAAAGTTACAAATACTTGATTTTCTCCGTTATTAGAAGGAATATAAATTTAAAACTTTGCAAATGTGTTTTTTATGTTAAGATGAACATAATTAGATGATAAGTAAAAAATCGCGGAATTTCCCTTTAAGTAAATAAATAAATTTAATAAAAATAAATGAATAAATAATTCTATTTGTGAGTTTTAGTATGTTGAGAAGAGGTACCAGAAAGCGTACAGCATCAGCGAGAGCAGGAGTAAGAAGGACCCCGGAGGTTTCGAAGGGAGTATCGTCACTGGCGTCAGTACAATCAACTATGAGGAATACAAGGCCTGAGGCTATCTATACAACTTCTGGACATGACGGCGTTGCCATACCAACAACTGCAACAGTATCAACGACAAGAATGTTGATGCCAACATTTTCTAGCAATCAGGACAACTCCGTCCACATTCCGGACATGTTACCATGGCAACCAAGACGAGCAAAAGACCCCAGCCAACTGTTGATAACACACAGTTTGTGTCACAAACAGGTAATGTTACCATTAATGATTATGTACAAGTTCCTAATAGAATTGAAAGTGTTCATGAGAATCTAGGCATAAATATAACACAGTCAATTAAAGAAAAAATATTGAAAGGGGAATACATAGATTTAGCTTGTCTACTAAATAATTCAGTCAACACAGGATATGACAAACAAAAGCTGACATGGGTCCAAGGGGAATTCATTTTACAACCCATTTCTCAACAATCAAAAATACAAATATTGAAAAGTGGACAGATGCTTTCATCATTTTTATTTATATTTATTGTGCAGTGCACATAAACCGATTTAAAGAACCATCTAGTTTCCCCCGTGAATACTATCTCAAATATGTCTTTAAATGTATCTAATAGTAATATTCATGACGGTAGTGGTCATGGGAATAAATGCTATAGTTATAACTAGTGATAGAAGCTGTGGAAAAACACCTTGCTTTTATAGCCATTTGTGTTTAAGGTGTAATGGTTCCCATCCAATTATAAACTGTCAAAGACAACTGGGAAATGTGAGACCACATGTTGGTAATACACAATATAGCCCAGGCTCTCAGTTTCAGTTTCGAGCACCCAGGGCTCAGTATAGAGCAGGGCCCAGTTTCAATTTTGCCCAAGGAGCTCCGAGTCAAGAGTCAGATTTTCCCAAGAAATGCCACACAGTTCACACAAGCAAGATCTAGACCAAATATCAGAACTTGGTAGAACCCCTATGAAGATTGGTGTTTTGAAAACTATGCTGAGGGCATATCCGCATCCGCATAGCAAAAGAATTATATGAAGGATTTTTATGTGGTTTTCGTTTGAAATATTCAGGTCCGAGAATTTCTTTTATTTCCAAAAAATTACAGTCGGCAAATTGTCATAAAGTTGAAACGTTGGATAAGTTAGATCAAGATGTAAGAGCGGGTAGGATGGCTGGTCCCTTTTTAGAAAATCCGATTTCTACACTTAGGACTTCTCCTATCGGTCTAGTACCTAAAGAGAAAGGTTGGAGGTTAATATCTCATTTATCATATCCGGAAGGTTCCGGGGTCAACGATTTTATTGATTGCGATGAATGTTCCGTTCAATATGCATCTTTTGATGAAGTTATACAAGTTGTCAGTTCACTCGGAAAGTCTACATTGATTGGGGTCCGGGACATAAAGTCCGCTTTTCGTTTGCTGCCGGTGCATCCATCAAATTTTGAATTGTTAGGGATTTATTTTGATGAAAAGTTCTTTGTAAATAAAAATATGGCTATGGGATGTTCAATTTCATGCAATTTATTCAATAAGTTTTCGAACTTTTTACACTTGTGCATTATTTGGATGATTTTTTATTTGGAGGCCCTGAGGATACACCTGTATGTCAATTGATGCTAGACACTTTTTCAGATATTTGTGAGGAACTAGGTGTTCCGATTGCTTCGGAAAAATCAGTTGGACCTGTAACATCTTTGAAACATTTAGGATTGGACATTGACACTGTTGAAATGGTTGTCAGAATACCACAAGACAAATTGTTAAAGCTAAAGTCCTTACTTGAACCGATTTTGTTGAATAAAAATATTACACACAAGGACTTAGAATCAATAGTGGGTTTGATGGCTTTCTGTTCAATGGCGATTACTTCGTCTAGGACTTTCCTTCGCAGGTTTTATGATGTCATAGGGTCTATAAAAAATAAAAAGCTTTTTTATTCAGTTAGAATATATAAAGATCTCAGAGAAGATGCAAATGTTTTGCTGATTTTTCTGGAACATTTTAACGGAGGTTGCTATCTATCAGAAAACACGTGGATAACAAATGAAACGTTGCATTTGTACACTGACAGCTGTGGTAACTCTGATTTAGGTTGTGGTGCATATTTTGATGGTAAATGGGCACAATATAAATGACCGGAAGCATGATCAAATGTGCCAATTATGAGGGACATTACTTTTTTAGAGTTAGTTCCATTGATTTTAGCCATGTTTATATGGGCATCAAATTTCCAAAATCGAAAGATTTTATTTCGAATTGACAATATGGCATTAGTTAGCATTATCAATAAAAGATCTGCCAAGTCGAAGCGTGTGATGGCATTTACTCGCCCCTTGTTCTTTTTACAATGCAGCACAATATTCAGTTTAAAGCACAACATATTGATGGTTTAAAAAATGAAATTGCAGACTCGATTTCTCGTGTTCAGTTGTCGATTTCTCGTGTTCAGTTGAACAGATTCCGGGAACTAGCACCCGGGGCCGAGTCGGTTCCAGAAAACAACCCAGAAAAGGTCAGAGATTTGATATTGAGTCTGAAACAAACAGATTAATTAATTGTTCGCTTGCTCCTAATACAATTCAAGCTGATCAACGAGCTTTAAATGCTTTGGCTAAATTTAGGGATAGTTTTGAATTATATCATAGTTTTCAAATACCATTGAACTACATTACTCAGTTCATTGCATACATGTCTTGCTTGGACATGGCTCCATCTACGGTGAAGTGGTATATCTCAGCTATCAGTTTTTATAATAAGATTAATAATTACGAAGATCTGTCTCATTTATTTGTTGTAAGAAAAATGATTGATGGAATGGCAAGGTCAAAGTTAAAGAGACCTGACAGTAGATTACCTATTACTATTGATCGATAAGTAAAAATTATAAATATTTTGCCCGCATTTTGTATCTCCAGATATGAAGCTGTCTTATTGTATAGTGCTTTTTCGATGGGATTTTTTGCATTGCTGCGAGTTGGTGAAATGACAACTGCATGTGGCAGGGAAGGTCTAATGAAGCTAATCATGCCATTAAAATTCAAAATGTGGAGGTTACTTATCATAATATCAAAATATACTTGGTGTCTTCAAAAACAGACCAGCTAGGTCGTGGGACATCAATTTTTGTGGACCGACAATCAGATGATGGAATTTGTCCGGTAAAATTACTGCAAGAATATTTAAAGATTCGACTTCGAATTAGTGGTCAATTATATTGAAAAATTTTCTATACATCTATGAATCTAGTTATCTATGAATCTATCTAGTTGAATAATATATATCGTTGAATCTATATGTGTGTATAGCGTTTTCCTTTGAAGGCATATGCAATCTTTCTTTTATTCATTCCATACGATTTCCTTGGTCGCCATCTTGGAAGTACACACCGATATCCATAAATTTATAATGATCAATATTAACTTACCTGCAACTTGTAAATCATTTTTAGGTTATAAAATACACTTCTAATATAATTTTATTCAATAATATATGTTTAAAAGTCACTCAAATGTGTTAATATTGATATTTGAAGAGTTATTCGGTCATTACATGTGTTATTCGGATAATAACAGTGTTATTCGGTCATTCGAGATACCGGCCTAGGGTAATACTTGGTAAAAAATAAAATGAGTTCAAATTGATAATTGCATTTTCATATCTGAAAAAATATTTGAATCATAGTTTTAAAACTTTTACTATAAACATAACCTGTACTAAACTATCATTTATAACTGATAAGGAATAAACTGCAGTAAGAGGGGATACGTTCCTAACGAGAATATGTGTTCGTATCTATTTGAATAACAATCACTTGATTTTAAAACACAACAACCAATATTTTTAAAACACAACTACCAATATTTTTAAAACATTTTAGATCATTTTACACTACTGGCTAATCCTTTCTATGCATGTGCAATAGTGTATATTTTTTCAAGTTAACTCCCGGGGGGAAAAGGATTTAAGCGATGAAAAATGTGGTTTCATAAAAATCTGTGCGGTATTTGAAATGTTAAATTTATAAAAACAGAAAGATCAAAGTTTTTTCCTAACAAACATATTTATTATAGATAAGCTTATCTCAGAGATAGTGTATCAATTCATTTTGAAACGTCATAAAGAAATGCGTCTTTGAATTGATTTGCAATAAGAAGCTTGTTGGTTTTTTTCTATGGAAGCACAAATATTGTGGGTTTATAAGACCATCTTTCCCTGACAGAAACACTCTTTGTTCATTTCCATCTGGTGAAATCACGACGACATTGTTGAATTCATAGCCCGATACGTAAACACGTTCATAGTTTTCCACAGTAATACCTCGTGTGTTTGTAAGTAATGTATTATGTTCTAATTTCCATTTAACACCACCCTGAAGATCATAGCATGTTACTGAATCATCATTGTCTATAAAATAAAGATTATCTTTCCATAATGCAATGTTGCTACATCGACTCAAGATTATGTTAACTAGCTGCGTTATAGAGTCGTCATCTAAACTTACAACACATAATCCTTTGTTATATCCATTATATAACAATTTCCCATCTTTATATGAACTATTCCATATATCTCTGATTCAACTCTAATAGATTTCTCAGTTTTTCTATTTTTCATATTAATAATTGTAGTGCAAGTGGGGTTAGGACCAGTTGTTCCAACGAATTTTTGGCTTTCCTCAATATAGTATATATGCGGAGTACGCGATCCTGGTAAAATCTAATGATCCGTCAGTTTTAAGGACGAGAATATGTTGACTATCATAACAGGAAAAAATCATCCTGCCATCAGGCAGTAAGCAGCAACTGTTGATATCACTTCCATATGTTTTCACGGTCTGTCTTAAAGTAAGTTTGATATCATCAATAGTAGGAACAGGTGTAGTAGGCATCATTATTTGCGCTTGTTTGTTCTTTCTGTTTGATAATATTGCTGCACCTCAGCGTTTTCGTTTTTCCAAGAAATAGATGCATGGTTCATTTTCTCTTCTTTTATCAACGATTCCAGAAATTGTTCGTTGTTCGTGACATCGCTAAGAAAGTCTGGAGGTCTGGTGCATGTTTTACTTTATCTAAAATAGTTTGACTTTCGGTAATATCTCTTTCTTTCTCTTCTATGGATAATATTATGTTTTTGATGCTTTTGTTTTCCTTTTCCTTAACGTCATACAACTCTTTTATCAAGTTTTCCTGTAGCCTATCAAGATGATTGTTAATTAATACTCGTGTCTGCTGTACTTCTTTTTCTATTTTTGTCCTGTTCTCCCTTAGACTTTTAATGTTTTCTTGTCTATCTTTTCTTATATTCTGCCAATTTTTTAAAAGTCCTTTCAACACTTGTTCCATCTCTAAAAATGCATTTAATGATTTTACATTCTTAATGACATCCTCTATCTCGTTTAAATCTTTGCAATGGTTATGGGTTTCAACAACACATAGTCTACAACATGGACTATCATGCTTATTACAAAATATGATGTATTTTTCATCGTGCTTACGACAAATTTGAGTAATTTCCAATATGTTAGAAGGTAGAGTTATTAGATTTATATATTTTCCAGACCGTATAAGTATTTGGACCGTACACGTACGGTCTGGATCGTATGCGTACTTTTTCAAAATACTCATACGATCGGACCGTACGCGTATGGTCTGACTATATTAAGAAGTTGGTCAAGTTTATTAGACACAAAGATGCATACAACAGATCAACATAACTTAACTCTCAAATTAATACAAAAAAGTTCAATTGTAATTGAAATAAAAACTTTATACATGTATTTTAACTATTTAAAACATTAGCGCTAATTAAATATGTTAATCTTTTGTATTGAGCATGTCAATCAGTAATACATTAATCGAATTATGATCACTGAAATTGAAGATATCGGAAATAAACATAATGTGGGAAGACAATTGTTTTAGAATATTTAGCAACTTTACAAAAACATGCAAATGCAAAGGAACATACATGAACTGTAAACATGTACATGTAAAAAATATTACGTTACTTGTGGTAGCAAGTGTCACCTTGGGCGAGAGTACCAAAATCGGATTCAGATATACAATTAAACAAGTATATAATTTCAATTGTTCGTTTGTTCATTTTATCCCTCGAATTGTAAGAATAACATTTTTTAAAATTAAAAATAAAGATTGTGATATATTTGTCTAAATATAACCCATATGATCCAATATCATGTATGGTCAGCTCGTACTGGACTATTCGCATATACTCATACAGTCTAACCGTACGCGTATGGTATTACCGTACGAGTATACGTATACGGTTCGGACCGTACGCGTACGGTCCAAACACTTATATGGTCTGGAACATATACAGCATTTGTTTCAAATTGCTGACCAGTTGGACAGTTTGATTTTATAAAACAAATTGCAATTTGGTCAGAATTTTGAATAAGTTGCAATTGGTGGAGAGCAACACTAACAGTCAAGTCACTGTAAAAAAAACAAAGAATCAAATTTATTTTTTTATCACTTGAAACATATTTACTACAAAAAGCTCATTTTAGTTATATGGAATAAATTCATTTGAAACTTCATAAAGAAATGCGTCATTGGATTTGTTTGCAATAAGGAGCTTGTTATTTTTTCGATCGAAGCACACAGATTGTGGTCGTTTAAGACCATCTTTCCCTGACATCAGCAATCTGTGTTTGTTTCCATCTGGTGAAATTACAACGACATTGTTAGATATATAGCCCGATACGTAAACATGCCCATAATTGTCCACTGTTATACCTCGTGTCGTTTTAAGAACGGCTGCAAGCTCTAATTTCCATTTGACTTTTCCTTTAAGATCACAGCATGTTACCGAATCATCATTGCCTATAAAATAAAGGTTATCTAACCATATTGCAATGCTGCTATGTCGACTCAACGTATCGTTTACTAACAGTATAACAGAGTCCTCATCTAAACTTGCAACACGCAATCCTTCATCAAATCCATTAAAGTACAATTTTCTATTTTTGTGAACTATTCCATAATTCAATGATCGAACATCCATCGATTTTTCAGTTTTTCTGCTCTTCATATCGATAATAATAACGCAATTGCCGCTACTTCCATTTGTTACGACAAGTTTTTGGCTTTCCTCAATATAGTATATATGCGATGTACAGTATCCTAGTCTAAGTGTAAAATCTAAAGTCCCGTCTTTTTTTATTACGCTAATTTGGCAACTTTTGTAGCAGGAAAATATCATTCTGTCATCCGGTAGTACGGAGCAACCAGTAATATCCACTCCAACTGTTTTCACAGTCTGTCTTAAAGTAAGTTTAAGATCATCTATGGAAGGAACTTGTGTAATAGGCATCATAAGCTGTGCTTGTTTGCTCTTCATATTTGTTATTAATGTTGTATCCCCTGACCTGGTATCTAATATAATGGTTCCGATCTTCTTGATTTTGGTAAGTAAAATCTCCACAGCGTCTTCTTTTCTCCAAGAAATAGATGCATTGTTCATTTTCCCTTCTTTTATCAAGGATTCCAGAAATTGTTCGTTGATCGTGACATCTCTTTGGATGTGTTTCATAGCCAGAAACGTCTGGAGGTCAGATGCATGTTGCTTCACTTTATCTAAAATAGATTGGCTCTCGATAATTTCTCTTTCTTTCTGTTCTATTGATGATATAATGTTTTTGATGCTTTTGTTTTCCTTTTCCTCAATGTTATACAACTCTTTTATCAAATGTTCCTGTAGCCTATCTAGATGATTGTTAATTAATACTCGTGTCTGCTGTACTTCTTTTTCTATTTTTGTTCTGTTCTTCCTTAGACTTTTAATGTTTTCTTGTCTATCTTTTTTTATATTCTGCAAATTATCTGAAAGTTCTTTCAACACTTTTTCCATCTCTAAAAATGCATTTAATGATTTTACATTCTTAATGACATCTTCTATCGCAATTAAATCTTTGCAATCGTTATGTGTTTCAACAACACATCGTCTACAACATGGAATATCATGCTTCTTACAAAATATTTGGTATTTTTCATCGTGTTTTGAACAAGTTTGAGTAATTTGCAATACATTGGAAGGAAGCTTCTGGTACTCCGACATTTGAACAATACTATGATTTCTTGACCCTTTTGAAGCTGCATGGTGCACTTTACATCCTTCACAAAGTCCTTCTTCACATTCTGAACACCAGACCACTGATGGCTTGTTGATGTTCTGATAATCGCATACTCCACAGACAGTATATTTACTCGACATGCTACAAAACAAAAGTAACAAGTAAAGAAATGCTACATACATGTAGGTAAGACAAATCCTTAGAAATGATTTTTTCCATTCTTACAAACATTCAACGGATGTTGGGTATAAGTCCTTAAATGGTGTGAACTTCCCACTAACACCGTACATCATTACACCATTCACCATACACCATATCACCATACACCCTGTACCATTACATCATACATGTTACACCTTTGCACAATACACCTAACACATTATACCATAATGCAGTTTAATTTCAAAGAAAGCGTGTGACTACATAATTATCTATTTATTTAAAAAAAAAAAAACGAATTTTAATCACATAAAATTGTAAATTAATGTATAAAATTAAAAATCAGTTCTTATAAAGTCAATATTTTGCATAGTTTTAAATGTTGTAACCATTCATTCACACCATTCTCGATCGCACTTTCCACCGTTACACCATTCCCCTTACACCATACACCATAGCACCATACACCTTCTATCATTGCACCATATGCCATACACCATTACACCATACACGTTTCTTTTTTCGAAGTTTACACCATCCAAGGGCTGTACAAAATAAGCGAACAAGCAGATTTTTGTACGTGTTACTGATTTTGTTTCATTGTTTAATTATTGTCATTGAAAATCGCCTTTTATTTCTGGAAGAAAGGAACCTGCTTCAACTATTTCTCACAGTATTTAAAAAAAGAAAAGTAAATAAGTATGAAAATACACGTAAATAAAGTTAATTTTACAAAATAAATCTAACATTGATATTTCACATGAAACTTTTTCAAAGGCAATGCTACAAATATTACTACCTATGATTCAAGTAAACATTTGTTCGTATAATCACGGGATTAAATTGAGGACGGGTCAAAGATCAACAAAGTATATTTAGAAGCAAGGTCAAAGGGCATATCATATGCTCATAATAATCGATTGAATATGCTAGAAACAAATCAACTAATCATCAAGTATGCCATTGTTAGTGCTCAAATAATTGCTTTCATATTAAAAGCCTTCGACTAGATATAGAAATATGCTCATCTCATGACTACTCCTGCTCAAGTAGTAACATCTTTGCTTATGAGGAAAGTCCACTTGATTGTGCAGTGTTTACTATAGTGTAAGGCGACTGTCAAGCTCTCGGCATATTATTGGACCCTTTTGAAAACTCTATGAAGAACTATAGGTGGTCTGTTAAAACACTTAATCTGTCAGTGTTATTCCTCACACAAACTATCATGTGTACGTGGAATTTCGTATGTCCTGTCATTGGTAGCGATAAGCCGACCTTGAAGAACCTATCTGCTGTACTTATTTGCCCTTCCACTTTAACATGGTCAAGCATCACAATACTCAAGTATATGATATATTCACGACTTGATGGGTTTTTTAAGTCTTAACCTTGCATAATTTTTGAAGGAAAGAAATTCGTAGTTTGGAAAAAAGCGGTAGGAAATACAAAGTGTTCAATCAGTGTTAAAAAATACAAAGTATTTATAAATGTCAACACAATTGTGGACATACTTGTCTGTACTCAACATTTCAAAGTTTCATTTAAAACAAGATAAAAGAAGAACGAAAATATTTGGTCAATGCTACATGTACGGAAGCCGTAAGGTACGGAAGCCGTAAGGGGACACACAAAACATTAGAAAATATTTTTTTTAATTCGAGATCACGATAAAACATTACCGTTTTACCGAGATCTCGATAAAAAATATATCGTTAGCTCGAGAAAACGAACAAAGTTTGGATATTTAAACCTTATATGCAAGGCGAAAACGAAAGTAGAATTTGAAGTCATTGATTTTATTGACTTACATTTAATATGAAAATTAAAACAAATAATAATTGATTTAATATGCTAGAAACAAATCAACTACTTATCAAACATCTCATTGTAAGTGTTCAAAACATTGCTTTACCTGAGATTCAGAAAATGTCTATGCAGGTATTTGCACACGTGACCAGTACGTTCTTCCTGATAAGTATTATATCGCGGTTAAATTCAAAATAATCTTTGTTTTTTTATGATTATGTCCTAGTATTTCTAACAAGACGTGCATTGAATTCATATTATATACAATTTCTAATATATTAAGAAATAATGTTACAAATGTATAATTGGTTAAATATATTATGAATAATTGGTTCAATATACTAAGTATAATTGGTTCAATATACTATGTATAATTGGTTCAATATACTATGTATAATTGGTTCAATTTACTATTTATAAATGGTTCAATATGCTATGCATAATTGGTTCAATATACTATGTATAATTGGTTCAATATACTATGTATAATTGGTTCAATATAATATGTATACTTGAATTTAATATTGATGTTTTGATATTGAAGAATTGAACTTGAAGATTCTACTGAGGTACTATTTGTGATGTTGTCTAGCAGTTTGTTTCAGTCGGAAATAAATTGTAATTTGGGAGAGAAAATATGTTTTCTATATTGTGTTCTCAGATTGTGCTATACAAGATGGAATGAGGAAGCTGTTTGAATTTTGATGTCCAGTTTGTCTTTTTATGGGGAAATTCATTTGTTATTCTTATAGGTATTGGAACTTTGCTATGTTCTATTGTGTATAACCATCAAATTGAGAATGGAAATGGGGAATGTGCCAAAGAGACAACAACCCGACGATAGAAAAAAACAACAGCAGAAGGTCACCAACAGGTCTTCAATGTAGCGAGAAATTCCCGCACCCGGAGGCGTCCTTCAGCTGGCTCCTAAACAAATATATACTAGTTCAGTGATAATGAACGCCATACTAATTTCCAAATTGTACACAAGAAACTAAAGTTAAAATGATACAAGACTAACAAAGGCCAGAAGCTCCTGACTTGAGACAGGCGCAAAAATGCGGCGGGGTTAAATATGTTTGTGAGATCTCAACCCTCCCTATACCTCTAGCCAATGTAGAAAAGTAAACGTATAACAATACGTACATTAAAATTCAGTTCAAGAGAAGTCCGAGTCTGATGTCAGAAGATGTAACCAAAGAAAATAAACAAAATGACAATAATACATAAATAACAACAGACTACTAGCAGTTAACTGACATGCCAGCTCCAGACTTCAATTAAACTGACTGAAAGATTATGATTTCATCATATGAACATCAGGCACAATCCTTCCCGTTAGGGGTTTAGTATCATACCATCAAAACATATATGAGAAGAACATAACCCGTGTCATGCCAACAACTGGTTTTTGAATAAATGTGTTTAGTTCCGATGCAAAGACCCTATAAGTGAATCAATATTAACGCCAAAATATGCAATCTTTAATGACCTGACAACAGTATCGTAAGTATATCCCTTTAAATGAATCTTTACCTCTAATATCAGAGAGGCTAACTCATTCAAGGTGATGTAATTTGTGTATTTGGTGGTTACAAAACGAAAACGGGGAGCCTTCCTTTGACATATGTCAATGCTGTATTTGCAACGGTCTTGCTGTAAGTAAGATTCCAAAACTGAGCAATCACACTCTAGTGATCGTCTTTAGAGGGACCTATATCCTTGCTGTTAAATGGATGTTGAGCTTATGACCATGTTCTTGAAGGTTACATCTGATTGTGAGTTACCACGAGATATTTTGCAGTTTTAGCATTTTCCAAAGAGTTATCAGGCAATGTTGAACAGATATATCATGTTATGGAGGTTTTTTGTGCAAAAATACCATTCAAGGGACTGTGATATTTCCCAAGCCGCTAGGCGATGGAAATTCAGTCCCAAGACTGGTACTTTTTGCAAATACCCCTCCAAAACATGATATATCTGTTTAATTACACCGAATAGATATGGATTAAAACTATCTGCACATGTTAAGAAATATATGTTTTTTTTACCTGTAACCTGTAATTCATAAAACATGTTTATGCATAATTTTGAGGATAAATAAGTGGATATTATCATAGAACCGCGTGAATTATATATTTATTAGTGTTGTCAACGGTTAACCGGTTAACCGTCGAAAGGACCGAATACCGAATACCAAAAACGCTAACCGGTTAACCGGGCTTTTTTTCAATTTTAATAGATTTGATATAAATGAACCATCACTAATTAAGGAAAAGAAATGCGTAATTATCAACATGGCATGGTAAAATCTTTAAATAAGAAGGTAAAGTTAGTTGATAGTCTTGTCCGTGGGAAAGATAAGTCATCAACAAGAGAGACGAAAGACATCTAAGGGACAATCATACTCATAAGTCGGAAACGAACTAATGTTTCAAGGTAAATAATAAACAAGACTGTTATCGGTATATATATCACGGATAAAAAAACATATAAACACAAAGAACTACAATTAAATTTGAAGCATGTGTATCACGAATCCCTATAAAACAAATCTAGAGATGATATCATGTGTATCGGAACTGTAAACCGACTCAGCTGAAAACTATGAAGATTTCTTTAACACTAGACAATTCCTTAAAGCTCTCCATTTTTTTCTTAAATCTACCTAATTAAAGATAGAAGCGTGTACCTTTATGTTTTAACATCATTGCATTTGGTTCATTTTCGAAATGAAACCAAATTAATAATGCCTTCATCAATTATATGCCATGATGAGAAATGTTGGCTCATATTAAATAAACTCATCATAGATACCAAGAGTATTATTCAAAGATTGTGTAAGAAGGACATCTTTAACTCAAACCAAAATTATACAGGGAATTTCAGATCTGTATTTCGAATGCAAAACGATATGTTTTTGGTTGAGTAAAACAGTGTAACATTTACAATATCGTTTCCATCAACATGTAGAGAAATGATAATAATTGGTATACAGAATAGAAACAAAGTCGAAAGATTAAAGAAGAAGGCAACAAGAAGGACTTTAAGTTAACCATGTTAACATAAACATTACAAAAATGTTATCAAACAGACAAGAAGCAAACATGGCAAAGTTGAATAATGAACACCCTCGGCTTTATTGAACGGTTTGTCGTACAACTTGTATTGACATCAAAACTATTAGTGATACGAAACATACATTATAATCTATCTTACAAGCTGTTCGTTTATCTAAAATACGTTTGTTGATTTTGAAATATGTTTGTCACTAGTACACTGAAAAAATGTATCGTAAAAACGAGCATCTAGTGCATACAAATTTATACCGTTAATGTTATCATAACTATACAATTGTCACCGGAGACGAGGAAACGGATTTTTCCATGACAAAGGAATATATATATATATATAAATTTGCGGACTTAACTGTCCGACGATTTTGCAAATACAATTATCCACAAAAATTCAAAATTGAAACAACCTGTTTAACATGATGCACACCTTTTGTTACCTATTTTGGAAAGCGAACTGAAAAGAACATATTTTCTGCATTTCATATTTTTAATGCAGGTCAAGAATTTACAGGTTGCTTCCGGACATGAAGTTCAGAACCAATTTTATTTGTTTGTAAATTAATTCAATATTATAAACATTTTTTGTTTGTTCTGTGGACGTCAGGAAATTGAACCAAAGAGAGAGGAAAGAAACCAAAGAGACTTTCCAACTGTTACTTGAATATAAAATGACAACGTTATGGCTAAACAAGAAAAACACAAACAGACAAACAACAGTACACAAAACACAACATAAAAAATTAAGGACTGCCATTTAAATAGGGATTATCCTTTCTGAATTTTCTTAGCATCTCGGTATATTTGTTATCCTACTTTTTATGAATTTAATCATCATAAAGATCATTAAGATCGAAAGTTAAAATAAACCGTTATCACCAGATGTAATTGACGTATTGTGAATAGTGTCAGAGAAAGTGATCTTATGACGAAAACTTGTCATTAAACGTTCTCAACTTCAAATATGCACGAGATTTTTTTTGCAGTTTCTATGACATGTATGATGAGCTGAAAGAGAGTTCAAATAATATGGTCCAGCGGTTACAATTTATTTGTAACCAAACAAGGAAGTAGCCGTTTTTTCTGTTGTTCTTATCGTGTTTAATTTTCAAAGACATATAGTTAACATTCTCTAAGGTGGTAGTATATATTAATATATACTATAAAATTGAGAATGGAAATGGGGAATGTGTCACAGAGACAACAACCCGACCATAAAAGAAAACAACAGCAGAAGGTCACGAACAGGTCTTCAATGTAGCGAGAAATTCCCGCACCCAGTGGCGTCCTTCAGCTGGCCCCTAAACAAATATATACTAGTTCAGTGATAATGAACGCCATACTAATTTCCAGCTGTTAAAAACTAGCTGTTTTCACATGTGTCTGAATTATTTGCTGCTTTCAGGGTGGTGTAGCAGCTGCTTACGGAGAGGATTAAGGTGATATCGTCATGTTCATGGTTTTTCGATGCTTCGTGCTCTATTCGCGCCTATTTTACTACTTTTCATACCATAATGCATCTGTAAATAAGAATCATATAGCCTCTTCTTGGTATATCAAGCGTTTTATATCTCTTATATTTTGCGCAACTGCTGCCGGATAAGTACAGATTCTAAGGTTGTCTGAATGTTGATATTATAAAATATCAGCTGCGAGTCACAATATTAAGTGTTTTGTCGAGTAAGCACAGCGAACGAGATCAACGAGATCAAGAAGCCTCCATATTCTGTCGATCCGCTGATATTTCACAATATTGTTGTACAGATAACCTCATAATCGATGTATCTGTCTGTATTTGTGTCTTTTGGAAGTGTTTACTTAGTTTCACACGCAACCGGAAGATGACTTCGAGCCAAACTTATAAACGTCCGATCAAAAATTATGACGTCGCTGCTATGTCCGGGTAAAAGTTATAAATGGCGGGTCTAGGTATTTGACGTCACAAAACCGTGGTATAGAATTTTATTAAGATCTGAGCAGAGTGGTATCGACAGTGAGACCGATTGTCATATATTGTTTCACTAGAGACTTCGTTTTAGCGAGACAGCAAGGGCAATAGTCCATTTGCCAATTACCGATTTGATTCTGTTATTGCAGACTTTTTAAACGAATTACTTTCCTTTGTCAATCTTCGACTGGTTCTATACCGGACAATATTGGCTTTTGCCAATTCAAAGTATGATGAATTGAAAATGATGTATCGGCGGTTTAACTAATTTTTCGTGAAAAATAATTTCTGATGACGTTAGTATTTAGCTAAATATAAAATTAATGTATTCTGCTAGCTTCATTGTTAATAAAAAATTATGTCCCTCATAAGGGAGACAACTAAAAAAAATGGGCTCTAATTACATGGTCAATTACGGGAATTGGCAAATGGACTATTGTCACTTTAAATTTCGGACTACCGAGATTTTAGATTATTTTTTTTTTTTATTTCATTATATATTTTATCCAAAAAATTATAATTATAAGAAGAAAAACGCACATTCACATATTTTCATTACAAACGTATTAACTAGTATTCGAGAGGTCTTTATCCCAGTGATCAAGGTGCCATTGTATCAATTCATTTTGAAACGTCATAAAGAAATGCGTCATTTCGGTGGTTCGCAATAAGTAACTGGTTATTTGTTCGATCGAAGGCCAAAGATTGTGGATAATGAAGACCATCTGTCTTTGACAGCAACAATCTGTGCTTGGTTCCATCTGGTGAAATTACAATGACATTGCGAGAAGAATAGCCAGATACATATACACGACCGTGATTGTCAACTGTAATACCTCGAGCGCATTCAATAAATCCTTTAAGTTCTAATTTCCATTTCAATGTCCCTTGTAGATTAGAACATGATACTGAGTTATTTTTGTTTATGACATAAAGATTATCTGACCACATGGCAATACTGCTATATTCAGACAATGGACCATTAACTAACTGAGATACAGAGTTGTCGTCTAAACTTACAACGTTTAATCCGCCATGACATCCATTAAAGAACAATTTCCCATCTCTGTGAGCTATTCCATAGTTCTGTGATCCAACATTTATCGATTTCTCAGTTTGTTTGCTTTTCATATCGATCACTCTAATGCAATTTACATTGCCTGATGTAACAACAAGCTTTTGGCTTTCCTCGATGAAGAATATATGAGATGTTCTTTGTCCAGGCCTTAATGTAAAATCCAAAGTTCCGTCACTTTTGAGTACGCTTATGTGTCCGCTTGTGCAGCAGGAAAAAATCATTCTGCCATCAGGAAGTAAGAAGCAACCAGAGATATATGTTCCAATTGTTTTCACAGTCTGTCTCAAAGTAAGTTTTATATCATCAATAGTAGGAACGGGTGTAGCAGGCATCAGTATCTGTGCTTGTTTATGCTTCCGGTTTGTTAATGTTGCATCACGTGACTTGGTTTCCAAGACAATGGTTCCCATCTTCTTCATAGTGGTAAGTAAAGTCTCAACAGATGTTTCGTTTTTCCAAGAAATGGACACATGGTTCATTTTCTCCTCTTTTATTAAAGATTCAAGAAATTGTTCGTTGTTGGTGACATCTAGTTGGATGTGATTCAAAGCCAAAAACGTCTGGAGATCTGAGGCATGTTGTTTTATTTTATCTAAAGTGGTTTGGCAATCTGTAATATCCTTTTCTTCCTTTTGTATAGATGATATTAACTGCTTTATTTTCTTGCTTTCTGTTTCCTCAGTGGCATACAACTCTTTCATCAGACTTTCCTGTAACTTATCAAGATGAGTGTTAAGCAATATCCGTGTCTGCTGAACTTCCTTTTCTATTTGTGTTCTGTTCTCCTCTAGATTTCGTATGTTTTCTTTCCTATCTATTCTTATTCTCTGTAAATTTTCTGAAAGTTCTGCCAATATTTGTTCTAACTCTAAAAATGCATTTGATGATTTTATATTTTTAATGACATCATCTAGAGCTTCTATCTCTTTACAATCATTATGGGTTTCAACAACACATCGTCTACAACACGGAATATCATGCTTCCTGCAAAAT
Source organism: Mytilus edulis (assembly GCA_019925275.1). Lineage (NCBI taxonomy): Eukaryota > Metazoa > Mollusca > Bivalvia > Mytilida > Mytilidae > Mytilus > Mytilus edulis. The sequence goes on from CM034360.1 coordinate 71,080,982, forward strand.
ATTTGGTATATTTCATGGTGCTCTGAACATATTTGAGTAATTTCCAATATATTGGAAGGTAAATTCTGGTAATCACAGATTAGAACAGTACTATGATTTCTGCTCAACTTCGAAGCTGCATGATGCAATTTACATTCCTCACAAAGTCCTTCGTCACATTCTGAACACCAGACCACTGATGCTTTGTTAACGTGCTGATAATCGCATACTCCACAGACAGCCAATTTACTGGACATGCTGCAAAAAAAGGAATGCTATAAAAGTAAAGTATTGCTTTAAAAGTCTGTAAAAGGTTAGACAAATCCTTAGCTTTGATTTTTCCCATTCTTTTAAACATTCAACGGATGCTAGCTATATATATCCATCAAATTTCTTAACAGGACCGATTAACATATCTAATTAAGTAAATGCAAATAAAGGTTCTATGAAATCTTGTTGATGCAAGTCATGTAAGCATATGCTTTGCACAAAATGTGTGAGCAAATATATTTTCCCCCTGTCACTGATATTTTCTCTGTTTGTTTCAAACTTTCAGGTGATATGGATAATTTTGTCAACTAGAAAATTCTTTTGGCGGGCTTTATTTTATCGTCATCGAAAATCCACTTTAATTTCTGTAACGGTCGTTCGTCCAGCAACATTTTGTCATAAAAACGTAAGTTATTTTGACACGATAAATCTGTATCGTTGATATTTCACATGGAACTGTCACCTACACATATCATTACAATTATGATACAAGTAAACCTTTGTTTGTATTGTGTATTATCACGGTATTAGACATGTTAAAAATCAACAAAAGTACATTTTGAAGCATGGTCAAATGGTATACATGAGTGTTAGAAAAAATTTGGTCGACTGACAACTTCAGGTCGGAATAAGGGCGATAAATCCAATGAATCGTGTAAGACGAATTTTAAGTTATCGGCACGTTATTGCAAAATCTCAGAAGGAACTATATGTGGACTTTTATAACACCAAATCTGTCACCTCAATCACTCTTTCAAATAAGCATGTTCCTAGCTGTGGCGTTTCAAATGTCCTACCCTTGATGGGGGATAGCCAATCTTAAAGAACATATTTATTGGTATTTATTTGCCCTCCACGTAAATATGGTTAAGCACCACAATATTCAAGTACTAATATAATATATCATGACTTGTTTTATTTTCATTATTTATGTCTTTATCCAGCATATTTCTTGAAAAAGAAAGAGAAATTCTTAATTTGATTAAAAGCTGTAGGAGATACATACTGTTTAATCAGTGTAACATATGTAATACACTGAATTTATAATTGTCAAATGCTACTCTTAAGATCTAATTAAAGTTCATGTGGACCCTATGGCTAAAACGACCGTATTTTCACCTCAAAATTTACTCTGAGTACAGACAAACTTGTGGATCTAGAAAAGTTTTACGGCATAGCATGCCCTAGATAAATAGATTTCAAATGCATTGTATGATTTAGAAAATTCATAACTTAACTGGATTTGTCCAATTATGATCAATTATTGTCAGGTATCTATTGTCCATCTTTTGTCCATGTCAATCAAAATCTCTCACTTCAATTCTTACCTTTAAGGAAGTTCTCAAACCTGTTTCCAAACTTAGTTTATTTTGGCACCATCTGGAGGAATGAAAAAAAGTGCACTGCAAAATCCTGGTAAGTTTCTATTTTTTTTTAAACATAAATATATTTGAAATTTATTTATCTAGGGCATGCTATGCTTGAAATATTTTACAGATGCGTAGGTTTGTCTGTACTCAGAGTAAATTTTGAGGTGAAAATACGGCCATTTTAGCCAGTGTCCACATGAACCTTAACATTTTCCAGGTTGACATATTTGTCTGTACTCAAAATAACGTTTGTGGTAGGGAAAGATTCCAAAAAAATATTGATGTTACATCAATTTAATTTCAAATAAGATAAAGACGAACACAAATGATTTTGTCAATGATACATGTTCGTGTTTTTGTTTACTTATTTATGTATGTGCTATTTATTTACGTACCAAATATTTGGATATTTTAACCTTATATTATGCAATGCGAAAACGAAAGTAGAATTTAAAGTCATTGATTTTATTGACTTGCATTAGATATAAAATTGAAAAGATATACTGTATAAACATTAATTTTCGTGGGGTTAAAATTTCGTGGTTTTGTATCCAAAAGTGAGTTCGTGGGGATTAATTTTCGTGGTTTTTAAGTTTAGAAAAAAATTATACAAATGTCACTTTATAATTGACAATACTCAATAAAACTGATGTGAACTTTTGCCGTTGGGAAAAAAATCAATAATTGCATTTCATAGTAACAGTGAGCACTAATCAAGTGTTGTAACCTGCACACGCTAATTGGCTGTTACACACCTTTGATGTTTTATCCAAGGACAATGATTGTGTAATAAATGTATTACAACTTGAGGGCATTACAGACGCATTAGACTGTTAAATGACATTGGTTGACAGTTCTTCGTGATTATTAATTACTGTACAAACAAATGATTAGGATTATCATCTGACTTAAAGAAAACCTTTGAATATCGATGTCTAATCAATTAACCTATTTATTTCATTGTCTGCATTTATGTTCATCAATTATATAATGTCAATAAGATTTAGTCAGATCATAAAATAATGTAAATCTACAGTTAAATTTTCGTTGGGGTTTTAATTTCGTGGATAATTCTTATCCACGAAATAAACGAAATTAAATCCCCCACGAAAATTTGTGCTTTTACAGTAATAATTGATTCAATATGATAGAAACAAATCAACTAGCATGCCATTGTAAGCATTCAAAACATTGCTTTACCTGATATCCAGAATATGTCTATCAACTAATCTATTGTTGGTATTTGCACACGTCATGCACGTGACCATGGTGACCGGTACATACTTTCTCCTGAGAATAATACCGCGGTAACATTCAAAATAACGAGCTTATAAATCTGTGATTCTTCTCTGTTCTGTTTTGACAAATGTTTGAGAAAAAACTGTTTATGTTCGCTATACATTAAATAGTGATTTTGGACTGAACAGTTTTTTAAATGTGTAATTCATTTTGCGATTAGATTAATTATTTTTCCTTTTCAAATGCATCTCAGCTAGTGCAGGCACTTGTCTAAAAAAAATATATATATATCGGGAAAAAAATTCTGAGACAAGTGTCAGTGGTAATTACTTTTTAATGAGTCTTATTTTAAGTCTTACAGTAATAGCTAGTTGTTTACTCTTACATACGATGGTACATGTGGATCAGAAACAACTTAGATAACACCAATATATTGGTGCGTTTGTTATGCTCAGCTGTATTGTTAAAGACACTCATTTAATTCATAATATGTCTGACTTACTTTGCCCCTTATAAGAAAGCTATATCATTAAATTGTTCGAGTCAGAAAATAAAAACAAATATTTATTGAAAGAATAGAAATTGTAATTGTCACCATTGCATGGTAAAATCTTTAAATAAGATGGTTAGGTTAGTTGATAGTTTTGACAAATTGGATAAATAAGTCTTTTAAAAGAGAGGCAAAAGACACATAAGGGCAATCTAACTGATTAGTCGTAAAAGAACTGACTTTTCAGCACAAATGATAGACAAAACTTGTATCATTATAAATATCACAGACATAGAAAAAATAAAAGCACAAAGAACTCTAAAGCAAGGGCATGACGAATCCCTATAAATAAAACTAGGGATGATATCATACGTACCGGAAGGGTAACCCGAGAAGAACACTATTTTTTTTAACACTAGGACATTTCCTAAAAGCTCTCCTATTTTGTTATTTTAAATTAGCACAATCATAGATAGAAGCGTGTACTTTTATGATTAAACAACATTTGTTTTTTTCATTTTCGAAATGAAGTTTCTGTATTTCGAATGTAATATTTCTAGTTTTTTGTTTAAGATATCCTTTGGCCTTGTACGAAAAAGCTACTGGTTCTAGAATAAACTATGACAGAACAAAATGCTGACTTGTATTGGCTACTTGAAAAATTCATAAAATCACATGGACCACAGATAATGTTAAAACATAAGGGGCGTGGCAAGAATGTGAAAAAGATGATGATAATATTTGGAGAAAAAAACTAAATGAAGTTATACATTGTATACACGTATGATAAGTACGTCTGAACCAGGAACGACTCTACAACAAATTTTGTCCATCGGATCACCAGCAGTGATGTTGATACAAAGTTGACAATGCATTATGTAAATATAAGTTTGTATGTTATTTTGTCTGTATGTGCACTGTTGAAAACCGCAATGTTATATCTATGTTATTAAGTCTGTATGTACACTGTTGAACGCTGTACGGTAATCTGTATGTTATTTTGTCTGTATATGTTCTGTTTAAAACCGTACGGTGATCTTTATGCTATGTTGTCTGTATGTGCACTGTTGAAAGCTGCATGATTATCTCTTTGTTATTTTGTCTGTTTGCGCACTGTTGAAAACCGTACTCCTATATATATATATATGTTGTTGTGTCTCTATGGAAACTGTTGAAGGCCGTAAGGTGATCGCTATGTTAATTTGTCTGTATATATATGCACTGTTGAAAGCCGAACGGTCATCGCTGTGTTATTTTGTCTGAATGTTCATTGTTAAAAGCCGTTCGGTAATCTTTTTAGTATCGAGTCGGTATGTGCATTGTTAAAAGCCGTACGGTGATCGCTATGTGATTTTGTCGGTATATGCACTGTTGAACGCCATATAATTATCTCTATTTTATTGTGTCTGTATGTGAATTGTTCGAAAGCCGTTCATCAATCTCTATGTTATTTTGTCTTTATGTGCACTGTTGAAAGCCGTACGGTTATCTCTGTTATTTTGTTTTTATGTGGACTGTTGAAAGTCCAACGGTGTTCTCTATGTTATTTTGCCTCTTATAGCAAGATGTTTCATTGCGTTCATGCCACACCTGCTCATTTCTATATGTAGTCTGTAACCAAATAAAATATTTTTCAATGAATTAAGATTTTAAACTTTCGCTGTTGTGGTCTTATTATATTGTTTCTCAGGTTAAAGGATTGTTCCATGTTGAAAACCTCAATATTACAAGGGTAACATCAGCTCAGTTGTCAATAAGTCGGTTCTGAAACGATTTATTACAAACCATAAATTTTGATAATTATAAAGAAATTACGGTTCCAACTTTTAACTACCTTAGATAGATTTGGCTATTTTTATGTGCTTTTGTTGTCATAAAACTCTTCATTTATTTTGGTTCGTATGCAGCCTTGGCTTTCAAATATTTGGCTTTGATCTTTCCTAATGAAGGTTAATCCAGGAAAAGCGCCTCGGATGCATGGAATATATAACGTGTTGTTTTCATTTTTACAACAATGGCTTTAAAATATTCGGCTTGGTGTGTTACTGATGAAGGTAAATATCCAAAAATGCGCTTCGATCGCATAAAATTGATACTAGATGTTTTCATTATTTGAGGAGAAGATGAAGAACAGCATCTAACATTTGTCTAAAGCGGTGTTCCTTTGACCTTTTCTTGTGTCTGTATTAATTTGGTGTAATGAGTGTTTAAATCTTTTCTAATCAAGAACAAATATGTCACTATTTTTCAATATTTTGAAAAAATGACTTTTATTTCAATACTGTCTACATAGTACAGCGGCTTTATTCAATGAAAATGCAATGATGTTTTTAAAACAAGTTCCCCCTCATGCCATTATCACAGTTAGAAGGTCTTTGGCAAATTGGTCTGTTATAGCGCCGATATCTTTTTGTTTTTTAATAGTTGTCCCAGCACCAGTCTGTTTTTCTTTTTTCCCTTTGTTAGGCGTTATATATCCGGGGATGAAATTCCGGTACTCTGTTGGAACAAACTTTGCGATGTCTTGCATTAAATCTGCTATTCCATTTTTTCCAATGCCAGCTCCTGGTGTTGGCAAAGCAAATGTCAGACACTGGATGGATATTAGAATTATGAAAAACTCTTTATACATCTTGAATTATAGTTTTTCAAAGATTCTATTGCCTAAATGAAAAAACAGAAATTGAATGATTCAAACACTATTTCAATTCAAATGGTTCTCTTTCATAAAATATTTTTAACGTTTGAGATTCCCTTTCACAACAAAATTGACAATATCAGAATTAACAAAAGCACTAGTATATAGTTATCATAAATGAAAGGTTATACTAAGATCGACAGATAGAATAAATTCCCATGGGTACAAAGTATTTCCCCTTTTAAAAGTATGTGTTATAATGGTAAACCACGCTTACATTTTGTTAAAAATATTATAAACCGTTTTGGTTGTAGTACTTTTTATTATCAACAATTCTCATTTCTTCTCTATATCTGGATATTTTGCTCAAACAGAATATTACATCAAGCGACAAAAGAGAATAAAGCATTATGTTCCCGATCGCAAATTTCCTTTGTAGACTGCTCTGTTTTAATCATAACAGTGACCGAGTAGTATAACAGCTGTATCACTAGCCTGTCAACACTGAAGTTGTGAGTTTGAATCTCACACGCAACAGGTGCACTCAACTCCAATCTTAATCAACTAGAATTGGTAGATTCCCTACCGTCCGTCGGTGGATCTGTCCGAGTATTCTGGCTTCCTCCCCCTTTAATACTGATCACCACGAAATAGCACAAAAGTGTTGAAAGTGGCATTGAACACCAATCAAACTATCATTCATAGTCTACGTTGGATAACATTCTAACTAGTTTGATGTTTAATTAGCGTTTTGTATTTATACCTACCAACTTATAACAGAAATGATTTAAACAATTAAATAATTTGCCTTGAAAAACTAAGAGAAATCACTTTTGAAAAACTTAACATTACACAAATTTTAATACAGCTATCAAAAAATTGTGTATAAACATATCTACATTATATTATGATTAATCGGTTGTTATATATCAAAACTTATTGATTGACACATCAAAGTGACTTATTTCAAAACATTATGTATATAATATGTTGAAATATCTTTATTGTCTTTTTCGCCAAATCAATTATTTTATTAAGATATATGCCAGCATTTCATGCTTACTAACCTCTTTAACAAAATAAATTCTGGTGAAAACTTTACAGGGATCAATTGTGAAAAAAAGAGGGACGAAAGATACCAGATGGACAGTCAAACTCATAAATAGAAAATAAACTGACAACGCCATGGCTAAAAATGAAAAGGACAAACAGACAAACAATAGTATACACGACACAACATTGAAAACTAAAGAATAAACAACATGAACGCCACCAAAAACTAGGAGTGATCTCAGGTGCTCCGGAAGGGTATCTATCTTTTTAAATTTTTAATGGTGTTTTTATAGATATACAGAGGTTGTGAAAATTAACGTGGATTGTTTCTTTTCTTTTATCGATTGAGCGAGATATTAATTATATTCTAAAAATATGAATGATAATAATGTTTATACTCGCTCGAGACCAAAATATGGAAAACCAATTAAGTTGAAAAACCAAAGTAGCTTAACTAGAAGAGCGAAACAAAAAAATTAAATTAAATTTTGTATCGTTTTACCAGAGAGCAAAACGAAAATATGAATACCAATAATCAATTGCAAACTATACCAAAAAAAAACGTAAAAGCTGCATGAAAAAAAAAAAAAATTTAGATCGTATTACAGAGACATTGATTTTTATATAGACTAATATTCTCTATTGCCTTAAAGCATAATCATGTTGATCGAAAGAATTGGTTTGTTCTCATATATAGAAAAAGCCATATCCATTCTCTATTCTACATGAAATATATTATAACAAATTTAACAACTATCAGTTTATCAAGAGCCCTTTATTTCAAGTTCATTGAAAGATTTCTAACGGTCCTTGCATTTTGTACCATTACAATAACTGTAATGAGAATACTAAAAAGTAAAAGCACAAAAAAACTCAGAGGAAAATTCAAAAAGGAAAGTCACTAATCAAATAGCAAAATCAAATGATAAAACACATCAAACGAATGGACAACAACTGTCATAAATATGTTTAGCTTTTTTTCTAAAAATAAAACACATAAAGTCATTACTTTTTAGAGCCAATTTGAGACAAGCTTCTTACATTAAAATGAGGAATAAAAAAAACGTACCTGTACATGACAACCAGCTGATCACAGTCATTCATTTACCTGTATATTATTAAGTACATTGTGGTTAGATATACAAATTAATGTTATGCATTTTCTTTACCTACATACGTGTTAGTTTTAGATAATTCGTATATATAATATGTTTTAAAATTCTATACAGAAAAATAAATTGATTTGTACGAAATAGGTTATTGGTCATGAATTGTTACTCATATTTATAAATAATGTCGGCTGATGACTTGTGTACAAATATAATCTAGCTAAGGTTGCGTCTGTCACTTTCCGACCGTAATTTAAAATTGCTAGAAATCTTTTTGTTTTATTTGTTTTTTCCAATTGTTGTCGCTTAAGTTTTTAAATAACGTTGTCCATAGAACAAATTCACTGTGTCTTCGATTTTTGTTAGTGCATTGATTGATTGACTGATTGGAGTCGAGTGTTCCTGGTCCATTCGGGGTTCGAACTCACAACCTCAGTGTTGACTGGCTAGTAACACAGTAGTTCGACTGCTTAGACCTGTTGGCCACTGATGCCCCGTGGAGTGCATTGAACGCTATGTTTTACTTTTAAATATTCATATTTGATTTTAGTCTCTGATGCAAGATTTCTTTTAATTATTGATTAGGTTTTTTTGGCTTTTAAATAGCTTGCAATAACTGCTAGTACTATCAAATCGTACTTTTCATTTTAATTTAATTTGTTGGTGCTATTTGTAATGCATTTTTGTTATTTAATGTTTACTTATTTAGTGTTATATCTCTTTCCATTTTTTTTAATATATACCAGCTTTGATAAGTGATTTGGTATGACTGTTCATTTTCACTTCTGTGCTCATAATATGAGCAATAAAATTATTTACTTTGTAAAAATACATTTCCGTATTTCATGACTTTATACCTTACATCTTATTTATTTTTATTTAACTATTATTCGGCGACATTTTTGTCCTGGTTTATGGTTGTCTTTCTGATATTGTTTAACATCTCACCCCTTATTTTATTAATCTTGTATTTAAATTGTGTAATAGATCATTTTTTCCGATCAGTATATGTACACTTGTTTTTGTTTTAATATGCCTTTTGATTGAGTTAAGCCATTTCAATTGCTATCTTATAGTGTGTCATTCTATGTTGACGTAATGTTAGACTATTCTTTCAGGTAAGGGTGAAAGTTTGTACTTTTTAAAACGTTTTAACCTGAAACATTTGTTTGACTTATTATGTTCAGTGTCGTTTGTTGGTGTGGTTGATACGTGTTTCTTGTTTTTTGTTTCTCGTTTTTTATATAGATAAGACCGTTGGTTTCCCTGTTTGGATGGTTTAATTTATGTCTTTGGGGTTCTTTATATGTAGTTTGCTGTTCGGTGTGAGACAAGCCTCCGTTTTAAATAGACCGTACTTTGATCTATACATGCTTTAATGGTTTACTTTTGTAAATTTTGACTTGGATGGAGGGTTGTTGATAACAAAAACTATTTTGTGATTGCTTGTCAAAAACTATGTATAACTGGTAGATTATTAAGTCAGGGATTTCGTTACCACAAATTGTTGAAAACTTTCACTAAATTCTTCCATCGATATAAAGATTTGGCTTTGAAGTTCGATTGTACCTGTAGAAAACTTATTTCAAACGGGAAACACATCCTTATTTTAACGGATATGTTGTTTACCGTTCCCTGAAATTTAGAAACGATCCTAGTAAACTTATCGATCAATTAATTAATTAAACTTTATTTAAAAGATTCCCGATTCTACACTGTAATCAGATTTTTGAATGCTTTTTATTTGTATCAGTATTGAATTTGTTATCGGTAAATTAAAAGCAAACTAAATATAATTGTTATTTTCATTTTATATGTACTTTCATGGATCTATAATTTGTTGACTCCTGTATCTTGTTATTGCACAAGATCATGTTTTTCTCTGACTGTTTATGACGTCTTTACGTTGTATCCGTTGGATGTTGGATATGTACTGATTGGTAATTTAGTCTCAGATGCATGCTTTTTTTAAGTTGTTATTGGATTCGAACTAGCTGTCCGTAAGTGTGAGTACTCTCATGTCTGTACTAAGTCTTTTTCAATTGAATTTTATAGTTCGTTCTTATATGCAACTGGTACACCACTGTCCCAAGTTATCTGAAGATTGGGACCCTACTAACATGTTCAACCACGCCACCACCAAGCCTGTAATTCAGTAGTTGTCGTTTGTTGCTGTGTTTCATGTTTGTTTTTCGTTCATTCATTTGTGCATTAATAAGGCTGTTAGTTTTCTCGTTTGAATTGTTATTGAAGGCCGTAAAGTGATTTATAGCTGTTAATTTCTGTTTCATTAGGTCTTTTTGAGAGTTGTCTCATTGGCAATCATACCAAATCTTCTTTATTATCTATATATCAATTCAAACTTAATTTCTGACTTGATGAGATTGTGTTTTAATTGACAAAAGAGTGAGAAGGTTACATAAGGATGATGGGTTGAAACGAAAACCATACGTTTGATAAAAGATGGCAACACCGTGACACGAAACAATTCCATTTTATAATTCGAATGTTGTCGTCTGCGTTTTTAATAATTGCCTATGAATGACCTCGTAAATTACTGTACTAATAAACTACTAGTACTTTTGAAATTAATGAAAATGATTCATAAAAACATAACCTAATACGTGTCCTTAAAATGTATACCTATATAACGGTGTGGATGGTGGTTTACAGAATCGAGAATAATTTAGCAAAGCATAGTAGAAAAAATGGATGTAAAATAAAGAATAGAGAAAAAATTGCATAAAAATTGAAAAAAGAGAAATGAAAGGCCCTATCTAGAACCTCCTATATAGTCAGTACATTTAAGTTGTAATACAACCATTAAATAATGTAAAACAAAGAGGTACTAAGGAGGCGTAAACAAAAATTGCATTCGAAATATGTTTTGCTTCTTCAGACCGATTACTAGTATATCACAATGTAAGCACTTAACACAAAAGAGAGCAGATATCTGAAAAAGCTTTTTGTTCCAAACACAATCCATTTCATTTGTCATAAAAAGTTCAAAATGTAAAACACCTAGGTAAAAGCAACACTTTGAGTAGTTAGACTGACACAGTGCAGGTTTTAAGTGATTTTTACTTATACGACGTTTGGTTTAGATAGGGTGGATTGTGTGCATAAATTACAAGTAAAACGACACTCCATTGTGTATTTTTGCCAAGTCATGCTTTTTTGGTTAGGCCAAATAGAACAGCATGTGGTCCGACACCACAACTGTCGTCCCTTGATTTTCGTTTTTTTGTTGTTCACAAATATAGTCCCTAGTGTTGACATTGGGTTACTTGCCATTAATTTTTGTACCCCTTCCAAATTTATTTCTCCATGTTTAATGCCTCGAATTGCAAATAGGGGGGTGAAATTACACTGAAAAAAAATTGGGTCCAGAGTTTTAAAAGAAAGTAGTGATTTGATCCTGCTGAAAAAGGTTAAAAATTAGCACCTCGGAAGCTGTCAAAAGATTTCCAGACGCCCTAAACATTAAATTGTCCATATTTTGAGTTAGAGCCGATGAAGTTTTCTATAATAATGATATAATTTGTCCCAAAAGTAGTACAACACACTGTAAAAGTTTCTCTGAGAAAGCGCAGGTGGGATTTTTTTTATTTTCATTTATGTTCTAAAATAAATGCACTGCGAAATAATTGTGGTCTCGGACCATGTGTGGTTCCAGTTACACTTTAAAAAAGAGTTGGGTTGGTATATATTTTTTTAATTTTATGGTGTTGTTTTTTAACTCAGTGTTGCTTACCCTGATTTTTTTTTCATTCTATTTATGAGTTTCAAACAGCGGTATACTACTGCTGCCTTATTTTTGCTTAATGATTAATGACCAACATATATTTAATGTAGGCTATTATTAAGACTTAAAAGTTGGGTAGGTAGGGTAACGGGAACTACACATATATTTTTATTTGGCCTTATGTGTATCATAATATTTTGTTTGACCTTGTTTACTCATATATATTTTTTCGGAGTGTACGAGTGTTACCTTGGTGTGGTCTGCTGCACCTTCCAAAATGTTAAGCTTTTCCATTGCATTTTATTCATATTCTGAGACACAAAAGTAATAGGAACATTTCAGAGTAGGCAGATAAATTTAAAAATTACACATTGTTTATGTACGTAATCATTTCAAATCACAGAATTTGGTAGGTGCATTGCTTGCAAAAGGTCTTGGGCAAACGTTTTTGCCATTTGTCCCATTGTATTTCGGTATGGTGCTCCGGTGTTAATTCCACCTGGGCCAGTTCCGGGAGCTGGTTCCCAAAAAGCTGGCGATCCATTGTTTTGTCCCTGTGGGTTATTTCCTGCCGTTTGACCAGAGGGACCATTTCCTTGGGTTTTACTCGATGGACTATTTCCTGATGGATTGTTTCCAGTCGATTGGCCAGAGGGACCGTTCCATGTCGATTGACCCGAGGGACTATTTCCTGTTGAATGACCAGATTGACCAGGTGATCCATGTCCTTGCTTGTTTCCGGGTGAACCATTTCCTGTGTTTGAATTAGTTGGTCCTTGTTGAAACCAGTTAGGAATTTCAAGATTAGGCACGGGATTATTATTTGAATTGCTTGCAGAATTTGACCCGGAAGTAGGTTGATTGAACCCAGGCACCAAATGGCGGTACTCTTGTGGAAGTGAATTTGATATCATGTTTACAACATTGTTTGGTATCATATTTTGTAGTTCCGCCATTCCACTGGAAGGAGATCCAGCCATTATGTTACCGAGTCCGAGTCCGAGTTGCTGTGAATCACACTGTCTAGCTAGAACATCAATCAAAATGGCTACTACTGACAAATACATTATTGGAATCTGTAAAACAAAATATTGCTACAAGTTTGATATCAAAGAATAACAAGTTTAAGTATAGATTTTTTGTTTGCGCGTTTTGATTCGCAAAACATAGAGCAAACAAGAATGCACAAGCGGAAATGTCTCGCCCTCTTTACTGAGTATTCACCTTAATTTATTAGCAAGGTTGCTGTCCATCAGACTGTTTTCTGAATTTATCTGTGTTAACAGTTTATACTAAATTTAGTCCTGGTATCTATGATTAGTTTATTATGTTGAAACATTGAACAAGAGTGCACACTCTGAAATGTCTCACCTTCTTTACTAATCATTGATATTATATTTTAGTCCTAAATATAAAGTTTTTCTACAACTAAACCATCAATTAAACATGATCCAAGAAAATGAGATAAAGGTCAAATGAAACAAACTGGAAATACATGTACACCTTACAATCATTCGATACACCAAATATGCTGTATTTCAAAATTCTATCTCAAAGAATATTTTTTATGCATGCAAATGTGTTTTTTCATGAACAATCTAACCAAAATTAGGCAATTTTCATAGACTCATAGCTTAAAAAATAGCACGGTGACCCATACTTTTTATCATATTTTTTAAAAAAGCATAGTAAAATCTTCATTTTGGCAAAGTATAAGAAAATTCTGTCTCAAAAAGTCTTTACTTACAATCTACCTTAAGACAAATATAAAATTCCAGATATCATCTTGAACAATTGAAATAATATATGCTCAATCCCAAGTTTCACGATTCATTTTGTGAGGTAACAACTATTAATATTATCAGTGTTTTTTTTATATGGAAAAGATTTTATGATATTAAATAACCTTCTAGGAAACCTACAAATAAACTCATCATAGATACCAGGATTAAAATTTTATATTTGCACCAGACGCGCGTTTCATCTACAAAAGACTCATCAGTGACGCTCGAATAATTTGAAAAAAAAAGGCCAAATAAAGTACGAAGTTGAAGAGCGTTGAGAACTCAAATTCCTTAAAGTTATGCCAAATAAAGCTAAGGTAATATATTGCTGAGATAGAAAAGCCTTAGTATTTAAAAAAATCAACGTTTTGTTAACAGTTAATTTTTGATAATGAACATCAAGACAACACAAAAGTTGTGACTACTGGGCTGGTGATACCCTCGGGGAATTGAAATCCACCAGCAGTGGCATCGACCCACTGGTTGAAAATAAACTCATCATAGATACCAGGATTTTATATTTACGCCAGACGCGCGTTTTGTCTACAAAAGACTCATCAGTGACGTTTGAATAAAAAAAATGTTAAAAAAGGCTAAATAATGTACGAAGTTGAAGAGCATTGAGGACCAAAATTCCTAAAGGTTATGCCAAATGCAGCCAAGGTTATCTATTCCTGAGGTAGAAAAACATCATATCATTACTAGTATGACATATTATTCTTCATGTCCAACAAATAAACAGTGTTTCTCCTATTTTTGCTGTTGGTCGCAGGCTCCTAAAAAATGGGAACAAAATATTCAAGACTTTTCTCTAGATACTATCGTATGATTGTACAAAGCTTCCGTCCATGATTGTAAAAATACAGGATGGTTTATATATCTAATAAATGTTATACGAAATTTAACTGCTAACTGTATGTTAAGTTAACTGGAGGAAAAAACCAAGTCCATTTTTACGTAATATAGTATAATCAGGTCCTCATAATGATTCGGAGTATTCATGAAAATAAACTAAATAAACTCATCATAGATACCAGGATTAAAATTTTATGTTTACGCCAGACGCGCGTGTCGATGACTCATCAGTGACGCTCGAATCAAAATTGTTTAAAAGGCCAAATAAATAATGAAGTTGAAGAGCATCGAGGACCAAAAATTTCTAAAAGTTTTGCCAAATACAGCTAAGGTAATCTATTCCTGAGGTAGAAAAGCCTTAGTATTTTAAAAATTCAAAGTAAGAAATTATCACCTATGTTTGCATGTTTGAAATACAATACTTGTTAAAATCTTATAAAACATTTCTATGTCCCCATCTGAAGTCATAAAAATTTGAGTACCTCCTTTCCATTCCCGAAAATTTTCAAGCCCACTTAATCCCCCTTCCAACTTTACCCCTCTTCCCACTTTCAGGTTATGAACAGTCTCTCAATCAAATCTCAAATTATGGCTGAGGTAAAGCTGTCTTCTGTCCTTTGATAACACGTTAATTCATTTTGGTAAGAGACGACTTTCGAAGCAACATTTTTTTTTAAAGCGAAAAATTAAGTCTTTATTGTTTAAGCGCAGAATAACAGTTTTGTTTAAATGAAATATGTAAATTGTTAATGATTTGTGTGATAAATATTCAATACACTTTAACATTCCAATACAAGTTTTGATAACTTTCAGGTTCAGTAAAACAAATAGAGGGGAAATGTGACCTTTTAATAAAAAACTAAAATAAATTAAATTCAGTCAACGTGTTTCGTGTCTGTTTTAAAGAATTTATTGCAAAGGCTGAGTCAGCGTCAAAATATAACATTCCATCAGCAGTGTTGTCCAACAATTTAAAAATGAATAAAAAAAGAATTACCTAATCGTTCGTAATAATTCAGCATTTATAAGGCCGTTGTTTTAATGTCACACAAGCCACCCAACTTTTCATCAAATATAAAATCTATTTACTCAAACATATTTTAACATGAAAAATTTTCAACCTCTTGGATCAGTCAGTAAAGTAATACACCCCAAGTATATGCCTAAACTTTGGAGAAAAGTTTATCTTGATACTGAGCGATTGTATTGATATGTATAAAGTTACTTCGATTATATAGTATATTCAATATTGAATATTAAATTAAGTGCGTATTTAAATTAGTAGACAAACCTTTTAGTGTGAATTGCTTCCAAATTTTCCAAATTATTCTGTAAATAAACAATGCATCTTAGTGTCGTTATGAAATGTTGACAGGTGGAGCCATAAATAGGCACATGACAAAGACAGGTTATATTTAGTATGATTATTATTTTAATACCTCCCTGAAGTTATTATATGCATACAACCCGAAAGAAAATTCTAACTATTCAATTATAACCCATACCAACATCTTTTCTCAAAAGACCATAAAATACGAAGAAAATAAATACCATTTATAATACCTATCATATTGCAAAATATAACTAGGTTTGTTAGTGCTAAACCCTTTTTCTAAATCATTTTAGGGCAACCACACACACAAACACAAACAATATTTTCATTTTCTTTCAAGAGATCCCTTCACACAAGAGACCTTTAGCTCTTAGTTAATTTCTTTAATTATTTCTCGTGTTCCTAACAATAAGGTTAATTAGGTTCATTATTTTCTGAAACAAACGAAGATATATGATGATAAATTATAAATTATGAAGAAGTCATTTATCATAGTTTATATACATCATACAACGATCATTTAATAAGATGGATCAGAGGTGCTTTTAGTACATATTCTATTGTTTGTTCTAGTCTAGGAAGATATTATAACTGGTGACAAATTTTTAAAATACATATCTACGGTCAGAAAGATATAATGTTACTGTTGGTTTTCATGTTTCTCGTTAATGTGAATTCCAAAATCATTGCGCGCATTTAATATTTATTATTGATATTTTTTGCAATTATTGAAGCGTGGACAAAAATTCTAAATTCATTATTTCGATTTCAAGAAAATCTGCAAAGAGATCTATATATAATATATATTGAAATTCGAGTTCTTTATATAGCGATACTCACATAGCATTTTTCTCATTAATAAAAACACAGTTCATTCGTCCGTTTCGCCTTCAGGTGGAAACGCTCACACGCGTACATGGTAGGCCTTTTTTTTTATTTTATTTTTTTTATCAAAGATTAATATCCTTTATAATCTTCCACTGAGTCAATAAAAAGACTTAAGCAAAATTATAAATAGCTATATTGGCTGCATCTAAACGCATACGCAGCATTTAGCAGTGAGAAAAAGAAATGTTAGACAAGGAGTCGGATAAAAGTATATATAGGTGCAATTGATAGTCTCACGCTTTTTGTAGATGCAAAATATCTAGCTCTGAGTATTAGTTAACCACACAGAACTTTTCACAAGGACTCAATACCAGGTTCCAAAATTGCGTCTCTTCCTATATCTATTATGATTTAATACGCCAGAAGCGCGTTTCTTCTACATAAGTGACGTTCAGATAAAAATAATTAGAAAGCCAAACAAGTATAAAAACCAAAATAAGGGAAAATAAATACATTTTTAAAATTTCGTTCAAAATAGTAATGATGGGAATGTAGAATTCCATGTAGTCAATGTAAGGGACTAAACGGGTTTGTTTCATTGGCAATCATACCACATCTTCTTTTTTATATTTACATTAATAACCAACCACCAGAGACACAAACAATTGCGGCATAAACCTTTCAACTGCTTATGCAGCTATGAAAATAACATGGTCACACTAGATGAATTAAGCGCAGCATTTTAATTTTAAATTAAGAAATTGTGAGTATCGGTTCCAAATTTCCGTGTTCTGAGTACCATCAAAATGCACCATCACGTTGACATTGTGTCGGATAAAAACGTATCAGGGAGGGAAAATTGTAATCTAGCAATTGTAAAATATTGTCCAAGAGAATGATACCTTGACTGCGACTCTTTCCAATCATGAAGATGCAAGATAGTACAAGTCGTTGACCATAAGTAAATTCATAACTGCTTTTAAAAGAATTACAAAAGAGTAATGAGTTCAAAATGTCTGAAAAGGAGAGTTGAACACGATAGATACGAAACGAATTTTTATAATGTATATGGGCTAAATGCTATGACAATCATTGTCCATTTTTCACAAGAACAGTAGCAGCTTAGCGAGACTGTAACATTAGAATTGACTGGTAGATTAAAGATCAAACTATGACCAGAATGATTGCCGGGAATGTCAAGATCAAGATACTCTCTTTGTTCCTCTACCATGCACATGTCTGCATTTGCCCCAAAAAGGAATAATGAAATTGCCTAACCATTCAAATTCTCTTAGGGGTATTGGTGTGAACGATTTTGATAGGTATGGGAGTTATGTATAATAACAAAGAGCTTTGCAATAACTTCAATGAACACACGTGTTGCAAACAACCTTGTCACTATGAACACTTTTTTTCAGTTTGTTATTCAAATAACTATGGGGCAAACATTTGTATAATTAAAAACACAGAAAACGTCAGTAAGTGACTATATTTGGTTATCAAAATAAAGGTGGAAACCTCTAACAATGTAGACAAGTTTAAGCGAGATTAAAGTTATCATTCTGATAAAGATTGTGTGCAGTATTTATGTCATGGACTCACTTTGAAAATTAAAATCGCAATATAGATGTTCCTACTAAAGAATGAAGAGTCTCAGATTTCTTTAGACTCGACTCAACACAATAATGTGTAAATCCTATATATCCGACGCGTTCACATTAATACCCATATCCCCTAACAGTGGCATATGTTCTGTATTAAATGGCGGAACAGTTATTATTCTTATACTTAACTAGTTCTGTCACAACTCAATTTGAAGATCCTTTGATTCAAGTTTTGAGCAGATAGTAGTTAGATGCGTATTGTAGATTGTAGATATATATTTAGACTTCAAGATCTGAACCAAAATTAGCGTGAAATGCTGTAGCCAAAGGTTAACTTTTCAACAAGGCATAAATAAACATATAGATGTTACGGTAGCTTTAGACACTCTATTTACATTATGCAGATACAGTTAACATTTTTGTGTTTTATAATTTATCTTTAACATGCATAAAGACATAAAAAGATGTTTAATGTTGTGTCGTTGTTCTATAATATTTAATGCGTTTCCCTCAGTTTTAGTTTGTTACCCCGATTTTGTTTTTTGTCCATAGATTTATGAGTTTTGAATAGCGGTATACTACTGTTGCCTTTGTTTACAACTTCATTAGTACATTTAAAAAGAATCTGTAATAACCTTTAATTTAATTTTTAATTTTTAATACTTAATATTGGGATCTCAGACTGCATGCATTCATAAGATTAATGTAAACAATCTGGGTTTTGGCCGAATTAATCAAATTACTCTGGTAATGGAAATATTCATTAATTCTCCAAAATTTTGTAGTTCATTTTTGGCAATTCACATTAATGTTTGAATGGACAATTACATCTGTCTAGCGTTTATTTTGCTATCTAAATCCAAATTAGTTTGAGGAAATGCATTTCTAGCTCTTGTAGTTCTGCCTACACCGAGTATAATATGACCTACTTTTTGTCTCTTGTAGTTCTGCCTACACCGAGTATAATATGACCTTCCTTTTGTCTCTTGTAGCTATCTACATCGAGTATAATATGACCTTCCTTTTGTCTCTTGTAGCTATCTACACCGAGTATAATATGACCTTCCTTTTGTCTCTTGTAGCTATCTACACCGAGTATAATATGACCTTCCTTTTGTCTCTTGTAGCTATCTACACCGAGTATAATATGACCTTCCTTTTGTCTCTTGTAGCTATCTACACCGAGTATAATATGACCTTCCTTTTGTCTCTTGTAGCTATCTACACCGAGTATAATATGACCTTCCTTTTGTCTCTTGTAGCTATCTACATCGAGTATAATATGACCTCCCTTTTGTCTCTTGTAGCTATCTACATCGAGTATAACATGTATAATATGACCTTCCTTTTGTCTCTTGTAGCTATCTACATCGAGTATAATATGACCTTCCTTTTGTCTCTTGTAGCTATCTACATCGAGTATAATATGACCTTCCTTTTGTCTCTTGTAGCTATCTACACCGAGTATAATATGACCTCCCTTTTGTCTCTTGTAGCTATCTACATCGAGTATAATATGACCTTCCTTTTGTCTCTTGTAGCTATCTACACCGAGTATAATATGACCTTCCTTTTGTCTCTTGTAGCTATCTACATCGAGTATAATATGACCTTCCTTTTGTCTCTTGTAGCTATCTACACCGAGTATAATATGACCTTCCTTTTGTCTCTTGTAGCTATCTACACCGAGTATAATATGACCTTCCTTTTGTCTCTTGTAGCTATCTACACCGAGTATAATATGACCTTCCTTTTGTCTCTTGTAGCTATCTACATCGAGTATAATATGACCTCCCTTTTGTCTCTTGTAGCTATCTACATCGAGTATAACATGTATAATATGACCTTCCTTTTGTCTCTTGTAGCTATCTACATCGAGTATAATATGACCTTCCTTTTGTCTCTTGTAGCTATCTACACCGAGTATAATATGACCTTCCTTTTGTCTCTTGTAGCTATCTACACCGAGTATAATATGACCTTCCTTTTGTCTCTTGTAGCTATCTACATCGAGTATAATATGACCTTCCTTTTGTCTCTTGTAGCTATCTACACCGAGTATAATATGACCTTCCTTTTGTCTCTTGTAGCTATCTACACCGAGTATAATATGACCTTCCTTTTGTCTCTTGTAGCTATCTACACCGAGTATAATATGACCTTCCTTTTGTCTCTTGTAGCTATCTACACCGAGTATAATATGACCTTCCTTTTGTCTCTTGTAGCTATCTACATCGAGTATAACATGTATAATATGACCTTCCTTTTGTCTCTTGTAGCTATCTACATCGAGTATAATATGACCTTCCTTTTGTCTCTTGTAGCTATCTACATCGAGTATAATATGACCTTCCTTTTGTCTCTTGTAGCTATCTACACCGAGTATAACATGTATAATATGACCTTCCTTTTGTCTCTTGTAGCTATCTACACCGAGTATAATATGACCTTCCTTTTGTCTCTTGTAGCTATCTACATCGAGTATAATATGACCTCCCTTTTGTCTCTTGTAGCTATCTACATCGAGTATAATATGACCTTCCTTTTGTCTCTTGTAGCTATCTACACCGAGTATAATATGACCTCCCTTTTGTCTCTTGTAGCTATCAACACCGAGTATAATATGACCTTCCTTTTGTCTCTTGTAGCTATCTACACCGAGTATAATATGACCTTCCTTTTGTCTCTTGTAGCTATCTACATCGAGTATAATATGACCTTCCTTTTGTCTCTTGTAGCTATCTACATCGAGTATAATATGACCTTACTTTTGTCTCTTGTAGCTATCTACACCGAGTATAATATGACCTCCCTTTTGTCTCTTGTAGCTATCTACACCGAGTATAATATGACCTTCCTTTTGTCTCTTGTAGCTATCTACATCGAGTATAATATGACCTTCCTTTTGTCTCTTGTAGCTATCTACACTGAGTATAATATGACCTTCCTTTTGTCTCTTGTAGCTATCTACATCGAGTATAATATGACCTTCCTTTTGTCTCTTGTAGCTATCTACATCGAGTATAATATGACCTTCCTTTTGTCTCTTGTAGCTATCTACACCGAGTATAATATGACCTTCTTATTGTCTCTTGTAGCTATCTACACCGAGTATAACATGTATAATATGACCTTCCTTTTGTCTCTTGTAGCTATCTACACTGAGTATAATATGACCTTCTTATTGTCTCTTGTAGCTATCTACACCGAGTATAACATGTATAATATGACCTTCCTTTTGTCTCTTGTAGCTATCTACATCGAGTATAATATGACCTTCCTTTTGTCTCTTGTAGCTATCTACACCGAGTATAACATGTATAATATGACCTTCCTTTTGTCTCTTGTAGCTATCTACATCGAGTATAATATGACCTTCCTTTTGTCTCTTGTAGCTATCTACATCGAGTATAATATGACCTTCCTTTTGTCTCTTGTAGCTATCTACACCGAGTATAATATGACCTTCCTTTTGTCTCTTGTAGCTATCTACATCGAGTATAATATGACCTTCCTTTTGTCTCTTGTAGCTATCTACCCTGAGTTCAAAATTAGTTCCATATGCATTACTGACATTTATAGTGTGGCTCTTGAAGCCCAAGATGTAATCAGTTAGCTACAACTTGTTTAGGAATTTAGTTAATGCTAAGTCTTACCCAAACCAAAATGTAACTTAAAGTTGAGCGGAGTCTTTATTAAGAAGTCTTATGTATATTGTAATTATATGGTAGTAATATTTTGAGATTGAAATGTAGATTATCTTGATTTATGAATTTTGTAAGAGAATATTAACTGCTTTTATTTTGTATAGTTCGTAAATCAAGGAGTGAGCAATTACTCCTATATAAGAAAGTAGGTCGCCATCACTTCTCCTATTACCACATGAATACTAAGATCCATTATCAAATACATGACAATCTCCGGCGCAGAGTTCATATCCGTTACATACATTCTCCGCAATACTGCACTTAATATTGAGTGTAGTGTTACAAAGTATTGAACGGAACGGATATGTGATCTCTGCGCAGGAGATTGATACATGAATGTTCTTTTTTTATTGTACATGTAGAATTAATAAATAGCAGTATTGCAATATGGGATACATGTCAATGACTTCACAGCAGTCAAACAGTTACCTGTAGTCAGACGAAAATCATATCTTAAGCACCACTAAGCATGCTTATCACGTGGTGTAAAGTTTGAGTCTAGCCATTTGGATGGGTATGTTTTTTTTTTTATAATTCTCATATACTGTACATCTTACAAGGATTCTGTCATGATTTATCCATACTGCTTCCTATCGGAGTAAAAATACATCTATGTCCTGCTTATTTATGTATTTATCCGTCTTTGGTGTTCTTGCATGTATTTATATGTATTCCTGTCATGTAATGTTGTCATCTTTATTATTGCCATAAAGCGCAGAGGTTTGGCGAGCCAGAAAACCAGGTCCAACTCACCATTTTTTTTAAAATGTCCTGTACAAAGTTATGAATATGGCAGTTGTTATCTAATATTTCGTTTCTATGTATTATGTTTGTTTTTTGTTGCCCTTCTGTGTTCTGTTATTTAATTGTGTTCGTCTTTTAGTTGAAATGTTTCCCTCAGTTTTAGTTTGTTACCAGGATTTGTTTTCTCTCAATAGATTCATGAATTTTAAACAGTGGTATACTGCTTTCGCCTTTATTTATGACATCAATTATACTAATGGAATGAGTTAACTTGATTTTTCTTTTCAAGATGGGTATTTACACAAAATCCAAAATAGATATATTGGCTGTATCTAAACTCAAATAACTGATTTTATTGCATAGCAATATAATATTTCCCACAGAAAGTAACCAAAAATTAGAGTACAATAAATTTTAATATTGCACTAGTGCAATAAATCTTCAAAATTCATGACGTCATCAACGACAAAATCTTAGTTTAAACCAATTTTTACTTTCAAATATTATATTGGTATACAATAAAAGGGTTATTGCATGAATATTGGGGATTATTGTCCCTCGTAGAACATATTGCACTCGCAAGCTCGTGCAATATAAAATTCTACTCCGGACAATATTCCCCAATATTCATGCAATAACCCTTCATTATTTTGGTTGGACATTCTTTCATCTTACTGCAATTAAATTTTTCTAACAATCAATCAGTAGACCGGTTCAGGTAAATAAAACAAAACTATGATGAATTAATTGTTTATTAATATATGAAAAAATATGATGATTATTTTGTATTTCGACAATAAAAACAATCAATGAGGTAAAATAAAATCATGTTTTTTAAGCAAAACAAAAAATGCTGCCAACAAATAGTAAGTTATTTATGAGGGTGAAACTGATATATATATAAATTATTTTAATGATATTCATCAATATCAGCTGTATGTCACTTTGTGTCCAGTAGGTAGATTTTACAGAATGCACTATCTAATGATGACTTCTTATTTTATTTGTATTTAGTAATACAATGTATTATGTTAAAGTGGTTCTAAAAAATGAGGATGAAAAAAGCTTAGAAAAGATAAATATTCTTAACAATAACATAACAAAAACAACTTCATCTATTACAGCAGAAAAAGAAACTGTTAAGTGATATCGAATCCAAAAACATCCCATTTACCATTTTGTAAAACATGTTTTTGACATAATATAACAACATTGTGATATGTATTGTGATAGTAAAAGATAGAGATTGGACGGTATGTTACAATCACACATATATGTCTTGTATGAACAACAAAAAGAAATAATGTACTGGACGGTTTCTTATATACTGACAATACGACAATGGATGGATGGACATTTAATGTTTGCATAGATCTTCTAGCTTCCTTTGGTCATGCATCTTTTGTATGTGAGAATCATTGTTTTGTTTACTCCAAGGTCATCACATGTCAGTCACATGATTACATGATTACATCATGTGACTCTTTATTTATTATGTGCATTTTTAACCTATTTTTCTGTATGAATCATCCTTTCCCTTGTAACATTCTGACAAGTTTGCTACAATGTGAATACACAACACTACTTGATCCATTGTTACTATGGAAACTGTTTATCAACAAACTTTGGCTTTTAGATGACCTTGACAATGGTCTTGGTGTTGTGGCAACTGATATGGCATTTAGTTTATCTACAGCCTTCTGATTCATCATTTCCTGAAAAATAAAATACCAGTAAATTATTGTTATATCCTTGTTAGAATACAAATGATCAAGGATGTTGTCTTTTCATAGTTTGGACTTATTGTTATATCCAGTGATCAAGGTTTCACAAAACAATGGAGCCAGCTTATGATTTTTTTCATCGCAACTTTGTTTATAAACTCTTTTAATACTTTATAACAAATCATTCAAGCCAATAAAGGTATTCATTTGAGAATGTAGGAATATAAATTTGGTCAGAATACTGGGATTGAAATAACTTTCTACTATTGATATGATTCAATGAGCTGACAGTATTACATTCTGGTAAGAAACTTTTTTTTATGCAAGCATGTTTTATTATATATCTGGGTGTTGATTTGACAGCAATAAAACATGCTACAGAGAAACATTAATCAAAAGGATTCCACAGAATCAGGCAGATTTAACTTGGTTCTTGTTTACTGTTGAGGGTTGTCTGGTGACTTCTAGATCTTGTTTTCTGGCTTCCAATTTAAGACCTTTTTCAAAGATCTACTGTATTACAAAGACATTGTGTGCATGAATGATAGGGACTGCAAATATAATGGACCAAATATAATGGACCAAATATAATGGACCAAATATGATGGACCAAATATAATACCCAATGGTATTTTATATTTGTCAGTTAGTTGCAAATAACTCTTTTTCGGGTAACAAAAATCCAAAGTTCTGCATAGAAAATACTATTTTTATTTATGCTTAAAAAAATGCAGATACTGACTTATTTTTAGAAATGTCATAAAATATGATCACTATTACCTTTTTAAGTTCATCTTGTTGAGACAAGGTACGTAAAGCTAGTATGGCATTTACTTGTACACCCTGATTTTGGTCATGACATGCAAGATCTAATAACCTACAAAATAAAGAAGAAAATATTTGCATATATGGTTATCTTTATTTGCTTACAATGCTTACATCAACATGAGGCTCCCACAGGGTACCCCCCTCAGGTCACAAGGTCGCTTTTAAATTCGTCGAGAGGTCGTTTTTTAAGGGAAATGTACAGGTCGCAGGTCGTTTTTTTTCCTAACACAGAGAATGGAAGTTGATCAGAGGTTGTTTTTTTCCAAATTTTACAGGTCGCAGGTCGTTTTTTAGAAGGCCCTCAGGTCGGAAGTCGCCTCTAAAAAGCCCAGAGGTTGCAGGTCGTTTTTGACCCTATGGGAGCCTCCAACATCATTTGGTGTGTGGTAAATATTTTTACCAACCATGAAAGACCCTCATGGTAGTCTAACATTGTCAAATACCCTATATTAGTGTATCTATGTGTATTTCATTATTAAATGAATTTATGTGTATTACTATCATGACTATGTGAATCTTATATGTATAACTATGTGAATCTTATATGCATAACTATGTGAATATAACAGTATAACTATGTGTATATAATATGTATAACTAATTTTATCTAATGAGTATAACTATTTGTATCTAATGTGTTCAACTATATGTATATAATTTACATAACTAAATGTATCTAATATATTACTATTTGTATCTAATCTATGTGTAAAATTGAGAAAGGAAATGGTGAATATGTCAAAGCGACAACCACCCGACCATAGAGCAAACAACAGCCGAAGGCAACCAATGGGTCTTCAATGTAGCAAGAATTCCCGCACCCGTAGGTGTCCTTCAGCTGGCCCCTAAAATATGCATAATAGTACAGTGATAATGGACGTCATACTAAACTCCGAATTATACACAAGAAACTAAAATTTAAAATCATACAAGACTAACAAAGGCCAGAGGCTCCTGACTTGGGACAGGCGCAAAATTGCGGCGGGGTTAAACATGTTTATGAGATCTCAACCCTCCCCCTATACCTCTAGCCAATGTAGAAAAGTAAAAGAATAACAATACGCACATTAAAATTCAGTTCAAGAGAAGTCCGAGTCTGATGTCAAAAGATGTAACAAAAGAAAATAAATAAAATGACAATAATATATAAATAACAACAGACTACTAGCAGTTAACTGACATGCCAGCTCCAGACCTCAATTAAACTGATTGAAAGATTATGTCTTCATCATATGAATATCAGGTACAATCCCTCCCGTTAGGGGTTTAGTATCATACTATCATAAAATATATGAGAAGAACATAACCCGTGTCATGCCAACAACTGTTTTTTTAAGAAATAAATGTGTTTAGTTCCGATGCAAAGACCCTATCAGTGAATCAATGTTAAAGCCAAAATATGCAATCTTTAATGACCTGACAACAGTATCGTAACTATATCCCCTTTTAATAAGTCTATTTAAAGGTTTTGTTAGTTTCTGAGGAGAATACTGACATTTTTGTGCTTTATAAAGAATATTTCCATAAAATTTTGGATGTGAAATACCTGAACGTATAAGATGTCTGCATGTTGAGTTATATTTACGAATTATTTCCTTATACCGGTGATAAAATTTAGTAAATGTTTTGACCAGTTTGTGATATCGAAAACCCTGGAGTAATAATTTTTCAGTAATACATAAATTTCTCTCGCTAAAATCTAATACATTGTTACATACACGAGCGAATCGTACAAGTTGAGATATATAAACACCATAAGATGGTGACAAGGGAACGTCACCATCTAAAAATGGATAATTAACAATAGGAAATGAAAAATCATCTCTTTTATCATAAATTTTTGTATTAAGCTTCCCGTTTATGATATAGATATCAAGATCGAGGAAAGGGCAGTGGTCATTGTTATCATTAGCTTTATTTAAAGTAAGTTCTACAGGATAAATTTCTTTAGTATACATACTGAAGTCGTCATTATTTAGAGCCAATATATCATCCAAATATCTAAAAGTATTGTTAAATTTTTGTATCAAATGTTGTTTTGATGGGTCTTTGCTAATTTTAGTCATAAATTGTAACTCATAACAATACAAAAACAGGTCCGCAATAAGTGGTGCACAGTTAGTCCCCATTGGAATTCCAATAACTTGACGATATACGGAATCTCCAAAGCGAACAAAAATGTTATCAAGTAAAAATTCAAGTGCATAAATAGTATCAAAGCATGTCCAATTGACATAGTTCTTTTGTTTATTGCTACTAAAAAATTATCTAAAAGAGTTTGAACATATGTACTCGCATTCCGACTTTTTAAATGCCCAGTAAATGGATATCTTACCTTGGAATGATTTTTTGTTTCTTTAGTTCTAAACATAGAACATTAGAGTGTGCACCTAAATTACCACAAGCACCTGTAAAACAAAGACATAATCTATATGTGTAGTAGATCTTATTTTTTATGTTAGTGATGATAAAATCATGAATACTATTTTACTGTGAACTAAAGAAATAAAAAGTTGGATAGCATTATAAAATTACATAAGAAATAAATGTACATTTTTGCCCCAGAATATAGATTTATACTACACTATAAACTAAAGCAAATTTAACATGAGGAGGAAATATTCATAGGTATTAAATTCTAAAGGAATAAAAGACAAAATGGTTAATTCTTCCAATACATACATGTTAATCTTCTTCTCATATTTATGGTTTAACACCTTCAATAGCATCAAGTTAAAAAAATATCATAATATACTATTAATATATTGTATCAAACAAAACAGACTGAACAGAAAAACTTTCTATACTGGATTTTCTCCAAAGTATAAAAAGATAAATATATTCTAAATGTGTTCCAACCAAACACCAGTCTAAACCCAACATCTTCTTAAGTCATGAAAGGGTTTTGTTTTTTTAAACAGCTTTCACTGTGCATTGTAAATATAAGAACTTTTACAGTAATTATTCTTTACTTACTAGCAGCATTTGCTTTAGTTTTAGAGACAGGATCTCTCAGAAGTTCCACTAACAATGGTATACATGGTTTTAACTTTACATAAAGGTCTCCATTGTGATAGGCTGCATTACCTATTGCATAACTCGAACCCTAGAAGAAAAGTTAAAACACTATTAAAAAGTTTACAAGTCGAGAAAAAATAGGTATCTAGACGAAGTTTATTGAAGGTGTCAATTCAAAATTTGCATTCAAAATCACTTAAATTCTAATCAGCAATTGAGGTCCATCATATCAACTTGTCTCTTTCTGGTTCCAAGTCAAGGTAGGTCAGTTATGCTTGAATAAGGAAAATAGTTTACATCTTATAATTCATCATAACTTTTGATTGAATATTCCTTTGCAGCAATGATCTAATCAAATATCTTTTTTTATATCTTTATTGTTGTGTTAAATGAGGGTAGTAATGCCCTTTACAGTCAGGTATGAAACAGTCTTTTTCAAATACCGTTTGTGTCAAATTGGTTGAAATTTTACCTTGATTTATCAAAATATCATATCGTGATTCATCCGAGGTCTCAAATAATTATGTTACCGTCATTTTGGGAAAAAATAACAGGTTTCGTCAAAATCAGTTGATTTTTTTATCGTCTAAACGAAAGTATTTTTTTGTCTTGCACCAAAAATTACAGTTATTTCATTTGGCAAGAATATTTACTGTTTAATATTTGTCGTGAAGGTTCCCCCATCACAACCCTTTTAAATCCCTTGACGAAATTATACTGATGTACTGGGTAGATTTTGTTAAATTATACTGATTTGTAACTACTATACCTTCCTAACATTTGGATCTTCATCCTTTAAACCAGCTATTAAACCATTCAATAACTTTTCCCTGTTTAAAAAAAGAAGAAAATTGTTCAATGAGTATTTTCTAAAGTTATGACTGTAATGTTTTTCTGATTGTTAGTTTGTTCACATATTTGACTGTCTTATCTTCTTCTTGTGTGTGTACAATGTACATATGATTACTATTTGTCATTACTTGTTCATGTGACTGATGTGACTCCCTACCTTTGTTTAAGTACACCATACATATGACTGTTGTGTTTCATGAGATTCCCCACCAGACTGCAGGCTCTAGATCTGACTGTCGCTGAGTTATGTTTGATCAGCTTTAACAATGGATCATAATCTCCTACAATTAATCAAAAGCTTTGATGAATATTCATATCGTTATTCGAGTGATCATATTCCATAACATTATTCAAATAACCATATAACTTAATTTAATTTAACTTTTCGTTTGTTGATTTAAAAAAAAACAAACATATCTTTTTTTTATTTATCAGAAAAAAAAATTGTGCCTAAAAGAACACCCTGTAACGTCCTCTCTAGTCTCACCTTTGCTGCCATGAAACACAGACTTGACGAATGGTGCATGCTGGGGCGACATTCTGACAAGATGGCTACAGATAGACACTACATCACTGACCACAGTTGAGGAGGTTGACTGTGTACACTGGGTTAACAAGGATACAGTCTGCCAAAATAAAGGATAAATGATTAATGATAATGAATACAAAAGAAAGTCTTTGACATGATACATCCTTCTTTTTATGCTTTTATATTAGTCCTTAAAGAGAAAATAAAAGGAGAATGTATCTGAATATATTATTATTCAAGCTTTGCAATTTTCAAAGTTAAAAGGGGCATAACTCTAGAACTTTACCAAAACCATAATACATGCATAAAACATTTTTTTTTTCAATCAGATATGAATTAGTTCCTTCTCCAAATGTCAATCTACATTTAGAAAGAACACATGATCTCTTACCTTTTGCTCTTTGACACATTTACAAAATTGTTTGAGGAATTGCTGACTGCCGAGAACCAGTCGTAACATCAGATTGATAGGGATTTCTAGTTGTTCATTCTTCAGATACTTTGTACAACAAAATATAAGTCTTGGGAGGAGACTGGCATTAAATAAACACCTAAATAAGAAAATAAAATACATGTATTTATATAATGCTGATGAATAAAGAAAACCAAAATTAAAATTATCTACACAAAATGCAAATATGATTTATGAAATATATAACTTTGTATTGATAATAAACCTTCCATATTCTAAATTGAATTTATGCAAAATTGTCTGCCACATTTGAAGGGGAATTGAGGAATTATCCTCTGATGTTAATCCTTTCCGTAGTTGAAGTCTGTATGAATACACTTCACGTTTATTTGTGGTTAACATATGTAGCTGGATTACTGTCTCTTTAAAGTTCCACATCATTCATATAAAATTTTTAAATTAACAATTAAAGTCCAATTCTTCAACGAAAAAACAGCACTTTCCAGTTCTGAAATGCTTTCAAATAAGGTATATTAAAGGATTAAAAAGTTACTGACTGTTGGACTTGATGAAGCAGCTCCTCTGCAATATCTACAGCAAACGGAAAACAACATAACTGTGTGACCTCTAGTATCATGTCAGCTGTCAGCTGTGGACCGTCACAGTGAAACCTGTAATAAAATATACATGTGTTAAACAAATGTGTGACTTCAAATATTATATTAGCTTTGAGCTAGGGACCATCATAGTGAAACCTGTAATAAAATTTATGTTTTAAACATATGTGTAACTTTTAGTATCTTTCTTTCTGTTTTTTTTTAAAACAATTTTTGTTTTGTTTTGTTTTGTTTCTTGTATTTTGATGCAAATTATTGGTCAAAATTTAATTATGACAATAAATTTTCTTGATTTCTTGTTAATTTTCTATTGTGACGTCCTGAAAAAAAGGCGACCATACCTGATGACGTCACATATAAAGAAAGTAACTTTCTGCAAACCTATGAAAAAGAAGGATAAATGTCATTAGAGAAACAGATTCCATCACTCATGTATTACTAAATTTCTTCACTCTCAACAGTTAAACTTTAATTATTTAAAAAGCTCTGCAAGCTTTTGAGCTTTAAATATTAATATTTAACTGAATTGAGTGGAGAAATATGGTAACACACTCGTTGCAGTGATGGTATCTATATATAATCAACATTACAGATCTACCTTAACTTACCCATTGTAGACAGACGACAGGAAGTCTTTATGTAACAGATGAACTATGGTTAACAGTATGATGCTATCGGGACAGCCAGGTTAGGGATACACTGATTTGTTTCCTGTTAAATTAGACATAAGACAGACTCATATAAATCTTAACTATAGAATTCAAAGCTGACACCAGAGATTTTTTTTTAAAAGTATAATATATGATTATATACATATTTTGATGTTTATTAAATGATGGACTCACCTATATATATATATATATATATATACAACTCGTCTAAACATCAACCCAACAATGTTAGATCTGTATATTTGCTTTCGCAAATTTTTTGTTCTTCCCTGAACGGGATTCGAACCCATGCTACTGTGATATCGTGACACCAAATCGCCTGAACTGCAGCCCTCCCGCTAGACCTCACGACCACCTGGGCTCTCAAAAAAAGAGCTTTCGGTGGGCATGTGTTACCTTTCCACGTCAGTTTTAATCTAGCGGCGTACTACAGTACATGATATATAAGGCATGAAGATGTTATTGTTACAGATCAGCTAAATTATCTATAGTAAAGGATCCTACAAATTAATGTAAGATACAGTCACAGAAAATAATTATATTCATAAGTACGTCTGAGTCAGTGACAATCCTACAACAGATGTATCCATCGGATCGCCATCAATGATGGTGATACATGGCTGTGTACATAATGTATATACAACTCGTCTAAACATCAACCCAACAATGTTAGATCTGTAAATTTGCTTTCGCAAATTTTTTGTTCTTCCCTCGCCTTTGAGAGCCCAGTTGGTCGTGTGGTCTAGCGGGACGGCTGCAGTGCAGGCGATTTCGTGTCACGATATCACAGTAGCATGGGTTCGAATCCCGGCGAGGGAAGAACAAAAAATTTGCGAAAGCAAATTTACAGATCTAACATTGTTGGGTTGATGTTTAGACGAGTTGTATATACATTATGTACACAGCCATGTATCACCATCATTGATGGCGATCCGATGGATACATCTGTTGTAGGGTTGTCACTGACTCAGACGTACTTATGTATATATATATATATATATATGGACAAGAACATGTAACTGAGATATGTATATTAACCTGCAATATTGAATATACCACATTATATTAGTTGTACATACTAAGCAGGATATTTAGTATGCTTGTTCACTAGATACACAAGAAAATATGTCAACCTACCTGTACACATTATTTTACTCCAAAATGTGTGTGCTAGGCTGAGAAGAAGCAAATACCACTTTTAAAAACTTTTGTTTGACAAAGCCAGGGATCAAAACCACTACCTCCTGTACTGGAGGCAAAGATGCTTCCCTAGGCATTAATCAGATGTGATGTTTCAATTTATAATTATCCATTGTTCTCATGTATATTGATGGTAATTCTATTATTTTCCATCCCTAAAGAAACTTGAAATATCGATATTGGACCCATTTTCTTCCATCCCCTTTCAATTTAGTGTTTATTTTATATCATCCATTGCAGGTTAAACACATGGATATAGCCTTTTTTCTCTCTTTGAGCTAAATCATTCAATCAACCCATGCATTTTTCATTAATCTAAGCATAACAATATTTATAGTACCAACCTTAGTAAATACAGTAACAGCCATCTGAAGAACAGCCATCAGACCTTGTGGCGAGACAAGAGTCCAATCAGGAGGATTGAATCCCACTACATTCTCACCATCTTGGTCTATATCATGTATGGGGGTGTCCGTCTCTAGATTGATGACCTGTAAGGCCTGGGCCACACGGTGCCACAATGTACCCCATATACCAGTCTCTATGTACATCTGAGCTACAGGACCTTCAGTCTGAAATATAGTTCATTTTATTAAAGTTTAATAAGTTGTTTTTTTTCCATTAGTGTGCATAGATCAGAACTTTGATCAGGAGCAACAATAAATATCATATTTTTCATTTTTTCATGGTTTTTTAAAAGACAGACTTTTTTTTATCATTTATACATAGATAGAAGATGTG
Source organism: Mytilus edulis (assembly GCA_019925275.1). Classification (NCBI taxonomy): domain Eukaryota; kingdom Metazoa; phylum Mollusca; class Bivalvia; order Mytilida; family Mytilidae; genus Mytilus; species Mytilus edulis. The sequence continues at coordinate 71,114,322 of CM034360.1, forward strand.
GTATGAGTGCCAAGGAGACAACTCTCTCATCCAAGTCATAATTTTTAAACCATTATGCCATTATGTCTTCAATACGGATCATATGAGTTCATTTGCATATCAAGAATTCACTGTTAAATTTAAACAGTATTAACATCTTGCAAATACAGAGTTTATTTATACTAGCTTTAGCAGCAGGCACCTTTTTTACCTATTTCCATATATTACATATTATTTCGTTTTTGCCACTTACTTAAAATTAATTTTATACACAAAATCCAAAAAGATGACCTTATTTACATTTGGATTAATTACTTGCTGTCTCAACACATTTTTTCTTCAAAAGTGAATATTATACATTATAAATGTGCATTCTGAGGATTGTTGCACTCACAGACATGCTCTATTTTGTTAAACTCTTTTAAGACATTTGTACACACCTTGTAATTGATTACAGTACAAACTAACTTACCTGTGCCAACATTTCACACAGTAACAATAGTAGTCCATCTAATTACAGTACAAACTAACTTTCCTGTGCCAACATTTCACACAGTAACAATAGTATTCCATCTAATTACAGTACAAACTAACTTTCCTGTGCCAACATTTCACACAGTAACAATAGTATTCCATCTAATACTCTATTACAGTAAAAACTAACTTACCTGTGCCAACATTTCACACAGTAACAATAGTAGTCCATCTAATACTCCATAATCAAATGGACACCTAACACATATCTGAAAAATAAAAATAAAACAACTTTGACAACAAAAAACTCTGACAGTTTCCAAAACAGTTATTTCCAAATATATTTCCATATAAAAAAAAACATACAAGAGGTATCGGTAGTCTGATTGATCATTTACATATTAAAGCAAAGCAAAATAATCCTAAATTTAAATCCCAAAAAATGAAAACCACTACAAAACAGCAACAAAACAAGCAGTCAAAAAGTGCAGTTCCTTTGGCAATTTATAAACATATAACAGAAATTAAAAAATATCTTTTTTTTATAGATTTTCAACATGGAGTTTTAATGATTTTATCATAAAACATAAGAGAATTTTCTTGTAAAAGATGTGGTGAACAACATTATATGTAAAGATTGTTTTAACAGCTAACAGCCAATACGAACAAGATGTTCTTCATTAAACATGTAGAAAGATGAAATTATACATGTCTTTCTATCAGTACAGTGAGAAATTAATCAATTTCTTTGAAAACAAAAAGTGTACAACATGCACTAAAAGAAAAGGTGCAAGAGTTCTGAAATAATATTGTAGTTGTGATGTCTATTTGATTTTGGAGAGGGGCTCAGTTGCTAAGTGGTCTAACTTGTTCATCTATAGTTATCACTACTCTGTCATCCCTGAGATTGTGAGTTGGGACAATGCTGGTAGCAAGGTGTGATTGACTCTGATCTTAATTGACTTACATTGTCACTTTTCAGGCTGAAGGTTGGTGGAGTCTGATACCAATAAAAACATGTGGTCATGATTAGGCCAAGGTCACTGAAGTTGCTTTAGGCACCAACTAACAAAATTATTCCTAACCCATATTCAGAGGACGCATTATTTTCCATCTCGTTTGCCAAATCAGCAAAAAAAGCATCACAGATGAGAAAGGATTATGTATTTATGTTTTGTCACTGATGAAGTCTATTTGTTTACCGTATCAATTTGGGGAAATCTAACAAAACAAGTAAGAAAGATAGAAGCTGCACTTCAAACATGCCCTCAAGATAAACTTCAAACAACCAAGAGAGGCGTGCAACAATAACTACTTTTAGCAAGAATGTAATCATGAGTAATAATACTGCACCAGGATTCCAATATTGATTTACCTCTTCCTGTATGTAGATTATCTTTTTGTTAATACATTGCAACATTCATACACTGTGTATTTAATAACAGAAATCATTCTCCTCCTTTTTAAATATAAACCCTCTGGATTCATTACTATTTGTTGGAAACCAATTTTCAAGGATTTCGTGGGTACTAGTAACCATGAATATAAATGTTGAACAAATTACAAAGTTTTTGCAGATTTGGGTAAAACCACAAGGTTAAATGAATCCACAGTACTGTAAATTCAGAATAATTTTTAATGTTGAAATTAAAGGAGTAGGTCCAGTAAGACCACTTTTTGGCCCAAAAATATAGCAGTTTTACAAAATTGTTAAAATGTAAACTTTTAGTTATTTATTGAACAGTAGAATGCTTCTGCTACATAAATATGGGCTGTTTTTGACAATACAATGCACATATATCGCGTACTAGCACCATTAAGTCATGCTAAAATACAATTCTAGCATTTTAGTGAAATTTTAGACGGTTTCCATGTAAAACGAAAGTTGAATCATGCCGCATTCGTGTTCATCCTTAATATTGAAATGTAAGTTGTATTTGATGATGATGATGCGGCCACTTTCATTTTTGACAAAAACCATCTGAAAGTGAAATTTTTCAGCATATTTGGTAGATTTTTCATATTTGAGCTTGAATCGGCTCGTTTTTAATGACAAAATAATTTAAATCGTTCACACAAACTAATTGAATCAAATGAAATAGGCACTTAAGTGTTTAAAAAGTGGTCAAAATTTTTCGTCAGATGAACCTGAAATTTGAGGCCAAAATAGGTCCTTCTGGACCTACTCCTTTGCGAAAATTGCAACATAGTTGCAGTTTTCATCATAAATCTTATTTAAAAAAAAATTCATAGCACTATTTGTATTCTACATTTCCTGGAATCATAATTAATCTGTTGTTCAACAAAAGCAATAATATATAGATGCAAAATTTTCTGAATTTTCAGACTCCACAGTAACTGAATTCTTTAGAAAAAAACAATTGTCTTCCCCCATCACTTATCATCTTCATACATGTGTTTTCCAACTATTCCTAACTTACTTTTTCTTTTTCCTACCCCCTCATGTCTTTCTTTCATTTGTTGCATTCTTAATAATTAATTTTATTTTCTCTCCCTATCCCCTGTCAACACGCATTTTTTTTGGCTCAATCTATTTCAAAACTTCTCCCTTCATTACCCCTAAATGATCCCTTCATTTCCCAAGACTTCTCCCTTTATTTCCCCTATCTTCTTCCTTCATTTCCCCTAAGTTCTCCCTTCATTTCCATTAACTGATCCCTTCATTTCCCCTGACTTCCCCCTTCATTTCCCCTAAGTTCTCCCTTCATTTTCCCTAACTTCTCCCTTCATTTCCATTAACTGATCCCTTCATTTCCCCCCATCTTCTCCCTTCATTTCCCCTGACTTCTCCCTTCATTACCCCTTACTGATCCCTTCATTTCCCCAGACTTCTCCCTTTATTTCCCCTATCTTCTCCCTTCATTTTCCCTGACTTCCCCCTTCATTTCCCCTAAGTTCTCCCTTTATTTCCACTAACTGATCCCTTCATTTCCCCTATCTCTCCCTTCATTTCCTCTGACTTCCCCCTTTATTTCCCCTATCTTCTCCCTTCATTTCCCCTGACTTCCTCCTTCATTTCCCCTAAGTTTTCCCTTCATTTCCATTAACTGATCCCTTCATTTCCCCTATCTTCTCCCTTTATTTCCACTGACTTCCCCCTTCATTTCCCCTAAGTTCTCCCTTCATTTTCCCTAACTTCTCCCTTCATTTCTCCGAACTTCTCCCTATATTTACCTGTTGTAGATCAGTAAACACAGCCAGACATGCCTGTAGCATCTCTTCAGGTTGTACCTCTACAGTCAGTCCACAGTATATCATCTGACTAAATACCAAAGCTGCAGCAGCCTATAAAATGACACATGACAAATATATAATAAAACAATGGATATGGGGTATCCATTCATGATACAAAATCAGTACATTCACAACAAAAAAACATACAAAAAGCAATTGAACAACGCTTTCATTACTGTTCTTCATTTCAGAGTCTCTGTGAGGCCTAATTTTTGCACATTTTAAGAAAATAACTAGTTGTGTCAGAACGGCACAAATACCCCGCTTGCATAAAAGATTTCAGCAATTTTTATGAGTTGAAATTTGAATGAAAGCCTTATATAACTATTATTTTATCAAATTTTCAAAGACCAAAGTCTGTTGTTTCAACAGAGATCAGGAAAGCGGAACCTTATATAAACTCAATCTGTAACTCATCATAGTCGTCTTGCATACTAAAATTCAGCTCAATGTGTGAAGGCATTTAGAAAAGTCAGATTGATTAAAAGACAGAATGGTGGATAACAGTAAAATAATATAGCCTTGACAAATTCAACCTGCAGCGGGAAATACAGACTAACATAAAAAACGAACAAACGAATGACCAAACAGACCCACAGATCCACAAGACCAAAATACATACGGTAATGCCCTTATATGGGGCATAAAAATAAATAAATAAATGAAGTATAAAAATTCATAAGGGTTCCACAGAACCAAGTGTCTCGCCTACTTTTGCTGTTAATCGCAGACTCAACAAAAATAGGAAAAACATCAATAAAAATTTCCCTCTCGATACTGTCTTTTGATTGAAAGAAGCTTCCAAGTTTGGTAAAAAATCCAAGATAGTTTATGAATCTAATAAATGTTTTATAAACTTTAACTGTAGACTGTATGTAATGTTAACTGGAAGAAAAACTAAGTCCATTTATAAGTAAAATACGGAAAAAGTGATTTTTTTTTTTTTACAAAATTTACTTCTAATACTGCTACATTGACAACAACACTTAATTAAACTGCATCTTTTATTGTCGACATGTTTCGCCGATTAGATCGGCTTCATCAGGACAAAGTATACAAAATTAGAACCCCTGAAGTACAAAAAAATGGTATCATGTATGTGACGTCATAATTGTTCATTGTTGACGTTGCTATGGGATACTCTATATCATTATGTAATGTTGAACAGAAAATCAATCAAACATAGTACAATGCAAATTAAGTTACTAAATTTAGAGTTAATCTATAATTTTTCGAATTGTCTTTAACTTTAAAATGGTTGTAAACTATTATAATGGTAAGTGTATAAATAAAATGTGTTTTTAAATAGAAATTAAATTTGTGTAACATGAATGTAAGTACAATGTCAGTGTACAGTTTTATAAAGTTTCTTCCTAATTTGGACAACACTTATAGGGCACACCCCTACCATTTCGACTGGGTTCCCTTTGGCTGGAGGTACTACTTCCAATCGCGTCGGGAATGCCTTAAAGTGGTTTACTGTCGCAAAATTTCTTGGCAATGTTGGTTGAACTGGAAATGGTGGTGGGAAGGATTTATGTTCTTTGTATCTTACTTCTTTTAACTTTAATTTCCTGCAGGTTTTAAATAGTACTGGAAATCTATCTTGGCTGTTTACGTTTGGAAGATCCTTTTTAAGGTTTCACACTAAAATAATTTTACATTTAATTTTCTGATGACAATGAATGATGGTACACATAAATTTTGATATATTGGCCGTCCTGTTGTAGGAATGTAGTCCTCTGTTTGTTCTTCATATAAGTTTCCTTTTGTTTGGTGGTTTCTTGGCAGTAATTGATGGTATCAGTTGTTTGTTGGCCTTTTGTTTGGTGGTTTCTTGGCAGTACTTTTGTTTGGTGGTTTCTTGGCAGTAAACTTATATGAAGAACAAACAGAGGACTAAATTCCTACAACAGGACGGCCAATATATCAAAATTTATGTGTACCATCATTCTGTGCCATCAAAAAATTAAATGTAAAATTATTTTAGTGTGAAACCTTAAAAAGGATCTTCCAAACGTAAATGGAGATGACACAAAACAGCCAAAATAGATTTCCAGTACTATTTAAAACCTGCAGGAAATTAAAGTTAAAAGAAGTAAGATACAAAGAACATAAATCCTTCCCACCACCATTTCCAGTTCAACCAACATTGCCAAGAAATTTTGCGACAGTAAACCACTTTAAGGCATTCCCGACGCGATTGGAAGTAGTACCTCCGGCCAAAGGGAACCCAGTCGAAGTGGTAGGGGTGTGCCCTATAAGTGTTGTCCAAATTAGGAAGAAACTTTATACAAGAGTGCACACACTGAAATGTCTCGCCTTCTATACTAATCAATGATATTATGTTGATAGTCCTAAGTATAAAGTTAAGCTTTAATACAACTGTCACATAAACTTAACATTAACCAAGATAACTAAACAAAGACCAATGAACCTTGAAAATGAGGTCAAGGTCAGATGAACCATGCCAGGCAGACATGTACAGCTAACAATGCTTCTATACAACATATATAGTTGACCTATTACTTATAGTTTAAGAAAACTAGACCAAAACACAAAAACTTAACACTGTGCAATGAACCGTGAAAATGAGGTCACGGTCAAATAAAACCTGCGCGACTGACATAAAGATCATAAAATATTTCCATACACCAAATATAGATGACCTATGGCATATAGTATTAGATAAAAAGACCAAAACTCAAAAACTTAACTTTAGACCACTGAACCATGAAAATGAGGTCAAGGTCACATGACATCTGCCCGCTAGACAGGTACACCTTACAATCATTCCATACAACAAATATAGTAGACCTATTGCATATAGTATGAGAAAAACAGACCAAAACACAAAAATTTAACTATAACCACTGAACCATGAAAATGAGGTCAAGGTCAAATGACAACTGCCAGTTGGACATGTACACCTTACAGTCCTTCCATACACTGAATATACTAGCCCTATTGCTTATAGTATCTGAGATATGGACTTGACCACCAAAACTTAACCTTGTTCACTGATCCATGAAATGAGGTCGAGGTCAAGTGAAAACTGTCTGACAGACATGAGGACCTTGCAAGGTACGCACATATCAAATATAGTTATCCTATTACTTATAATAAGAGAGAATTCAACATTATAAAAAATCTGAACTTTTTTTTCAAGTGGTCACTGAACCATGAAAATGAGGTCAAGGACATTGGACATGTGACTGACGGAAACTTTGTAACATGAGGCATCTATATACAAAGTATGAAGCATCCAGGTCTTACACCGTCTAAAATATAAAGCTTTTAAGAAGTGAGCTAACGCCGCCGCCGTAGCCGCCCCCGCCGGATCACTATACCTATGTCGAGCTTTCTGCAACAAAAGTTGCAGGCTTGACAAAAACTGTACACTGACATTGCACTTACATTCATGTTACACAAATTTAATTTCTATTTAAAAACACATTTTATTTATACACTTACCATTATAATAGTTTACAACCATTTTAAAGTTAAAGACAATTCGAAAAATTATAGATTAACTCTAAATTTAGTAACTTAATTTGCATTGTACTATGTTTGATTGATTTTCTGTTCAACATTACATAATGATATAGAGTATCCCATAGCAACGTCAACAATGGACAATTATGACGTCACATACATGATACCATTTTTTTGTACTTCAGGGGTTCTAATTTTGTATACTTTGTCCTGATGAAGCCGATCTAATTGGCGAAACATGTCGACAATAAAAGATGCAGTTTTCTTAAGTGTTGTTGTCAATGTAGCGGTATTTGGTTTTTTTATCTGACAACCCTGCATACCATCTGGTATCCACTTAAGGGAACTCTACCAGCACAAAACATAAGAGGCGTTGGTTCAGCAGCTCTTTATTTAAAATTTACTTCTGAATAATATCTTATGATCAGAAACAAGCTTTTGTCTAAGTTTGGTAGAAATCAAGGATAGTTTATGAAAGTTATTAAAATTTTAAAAACTTTAACCACAGAGTGAATGTAATGTTTCCTCGCAGAAAAACTAAGTCTATTTATAAGTAAAATACGGAAAAAATGGAATTTTATTTTTACAAAATTTACTTCTGGATACTTTCTTATGATCATAAACAAGCTTCTGTCCAAGTTTGGTAGAAATTCAGTATAGTTTAAGAAAGTTATTAAAATTTCAAAAACTTTAACCACAGAGTGAATATTTGCGGACACCGCCGCCGTCGCCGCCGCCGCCGGAATGTAGGATTGCTTAGTCTTGCTTTTTCGACTAAAGTCGAAGGCTCGACAAAAATACTTACTGTATGACTAGCTATTGTAGATTCCAGGAAGATAGAGATCATCACACTAGCTGCGTCTGTTATTCTACAAATACAAATAAACTATATTATAACAATAACAGCTTCCTTTAAGAATCCTTTTATTTTAACATCCAAAATTTGCAAACAATTAGATTATCCTCATTCTGATACACAAATTTTAAAATAAAAAACTACTGTAGAAATTTCATAACATTTGGTTGAGGCAAACTTAAGTTAGAGAACGGAAACTAAAATTTGTATAATTTTTCCATTTATAAAGGGGCATAACTCTAGAACAGTTAGAGTGATGCTACCAAAATTCATACTTGATCTGTATTTTATGATAATAAGCATTGTGTATAAGTGAGGCACACTTCAGTAAGAGAACAGAGATGTCGATGAGGATATGAGCTTCCATAATAAAGTGCACAGGTAAATAAATGAAAAACTAAAAATGTCATTATAGATATTGAATGCTTCTTTTTAGTTTAGTGATTTATAAGGTTGTAAAAGCTTTGAATGTGTGCACATTTTTAAAACGAAGCCATTCCTACAAAATGTATTTCGGTCAACGATTTTAAACCCTCAATAAATTTACAAAAAGAAGCATTCAATTCTTAAGTAAATTCAAATAGAAGATAATAACTTACGCAGTTGGCATAGTTTGTAACTGTATGACTATAGTACTGTATATATGAAGAATCATCTCTATTACAGAATTAACTTCCATATCTTGGATCTCAACCTATAAATAGTATTAGTCATGTGATTAAAAATAATAACTTGACCTTCTTTTACTTTAGGGATCCCCACCAATATAGAGATATACTAGAGCTAAACCCTATCCCTAACCTACCGTCTTTTGGTATGTATAACAGGCACATTTATACCCTGGGTCATGTTTCTTGTACAACAAAGACATTTCCAGGTAAAGTGAAGAGATGGAAAATTTTGCTAAAACCTCGATTGTGTTATGTTTTACATGTTATATTTGTAATATGTATCTTATTTTTCTTGATTTATCATGTTTTATTCAAATAAAATATATTTTCTATCTCTGTAGTTACGTTTATTGTGTAAATTTGACATATGAGCAGAAGGTTTGGGTAGTCATAAAACTAAGTTCAACCCACCCATTTTTCTTAAAATGTCCTGTACCATATCAGGAATTTGGTAGTTGTTATCAAATAGTCTGTTTCCATGTATGTTGGTGTTGTATTTGTAGCAGTTAAGTCTTTCTGTTTTTTCCACCTGTTATATTTAATGACTTTCCCTTAGTTTTGGTTTGTGACCTGGATTTGTTTCTGTAAAATCTATCTACAACTATTGAACAGAGGTAAACTACTTTTGCCTTAATTTAGTAAAAAAATCTATTTTTTTGCTTTTTATATCTCTGTTTACTGTTCCCAGATTATCTCTGATGTGTACGTAGTTTCTAGTACTAAAAGAGAAAATATATAAATGAGAAATAAAACTAAATCAATATGTGTAGCTAAATAATTACCTTGCCCATAAGGATTCCCATTAGAGAATCCATATGCTGTACTTGATTAGAAATATATGAACACAATGTGGTAGATACTTGACAACAGGCATACATTATCTGAAATACACAAAAGGGAAATAACTAGATACTTGGCAACAGACATAAATTATCTGAAATACACAAAAGGGAAATAACTAGATACTTGGCAACAGGCATACATTATCTGAAATACACAAAATGGAAATAACTAGAACTTGAATATTGAAAAGATATTTATTTGTAACCTTGTGGTTGGAACATATATTCAAAATATATTATTAATACATTAAAATCAACAGGACTGAATTCTGTAAGTTTAACTGTACCAACTCAAGCAAGAAAATCAATCTCATTGAGATGACCAACGATAATCTATAAATATTTTTTTTTTCTATTGTAAAATTTGTAATTATCTTATTTTGATTCAAATCGACTAATAAATTACACTTGAAAATTAAGCAATCCTGCCATTTCACATTCTTATTCATAAAGCTATTGTATAAAGCTAGGTGTCTAGTTCTTCAATTTAATGAAAATAGCAATGAACAGAGAAAGACAAAAAAATCACCCTAAGTACTTGTCTGTAAAAATTTAGATACATAAATAGGACACCAGTTCCAAAAATTGTATATATAATATTCCAGGACAGGTACTTACTTTGAGTACATTTGTACAGAAGAGTGGATGTCTCAGTAACATAAAGAATTCATCTGTCTGCTTTTCATTCCCTTTACATGCCATCTTGTCTCCTAGATAATGTCCAATCTAAAATCATAAAAACAACAACATTGTAAGATTTTTCTAAATGGCTTAATTCTGAAATCAAACACATCTTACAAAACACGTTTATCCCTGCCATATTATTGCACCTGTCCCAAGCCAAGTCAAGAACCTCTAGCCTTTGTTAGTCTTGTTTCCAAATTATGGTTCATTTATATGTTTTGGAGTTTAGACTGGCGTTCAATTTGCTGAACTAGTTTAAATTACTGTTTAGGGGGAAGCAGAAGACCTCTTCTGGGTGCAGGATTTTTCTCACAGTATTGAAGTCCCATTGGTGGCCTTGAACTGTTTTCCACTCTTTGGTTGGGTTGTTGTCTCTTTGACACATTCCCCGATTCCATTCTCAATTCTATTAAGTTGCATGATGAATTAAAAGACATACATAACCAGCATGACACATTTATGAAGCAAGTCAAGTCAATAAATCCAGGATACACTTACAGTACCACTTTCTTTTATATGTTTTTGTCAACTCTTTGACCGTTTTAAGGAACTCAACATGTTTAGGTTTCCCCCCTTTGTCCTTTCTCTAAACTCCATGATTTTAGCATTTCCCTTACAAAGTTTAGCTCCCTTATTTCCTTTATTTATTTTTCATGAATTTAGTTGTTTGTTTCCTTCTGCCCTTTATCTAAACTCCATCATATCATTTATCTCCCCTTTGTTCCTTCCATGAGCTCCAAGGCTCAAATTTTGGTACCCATTGACAAATTACATCAGAAGACGAAAAAAGATTTGAAACACCATATTGCAGTAACTTAAGTCTTGTTGTCTGACATTATTTGATCAATTTCAACCAGATAAATCACAGGTTCTCGTGTAAGTTAACATCAAGGGTGATAACTTTACCTTTCTACGACCATCAACAGCATCATCAGCAGTTAGAGGCAGATTAACCATGGCAGCCACTGTGGTCACACCAAGGGAGATAAGCATGTCCATTCTCTCCCCTGCCATGTCTTCATTTCCATCAGTTAGTTCTATAAGAAAATAAATCAATATTATATCTTTATCCAGTGTCTGTAAAGACCATTTTGTACAGTTTGTTCAAATGAAACACCAACATATTGACACAATATATACTGTTTTCAGAGGTACCGTTTCAAATTTTTCGTGGATTGTGGAACAATTGTGTTTTCATGGTTATTTGATTTTCTGGTTATGTTAAAATCACCTGACAACCTATACAATATACTTACTTCGTTGAAGGGGGCCTTGGTGTCCGAGTGGTCTAATTAGTTACTACTGTAATTACTAGCCAGTCAACACTGAGGTTGTGAGTTCGACCAGCGCATGTGGGTGCACTTGAGTCCAATCATATTTGACTAGGATTGTTAGTTTTCCTATCGAAGGTCAGTGGTCTTCTCTGGGCACTCCTGATTCCTCCATCAATAAATAATGGCCGCCACGAAATAGCCTAAATGCAGTGCTTAAAAGTGGCATTTCAGACACCAAAATTAAATACTTCGTTTAACAGTAAATTTGTTGTAATGAATAAATCTACAAAAAGTACTCCATGAAGGCACGATAAATAATGATGAATCTACAGAACCCAATTTACCAATTTCAAACAACAAACAATATTGGTATGCAACAAATGAATTTACTGTCTATATGAAGGGTAGAAGTTGAAGCTGTGTTCATTTGATATAAAAATTATTTTCTGGTACACTCATGTCTCATGAACGACCACCTCTGATTGTTTCCATGAGGGTGCCTCAGTGGTCTAAATAGACTAGTTCATTTACAGTTTTCACTCGTCTGTCAACCTCTGAGGTTGTGATTTCTAACCCACACAATCATTTATTAAATAACATTGACAAAGGAATGTCAGTCTAACTGTTGAAGGTTGGTAGTCTTTGACCAGGCACTCTGTCTTCTCCCTCAATAAAAACTGGCCATGATGATAAAGCCAAGAATACTCAAAGTTGGCTTAAACACCAACAAACAAACAAACAAACAATTTGTTTTCTCTCCCAAACAATTCTTATAACACCTATACTGTTGCAGAATGATATTTTGGCAAAAACAAGGAAATCTAAACAAATTTAAAAAGCAACACTAGCAAGGAAAATCGAAAAAGCAAACATCTTCAAGACATTTAAAAAGTAAAACCTATCAAGCATTAAAATAAAGTTGAGCATCAAGTCCCTGCTTACATGCGTTCTTGGAGTTTTATCTCTTACACACATTGCTTGCATGCTTTCAAGATCTTTAACATCTGACTTGTATACTCTCAAGTTTCACAACATTTCAATCATCAAAGAAATTCTAATAATGCATGCGGGTAAGCAATGCTTTTGTAAAGTATTTTGAAGTGAACAGGTTCACCTTTTTCCATAGAAGGCATAGGATCAAGAAAAGGTCAAAGGCAAAGCTATGAAGGTCAAAGGCCATGCACTGAAGGTCAAAGGTGATGCACTGAATTTAAATGTGAAGTAAATACTCATCTGTAGAATGAGAAACAGAATATAATAAGTGTTAGTTAGATAATTTTATACAAGTTTGGATGTTCAATAAAATTTATCACACATTTATCTACAAATGGATTCCTCAGACCAATAAACAGATATCTAAAGGTTAGTTTGTAATTCACTTGAATTTCACCTTTTTAAAAACCTAATATGCTTTGTTATCCCTTTCCTCCAAAATGACGCCTTTGACGCCACCCCCTTTACTCCATAATGACGCCTGTGTGGTGCCTCAGTTAAAATGTTCTCCTACTAAAAATCTGTATCAGAGTTAATAAAAATTTGTATCTAATTTAAAAAGCATATTCATGAGAATATCCTACTGGAATTTTATTGATGAAATATTTGTTTTCCCAATGCATTAGGACTTTAAAACCTGATGATTTTTTTTATATTTAAAAAATCCTATGCGAATCAAGTATGTAAAAAAAAAATCCATGGATGAAAGGGTTAACTTAATGTTTAAATGAACAGTAAAATACATAATTTCAAAACGCATCTAAATCATTCATATCTTCATTTATAAATCAAAGAAAAAACTAGTCTACTGTAATTTAATTTATTTACATTACAAAAAAAATCAAGAAATTTGATCAGTAAATATCTGCATAAATTTTTTTCCCACTTCATTTTATTGACTTTAAAAAAAAAATATTTTTCAGCAGTTTCTCATTCAATTATTGGACTGTACTCAATCGTGGAACACTACACTGTGCCATGCACATTTGAGTCTGATAATGATTTTCAACAGTGTATTTCAGACTATTCAAGATGAAAACTTCCATGTAAAATAATAACTTAAGGCTTTTTTATCATAATATCCAACACCCATGCAAATGTATTCAAATATGCAAGGAATGTTATCTTAACTGAAACCATCCATGCTGAAATATTAAAAAGTAATTTTAAAACTTCCAATATAATTTAATGGAATAGGTCTAAGTTAAACTTGGTCAAAGAGAAATTAATTTGTTTATTACATAGATTTATACACCATCATCAAAATTAAAAATAAAAAGAGGCCTGTTCATAAAAATGCATTTCATGCTAATGCTAATACAAAATAATTGTAATAAATTACTTTGATCTTCATGGGCTCTTTAATTGGAATAATAACATGGTACCTTATCTTGTTTAGATCACTGAGTAAACTGAGTCTCAAATCTTTTTTCCATATTCATAATCAGTTTAATAAAAGTTATCATAAATTTTGTTTATCTATGTAATAACTAAATTTAAGAATGCAGTAATAATAAATGTGGTGCAATAACTTCTTACCTTCTAGTATATCCCATTCTATAGAAATCATTTTAGTTACAATCAGCATAATTAGTATTAGAACACAAAAAAATGTCTAAATTTTTCCATATCTTAAAAATAATTTAATGTTGATTTTACATTGAATCTTTCTATTAGCTTCTTAAGGTGGTACCAAACATCCTGACTAAAATTGGATTTGGCTGTTTAATTTTCATATGATTTTGACAAAATATATTTACTTTGATATAACAATTCAAAAAAACTTGAACCACACACTGTCTCGGAAAAATTGCATTAAATAGATAACAGCTTGACAAACACAGATTTTGATCATTGAGAAACTTAACATTTCCTTAACAATACAATGTGATTAAATTATTTAGCTGCTTTTACAGAGTTATCTCCCTGTAGTGTTAGGTAACACCTCAATTTGTGAAGACTCATTCTTTCTTTTAAATCTAATGTAAACTCTAACCTCTCATACTAATTTTCCCTCATATGAAAGTAAATGAATAGAAACCAGAATGTGTCCATAGTACTCAGATGCCCACTCAAACTATAATTTTCTATGTTCAGTGGACCCTGAAATTGGGGTAAACACTTTAATTTGGCATTAAAATTAGAAAGATCATATCGTGGGGAACATGTGTAGTAAGTTTTAATTTGATTGGACTTCAACTTCATCAAAAGCTACCTTGACCAAAAACTTAAACCTGAAGCAAGACAGATGTACAAATGAACAGATGTACAAACCGAAAAAAATTAGTACCCTTATTGGGCGGGGCATCAAAATTCAATTCCTTTCCACACTGCTGAATCTAACTTACCATCAAGACAGAAAGGATGACCAATCCAAAGTGATCAGAAGTGAATATATATAGTAGATTTATTGAAAACAAGTCACATTTTTTTAAAATAAAAGATATTTTTATAAGTTCTCGGAGGTGAATATGGCATAACTAAAAAAGTTTACAATTTACGAAACTATTTCTAAAGATTGTAAATTCACAAATCATTGCATGGTTTTTATTAATGTGACTTTGAGAGTATCCCAAATATAAGACGTCTCATTCTGGTATGAGATACATTAGACTATACGTAACTTTTCCTGAAATCCCAATAATTAAGGTGGTACCCAACACTTTCACTAAAATTAATTTGGCTCGTTTAATTTTCATAAAATTTTGACAAAGTATTTACTTTGACACTTTAACAAAAATTTAAAAATTAAAAAAAAATTTGAACCAACCGTTTTGTCAGAAAAATTACACTGGTTATATAGCAATTTGACAAACACCAATTTTGATCATTGAGAAGCTTAATATTTCCTATACAACACAACGTAATTAAAACGTTTAGCTGACTTTACAGAGTTATCTCCCTGTAGTGTTAGGTACCACCTTAATCTCACATTTTAGTGCTTTCTTCAAAATTGGCAATAAAAAATGCACACATTAATTTCTGAATTAACTGAAGTCAACTGTTCTTGAACAAATAAAACTTTTAACTTTATTTTCTAACTTAAGTAGCCAATTATTCAATTATGTTTAAAAACAGATTGTGGACTTCAGAAAATAGCATCAAAATCTATATGTGTCTACATCCAGTCTGTTACTGCCAGAACTTTCAAAATAGTTATCTATTTGCTACATATACAAAACAGTAACTACCGGTAGCTATAAAGATAAATATTTCTATAAAAGTAAAGATTTTTTTACCTATTAACTTTTTTAAGCGAGCTTCTTCTAATTTACAGCAAGCAAGTATGGCATCAATAGCATCAGTTTCTTTAGCAGCCAGATGAGTAAAATACTGGTTCCCAATCTTTAATTTGTCTCTTTCCATTGCCTCACATGTATACATTGAGCACTGCAAGTGAAATAAAACATCTTAGTAAAAAATGCATGCCTTTGCATTATAAAAAACTAATAAAAAGAGTCGCAATGTATAAATTTCAATAAGACAGCAACCTAACCACGTCGATAACCAAAAAACATCTAAACACAAACTTCACAGAGTTGCAATACACAATATGTCAAGCGCTAATTCACACAAGTCAAAAGCTACATGCATGTTTGAATCATTGCAGTTATAATTAGATATAAGAAGATGTGGTATGAGTGCCAATGAGACAACTGTCCTTCCAAGTCACAATTTGTAAAAGTAAACCATTATAGGTCAAAGTACTGTCTTTAACATGGAGCCGTTACATGTGACAGATGTTTGATAGTTTATATTGCAATACTGTTTAATTGAACATTGTCAAAATAATGGTCAAAACAGGAGAAAATATAAGTCAAAGTTATTTTACAATTAAACAAATAAAAAGTCTACCTTATTCGTTACTAAAGGCTGTCTGTAAAAAATACGATGTAACTTATAGTTGCCAACAATTATTTTTCTTATTCACTTATTTTACAATTATGGGTAAAATATTTGTAAAAATATCAGTCCTTTCTTTTTTAACTAAGAAAATATTTACTGAATGTATCCTTCAAACCTTATACCTATTGGTATCAACTACTATAACAAATTGTTCACAATTTTTTATAATCAACATGATTAAGTAGTTGACACTTACCAAAATAACTTTTCTCTGAGGCGTAGATCTTCGTCTGATGACACATTCAGTAACTTTGGAACTAAAGACATGTATTCTGTCATGGCATTTAAGTACAGTTGTCCTCTGTATAAAAGGAAAATGCATAGAAACTGTTGGTTACAAGGAAAAGATACTGTTTCAAAATTTTTTTCTTGGAAAAATCAATTTTTATTGTTTGTGCACAAAACACTTTTTTAATGGATTGCTGTTTTCATGGTTTGTTTACAAGTATGAGGGTTTGGATGGGGTTAAATGATTAAAGAATAATTATAATGACCTTAAAAAATGAAGATTAGAGAATAACGGGCAAAAAAAATGAAGATTAGAGAAATGGGTGGTCTAATTCTTTGAAGATTAGAGAAAAAAAAGGGTTAATTTTTTTAATATTAGAGAAAAAAGGGGTGAAAATCAAATGTTCACAGAATAACAACCCCCCCCCCCCCCATCCAGACCCTCAAGCATTTAAACATTTTTGATGAATTGTTGTTTTGTCTGTTGTCAAATTATTCGACTTATCAGTTTGAATGTCATACTGGTATCTTTCACTTTTCATTTTCATAGTTTGTGTACAAAAACTGTTTTGATGGATTGGTGTTTTGATGGT
Source organism: Mytilus edulis (assembly GCA_019925275.1). Classification (NCBI taxonomy): domain Eukaryota; kingdom Metazoa; phylum Mollusca; class Bivalvia; order Mytilida; family Mytilidae; genus Mytilus; species Mytilus edulis. The sequence goes on from CM034360.1 coordinate 71,131,572, forward strand.
TTTGTGTGCATTTTATTCCTGTTTTTTGGAGAAAAAACACATTATTGTCACCAATTGCAGTACTAGTTCTTAGTTGGGAAAAAAAATGTTATTTTCTAGTATTTTGAATGAATGATTTAAGACTTGTAACCTTACAAATTAATAACAACTAGAATGCAGAGAAAAAAATAAACTATTAATGTCAAAACCAAAATCTACCTAGAAACTGTTCTGTATTTTATTTTTATAGCATTGTATTAGAATCTTATAAGATTTTGTAAAATGGCACTTTCCCTATAATCTTGCATGCTATATATATAGCATTTCCCTCTTCTCAACTAATTATGATACAAAGGTATAACAAAACTATTCTAACAATGAAACAGAAAACTCTATCAATGTTTCATCATACAAAGAAAAGTAGATAATAAATAGAGAATATCATATGGCTTTTTCAATATCGCATCCGTATCAACCCAAGACACCAATATAATCCCAAGAGCTCTGCTCGCTCGAGGGATTATATTGGTTGAGGGTTGATATGGTGTATGATATTAAAAAAGTCATATCATATACACTTTATTATATACATATACCTCAAGTAGATGTTTTTTATGTAACATGACGTCATACAGATTATAGGTTTGACATGACGTCATACATTGTCATACAGATTAGGGATTTGAAAGCCTTTGCAACCGTGACTGCAATCGATGACGTGACATCATACAGATTAAAGGTGTGATAAAGCTTTTGCAACCGTGCTGATATCGATATCATCACAGGTGGCTGATACAGCACGCTTGCCAATGATTGTATCACACATACAATTTATCTGTATTTACTACTAAGTATATAATAAATGCAATTATTTATATTTCTTGTGTTTCCTTAAATTAAAAGAGAGGGATAAACACTTACACTTCTTTATCGATATCCTCGTTCCAGCTGACCTCACTAGCAAAGTAGGCATTAACTGTTATCACTAAGTCTATCAGTATCTGCTGGCACCAGGGTTGCTAAAAATAGACAACGTATGATATGTGAATTATTTATAGATTCAAATTGTATAACATAGTATAAAACCTGAAATTACATGATAAAAGCCTGCTGCATTCGGTGTCGGTCCCAAATCAGGAGCCTGTAATTCAGTGGTTGTCATTTGTTACTTGTAAATCTTATTGGTTTTTATTTATTGCTTTTATGTACTTCAGGTTATCAGCTTTCTTGTTTTTCTTGTTTTACATTTTTCTTGCTATATGGGTTATGGCTTTTGCTAATTGGCCAAGGCCATACTGTTATAAAAATTGAAAATGGAAATTGAGAATGTGTCAAAAAGACAACAATCCGAAACAAAGAGCAGATAACCATAGTTTGATATCATTTTGTCTTTGGAGGAAAGTTATCTCATTCGCAACCATAGCAAATCTTTTGACATAGCACATCTTCTTATTCTTAATACAAGAAATAATGATAACATTTTTTTTTCCAATATCTGATTTTGTCAAGGAGTAATTTTACCAATGTTCATTATTAACATAAAAGTTCCATTAAATTTTTAATAATTGAAACATGATTCTTTTTCATTTTGCTGAGTTTCAATTTCATTGCCATATGCAAAATCTTATTTAATTCACATCAAACACTTTAACCCATTTATATTCTAAAGTAGTTTACCTATGTAATACTATACAGTAAAAACCTTTCAAAATGTATATGTCATTAATGGATCGTTTCTTGAACTCATCAACAAGAACATGAAGAAAGCAAATGAAAAAAAATTGTAAAACTGCTATAAAAAGTAAAATCACAAAAATACTGAACTCAGAGGAAAATCAATTCGGAAAGTCCATAATCACATGGCAAAATCAAATAACAAAACGCATCAAAAACGAATGGACAAGAACTGTCATATTCCTGACTTGGTACAGGCATTTTCAAATGTAGAAAGTGGTGGATTGAACCTAGTTTTATAGCTAGTTAAACCTCTAACTTGTATGACAGTCGCATCAAATTCCATTATATTGTCACCGATGCGTGAACAATCAAAAGTCATCCAGAAAAGGCTTAACATTAAAAAGTATCAGAGTGTGAAAGTAGCTTGCTTTTCAGTACTTCAGTCTTCAATACTAACCTGTCTGACTGTTGGTTTACTCAGAATATTATGAATCATTTTAAGTGGCTGCTGAGGAATTGATAAAGCCTTCACAAAAGTCAAGATCCACTTCAAGTCACTGGAAATATAAATCATTTAAATATTCATTTTTTGATGCAATAAAATATCTTAATCAATTTGCCATTAAAAAAAGTTTCCTTTGAATCACTGTATTATAATTTTAAACATAATAGATATAGGAAGATGTGGTGAGTGCCAATGAGACAACTCTCCATCCAAATAACAATTTAAAAGAAAGTAAACCATTACCTTACCTTAAATTTGGTTAATGAAAAAGTGACAGCCCCCTTTTTTATGGAACGAATGTATTCCAACATACTCCCTATAAGTAACTGCAGTATATAATAAATCCCTCAAATATAGTTAACTAGTATTAATTCAAATGGTTATTGCAAAACAGTATATAGATGCCACTCTAAAAGAGCAAGTAAAATATTTTTAAACATCAGTAACAAGATTAAGATTTCATGCAATGACATTTTGAAATATTTAGCTATACTCACAAGTCAGGAGCCTGTGGTTGTCATTTGTTGATGTGTTACATATATATTTATTTTTTGTTTATTTTTTGTACATAAATTAGGCTTTTAGTTTTCTTGTTTCAATTGTTTTACATTTGTCATTTCGGGGCCTTTTATAGCTGACTATGTGGTATTGGCTTTTACTCATTGGTGAGTCCATTTGGTGACCTATAGTTGTTAATTTCTAAGTCATTTGGTATCTTGTGGAGAGTCGTCTCATTGGCAATCATACCACATCTTCTTTTTTTATATATACTAACCATTTCAGTGTAATTAAATTAGTTATAATTCTGAGAACTGATTTCAATTTAGCCGCTCCTTCCAGCATGCCATCTAATACTTGTGTAGAACTATTCTGTATCCTGGTATTCAGTCGAGCGTGGAATTTACTATCTTTAAGCATCTGTATAGCCTGCTCTGGATCCCCTTCCTGATCAGTAGCATCAATTAGTCCCTCCCATTCATCATCACTACAAACCTCCTACAACAGCAAACATTTCTTATCATTTTTTTTATTTTGCGCACTGGACATTGAAAAGAAACTTTACATTCAATAACAATGATTTTAACATGATGTTCTTTTAAAGCTTTGTTTTCATACTTGCGGTAAAATATGAATATATTGTTTGGGCTTTTGCGATTATACTCCCACGGAAAATGCGTTTTTACTAATGGGCTGCTTGAAGTCATTGAACAATGACATAAGAATATAAGCATTTTAAGGGGAAATGCATGATTGTGAAACCGATATCACAACAGGGAAACATTAACAAACGATGCTCAAATGTTATATAAGCCTCTCTTTTTTTTTTACATATAAGTAAAATGTCATTTAAATTGATCAAAATCATTATTGTATGTCACAGATTCAGCTTGCTCAGTTCTTTCACTTCAATGTACTCGTGTCTTTATTTATGGGAACGCTGTTGCTCGTGGTAAAATAGTTATTCTAATATGACAACCAATTATTGTCAACCAGTATAATCACAATATATCTGCCTTTAGCACAAAAGCAGTAATACACAAACATGGCTGTTCCGCGTTACAACCAACTTATTTATACTGCTCAATATTATTAAATTTCAATATCAAAACCCTCAGTTTACGTACACCAATGCTAACGCTCAGGGCAAAATAATTGAATATAAGTGCCCAACCCATGGTTAAATGAAAACAAATCTACGGCTGCTTTGAATTCTTTCTTAAGCATAAGGGGCCAACCTGTGGTAAAATCAATCCATGGTGAAGACTGTAAAAACCCTTTAATACATTTAATTAGACTCACCTCTCCATCCAGTTTAACATTTTCAATAGTTTTAGTCTTCTCTTTATTCCTATCTTTCTCTTTATTTTTATCTTTCTCTCTCTCAGGAATCCTGCGTACTGTTGTACGTCCTTCTATCTCTATACTGGGATATTCTTTTTCATAGTCTTTACTTATTCTATCTGGTCTTGGTGTTGGACTTATATTCTGTCAAAATCAAATTAATATTTTACAGTGAAACATTCCTCCCATGTAAAATACAGCATTTCAACAAACAGTGAAACCTGTCTTCTATTAACCCTGTGTGAAAGGGAAACATGTTTAAAGTGAACTTCTTTCTTTTATCAAGACATATGATGAACATATTATTAGGGATTTTCCACAAATCATCTGCTGGGGTCAGGAAGGGGGATGAAGGCACACATATTAACTAAATATTATATGGATGGTTGCATTTATAAGAATGATAAGTAAACTGAAAAATATTCCTTTCTTGGATGGTTGATGTCGTTAATAAGTGTGTTCCTTTTCCCCCCATACCTCTAATTCTGGAACAGCCTTTAGGTATTTAAAACAAAATTTATGTTTATAAGTAAGAAAATCATCAGTTTTAATAAGTTTTACTATTTTAACCTAATAATATAAATTTTAAACAAATGTAGAGAGAAATTGTTTTCTGTCAAGTCAATCGTTACCAAATGATAAGGGTAACACATGTATAACTTTAAGAAAGACAGATATTGCACAAATCAAATATATATCCTTAGTTTCCACATGTGTTTTTTTTAATTTTAGTTTTAGAATTAGATATATCCTGTTCCATACAAATATCTATATCATGTCAGTTTAGAATTTAAATACTACACTAGCCATTACAGTACACAGTAGATCTTGGTGAATATTCCTTCAACCATTGGGTGAAATAGATAACATGTCTAATGTGAACTTGTTTTACAATTATATACAGAAATGTTACAAAGCTAGCCACTTTTCAGGGGCTGCTCTGGTTACCAAAAAGTTGAAGCCAGAAAAATCCCCTGCTCCTATATTTTGTTGCCAATTTTGAAAACTTTGAAGCAAACTTTAAAACCAGCTAGAGTCTTTATTTCTTCTACCAAAATTTAAACTATGTTTAATAAACATTTCTTATGCACTCAGCCTACACTTTACATCATTTAACATGTAAACTAGGTAAGTTATTGCAAAGGGTGTACACACATACAACAAAACATTATGTGTACATTATTTTCCTTTTGTAGAAGAATATAAATTTGCTTATGGTCTGTATATGGTACAGAATAGAGAAAATGACTTTAAATTAAATAAAAAAAAAAAAAAAACCAAATGTGTAATTGAATGAAGAAAACAAAATAAGAGGTGTTTATATTACAGAATAGTGAAAATTTGCATTAAAAATAAAGTATACAGAAACAAGAATGTGTCCATAGTACACGGATGCCCCATTCCCACTCCCACTATCATTTTCTATGTTCAGTGGACCGTGAAATTGGGGTCAAAACTTTAATTTGGAATCAAAATTAGAAAGATCATATCATAGGGAACATGTGTACTAAGTTTCAAGTTGATGTAACTTTAACTTCATCAAAAACTACCTTGACCAAAAACTTTAACCTGAACTTTGCACTATCATTTTCTATGTTCAGTGGACCATAAAATTGGAGTCAAAACTATAATTTGGCATTAAAATTAGAAAGATCATATCATGGGGAACATGTGTATTAAGTTTCAAGTTGATTGGACTTCAGCTTCATCAAAAACTACCTCGACCAAAAACTTTAACCGGACGGACGAACGGAGGCACAGACGGACAGACAGATGGACGAACAGAGGCACAGACCAGAAAACATAATGCCCCTCTACTATCGTAGGTGGGGCATAAAAAGATGACAAAAGGCATCCTACCCATACTGCTACCCTCTTCAACTAGTCCCATAGTTCAAAAGACCTGAACATATAAATTCTAAAGCCAGAATTATATAGATATGTCTTAAGAAGGTATCTCAATGATAGGAAAAAGTAAAATTGGGTTATCTTTCTTTGTTTGGGTGTGCTCCTTCTTTGGAGCATTATACACAGAACATAGAAGAAGTAAATATGATCAACAATGTATTTTGTCCCCAGATGAAATAAAAAATCGCAAATTGCGACATTGGCAATGCACAGCGCGGTCCATGTCTCTTGCCCAAACATAAATTATATTAGACATCAACATGAATCGGTACTTTAAAAAACTAGCCTTTCCTACATAAAACACAATCTTTAACAAACACTTGAATAGTACCGGTATTTCAAAATCTAATTAGCAAAATGATAATTTAAATAGACTTATTATTAGTAAAATTACATTTCAAAATTGGTAGAAAATTTCCTTTAAATGCTAAGATTGTTCATCTTAGTATATTAAATAATAAATTTCATTCTTGAAAGCTGTTGACTTTAAATGAATACAAGTTAATGTTGTATATAATTCTATAATTAAAGCTTACTACTTTAATTACCTCCACCAATTCTTATAAACTTGATTAAAATTTCAAAATGTAAAATTCTTTCACTTTTTTTTACAATATATATATATCATTTATTCAAAGCAGACAGGTGCTTCTTTAAATTCCTCATGTGTAATTCCAATTGCATATCTATTATTTATAAATTGCATATTGTATCTAAATCAGTCAGCTACAAAATGACAACAACAAATAGTGAGTGCATGAAGACTTACACGATAGGAATCATTCTTCTTCAACTAAAATCATATAATTAATAATATAGTGTGTGTGTGTGTGTGTATAAATGTATACATGTGTACATAGTGAAGGATAAACACACATGAAGTATAAAATTTATAATCAGGTTGGTTATAAATTTATTTATCATACATTCAGTTTTGCATATGAATGTCTACTACTTTCAGGTCAATTTAGATGTGATAGTAGAATCTATATGTATCTGTGCTCAGAAGGAAAATCATGACCATGATGACAAAACATGTCAATATTTGACAATTAAAAGAATGAGATTATAAATAGAATAAGAATGCATTGTTTGTTGTATAAGTGATTCCATACTGGTATTTGAAAGTATTGGAAAGGGGGAATAACGTGTCTAACAGATCTGAAAAGCTTTAACACTTTACACCTTATCACTTACAAGCAACTGACCAAATATGAAGTAATTCTGGTAGGTAGCACTTGAGTTCATTAATCATATTGAAATATTCAAAGTAACATCCATAGGAAGTAGGTATCAGAAATTCAAACATACTCAAAAAGTTCTTACACTTTCAAAGTCTGCAAGTGATTAATTTTTTAAGAAAAAAAACCAATTAATTTCTACCAGCGAAGCAAATTCTGCAAGGTTTTCATCCATTCCTGACCCAAAAATAATAGAACCTTTTTGGCCTCACATTTTTGTCAATATCTTATATAATTATTAGCAAGTTTACCGCCCATGCCTAGAATAACCTCATTTTCAAGGGAAGAAAGGAAAGGATTACTTAAAAGACAAAACCTACCTCGATTTCTGGATCTTTATCCTGTTAAACAAAGAGTTATTGTTAGTTTAAGCACAACACAAAATGTTTATTATTTGTTATTCATATAAAGCTAAATCTCGGATTATGTTTTAGTCTCAAATATCAACCAAAAAGTTAAAAAAAAAACTAACTTGCTTATATATGTTTTATGAGATATTAATTAGAATAAGAATGAATTTTCAAATTTATTATAAAATACTCTAAAATAAATGTCAGTTTTTATTAAAGCATGCAACATGTGCAAATTGTCATACTGAAATTAAGTCAGAATTAGAAATACACAGGGATATTCCATTAAAATGTTTGTGGAAAAGGGGGAAAGGAAGTTTAATTTTTGACAGTGTTTGTGTCTGGTTGTTTGTCCATTTAATGTATGCAACATTCCTTAAAAGTATGATGTTTGTAAGGATATGTACCAAAAAGTCTCTTCCTACACTCCCACACCAATTTTAATGGAATAACCTTAACTTTATAACTAAAGCTAATATACTGAACAAATAGAACCTACCTCACTAAGACTTGCATCCTGCCATTCCTCGGAGTGATGTCTTTCTTGTTCCTGAGGTGGGGGAGTGGGGTCCTTTTCTTTTTCTATTTTGTCTTTCTCTGGTCCTTTTTTACTTGGACCCCATGCCTCTTTACTAGATGATATTTTTTCTCCATTTGGTGCTGGCGGCTCTTTACCTTTCTGTTAAAAACAAATATTATATCTGTTACGTTTATATACTTTTAATTCAGATATCTTCACCATATTGTTAATAATGGTAAATAATACAAAATGTATGCACCCATATGAATACATTTCATATACAATATTCAGAGACATCTTTTACTGCCTAAAATATAAATTCCAAATTGCCTGAACTCGCAGACCTGTTTATCTTTTGAAAAAAAAATATTTTTTGATGAGTTATTCTTCTTTTTTTCAGTAACAAACATCCTTATGCCAATTCTGTAGTTGTTGATAAAAAAAAAAGTTTAAAGAGATGGTTTTATCAGGTTTGTGCTGACCCTTGGCCTTTCTATAACAATACCAAGGTTAGCCATGTGTAGGTGCCCATTATTATTGGATCAAATTATTTTTTATAATTTCAATGTTATTTTTTCATGGTTAACATGATATAAATTCTGTGCTTATTTTAAAATATTTTAGTTAATACCAAATATAACACCAGAATTTAATGTTTGGCTGAAAAATTCCCCCCCCCCCCAAAAAAAAAAAAAAACCAAACAAAGGTTATTAGAAACTAGAAAATTTACTGTGATTTGATTGTAAGTGTTACCATAATGCCAATGCAGATGAAAAAATCTACAAAATTGTGGTGAAAGATATAAAACACCTGATAAATTTGTAAAAATAATTATCCAACAGTTAGATGTAGATTTCAGAATGTCAGCCATGTTAGTAGTGCAGGAGAAAACAATTTGTACTTACATATAGTTGTCCCTCTGTGTCTGACTATAAGATATTACTTAATTAGTAGAATGATATCAATTATAATGAGCCAAGGCTCTGTGTTAAAGTCTGTACTTTGACCTGTGATGGTTTACTTTTACAAATTGTGACTTCGATGAAGAGTTGTCTCATTGGTATTCATTCCTCATCTTCTTATACTGTGAAAATACTTTTATTCGTGGGGTACTAATTTTCGTGGTTTTCTTGGATGACTTTATCCCCGAATTTAAGTGTCCAACGAAATAAAACAACTATTATCCAAATCAAGACATGGAAAGATCCCCATGAAGGTTTGACTGCTGATATGATCTAGAGAATATATTGAAAAACCTCAAATCTGAGAATACTTTAATAGCAGTCACAGAACTACAACTGCATGCAGGATTATACCCATTTAATCTAATTTTATATCCTCATAGTTCTCGTACATATGGGAAATAATAATTTCATGCTGGGCTTGATTTTGATATGGATTATTTGACAATTCAAGATACTTTTATAGCATTTGTTTATGACACTGATTTCTTAAGTGACATGTTTATTGCCTAATTAACCCCCTTTAATGGTACTTAATCTGTTGATCACTTTATCTTGGGTTAATTAGTGTTGTCACTACGATTTACATGGGTCAATGTTTACTTTGCAATTTCCTTCAACCCAGACTATTTGTAACCTTCGTTTCTAAAGGCTTTAATTTTTCAATTATTTTTTTTTGAAAACTAAAATCCACGAATTTAAAAAACCAGGAACATGTAAATATTGCTCAAACCACGAAAATTGATACCCACGAATTAAAGTACTTTCACAGTATTTATGACAATATCAGCCATTTAAATGCCAGCAGACAGGCAACAGATAACTTCAGTGAGGTTTACGGGCTAACCAAAAGTAAGCAGAAGGTCAACAGATAACTGCTGTAGGGTTAATGGCCAATCAGAAGAAAGCTAGAGGTCAAAAGATAACTTTTGTGATGTAAATGGCCAATCAGAAGTAAGCTGGAGGTCAACAGATAACTGTTGTGATGTAAATAGCCAATCAAAAGTAAGCTGGAGGTCAACAGATAACTGTTGTGATGTTATTGGCAATCAGAAGTAAACTAGAGGTCAACAGATAGAGAGCTGTGGTGTAGTGGTTAGTGCATCGTACTACTAACACAAAGGTTCTTGGTTTCGATTCCAGTTCCAGGATGAAAATTTCAGGGACCTAATTTTTGGCTCTCCCTTGACACCATTTGCGAGTATGGTCTTGAGGAAACGATGAGAGTCCGTCAGAAGGGGACGATAAATGGCTGACCCATGTTAAGAGAGAGCCATTTATCTCTTGCACGTAAAAGACACCCTTGTAGATTTCGAAAAAGAGTAGGCTAATGCCGCTACAAGGCAGTACTCGCATCCGCAAAGTGAAAAGGGATTAATATAAGTTGCAAAACTTGTTTCCCAATCCACTATAAATAAATATGTTTAAACTAACAGATAACTATTGTGATGTAAATGGCCAATCAGGAGTAAGCTAGAGGTCAACAGATAACTGTTGTGATGTAAATGGCCAAATAGAAGTAAGCTGGAGGTCAACAGATAACTGCTGATCTTCTCATAACAATTGTAAGTATAAAATAAAGTTTAATGATTTGTCCTTTTTCACATTTCTAATTTCAAAGAATATGAAATTGAGCTGTTGTCGCATTTCTTTTAAGCACTTTCCAAATAAATTCAATATCAAAATTGAATCATAAACCTGTATGATGAACATAACAGTCATAACTTGACATACTTTTTTCTCTTCCTCCATAGCCTTCTTACGAGCCTTAGCCAGTATTTTAGAGGTTCCGGGTGGGTGTGCTTTCTCTTGTGCCTGCTTTTCCTTTCTAAAAACCATAGAAGCTGTGAGGGGCTGTGTAAAGGGACTTGGTAACTTGGTATCCTCATCTTTCACTGCAAAGGATTTTGTAACATGGTTAATGTAAATTCAAGACAACATCTTTCTCGTTTTTATATAGATTAGACCGTTGGTTATCCTGTTTGAATGGTTTTACACTAAACATATTTGGGGAGCTTTATAGCTTACTGTTTGGTGTGAGGCAAGGCTCTGTGTTGAAGAACATACTTTGATCTATAAAGGATTTTCTTATAAAATTTGTGACTTGGATGGAATGTTGTCTCATGTCACATCTTTTTATATCTAACACATTGTATCCAACTTATGAAATTCAATTTCAATGATTCCAATTTAAATCATAAACATGTAATATGAACTAATTATATGGTTCTCATTTTCATGAATTTTGTCGCATAATAAACCATATTTCAAAAAATAATAATTCCGATTGGCTTATTTGGAGAATTTGTTATAACCACAGAAATATAATCTTCTTCCTCCACACAAATTGCTACGTAAGAAAATAAATAAATTCTCTGTAAAAACTGTAAAGTAGAAATTATTGTGTGCATTTTGTTACTGTGATTTTTTTATATTGGAGTTAAATGTGAGATTTATTATTGCGATTTCAAAAAAATCAGCATAAAGATATATGCATTAGATATGAACCAAATTCAAAATGTGATTTCTTATTTTTGCAATACTCACCCAGTCACAATATTCCCATTTATTTCATAAAAATATTTAAAACAAGAATGTGTCCCAAGTACAGGGATTCCAAATTTATCCGCTCTATCATTTTCTATGTTTAGTGGACTGTGAAATAAGGGGTAAAAACTCTAATTTGGCAGCAAAATTAGAAAGATCATATCATAACTAACATGACTACTAAATGTCAAGTTGATTGGACTTTAATTTCATCAAAAATAACCTTGACCAAAAACTTTAACCTGAAGCAGGACAGACGGAAGGACGAACAGACAGACAAATTACTATACCTGTAACTCCATCTCCAACAAATGGATGCATCAGTAAATCTGGCCAGGCCAATCTTGACCTTGGATTCTTTGTCAGTAGACCTTGTAAAAAGTCCTTAAATATTGATGACATGTTCTTAGGCCACTTGACTGGATCCTTTATGATCAAACTAACTAGCTGGAAAATACTGTTAGTGTAGAAGGGTGGGGTACCAGTAAACAGCTCATACAGGATACAACCTAAAGCCCTGAAAAATATGCAAATTTTGTTAACCAGTGCATGCAGTGAGTTCATACAATTCTAGTAATGTATGGCAGTATCTATATATATATGCTGTTATCCATGTCCTCAAAAGTGTTCAATATACTCTGCAAAGCTAAGCCTACATCCCAGAATGAACAGTTCCTACTTTTTGCTTTGGTTATCTTAAAAGTTTTATATGCCTTGTATGTGATGTCACTATTTAAAAAGCTCACATTTTCTTTCTTTCAAGTCTGACACAAAATACATTTCATCAATCCATTGATGTCATTTTCATTCACGTTCATTCAAAAACCAAAATTACTTATCTCAAGTAAATCATGTGATTGAGATTGAGGACATTGTTATGATAATCTTTCAGTGACTTGACTTACTGTAAAGGGGAACGTCTTTAATTGCACAAATTGGTAAATAAGGTCTCAACAGCTCATAGTATATATTTTTATTTTCAAACTTTTTTCAAACATTCATTTTTTTCCGATCTCTTGTACATCCACTTTATGTCTTATATTTAACACTAAAAAAGTAGGCTATTCTAAAATACAAATTTACCACAAGTCAGCTGTATGATCATATGGTTTTTCTTCAACAAGTTCTGGTGACATATACAATGGTGTACCCTGAAACAAAGCATGACAGAAATAAGATAAAATAAAAAACATTATTCCACACGAAAAAACTTGTAATTGGATAGTTAATATTTTTCTAAATGTTCCCTTTTCATTGGCTATGTGTAATGGGTGAACTTAAACCAAACATTGCTTGGCTATTTTGATTTTGTGCACAGTTGAAGGACATACAATGACCTATAGATGCTCACTTCTACATCAATTTGTCTCGTTGGCAATCCTATCAAATTTTCTTCATTTTTTTATTTCTATATACATAGTATACATTTCCAGTGTTGGTTTTGTACTGCATAAGATGTAGAAATAAATCAATTTCAGAAAATGGAAATTAAAGTTTATTCTTAAATTACTTGCTAATTCAACTCAACACATCCCAAACCAAAGTAGTTCAATTGACAAATGTAGGTCACAGTGACTTTTATCTTGATACTATACTGACCTACACTCCCAATTTAGTGGTATTACATATTCCAAAGTCTATTTGAATTATTTTGCAAAGAATTCTGATCAACTGGTGGTGTGGTCCCTCAAAATCTTTCAATTGGGTTAGAAATTTTTGCTTCGTGTTGAGGGCCTCATTGTGACTTAGAGATGAAAAATAGCAATTATAAACACTGTTTCTTTGCTTTTTGTGTGGTTTTTGCTGTGGATGTACTGATTTTTGTGTTATGGATGAATACCCCATATCCTTTTTCTACTCATACACTTCTTAACACAGTGACTGAGATATCATCTTGGAAATATAAACATATCAAAGTCAATGAAGAAGAAAATGTAGGTCACAAAGACATAATTTGTCAATACCGACTCCATAAATGTATATCAGCCCTAAAAATTGCTCATGTGTTTATCAAAGTATCATTCAATGGCTACCAGAGCAGAGCTCACCTTAATGGATGTTAGAACCAGAGTATTAAAACTCATAGCTCTGGCAAATCCAAAATCACAAAGCTTGATTATCCCCCCTTTTCCGAGTAGGATATTCTGTGGTTTCATGTCTCTGTGGAGTATCCTGTGTGAGTGAAGATAATACAGAGCTGATACCAACTGACAGGCTATAACCTGTACCTGAAATGGAAAAAAAATATTTAGGTTACATGTATGATACATAAGAATACCTAATTTTGATTGGCCAACAAGAATCCCTAGGCACTTCAATAGCATATTCTATTTCTGTGTAAACATTTTGTTAAAATACAACATCTATGTCAGTATTTGCACTATCCATGACAATTTTACAATAATGCATTGGAAAACAAAGAGCTTGATATACACTTTGTAACTCTTGATTGTAGCATAAGAATTTAAATATAAATATTTAATGCATCTTGTTATAATTCTATAGGGTAATTAAAGCATTGATTGTACACACATTATGAAGCTCTTTTGAGCTTCATACAAAATGTGATTTGGTCAATGCTTTTACACCCCAATATAATTATAAAAAGAAACAAACAATTCTTAGAATAATAGTTAAATATTAGGCCACTAAAAAAACCCTTTCATCTTCTAAAATTCAGATGTCAAATCTAGAGAAAGGTTAAATAACAAAATGACAATAAATTTTATGAAATTATGATAGATAATAAGTATGCAAGTAGTTTTGAAATAAAATTTTAAATCAAATGTCACTCTAAACCATAACCACACATGCATAAACGCAAACCAAACATAAGGTTTAGAACAGTCATTATTCTCTATATTCTCTTTTGACTCATAAATAAATCTTAAGAAATTTTTCCTTGCAACAAGCAACCTACAGACACATCAAAGAGTTGTTAAAAGGGTTCATAACTTGCAGGAAGCATAGCATTCTACACAAGGCATCTTATTTAATGTCTGACAGGACATGTCTTAGTATTTGTTTACTGTACAGCCAAAAGGACGCCCCACTTGGTAAGGTTGGTTGTTGGAAAATCTGTGGTTACCATATTTCTATTTCCAAAAATAAAGCGTCACAATGATAAACATTGAATATAAATACTTCAGACAAAGAACAATGAACGTTATAAATCCGTAAAAAATATACTGTTAATCCTCATACAGTAAATTTTACCCAAATTTCGTAACAATAACGGGAAAATTATAATGGTTGGCATCTACATGTATATATGTTATTTAAGAAAATACCTGTTCCTCAGGCAAACTTCCATCATCTTCTAAAATCTGGAATAATTCTCCTTCAGCATAATCTGTCACAACAACAACCTGTAGATAGGTGAAAAAGACTTATTTATTTACATCAACAATCAAATTATAACAATCAGTTCATATTTAAACAGTTGATTTTCCACAGTCAGTCAGGGGTACTACATGTACTTGTACAAGTCATCTTAATTTACTTGAAGAAGAAAAAAAATATACTTATATAAGTTAATTAAAATGTTTGAATAATCTCCTTAATTTTCTCAAAAATTCACTTGTATATTAAAGTGAATTATTTTTACAATCCCATAAAAATTATCAAGTTTTGAGATGTAAAAACATGCTTTTAATGATTTTTCCCAATGTAGCTCATAATTTTTTATTAGAGTTCAAGACATGTGCAAAGGGCAGAAAATTTTAAATTCTATTAATAAAGCAAAGAAATCATACAAATTCAAGAAATGAAGATACATCGTAGGATGACTTTTTCACTTATATAAGTAAAAAAATTTGACTGAATGTCTAAGGGACATAACTAAGCCAATTGTTTTTTTCTATACAAGTAAATATAATTCACTTACATGTACACTTGTAAATATCATACAAATTTACTTATATACAATGTAAGTATATTAATATTACTTCTTCAAGTAAATAAAAATTACTTGTACAAGTAGAACCCCTTACTGACAGTGGCAATCCTTATTAATCAATTTTCACAACTTTTTAGAATATTTAGAATAGGAACATGTTTATGTAATATTAAAATATCATACCTCTTTGTCAGTTTCAAAACTGTCCAACATTTCAATAATATTTGTATGATGTAAGTTTCTCATAATCTCAATCTCTCTTCGTAAGTTTCTTAACTCCTTTTCTGGTTTTCCTACTTTTGGAATGAATTTTAAGGCCACCACCTAAAATAAATACAAGATATTATTTTATTGGATATTACTACATAATTGTTATTTTATATTGTGAAAGAGAAAAGTTTGGAAGCTCTTCTATCTTTATAAATTCAAACGTACAATGATGTATGCATGGTTTATTCCTTTTTTTTAAATAATTAAGTTGGTACCTAACACTACAGGGAGATAACTCTGTAAATATCAGCTAAGCGTTTTAATGACATTGTATTGTTAAGTTTCTCAATGATCAAAATGAGTGTTTGTGAAATTATAATATAACCAAAGAAATTTTTCTGATAAAGTGGTTGGTTTAATTTTTATTTAATTTTTATATTTTTGTCAAAATTTTATCAAAATTAAACAAGCCAAATTAATATACGTCAAGGTGTTTGGTACCACCTTAAGATGATTGATTGTTGCTTGGATAAAGTTCATTTTCTAATGATTTTATATCTTCAAACATGGGCTTGTTATTTGCATCATTCCATCATGTTATATGCTTTTCTCCATCTAAAAAAAATAATCAAAATCATCCACCACATGCATTTGCATTAATTTTGCTCTACAAACCTTTAATAATAGAAGGTATAAAAAAAGATGCAGTTGATACATTTTTACAATAACTTGAATGCCTTTTTCTTACATTGGAACACACATTTTCTATATGGAAATGTGTTGTGCATTATTTTTATGTGTACTGAAAACATGTTTTTACCTGTGATGAAAACTTTTTTCTCCCTTTATACACTTTACCAAAAGATCCTTCACCAATAATTTCCAGAACATGATAGTTGTCCATTTTCTGTTTATTCTCTCTGGAAAAAAGGTTATAATTACTTGTACATGTATTGCATTACTTTTGATAACTAATGTTTGTACCCTAATAAACTATTTTCATATTTCTAATTTTTTGACTCCGGATTTTATAATTTTTCAACAGGTAACCTACTCTGTAGCTAATGACAATGTTAATGAGCTTGAACTTTCCATCAAGGCATACCATTATGCTTTTCTCCATATCTCAAATACTAAAGAATTATTTTTTTCAGTAGTTTAAGCAAGAAAAAAAAAGAATATGTCTATAATACATGTAGTACAGAAATGCCACACTCACACTATCATTTTCTATATTCAATAGACCATGCAGGTCTGACCTTGAAATTGGGGTCAAAACTCTAATTTGACATTTAATCAACTTCATCAAAAACTACATTGTACCTTAATCAAAAACCTTAACCTAAAGTGGGACAGACATATGAACAGACGCACATAATAAGAAACATAATGCCCCTCTACTATAGAAGTTGGGACATGAAAAAGAAGGACGTTTATAGTTGATACAATGAAGATATAATTCCTAGTCTTACAAAATGGTTTATTTACTTCAATAATGTAATAAATGTTCCTTATTGCAATGTTATCAAGTGTATTTTTTTACTTGTTACTTTGTACACACGCAACGTTAACACAGACAAAAAATACTTGTATGAGTGTTTAACAGTCAGGGGACTTACTTAAATTAATGATTTTCTAAAACTGATTCAAGTAACATTATTTCCACAAAGGTTGAAAGTAAGAGTTGTCTTTCTTTAATAATCACCTATTTAAGTAGTAAAAATTAATCACTAGAAGAAGTGATTTAGTTTTATTGTAGCTTTATTTCAGGTGATGACCTTGTACTGAATCTAAGATAATGACATACAAATCACTTGTTTAAGTATCATACTTCAATTTCCTTCCAAATAATCACTTCTTTAAGTATCATTATTTTAACAACCCCCACTAATTTCAACACCCCTGAACAGTGAAATTTCCATGTGAACAGTAGAATTTTATTACATAATCTGAAAGATGAAACCTTGAACTTCACAGGAAAAATACTCCCACTGCTGGGAAAAATCTGTTAATTATAGTTCATTATGTAAAGCCAATATTATAGCATTTTTTCAACTAAAATAGAATTCACAGCTAAATGATAGCATTAAAGGCATAAACCTTGCTACTTACATGACTAAAAAGAAGCAAAAAGGTATTTTTTTGTTCAATTTTACTAATGAAAAAATATTATTTAAACCTGTGTGTTTAAAATTTTGATAAAACTACAAAATTACAATTTGTGACAAAACTTCGAATTAGCTACTTAAATAAGTGATTTAAAAATCACTTATTTAAGTAAGTCCCCTGACTGTTTAAATGAATAAGTCAGACAAGTAAAGCACAGCATTTCCACACCCTGGTTTTTATTTATATAATATAGACTGCAACTAAAAATAAACATGAATTTTCAACTTAAATAAAATTGGTCATGAGATTGTGTGAAATGTGCATGATGTGTGATACCCTGAAATTTATCAAGTTTGACAGATAATAAAGTTTTGAACTCACATGTTATGGTATACATGTGTCACAAATAAATTGCTGAAGACAATAGCAACTGAAAGCAAGTATGGTGGACAACAGTGCAACTAGATTTCTCTTTTGACTTCCAGCGAAGTGACCAACAGGAAAGCAAATTTATTGCCCCAGTCGATTGCTAGCGTGAGCCTTGATTCAAGACATCCATGCCTGCATGCAGGATAATTTGGAAAAACTAAAAGTAGAACTAAAACAGAATGCCAAGATACCAAACTCATAAGTCGAACATGATGGCAAGAAAAACAAAACAACTTGCACCAATGTAACCGGAGAGCATGATTTTACTTGTCAAATATTGCATGTCTCCACCAGGACTCGAACCTCTGTGTTTCAAGGCAGCTCATTAACTGACTGTGCTAAAGAAATAATTCCTTAGCTCAACTGCTTACAGCTGACTAAGTATCTTCTATATTTTATATGGGAATCAATCCCGTCACAACACTATAGCTAAAGTTCATGACTGGTATGATGATGAGTGACAGGGTACAAGTCAAATCAGCACCTATAGAAAAAGTCAAATCGGCACCTGGTTAAATCGGCAGCTAGTCAAATCGGCACCTATTTAAAGTCAATTTGACATCCAATAATATTTGATATAATATATGGGACTGGGACTATTATACTAAGTTAGTAAGTTAAGTATACTAGCATAATAGTCCCAGATTAATAACTTTAATCATGTATAGTACATAGTTAAAATATATTTTTTTAACTCAACAGTATACAGGTAGAGTTATTGATGTTTTATTCTTCAGGGACTCTATTGAAATGATTCGAACAGGCGTTGGTTCACCATATAGAGGTTTAGTTGTAATGTTGTACAAATTATAAATTGTACAGAGGTTTTGTGCATGTTATCAGTGTTTAATGAACTGCTGAACACAATGTAACACTGCCCTGGCTTTTGTTTCGCATATTTCTGTCATATTCTCACAACTATATGATACAATCTAAAAGCATGAATAGTGAGAATTAATATAAAAAAATTATTATACCACAACTAGACTTTTTATGGATATACATATGGTATCAGGAGAAAATTAAAATTAGAATTTAAACCATTCAGGTATCCTCATTTCCATTCTGAGCCTGAGGACAAGGAGAATAGCACGAAATGTTAGGTTGAAGTATATAAATTTGAATTTAAAAACATTGAACTAGAACATTTTTAAAGATAAACTTGGTGTAAGAAAATGTGTGTCAAAAAACTTTATAACTTATAATTTGTACAAAAAAATTACATCTTGTGCACAACATATATTAAACAAATTTAACATGGGTGCCGAATTGACTACATCAAGTGCCGATTTAACCAGGTGTCAATTTGACTAGGTGCCGATTTGACTGGGTGCCGATTTGCCCAAGTGCCAATTTGACTAGAATTCTGAGTGACATTGTCTTCCCAATCACTGTCTGTTAGTGTCAGAGCCAGTGAAGCCTTCGTTTTCTAAGAAACAACAATGTATCCAGTGTCTTGGTTGAATGTATATGCATGATCGACAAATTACCTGCCAGGTTAAGAGTTAATTTGTTGTTCTGTAGATTTTTTCAGATTGTTTACATCGTTGCTGCTTGTTCAAGTTCCCCTCTTCCGGAATTCCTGCGCTTGCGTACCTTTGTTGAATTTATTTTCGTATTAAAAAAAAATAAAAAATAAGATAAGTTGTAATAGTAATGAGAACAAATAAAAACAATCCTTATTTTAAACCTATAATAATCAGGTTATAATATGATACTGTTATTTTCAACAGATATAAATTTTACAAAAACATACGAAAATAAGACTTGAATTAATTTGCTACTTATATTCTGAAAAATGGCATGTTGTGAAAACGTTGATGATAAAATTCCGTCAGAAGCACGAGTAGAAGCACATACAATGAAAAAACCTACTTGCATTATAGTTCTTGGGATGGCAGGATCTGGAAAAACAACATTTGTTCAGGTGACAGTCGTCGTCGGCTAAATAATCTCACTTATTTTGCCTTGTTTACACATTTTTAAATCACTGCAAAGCCAAAGCCAGACATATCATCATATCTATAAAAAAACATACAATACAAGAATGTTATATGAATCTTAATTGCAAATCTTTATACAAAGAATTAACTATAGTTACTGATTCTATTCTACCATATAGTGACCGCCTTCAACAAATTGAAGATTATGTCACAGGAGGAAACTTAAAAGACATAGATTGAAAAAATGTACAATTTTTTAAAATACGAAAAAATTAAAAAATATAAATTGTTTTGTATAATAAAGTAAGATGTTGTAATTGAGTTAATATTGATGCTTTGAAATTGAAGATTTGAAAGAGTCTACTGAAGTGCAATTTACAATGTTATCCGGTAGTTTGTTCCAGTCGGTAATAGTTCTTGGAAAATATGATTCTTTTCTGTACTGTGTTTTGCAGGATGGAATTTGGAAACTGTTCGAATTAGAATGTCTTTTTTGTGGAATTAATTTGTTATTTTTAGGAATTGCAACCTTTTCGTGTTCAATTTTGTAAAGCATTACCAATCTGGAGTCTTTTCTTCTGTCAGAGAGACTGCGCCATTCAAGATGTTGTAACATGTTACCAACGCTTGAGGTGTTTCTGTATTTGTTGGTAACAAAACGCGCAGCCCTCCTTTGAACTTTTTCAATGCTATCTATGTCTTGTTGTAAGTATGGATCCCAAACAGAGCAAGCATACTCTAGTGATGGTCTTACTAGGGACTTATATGCTTGCTCTTTAATGGATGTTGAACTTATGTTCAGGTTCCTCCTTAGAAAGCCTAGTGTGCTATTAGCTTTCTTGCATATGTTGTTAATATGCACATCCCATTTAAGGTTGGAACTGATGGTGACCCCCAGATATTTTGCTGTTGTTACATGTTCTAAAGAATGATTGTGTAATGTGTAGTTAAATGTGATTGGTTTTTTATTTCTGGTGACTGAAATTACATTACACTTATCTGGATGGAATGCATTTTTTCCAGGTAGTTTCCCATGATGCCAGTTTGTCGAGATCTTTTTGTAGTGTTAATGCATCAGAGTTTGATTTTATTGCCAAATAAACTATTGTGTCGTCTGCAAATAAACGTACTGTAGATGTTAGACCAGTTGGAATGTCATTAATATAGTACAAGAAGAGACTTGGTCCAAGAACTGACCCCTGTGGAACCCCTGACTCAACTGCAACATACTCAGATTTTTCCCCCTCTAGAACTACTGCCTGTTTGCGATTGCTAAGAAAATTTTGTATCCAGTAATTTAATTTAATTTTTAATTAAAAGAAAACTGCATGTACAATATACAAATACTTTTGAACATGTTGAAAATTTTTATTTTTTGTAATACACCTAATCGCTAATCCCAGCTGAACCGGCGGCTTGATCTTTTGATGCATACAACAATCACTTTTCCATTGTGAGGTCAAAATTTTACTGGAACCTGTGTGACAGTCAGGGATATAACTCTATAGGGTTATTAAAGGAAAATAACATACATTTGTTATTGTGGACTAAAAAATCAAAGAACTGTGATAACATACGTATGTTACATGTTTCAAAGGGACAATATACATCATAAGTTTAGTTAAAATGTATACAAGTTCTATTTATATTACTATTGTCTTTATGTATACTTACCTACTGAAAGATGTAACAGTTCATAGTATTCCAATTCAGACTACGCGAATGAATTTTATTTTTACAGGACATTCGGTCTGGTAAGCATCCTAGCTTTACCAGACCGAATGAAATTTTACCAGACCAATTTTTTTTTTACATCTAATTGTATATTATCCGACAAAAAACAACAAACATATGACTTTGTTGTGCCGGCCTACTCCTCACCAAAATGCACAAATTAAAACAAAATGATGTAACAAGAGGGGATATTGTTATGAAAGTTGTGTACAATTGCTTGAATGCATTTCAGTGAAGAGTAATGTCCCATTTTATTGGATTTTGACAATGTTTGTGAACTAAACATAATTTAGAGTTTCTGTATAAAATATTATTTTTTGTTTCTTCTTTCTTTTTCATATATCTTTTGGTTTTCAATTCTTGTGGTTATATTTCATAGCTAAATTTTGTGATCTGCTTGGATTTTTATTCATTTATTGTATTTAAATCGGCAAACCCGGAATTATCCTTATCCGTTCCCAGAATCTGATCCGGTTTTATTTGCATTTCCGGTTGTGCCAATGATGGCATCCATTGTTGTTTTTGACAGTCAGATATGTTTTTACCCGGATTTACACATTACTGGTTGTTGATGTTCGGCATAAAGCTAGCGGTTGAACAAAATAAACATCGCTGTGATGAATAATAAAGATGAAAATGAATTTGAGATCGTTTGGCAATTTTGCTAGAATGTTCCATGAAAAAAAAACACCGGACATTCGGACCGGAATTCAACAAAATTTTACCAGACCGATCCATTATTCACCGGATTTGTCCGACGGTCCGACGTATTTCGTGTAGTCTGCCAATTTTGAATAGTACACCTATATATGTTATTACAGAAAAAATATGCCTGTAATAACTAATGGGTGTTATCACAGCTTCTCTATATCACTTCAAAGCATTTGCTCAGACATAAATCAAGCTTAATTACAATGTATTTTAATTTATTGAAATAATGACCAGAGCATGTAATGAGGTTCTGCGCAAGTTTCTCAGTAATTCCCAAGTGTCTTATATAATAAGTTACATTCCTTTAATAACTAAGCCTTGTTATCACAGCTAAGTTACTTCCTTAATAGCCTTGTCTCATTTTACCATGGTTAATCCAAGATGTATTAAATCAATTTAAAAATTAATTATCAACAGTCAGGGGACTTACTTAAATGAGTGATTTTCTAAATCACTGATTCAAGTAACATTATTTCCATAAAGGTTGAAAGTAAGAGTTGTCTTTCCTTAATAATCACCTATTTAAGTAGTACAAAATAATCACTAGAAGAAGTGATTTAGTTTTATTGTAGCTTTAAATATAGAATACTAATGATCCAGGGACTAATTATGTTTCTAAACTTATCAGAACCAACATCTGTGTTGTCTAGGATGACCAGGTCATTTCAGGTGATGACCTTGTACTGAATATAGGATAATGACATAAAAATCACTTGTTTAAGTATTATACCTCAATTTCCTTCCCAAAAATAACTTCTTTAAGTATCATTATTTTAATAACCCCCACTAATTTCAACACCCCCGAACAGTTAAATTTTTATCGCGAACAGTAGAATTTTATTACATAATCTGAAAGATGAAACCTTGAACTTTACAGGAAAAATACTCCCACTGCTGGGAAAAATGTGTTGAGATAGTATCAGTTCATTATGTAAAGCCATAATTAAAGCATTTTTTCAACTAAAATGGAATTTGCAGCTAAATGATAGCATCAAAGGCATAAACCTTGATACTTAAAAGAAGCAAAAGATTCATTTTTTTTCAATTTTACTAATGAAAAGATATTTTTTAAACCTATGTGTTTAAAATTTTGGTAAAACTCAGGGTTGGCAAAAACCGGGGTTTTATGAGTATTGCCCAGCCCAGTGGGAAATACTGGGAAAACCCGGGTTTTACTGGGTTTTAGTGGGTAATACTGGGCAATACTGGGTAATATAAAATACTGGTCTGAATTTTATAGAGGATACAGTGATCAAACACAAATTTTATACATTCATGACATTTAAGATATATATATATAACCTTTTTTGTTTGTTTGAATTGGTAAAACTGTAAACCATAAAGCAAAAAACTTTTTTTTAAATAAATATAACTCCTATTAAGAATTAACAATTACATGTAAGAAAAATTACATTTAAATAATGTTATGTACTTTCACTAATTAGTAAGTAATTATTCAGATTAGAATGCAGACTTGTTTATGTAACAATCAATAATCAGCCCTTTCAATCTATAAGTGTTAATGGCATGACCCCTTTGGGTGATTATTTAGCAATATGACAAATGTATGAATATAAAACATTTGAAATTAACAATTCACTTAATATTTTTTTTTCAAGTATGGATTATTGAAACAATGCTTGGTAATTAACAAGGTTTCCTTAAATGTGCAAATCTTGTATTCCAGCTACATAGAAGGGAATGAAATTGATTTTTACATTCTTTTAGAAATGACTGTCAATGGTTATCTGTATAAAAAGTATATATTTAGCTGTAATACTATAAAACTACACCAAGACTTTACTATTTTGTGTTAAAATAAGCTTAAGAAATCATATTGCCCAGTAATGCCCAGTATTCCCCATTTCTGGAAGTATTGCCCAGCCTGGGAAAACCCGGGTTTTCCCACCCGGGAATTCCCGGGCGGGTAATACTTTGCCAACCATGGTAAAACTACAAAATCACAATTTGTGACAAAACTTCGAATTTGCTACTCAAATAAGTGATTTAGAAATCACTTATTTCAGCAAGTCCCCTGACTGATCAAGGCTATGCATTTAGTTTCTGCGCAAAGTCTCAAGAGTTCCCTAGAGTCCACTGTAGATTAAATAATTTTACAAATAACAAACATATGTTATTACAGATTTAGAAAATTTAAGGAAAAGTATCTGTAATAACCCATGTATGCAAGTTATTTTCTGTAATAACCCTATAGAGATATCTCTGACTGTGTGATATCCAGTAATGGCGGACAAATAGCAATAAAGTGTATTAAAAAATATACTACATGTACTTTACCTGTAAAAGGGGATGAAGTTTGTATGATTTTTTTTTTCAATTCAAACATATTTAATCTTCAAAATCTGTTAAAAAAACCCAGAAATACCGTGACGTTTCCGATTTTGGTTCTGTTGTTAGGGATTTTAGTTTTGACGTTATTTAAGTTATGACATCATACGCAATGTAAACAAAGAAAGATATCATCAGGTTATGTTATTTCATATCAAAGAATTATTAAAAAAATAAAACTTGTATCAAGTTCCTTCTTATATTTTACTAGACTGATAAATATATATATTTTACTCAAAGTCTCATGAAAACGAGACTGTAAAAAGGAAGAAGAAATAAGATTTCTGTCCAGATGCAGGAATAGAAAAAAGTGACAGTTCAGTTTCTTGTATATTCCTCTGATAATTATGGAGCACTACCCAAAGGGTATAGTTTTAGCAACTATGTACACCTTAAAACATAGGGAAGCAATTAATTATATACAGATGACTGAATTTGGTTATAATAATCACTTAATAATAAATATCATAATTAATTCATAGGATTGTCATCATAAAGTTTTAAAAGATATATAATAATTCATATGTGCTGGGGTGTAAGAAAATGTTAAGAAACAACTGCGTATATTTACAAATAAGAATTAAAATGTTCTCAAATTAAAATTACTTATAATTATTAGTTAAGAGTGCTATACATACATCGGGAACTATAATGAAAATTTTATTTTATAAGACTTATGTAAAATGGTTGGGGTTTGGAAAAAATTTAAAATAGAAAAAAAAAGTGACAAAAAAATTAACAATCATGACAATGGGGTTGAGTTCATTTGTACAATAAAAATTTTCGGGAAAATTTTCAACTGTAATAGGGGACTTCATCCCCTTAATATGAGGCAGACATTACCTGTGATAGGGGACATAGTCGGTATGAATTTATTTATTTTTTTAATTTAAACATGTTAAACAAAAAAAAAACAGAAATACTGTCATATAACTGATTTTGGTTCTGTTGTTAGGGATTTTAGTTGTTTAAGTTATGATGTCATATTCAATGTAAACAAAGAAATGCTGTCATCAGGTAATGTTTTTGTCGAGCCTTCGACTTTAGTCGAAAAAGCGAGACTAAGCGATCCTACTTTCCGTCGGCGTCGGTGTCGTCGTCGGCGGCGTCCACAAATATTCACTCTGTGGTTAAAGTTTTTGAAATTTTAATAACTTTCTTAAACTATACTGGATTTCTACCAAACTTGGACAGAAGCTTGTTTATGATCATAAGATAGTAGCCGGAAGTGAATTTTGTAAAAATAAAATTCCATTTTTTCCGTATTTTACTTATAAATGGACTTAGTTTTTTCTGCGGGGAAACATTACATTCACTCTGTGGTTAAAGTTTTTAGAATTTTAATAACTTTCTTAAACTATCCTTGGTCTGAACCAAATTTTGACAGAAGCTTGTTTATGACCATAAGATAGTATCCAGAAATAAATTTTGTAAAAAAATAAATCCATTTTTTCCGTATTTTACTTTTAAATGGACTTAGTTTTTCTGCAGGGAAACATTACATTCACTCTGTGGTTAAAGTTTTTAAAATTTTAATAACTTTCTTAAACTATCCTGGGTTTGTACCAAACTTGGACAGAAGCTTATTTATGACCATAAGATAGTATCCAGAAGTAAATATTGTAAAAAGATAACTCCATTTTTTCTGTATTTTACTTTTAAATGTACGTAGATTTTCTTCCAGTTAACATTACATACAGTCGGCAGTTTAAGTTTTCAAACATTAATTAGATTCATTAACTATCCTAGATTTTTACCAAACTTGGACAGAAGCTTCTTACAATCAAAAGATAGTATCAAGAGGAATTTTTTTATTTATTTTTTTCCTCATTTTTTGTTGAGCCTGCGATTTACAGCAAAAGTAGGCGAGACACTGGGTTCCGTGGAACCCTTACAAATTTTTTTCATAACAAACCATTTTTGAAAATCATTGAAAATGAATTAGTATTGAGTTCCTTTCTATCATGTCTATATATTTTAGTATACTGATAAATATATATTATATTCAAAGTCTGACGTAAACAAGACCGCTAAAGGAAGTAGATTTTTGTGCAGATTCAGGGATTTAAAAAAGTCTGCAAAACAGTTAAATATCTTGAGTTCATTATATAATTAGTAGAATGAAAAATTCAGGAAATTTTCCTGTTTTTTTTTTTTTTTTTTTTTTCTACTGTAGTAGGGGACTTCGTCCCCATACAAATGCTTTTGAAAATCTTGTCCATTATAAAAAAAATGATGTTTGTGTTGAATTTTTTAATTACAACAGTACAGTATAGTTTAACAAACATGTTACCAAACTCTACAAGCTGCAATTATTCACTGAGTGACACCAACATGACCAAGACACTCTGATATACCTTTCTCAATTCTTGTAGAAATTTGAGAATATCCCCTCTGACATGTCTGACTTGCTCTAAATCTGGCATGGTATCGTGCCATGCTAAATTGCTTTAGATAAGATGCCTAAACAACCCTAAGAGTAGATAACAGCCGAAAGCCACAAATGGGTCTTCAATGCAGCAACTGGAGATGGGCCTCAGCTGGACCCTCAATAAAAATGACAACTAGTTCAGTGAAAATGGACATAATGCTTAACTCCAAAACATTTAAACATGTTAAATGAACTAAAATATAGTTTTATCCTTGACCGTCATTCCGTTATTCTGCAACAAACCATTATACAAACTTTTTTTTCTAAACGCCTTCAGATTTTGAGCTGATTTTGTATATCATGTTTGTGTCCACATGGTGTTGTTGAAATTGCAGATTTTTCAATTTTTGAGACAGGCCATTTGTGTCTTTACGACACATCTAGTTTTATTTATTATTTAATTAAACTGATTTCACCATTATATTTTACAGAGAATTACAGCTTGCCTTCATGCTAAAAAGAAGCCTCCTTATGTCATTAATTTAGATCCTGCAGTCCATGAAGTACCTTTTCCAGCAAATATTGGTATGTGGACTTAATACGTGATAGATTTTTTGTTATTTTTAGATACATATAACATTATATTTCTGTGACACCTGTCCTGTTTCAAATTTTACAAAAATATAAAAACATCACAAAAAATTTTGAAATTACAGTTTTTGGGTTTGGTCAGAGGAAGAATGTTATCATCCTAACATTTATTTGTAGATAACTTCATATGGTTACATCTTCTGACATCAGACTCGGACTTCTCTTGAACTGAATTTTAATGTGCGTATTGTTATGCGTTTACTTTTCTACATTGGCTAGAGGTATAGGGGGAGGGTTGAGATCTCACAAACATTTTTAACCCCGCCGCATTTTTGCGCCTGTCCCTTGGAAGTCAGGAGCCTCTGGCCTTTGTTAGTCTTGTATTATTTTAATTTTAGTTTCTTGTGTACAATTTGGAAATTAGTATGGCGTTCATTATCACTGAACTAGTATATATTTGTTTAGGGGCCAGCTGAAGGACGCCTCCGGGTGCGGGAATTTCTCGCTACATTGAAGACCTGTTGGTGACCTTCTGCTGTTGTTTTTTTCAATGGTCGGGTTGTTGTCTCTTTGGCACATTCCCCATTTCCATTCTCAATTTAATTCTAATAACTGGAAGAAGTTATAATAATTGGATCTCTCATGTATCATCATTGGATCATGCTAATGTCTCAAAGAAGTTAAATTGAGGAAGTCTTGAAAAAGAAAGATTTAGATCCGCTAAAAAAGTATATGTAATGTTTTTGAAATTTGCAATTAAGTGTAAAACTTTCCTTAACAATTCAACTTAATATTTTTATCGTAAGATTTATTTTACACTTAAAGATTTTTTGTGAAAGGGGCTACTGACTTCAAGGTCAATGAAGGTACCCTATAGATCATTTGTAGATCACAATGTGCCATGAAGACATGAAAATTGATGATCATAAAACATGAACATTATTACAGACTAGATACATTTTCATGATTGTAGTATAAAATAACAACGTAACATGTTATGAAATCAAAAAGATTGTGGTATGATTGGCAGCTCTCAACCTGAAATCAAATGAGGTACAGAAGTTAGCAACTAAGGCAAAACCCTTAAAGCATAGCAAGCTTCAATGTATTGCTCATTGTTGCTGTATGTTAATTTCTGTGTCATTTTGGTCTCTTGTGGAGAGTTGTCTCATTGCATTGGCAATCATACCACATCTTCTTTTTTTATAGATACAATATAAAAGACCCATTTTGACGTGTTATCACTTTACACACCAACTTTTTTCTTAATGAAACACTTTCTTTTGTTTCCCCATGATAGAGTGTAATTTCATTGATCATGATGCTAAAATTGAAATTCTTTTCAGATATCCGAGACACAGTTAATTACAAAGAAGTGATGAAACAGTATCCTTGGTTACAAGTGTATGATATATAGGTTGTTTCAGAGCATTGAAGTCATGTGACTGGTTTAAGTCTATGACTGACGGTAGGCGAGCAGTTCTGGAAGGTACAAGTTACCTGTGCTTTGGTGTATCAAGATTTGATTTTGAATATTACATTTCCATGATAATTGTTGTAAATTTCAAGTCTATAGAATTAAAGAAATGTAGTAAATTTAAGGGAGTGAAGGTTACGGTTCAATCAGGCAAAGTTGATCTTATTTGGTTTTGGTGGTTTTATTTAGACCTGTTGTTGTTTTATACAACTGCAAAAGATTTGTGTATATAGTTATCATGTCGTCATACAAAAACTTGTAGTTTTCAAACAATCTCTGAAGACAAGGGTGTGGATCTCTATAAAATTGAACAAAAGGTTCAATACCACGAAAGGAAGGTTGAGATTGTTTTTGGGGGTGATGGTCAACCGTTTAGGAATTGAGGGGCAAAAAATATATATATGCATTTTTGTAATTTCAGGACAATAACTTTTGTATAAGTACAAATGTATTTTGATTGCTCTGAAATTGCCACAAGGGCACAACTTCCCCCACAAGGTTCTGTTTCAGTTCCACAAGTAGAAGTTTGGAATTAATTTGGGGGTAATTGCCCAAACCTTTCTGGAATTAGGGGCCTAAAAAGTGTCAAATACAAGCCTTTTTTCTAGTTCTATTTATTGTGTGTCAGAAACCAATAATGTGTCAATTATTTAATTACAACAATACAAATTCAGACCTGTAGCAAGCTTGAATAATGTGCTCATTTTTGCCCCAGCTGTTCAGGGTTTGACCTCTGTGGTTGTATCTAGCTGCTTTCGGCAAAGCACATTTTTTGTATTACTATCAGATATTTTATAAATTTGGCTTTCCAAACTTTTGGTTGTAAGTATTCCTGTTAATATAAAGTCATGCCAGAAAGAAATAAACATGTGTTGTGTGCTCAGGAATTGGTTTTTCTTTAAAATGTTTTTAAAACTAAAAGAATTTTCTTTAACAAATATGAAGGTATTCTTTAGGACCAAATGGAGGAATAGTGACTTCACTTAATTTATTTGCTACAAGATTTGATCAGGTGAGAATTTGTTTATCATGTTTATAATAAGTTGATTGTAGATTTATAAATGGAAAAAAAAGGATTAATATACCTAAGTAAGGCAAAAACTACTAAATAATTTAGGGTTCAATGATCATGAACAATCTTTAAAAAAATTAGACACAAATCTACAATTGAATAAGAAATGTTGTAAGCTGATTTAACTGAGACTTTATAAAACTGCCTTCAACAAAGAATATTCTAAATAATGGACAAAAAATATTATAAAATATGGAAAAAATACAATTAAGTGGTTCTTGACTTGGGAGTCGGAACTAGGCAGACCTTCATGAACTAAGCAAGGCTATTAGTTTTACCAACATTACCAAAGCCAAAGCAGGTCTTGTAACCACTTGATATCCTTACTCAGTCTGTCTGTCCAAAAGACATTGTCCAGAAACCTTGACAAAGTTTTCTTGGCTTTTACAAGGGAATGATTTAATATTTGGTCTGCAGCTTGATATAATCGTGATTATGTTAAGTTGTTGTGCGTAACCATTATCCAAATTTGTAGTGCAGACCTGGCCTTATGGTCATAAAACTTTCGAGCATGATTTTTGTACTCAGACTCGAAAATCAACCAATCAAATTGCTGGATTTCATGTTTCGAGCATGATTTTTGAGCTCTGAGCACTGAGCAAAGTTTTATGGCTTCAAGGCCAGGTACTTGTCTTGTTTTAGTTCTCAACCATATACCATACATTCATCATGTTCATGTGACATTAAGAATTCTATAGGCAGTATAATAGATAGCAAAAAACAAAGGTACAAATGAAACAATACTTAATGAGACTTCTAAATTCTAAAACAAATGCTTATAGACTTTGCAGAAGTACTTCAACTGCTGATAAAATTTGATATTTTTAATGCCATGTTTTAGAATTCATTAAAGATTTGATTTGATATGGAAAAGGGGAATGTGTCAAAGAGACAACAACCCGACCATACAACAGACAACAGCAGAAGGTCACCAACAGGTCTTCAATGCAGCGAGAAATTCTTGAGCCGGAGGGGTCCTTCAGCTGGCCCCTAAACAAATATATATACTAGTTCAGTGATATAAATGAACGCTATACCACGTTTACATACTTGGTTAAAATGATTAATTTAAACATACCAAAGATATTGACCATCGCATTTACTGTTTATACATATTCTATGTCAGATTTGTCATTGTTTATTTGCTATTTATACTAAATCAATTTCTATACACTCAGGTCATGAAGTTTGTTGATGAGAAAAGTTCAGAAACAGAGTAAGTACATTATTGGGAATAAAACAAACTTTTCTATTTTAAGATTATCAATTATTTTTAGATGAGAAAATTCAATTAAATGAAAAATGGCTCTTTATTCATCTGCTGTGGTTTGTAGAACTATTTCGGATTTGTAGAAATATTTTGTTTTTTCTGCATGTGATGTGATGTGATTGCCAATGAGACAACTCTCCATCCAAGTAACAATTTATAAAAGTATAACTTTATAGGTCAAGGTACGGCCTTCAACACAGAGCTTTGGCTCACACGGAATAGCAAGCTATAAAGAGCCTGTTAAATTACACTTAAAGATATTATTGGTCTCATTTTGTGTTCAGAAACCGTAAGCTGTAATGCATATATTCAGATCCATATAGTGATATACTCACTAAAGAAATGTAACTTTTACAAATGCATGAAATGCAGAGATAAAATTACCACTTTTTAAATTTTATTTTGAATACTTTTTTTATCTACACCACTCAACATGTTTTTGAATAAGACATGTTTGATCGAATCGAACGATGTGATTTACATGATATAGTCATGTGACTGAGTGACATATTTCTGACTTTATTATATTTTTTTTCTACAGATATATACTATTGGACACACCAGGTCAGATTGAAGTATTTACCTGGTCAGCGTCCGGAACTATTATAACAGAAACATTAGTAAGTTTGAAGTATTAATAGGGTCAAATTATTCACAAAGCAAACAAATTTAGGAGTTATCCTTCTATTTTTTTACATAAATAAGGCCGTTAGTTTTCTGGTTTGAATTGTTTTACATTGTCTTATCAGGGCCTATTGTAGCTGACTATGCGGTATGGGTTTTGCTCATTGTTGAAGGCGGTACAGTGACCTATAGTTGTTAATGTCTGTGTCATTTTGGTCTTTTGTGGATAGTTGTCTCATTGGCAATCATACCACATCTTCTTTTTTATATATTCATAGTAGTGCTGTTGTTGTTGTTTTTGTAAGGAATAAGGAACAAAAATTATCTAAATTCAAATTGTATTATAATTTAAGAATAATGTGTACTGGCAAGATTAAACATACCTTTACACACAACCCACATTAAAACAGTGAACTTAGGTGTTAATCAGCAAAAATATTGATACTGAGTAAACATGTATACAATTAAATATAAATTACAAACCATAGTAACATTAATTGTGAAGTTTAAATTTTTAGATCCCGATTTTGTACTTCAGCATAATTTTATGTATTGTTTTTATCCTGATGATGATGCCAAGCACAGAAATATGTCGATCATTAAAATTTCTGCAGAAGTCCCTAAAGTGTTGTTGTTTAAAGACTCTCTACAAATCAAATATGAAGATAGATCATTTTTATATGTAACGTAATGAAAATATTTGATTTAGCATTTCAAATTAATTCTAACTGTAAAAGATAACTATGTTTCATGTTTATTGATTCATCTGCAGTCTGCACCAAAATTTTAGACCTGCAATAACAAGAATAGCACTTACAGTGACATTTCTGATTTATTTTCAGGCGTCCTCTGTACCAACAGTTATAGTTTATTGTATGGATACATCCAGAAGTGTCAATCCTGTTACGTTTATGTCCAATATGTTATATGCCTGTAGTATACTGTATAAAACCAAGCTTCCTTTTATAGTTGTTATGAACAAAGTAAGTAGTCTTAAAGTAGGGGGTGTACATGGTGTAGTAGGTGTGTATTTCACATTCTGTCATGATTTTTAAAAAAGATAGACATTTGCAACTATGATTGTTTGAAAAACTTGAGATGAAGCAAGAGAAACTTTTTAAGAAATTGATAAAGTTTTCAAAGTCTTTTCATGGCTGAATGTTAGAACCATAAAAAGAAAAGAAACATTAAATACTTTAAATTCAGAAATTATTTATAATGGGAATAATGGAACTGAGTGAGTATAGCAATAATAAGTACTTGCATTCTGATAACTGAAATGTTGATCAGTATGCAATTTTTTCTCCAAATTGCAATAATTAAACTCACATTTTTGTCCTTTCTTATAAAATCGCAATAATAAATAAATACATGTAATAATTTCTAAATTTGCATGTATAGTAGCTTTGGAACATTAAATTATTTTTCATCAGGAAACAGCATAAAAGACCACATAAACCAACAATCAACTCCTCCAACAAATAAACAATTTTACGGACAAACAAAGACAAACAACACATTGTCCAGATAACTTTTCAATCACCATGCTGAATTACAAGTCATGAAACAAATATTAAAAATTATACTACAATAGATTAAATAACACTTTTCCTTACATAAAATCTGTTAAATCCTGTGTTTATTTCTATGTTATGTGTATAAAAAAAACATGAAGTTTCCTTTAGAAGAAAGATCACCTAAATCTGTATATTTAACAGTTTCCTCTTGATCTTTTCAGATAGATATTGTGAACAATAGTTTTGCAGTAGAATGGATGAGAGATTTTGAGACATTTCAAGAAGCTTTAGAACATGAGACATCATATGTTTCTAACTTAACAAGATCCATGAGTCTGGTGCTAGACGAGTTTTATAATAATTTACGGGTTTGTTCTTTATTCATGTTAAAGAATGATATATAACCAGTGTAACCTGCCTTATCCAACACCTGAGTATTCCAACATCCTGCTTTAAACCGACACATTTTCATGGTCCCAAAATATGCATTTCCTTGCAGTAAAACCTGAGTATTCCTACACCCTGCTTAATCTGACATTTTTTTCTGTGTGTGTGTCCGATTAGGCAAGTTCCACTGTAAAAGCTACTTCTATGGAAATCAGCATAATTTAAATATTTAAATTTTTAAACTTATGTGATTATATCATGGTTATTTCAACCTCAGTTTGGCTCAGTGGTCTGAATGCGTGCCTGACTGAAATTATTGTTTGTACCATTTCAAATTCTACCGCTATATAAATGGACTTGTATAAGCAGTTTTGTTGCTGAAGGTAGATGGTTCTCACTAGATACTCTTAGTTTCATCAAAGCAGTAAAAACTTGCCCTCATGGTCAGTGCTGAGATTTGACTTACAAAACCAAATCAATCGGTCATCTACATACTTTTATGGATAAATTCATTATTCTTGTCAAGCTTAAAATAAAAATTATGGCAGATCATGGATACCAAAATTGTTTGTAGATATAAGTTAAGTAATTTCATAAGGTTTTTAATGAGTTGACCGCCCGAACATTTTTAGAAGGAAGTGTTTCAGCGCTTCATACAAAATGTACTTTGGTAGCTTTTACACCCCATTTAATTTACAGAAAAAAGCATTCAATTCTTAAATAATATTTTTATTTCAGAATGTTGGTGTGTCTTCAGTGACAGGTGAGGGTATAGAGGAATTCTTTAAACTGGTAGATGATGCTGCTGGAGAGTATGAAAGGTACAGTTTACACTAAGATTTCAAGTGAAAAATCACTACTGAAGAGTATATAAGGTACACTAAGATTTTAAGTGAAATTCCATGGGCGTAGCTAGAAAGAAACGATTGGCAAGGACCTACTGCCGAGCGGAGCGAGGCGAAAAATTTTTGGGACCCTTTTATGCAGGAAAATGGTTTTTTTTCGGTTTTCGGTCATAGGACAGTTGAAAGAGGAGCTACATGTAGATAGGACTTATAAACAATTTATGAATGTAAAACTATTCATAAAGCTTCTGAATAAAGTAAATCATGGTTAATTGAAAACATAAACTACACATTTTTCTGATACAGAATTTTCTCAAAATTGTCCAAAATCTGCTCTTCGGGTCTATTTATTTGTCAATATTCACACTGAAATCTCGTTGAATATGCAGTAATGCTAGCGATGATAACCTGTCATTATTCATTGTTGATCGTACATTTGATTTCAACAGACGTAGTACACTGATAGATCACCACGGTAGCACTCGCGAGATGTTATAAACCAGTGTACGTGTTTGCCATCGAGCGACCTCCCAATTGAATTCGATAAAATTACATACCAGGTCAGTTTCGTATGTCTCAGACAATGTTGAGATTTGTTCGTTTGTTATTTTTAACCCGTCAGGGTTTCATGTTTTTTGCAATAAAGATTATCTGTATATTTCCTATACAACAAGAGGAAGCAGATACGGCACAAAGAAGCGATTTTCTGATAATACCAGACGTGACTCAACTCTCCAGTTCCATTATCATATGGTCTATAAACGCAAAATAAACTTTGAATGAGACTTTCCAATACTGTTTTGGCGTGTTTGCAGGATGAGTGGCTCTGGTAGTCCCTCGAACACATCGCCGTGGCATAATTTCAACGATATCGAAGGGTTTAAAGCTAACGCCGATTGGTACATCTCATTCCAAACAGATAAACCGTACTCTGTAAAATGTGCTCCGAAACTACTGAGTATAACAAATTCAAATCTTGTGAAAGATACAAGTTACAGTGTCCGATTTTGTCATGCATGATCTCCAATAAAACTTATATTTTGAAACCAAATGCCGTTATTTAATGACATTTCATCAATCAAAAAAGTGACAACATATGTGTTTCCTTGAAAATTTGATTTATAAATTTTTAATTTTGCAATAATTTTTTTGGCCTGCCGAACCGATGTGCACGCAACTGCGTGTTGGCGTATAGGGAGCTACGCGCCTGAATTCACTGATGAAGGGTACAATACACTAGGTTTTCAAGTGAAAAATCACTACTGACGAGAATTAAAGGTACAGTAAACACTAGGTTTTCAATTGAAAAATTACTGCTTAAGATTGTGATAGGTACAGTTTACACTAGAATTAAGTGAAAAATCACTTCTGAAGAGTATGAAAGGTAGAGTTTACACTAGGGTTTCAAGTGAAAAATCACTTCTGAAGAGTATGAAAGGTACAGTTTACACTCGGTTTTCAAGTGAAAAATCACTCTTCCTGGTGATGACTGATTCACTATGAAATATAGTGATATTTAGTAATATCACTCTGATTTACAGCTGAGTATCAATACTGATATTTTGATATAGAACCCTGCATGTGGACAGGTGTGTTTGATTCCTTTTTTACTTGACTAGGATTGATAGTTTTCCTGCCAAAAGTCAGATGTAACCTTTTTTGTAGAATTTGACATTTCTCTACCTATAAAAAACATCTGCCATGATTTGCTGAAAGCAGCTTTGAAGACGCATAATCTATTAATCTTATATATGACATTTTGAATAAGGAGAGAGTTATATGAGAGTCAAGTCCCCCATTATAAATATTTACTAAAAATAGATATTATTGTTTATAGAGATTACAGACCACAATATGAAAAATTAAAACGAGAGAAAGAAGAAGAGAAACAAAAACAAACACAAGAACAATTGTCACAGTTAAACAAAGATATGGCTGAAAAAGGTAAAAATAATATTATGGTATCATGTAGACAGTTATTAAAGTTACAAGAAATCTAAGACTTTTTACTGCACAACATACTTTAGAGAGAATTGAACACATGAGCTAATCTCTTTGAGGCTGTCTCAAAGTATTAGACAATTTATAACTAGTATGGGAACTAAATGCTATTAATTTACTGGTATTTTAAGTGTTGTGGTTAAATTGATATTTTTCATTGGTTTCAATTTTCTTAGACTGGAAAGATATATATTGTATTTTGGTGAATAAATTCATATAACAAGTCTTCATGATATTTGTACACTTTGAATAGTGGTCCATTTTATATAGCCACAAAATCAAGGAAATTGAGTATCACATGAAACATAAAGCATCCACAATATAAATGTGTTTTTATCACCTGGATATGAGATAGTAATTACAGGTAACTTATAAGGTACAATTATCTTAAAAAAGATATGAGATTCTGTGTAACAATTTTTTTACTTTTTATAATACCAGTGTAGGTATATTTATTGGATGAGTTATAGGCATATCACTGTTAAACATGTATGAGGTGACAAAAGCCGAATAGATTTATAGATTATCGTTGGTCAAATCAACGATATTGATTTTCTAGCGTGAGCCTGGATGGCAAAAGGTGAAAAGCAATGTAGTTGAAATGACAAATGATAATCTGTTAATTCCTATTTTACCTATGACGACGTTGTTAATTTCATTGACAACTGCACCCATGCCCTTAATTTCTAGTGATAATTTATCATATCACTCTTCTGTACTGAAAAAGGAAATTATCAATTAATTCCCTTCCGGAGCACCTGATTTCACTCCCGGTTTTTAGTGGAGTTCGTGTTGTTTCTTATTTATTTATAACTGTTGATGTAAATGTCCTTTGGTTTTTTGAGTCTTTGTTTACTCCTTGGTTTTGATTGTTATTGTCTTAGTAACATCAAAGGAAAACTTCATAAAATAGCAATAAGTAATTAGAAATATATAAGGCATAAGTTTACATTTATCATTATTACAGGTATTAAATATGACAAAGTATATTTATTACTCTTTTACAGGTAATTTTTAAAAAGTACTGGTATACATAACACCTGGATATGAAACATATCTATATATATCTATTTTACAGGTAAATTAAGTACTGGTATCACAATAACACCTGGATGTCAAGATGAAGATAGTGATGAGGAATTACAATGTACTATGGAAGAAGAAGGTCAGTATTATAAATGTAATTCAAGTGTAAAGTATATGTGTCCTAAGTTAGGACACTTATCATTGGTTGTCTTATGTCACATGCCTGTCCTAAGTCAGGAACTTTGCCATTGGTTGTCTTATGTCACAAGTCAGCCCTATGTCAGGAACCTTGTCATTGGTTGTCTTATGTCACAAGTCTGTCCAAAGTCAGGAACCTTGTCATTGGTTCTCTCCTGTAATATATCAGCATGCAATTTGTAAAATTTGGTTCTATTGATTGCAGAATGGAAACATTTGATTTATTAACAACTGTAGACCCTTGCCTATTCAAAACATGAAATAATGACACCAGTCCTGTCAAGTGAGCACAATTTACTTTTCAGTCCAAAGATGCAGGGATCCAGTTTGCCTATAAAACATTTAAGTGATGTTAAATGCAATGTATAATCAAAAGTTTTCTGGTTATGGAACTGCTATGAATCCAACATATTGACAACTTTTATTTTTTTTTTTTTAGATGAAGAAGAAAAAGCAGAGTACCATTCATTTAAAAGATTTCTACAAGCACAAAAAGACAGGCAGCAACAGAAATGTGATACAAAAACAGACATTTCTCAAAATAAAGATGAAAAAACATAAATTAAACTTACTTTTATGTATAAAATCATAAAAATTGTTGAACACTATATATATAGCTAGTGGGATATAGTTTTGCTGATAAATTTTTGCAACTGCTGCTGGTTTTTACCTTTAGGTGAATGTCCTTCTTTAGAAGTTAAGGTTTAGAAAAAAATATATTTATATCAGAGTATATAATTTAAGGAAAATACTCATCCATATGTATTAAGGCATTTTTTTTACCCTGCCTAAGATCTTAGGAATGCTGTATGTTTTCTTGTTTATTTGTCCATCAGTTAAAGTCTCCTGTTTCAGATTAAAATTTAAGTTTAGGAGAGTTGGTACTGAGTACACGTTCACATTATGATTTGAACTTTGAAAAAAGATATAAGCAGAATGAGGGTTTTGACCAAGATTACACTGTTTACTGATCATGAAAATTTGATAGTGTGAGCAGGGCATAGTGTCCTATGTAATTATAGATCTATATGAAGGCTACATATTTATTTAATGATGCAACAAAATTACTGCCAGGTTTTCCACCAACAAAGATGCCATTTCAGCACATTTTTGTCATAACTGTGAATTTCTTGGTATAAAACAAGGCATAGGGATCTTTATCTGGCTGCTGTAGCAATGCAAACATTATTTTATTTTACAAGGGAGATATCCTGGATGCTTTATACATGTTATACCTTGTGTACAGATGCATTTTGTTAGAAAAGGATTGATATATATGTTATGTCCTTGCAAGGTCTACATTTGTGTTAACGAGGGTTCATCTGACATTGTCCATAACTTTCATGGTTTATTTATTAATGTTAACTTATGGTAAACCCATTTCTCTCTAGTTATTTTTAACAATATATCAACTATATTTGGTGTATGGAATATATGTATGCCCCTCTGTGTTCACTGTCAATTTTATGGAATTTGAAGTGACTGTCGTTTTGAATTTTCCTGGGAGTTCAATATTTTTGTGAATTTACTTCTGACTGCAATCATCTGACCTTGAAATTGTTTTCATGGTTCATTGGTCTACATTGAGTATTCAAAGCTAGGTCAGTTTCTTGAATACTATTCGCTATATTTAGTGAATGGAATGTTTATAAAGGGCCCAAGTTGTGTGGTGAGGTTCATCTTAAGTTGACCTTATTTGTGTGTATCATTGATTTTGTTAAGTGTATGTAAAAATTGCAGTGAAACCTGTATCCTAAAGACCCCACATAAATTCGACACACACGGTTTCACCTCTAAGAACCGACAGCTTCCTGTCTTGATCTTTTTGATAGAAGAAGCTATTGAACTAGTAGGTTTTATGTCATCCCTTCGAATATTTAAGGTCGCCATTATAATTTAGTTGACCGTTTTTGTCGCAGAAAGCTCGACATAGGGATAGTGATGCGGCAGTGTTAGCTAACTTGTTGAAAGCTTTATATTTTAGAAGTTTGAAGACCTGAATGCTTCATACCTTGTATAAAGATGTCCTATGTTACGAAGTTTCCGTCTGTCACATATCTATTGTTCTTGATTGCATTTTAATGGTTCAGTGACTACTTGAAAAAAAGTTAAGATTTTTTGTAGTGCTTATTTCTCCCTTATTATGAGTAATAGGATAATCATATTTGGTATGTGCGTACCTTGCCAGGTCTTCATGCCCGTCAGACAGTTTTAACTCGACCTCGTCCTCATTTTATGGATCAGTGAACAAGGTTACGTTTTGGTGGTCAAGTCCATATCTCAGATACTATAAGCAATAGGTCTTCTATATTCTGTGTATGGAAGGCTTATGTGAGCTTTACATGTCCAACAAGCATGTGTCATCTGATCTTGACCTCATTTTTCAGACTTGGTAAAACGTCACCAGCGTCTGAGCAGAAAGTTTATGTACCAGGGGTATGTCAAAGAACGTCTCGTCCTTTTTCTGAAGAAATTCATTTGAAGGTACAAACATGGAAGTACTATATTGACAAGAAACTACAACGATTAATCAGCATTTATTTAGAACCCGTGTAGCCCTGTAAAAAAGATATGGAAACTGTCTAATTAGTACGCTGGCGTTAATTTCTTGTGTGATAATCTGCGATGCCGTGGTCACATAAAATGACCAGAGATACTTCTTATAAATCACGTGGTTTCAATCCAGACAGCTTAACATAATTACCTGTCGGAAAACACCTTTACTTATTTCAACCGCGTCGGTAGACCTTTATTCATGAACAACTTATTCACAAAAATCGGCTGATGCATAAAAAATGAAAATCGGCCCAGAATTAATTATTATACAAAGATTTGAAATAGTGAGTGACAATATTTTATTAGTGTGTGGGTTAAGTTTAAATCGTGATAAAGGTGTGTTCTGGCTACCGCCGGTTAACAATAAATAATTTTTTTAAATATTAAAACTGTGAGGTTTCGAGTAAGATATATGGTTTAGTTACTAGAAAAACCTGGAAATTACTAAACCTGGAAATTAGAAATTTCCAGTTTAAAATACGAAAATTAATCGAGCAAGTACAAATCAACAAAATGCAGCAGAAGCAAACAGAGATCTAACTACGTTGTGTAGCTATTTATATAATACATCTCTGTCCCATAAAATATTTTATCACTATCTGTCTAAATGATACTGGTAAATATTATTGAACAGTCGCCGTACTAAAAAAATCAACACATCGGGGTTAAGCTGAACATTCGTATTCACCAACTAATGATCTTACCCAAGATTTAGAGCGAAGCTTAATAATTCCTACAGTTATCTAAAATCTCTTTGGTCTTTTGTTTTTCTCAGAACAATCATTTACAATCGTCTTAGATATGCCGGAAATATGTGCAACTCCACTGAGTAAACAGTAGTTATATAAGCACAACTTGCGATAAATAATACGTATAGTGCAATTTCTACCGAAAAAAATGGGGCATTTATTCAATAAATTTGGTACAAATTTCCATCGTCAATGTGTTTTCTATAGAATTAATGATGACTCGCATTTATCCATCACCGTCAATATAATACTT
The DNA here is from genome assembly GCA_019925275.1 of Mytilus edulis. Classification (NCBI taxonomy): domain Eukaryota; kingdom Metazoa; phylum Mollusca; class Bivalvia; order Mytilida; family Mytilidae; genus Mytilus; species Mytilus edulis. The sequence continues at coordinate 71,173,424 of CM034360.1, forward strand.
CCATGGTACAAAGAACGTGTTGATAAATATTCTGAATCAACTTCACAAATAGTACACGTTGGTCTTGAAGTATAGATTCTGCATAATGACGTTGTTTATCATCTTAATAACGTGTTATAGTATTAAGTATTCATTTGACGTGAATCTGTACTTTATATGTATCTCGTCATATTTTGAACGACAAAATTTTTAATTAAGACCTGTGTGACCTCAAACAGTCGATTCTACGCCAGTATTTAAAATCTTTTAATCCTTTATGGGTGGATTTAACACAGATAATTAAAATTGTATAATAATAAAATTTGATGAATGCCTTGTTGTGCTTCTTTGTTACATTTGTTTGTTTTTATAGTGATTAAGATGATAACACAATGTTGACTGCTGTACCAGTATTTTTGACATTTTTACCTATTGTGTCTGTTTGGTTTGTTCACGCATCGTTTTCAATATAATAGACTTTGGTGCGACTGTCATACAAGTGAGAGGTTTAGCTAGTTATGAAACCAGGTTCAATTCTCTATTTTCTACATAAGAATATGCCTGTACCAAGTCAGGAATACGACAGTTGTTATACATTTGTGTGATGTGTTTGAGCTTTTGATTTTGCCATTTGATTAGGGACTTTCCGTTTTTTTGTGTTTTGGTATGTTTTTCTTATACTGTATGCAATAGGTCTACTATATTTGGAGTATGGGATGATTGTGAGGTGTACATATCCAACTAGCAGGTGTCATCTGACCTTAACCTCTATTCATGGTTCAGGGGTCAATGTAAAGTTTGAGTTTTGGTCTGTTTTTCTAAACTATAAGCAATAGGTCAACTATATTTGTTGTATGGAAGGATTACAAGTTGTTCATGTCTGCCTGGCATGGTTCATCTGACTTTGACCTCACTTTCATAGTTCATTGGTCAATGTTTAAAATTCTTAGAAACTATAAGCGATAGGTCAACTTTATTTAGTGTATTGAATCATTGTTAGGTGTACACGTATTTCTTGTTTGGTTTAAATGACCTTGACCGTATTTTCATGGATCATGTTAAGTTTATGTAATAGTTGTAGTAATGCTTTCTATTTAGGACAATCAACAAAATGATTATTAAAGAAGGCAAGACATTTCAGCGTGTGTACTCTTGTTTAAATATCTTTGTAACAGATGACGATTTTTATGTTTCAAATGTCGTATGCACAATTCTGTCCTCTTTTGCTTATTAAAAAATTACCAAATGCGACTAATCACCGATATTTTAATTGCCACAATCAACAGGATTGGTGATATTGGGGAAGATTCAGCTTACTCGTCCGGAGCATATATTATTACTTGCGGTGGGTTTTTTTTTTGGGGGGGGGGGGTGTTGTCTTTTTTGCCTCGTTTTCTGTGTAATTGTTTTCATCTTGAGAATTAAAAAAATCTGTCACACATTGGACAGATAACTAATCGTTTCTTTTAAGTCGAATATGGCAGTTATCAAGTAATCAATTTCTATGGATGTTGGCGGTGGTTGTACTTCAGTGTTTCTGTTGTTCCGTTGTTTTCTCTCAATCGATGTATGACTTTTGAACAACGGTATACTACAGTTTCCTTTATTTCGAATAGATTTCTTCGTGAATGTCGAAAAATTAAAAAAAATTAAAAAATTTCTATAGATGAAGAATCGACTAAGACATATCTTATTCAAATCTCAATAACATTACATCAAAACAAAACAAAACTAATGACATTGGATTATCTTTCCTTCAACACCTGTGAAAAATGTCTTGTCACGAAACTATTGAATGAACTTAGCGTGCAATGTTACTTATATGTATTAAAAATATGAATGAAGTCAACATGTTTCGGAAACTATCACTTTAAACAGGATACAAGCATGTCAAATTGTCAATGACCTATTTAAAGTTACTTATATTTTTGGAAATTATGAAATTTCTTTTACATTTCTACGGTTGACTTAGGAAACAGAGTTTATCTTGGTATAATAGGAATTTAAAACATTTGGTTATAAAAACTTGACCAGCCATCATTTATGATTAATTCTCTGTCCATTGTGAGTCAGGAATATTACAGTTATTATCCATTTATTGATGTGTTTGAGCTTTCCATTTTGCCATTTAATTAGGGACTTTCCATTTTGAATTTTGCTCGGAGTTAAGTATATTTGTGATTTTACTTTTTTTTATATGGTCAAACATTATGTATTTTCACAGATTGTAAAATTAATCTGTATTCAATAAAAAATGAAAATTTCACTTCTGAAAATTTTGTGTCCGAAGCTCTTTTTTGGAATGATTTCATTTAGAACGCCAAAATCTTAGCATTTGAAGTAAAGCATGTAAAGGATGTAAATAAGAAATTGTCGAGTGAGTAGTTAAGACTATATCCAGTACTCTGGAACAGAACAAGTCAGTTCTTGTTGTTTTTGTTTTGCTAGTGAGTAAAGTCAGATGAATCATTTTGCTGTTGCCAAATTAGTCCTATTGAGAATGGACTAAGAAGTGGAACGATATCTCTTGTTCAAAATTAATTCTTCAAATCAAAGAAAAGATATACATTTGTTTACATCTGTTACATATGTTTTGCAACGACAAAAAGAGGCTCTATTCGTTCATTGCTCGGCCATATCTGATATAACTTTCATCTTATCATTTTTAACTCTTCCATATTATATTTCTCAGTGGCCTACCAATTGCAATTATGATCGTTTCCTCGTTTAAGTTGACTGATGCATGAACTTAAACGATACGTTTTATGTGCTGGGAAAATATGAATGGAGTCATAAAGTTTCGGAAACTGGTGCTTTAACAAGATGCAAGCATGTCAAATTTTCAATGACCTATTAAGAGCCATTTGTTTTTATATGGAGGAGTCTGGTTATGACCATATACATATTTATAAACCCAAGTCAACCCCAGGAGTCGGTTTCACCAAAAAACTTACGACTAAACTTGATCGTAATTCATGAACAATTCAGTATACTTACGATCAATTTTAGTCGTAATTATTTTTTGTGAAATCGACTCCTTGATCGACTGCTTACAAATATTGTTGTCTTCAACCTTGCTAAAGGAAAGATGGACTTACTACTAAAGGTGCACAAAAACTGTACCAGAAATAAAGTTTATGGAAAATTTATTGTCCCACATCTGTAATAATGAAGCCCGAGAGACAATTTTACTTGACTTGTATGTTGTCATCGATAAAGCTCTATCTAAATAATGGACAGGTTCAAGAGTATTTTCTGAAGCATACCTAACGTCACCAGTGTAAGACTTAGATAACATGTTGCGACTGTGATTTTTGTCATCAATAATGGAAAACAAATGAGTGTTCGTTACCCTTGTAACATGAAATTTAAAATATGAGCAACTCCATGTTAGTTTTTTTCAGTATCAGCCGTATAATTGTCATAATTTTTAAAATAAAAGTATTAAAATTAGTTTTATAGAAATCACTTGGCATGTTAATTTAATTGTTTTCTGCTTACATTTGCTCTTATATTCACTGGTGTATTTATATACATTAGACTGTTAGATAGCATAATCCATACAGGTAACTTTGGCACAGTACCATGTCATTATGACTTACGTATATAGAGATCATTTTATTATTGATTTTTTTTTCTTGATATAAAACATTGATAATGTCCAGTATCCTATATAAAATTGAATATGGAAATGGGGAATGTTCACAATGAAAACAACTTGACCAAGAGTGAAAAAAAGACCGAAGGCCACCGATGTGTTTTCAACACAGCAAAAAAACTGCACCCGGAGGCGGACTTCAGCTGACCCTTAATCAAAAATGTGAACTATTTCCATAAAAAAGACGTCATACTGAACTCCAAAACGTATAGATAACCGTCACTTTAAATTTGTTTATTCTTATTAAAACATGTGTTTAATGCAGTTCATTCATTTCTAGGAAAACTGGTTAAAACTGGTTAAAAATGAAACCGAAAATCTAAACATATTAAGTTTCAGCACTGCAAGTTAACTTCCGTGTCCGCTCAAAACAAGATTTAGCACTGTTCATCAGTAACTTTCCATCTATTTTGAATTTAAACAAAGAGAAGGACAATTTTTCACACGTGGGCTTCAAACGAAAAGTTTCCCCTTTGCTTTTTGATTTTTACTTGATATAGTGTTATCTATAGCTAGCCATCATCGATGAAAGATATTTAAGGCGTTAGTTTTTGTCGGAAAGTTTTATCAAACAAAAAATCTATTTATCATGTTTATCTTCAAATGTTCTCAGGAAATTAACGAACATATTTTATATATAATAATCAACAATATATCAGATTCTACATTTTTTTTATATTTGCAAAGTAAACTCGGCAATTGTAACAAGCCCCTGTGCGTATAGCTTTCATTGACAGTGAGGTGGACACAACTTTAAAAACTTGAAAAGTATAAATGTTATAAGTTTTTGACTTCACAATCACTATGTAAAATGCCACAAGTGAGTGTTTACTGTGTATGCCAAATGATCGAAGTCAAGTGGAGTATTTTCCTTTTTTTTAGGGAGAAGGAGTGAAAATTTACACCTATATCAAATTTTATGAGCTTCAAAATACCATATGTGACGAATATAAAGGTTAACAAGTTATAAACAATGCAATTATCTGAAATTTCAACATATTAATTTAATAATACCCATTATTAATCAATCGCAATGCCGTTTTTAACCTTTCACCTTTTACTAGCTACGAGATATGTTAAAATTCTAAAAATATGTTTTTTTTTTTTGTTAATCATTAATGAAAGTGAAATAATGAAATAATTATTCGCTTTTAGCAGTCGGATGGTTAAATTTTGTCAAAATAAGCTAAGAAACATTGATGATGAATTATTCACTTGCAAGTGAATAATTCGACATCATTGAATTCGTATTCATTTGAACTTCAATTTAACCCCTTAGCTAAAGATGGATAACGCATGAATCGTGCGTGATCGGTTATTTAAAGGAACATCATTCTTGTACAGGTAAAAACGATGATTACCACATATATTTAATCTATATGAAATTAAATAGACCTAGAAAAATTCCAATTGCACGAGTTCGGTAAATCTTTTTATATCTATATTTATGTTTATATCCCTTATATGGCCATCAGAGGTATTCGTAGTTCAAGTTGATAGTTGGCATAACAAAGCTACATATTATCGAGCCCATACCCTGAAAATTGGTTATTTTAGAGTGTTAATGATTTGAATAATGTTTGACTTTGTTATACATCAAATATGAGAATTTAAGTCACATCGGTGAACTAGAATATGACAGCCAGTGCCCCTTTAAGAGTGTAGACAAGTAATAGCCAAATGTCGAGTACGGGTAAGGTTAGATTAGTCAGTCAATTAGTATCTGCTAAAGGGATAACCAGAAGATCTCATACGTCGACTGAGAGGAAAATCGGAATTGCAATCAAAGTCAACAGTTATAAAGATTGCAATTCATACTTTTTGAAATATCTGTTATGCTTACTACATTTTCATAATGAGAGATACACAGTATTTACAGTTTTGCAGGTTTCATTGTAGATCATGGGGTCAATTGTTTTTTGCCTGTTTAAATCTTGGAATGCAATTTACCACCACAACCCGTCCTAGAGCGTGTGATAATGGAGAATCATGCTTAAAAGGCCAATCAGATCTTACTAGTATTTTAAAATATTTGGTCTACGACAATTCAGATAATTGAAGGTGGATTTCATGATATATCAATTAATCAACATTTGATTGATAAAGAGGCATGAATAGGATTCTTTTATTTACAAACCTTTTCTATTTATAAAATCTGGTGTACACAGTGAAATTTTGCTCACGTGAAAAATTTCACGTGCAATTTACCTCAAATGAACTTAGACATGAAACTTTCGGGAAAATTTTCATGTGAATTCAATGCGATTAGAAAATTATATGGGTTTGACAATTATATAGGTTCCTTCTGATCATAGAGCGCTTTAAGTGTTTCAAAACATATATCCACAAGGCGTTCTAAAGTTTGACTTTCATCGTTTGCTGGTAATGGTAAATTTAGAATACAGCTTCGGAGGCATACAATTCACAGAGAGAGTGTTTATTTTATAAATCATGTATCTATTAATGACGTCACACATCAGGTGAAGCTTCCTCGGCCCATGTTTAAACAATGTATTTTGCATTGATTTTTCAAAGAGACGTTAAATATCTCATAAAAAAATGTCCAAAAGCTATCAAAACTTTAAATGATCCTAAAAATCCCGACTTTTTACTATGTCAGCTCATTGCTGATGACTTTTTTTTAAATGACACAAAAAGCTTAAGTTTCTTGTGCATTATAAATAAATCAGAGTATCATACATTAAAACAGAACATTTCTATTTCGGGAGATTGGAACGATTGTAGCATAAAAGAACTTATGAAAATACAACAATATACACTTGGTCCATAACAAAGATCAGACTTTAATTTTCCAGAGCAACAATATGAACATATTCAAAGAAGGAATTCAAATATACATCTGAAACCAGACAAAATATGTAAAAAAAAAGGTGAATGGTAAAATACAGAACTCCGAGGAAAATTCAAAACGGAAAGTCCCTAATCAAATTGCAATTCAAAAACTCAAACACACCAAACAACTGTCATATAAATCCTGTTTTGGAACAGACATTTTCTTATGAAGAGAATGGTGGATTGAACCTGGTTTTATGCTAGCTAAACCTCTCACTTGTATGTCAGTCGGATCAAATTCCATTATATTGACAACGATTTGTGAACAAAACAAACAGATAATAGGTAAAAATGTCAAATAGGAGTACAGTTAATATTATGCTATTATCTTAATCACAATAAAAACAAACAAATATGTAACAAAGAAGCGCAAACAGGCATATAGACAAAGCCAAAATGAAAGACAAGTGTACTGTTACCAGTGTTGATTTTTTATTGTTTAACAGAAATTCTATCGATTTTTCATAAGTTTTCCCGGACTATTTTTTATTGCTAGATTTTTGTACTTTGAAGTTCGTTACTGTCCCCCTTACTTTTTTGTTTCCTAAATTGAAAGCATGAACGTGGTCACAGGCATTTAAAAGTATCGTAAACTACGCCAACTCACAATGTAAGTTTATAATTCATAGTTTTTAATGATTGTATGATGAAAGTTAATATGTTTCCACATCAAGATAAATTTTGTATATGTGTATATCAGCCAAAAGTGAAATATGATGATTGTTCATTTTGTCACTGTTTTTACAAAAGTATGGAAAGCCATTTGGTGCTATAATTTTTGAATGATTTGATTGAAAATTCATTTTGATACATAGATTTGAACTGTTAGTTTTATGATTTTTGTAGTCATGAGTATGATGAGTTAGCTAAGGTTTTGTTTTTGTTTTTTGTAGCTTTTTACCAACATCACAGCACACATATGTAGAACTTGTTATTTCATGGTTTTCGAAATAAATGATATACATTACTGTGGCTTATGGTTATACTAGTATGCACTGAGGCAGAATAGTAAAAAGATTGCAAAGACACAGTTCGATACAGAATAACATGCAGTAGTTCCTACAAACAATTTTATGAAATGGCTCAATCACAACCACTTCCGCCTGAAACAACAGTAACACATGAACATAAAATGACAGAGAAATGTAAAGAACTTTATCATTCACATAAGATAAAATACCTTAAGCAAATTGACGGTTCGTGGGAAACTATAGAAAATTTACTCGAAGAATTATCAGAGTGCTCGAAGGAGCTGAAACCTCTACGCAAACTAGAGAAAAACATTTTGAAGTCTCGTGAAAAATACTGTGAAAACTCAAATCAATATATTGAGTTTTTGACACGCAAGAATAATGAAGACAGTAATGACGCATTACCCACCTTTAAGACTGAGTTTAAAAAGTACAATGAAATCATTGACAATACATTACAACAAATTAAGACATTGAAATTAACCGCAGCTGAAACTATGTCAGTAATTCCTGTAGAGTCTGTCCGTTCAAACAATAGTGGTAAAAGCGGCTCAATTTCGAGTTCAGCTATGGCTAGGAAGCGTGTAAATGCTGAAGTTCAACGAACAAAGTTACAATATGCGGAACAACAAACAAAATTAATTAAGCAAAAAGCAAGATTAAGTGAATTAGAAACACAGTCTAAAAGCTTTAAAGGACCGTGAAAAAGCTGAAGTTGATGCAGATTTAGCACTGCTTAAACAACAGACAGAAGCCGCTGTCGCAGAGGTCGAGGTCAAAGTTTTAGAAGAAGCCGAGAGCGATAGAAGATCCTTGTCGTTACAAGAAGACAAAGAGTATTTACAAAAAGTGAAAATGACACTAACAGAAAAGTATGTAAATGAACAATTTAATGAAGTGGAACAACTCAAATCTCAAGACAAGAATAATAATGTTCCGCAAGATATTCCGAACAATCAAGACAAATTTAGTTCACATACTCCGGCACCTCGGAACCAGTTAAACATAGTTCCTACGTCAAGGAATTTGCCAAAATTTCAAGTCGACGATTTGGATCGATCGATAGTTGAAGATATTAAACCAGAAATTCGGCAAAAACAAACATTAAATCCTTATGCAGCTGATTTTGAATTAACTCAACCACCACTGCCACCAAATCATGATCAGTCTGTAGTGTCTGACTTGACAAAGTTTTTGTTGAAGAAAGATTTATTACTTTCTAGATTTCAGAATTTCGATGACTGTCCCGAAACTTATGCTTCATGGAAAGCTACCTTTAAAAGTATTACTGAAGAACTCTCAGTTACGGCTTTCGAAGAAATGGACTTATTAGTTAAATGGCTCGGCCGTGAATCTTCAAAGTTTTCGCAAAATATTCGTGCGTCAAATGTGAACAATCCAAATGCTGGTCTTCGTTGTATATGGGAGCGTCTTGACGAACGCTATGGTAGACCTGAGATGATAGAAGCTGCAATTAAAACAAAACTACAGAAGTTTCCAAAGTTAACAAACAAGGATCATAGTCGACTTTATGAGCTATTAGATATTCTCACACAAATAGAATCTTCGAAAGAGAATGAGACATTTTCAAATTTATTGTCATATTTCGACTCTTCTTCTGGTGTTTTACCAATTGTGGACAAATTACCATATAATATACAAGAGAAGTGGACAACACGTGCATCGCAATACAAACTGAGGAACAACGTACCATTTCCACCTTTTTCGTACTTGGTGCAATTTATCAGAGAGGTTAGTGCTGTCAAAAATGATCCCGCGTTTATTTATAGTAATACTGAAACGTCGTATTCTAGGAAAAATGAAACACGGAAAGTTAACCATGGTGCAACGTCAGTGTTTAACCGAAAAACGGATGTTAATATTAAACAGAAGGAAGAGAAAGAGATAGTACGTTGTCCTATTCATAAAGCCAATCATCATTTGAATACTTGTCGAGCCTTTAAAGCAATGACTTATGAAGAACGCAGAAAGTATCTGAAGGACAATAATATTTGTTTCAAATGCTGCCATTCGACAACTCATATGTCACGAAATTGCACTGTAACTGTAAAATGCGATCATTGTGGAAGTAATTATCATATAACCGCTATGCATGTAACTGCAAAATCTAGTTGTCCTGACGGCGGAGAGAAATCATCTGATACAACGCAAAATGCTAATGATCAAACAGTGTCATCCAAGTGCACGTTTTTATGTGGATTTAGTGGTAAATCATGTGGAAAAACCGTTCAGGTCCGTGTGTACCCGAAGAACTTCCCAGATAAAGCCGTTAATGTGTACGCTATACTGGACGACCAAAGTAACAGAACTCTTGCTAAGACTGAGCTGTTCGATCAATTAGGTATAAATACATCGGCCATTCAGTATACTATGTCGTCTTGTGCTGGACGCACTATCATGAATGGTAGATGTGCAGAAAGTCTGATAGTTGAGTCATTGTCTGGTAATGGAGAACTTGAAATACATTCAGTAATAGAGTGCAGTGCAATCCCAGACGAAAAATCAGAAATTCCGACTCCGGATATTGCTAAATCCTATCCCCATTTACGGGAGATAGCTCATCAAATGTTAGATTTGAATCCAAATATAGACATTCAACTTTTGATTGGAAGAGATGTCCCAGAAGCGCACCACGTGTTTAGACAGTTGACAGGACCGAAGGGCACGCCATTTGCCCAGGAGCTCTTTTTCGGTTGGGTAATTATAGGCGATGTTTGCTTAGGCAAAGTACACAAACCAAATTTTGTCAATGTCAATAAGACTAATGTAATGAACAATGGTAGAGGAACTATATTTGAACCTTGTATTAACACTTTGTATGTAAAGGAAAACACTGAATTGGCTCATATCAGAGATAATGTTCATTCACAAAGATGTAACAATGACCCATTGTTTATTAAAACCAAAGATGACGACAAGATTGGCACATCAGTCCAAGACCGCTTGTTCCTTAATCTCATGGATTCTGAATTTAAGAAAGATTCAAATGGGCACTGGACTGCACCCCTCCCTTTTAGACCAAATAGACAACGATTGCCGAACAATAGGAGTCAAGCATGGAAAAGGGCTCAAATACTCGATAAATCTTTCCAACAAAATTTTACAAAAAAGACTCATTTTGTAGAATTTATGCAAAAAGTATTAGTTAGCGGAGCAGCGGAGGTAGCTCCCATAATCACAGATGAGGAGTGTTGGTATCTCCCCCTTTTTGGCGTTTACCACCAGAACAAGCCTAACCAGATAAGAGGCGTATTTGATTCCTCAGCATCTTTCGAAGGAGTATCTCTCAATAGCGTTATGATGTCAGGACCAGATCTCACTAACAACCTACTTGGTACTTTGTTGCGTTTTCGCAGTGACCAGTTTGCGGCCACTGCTGATATAGAACAAATGTTTTATCAATTCTACGTGAGAGAAGAAGATAGAAACTTTTTGAGGTTCTTTTGGTACAAGGACAATAACCCAGATAATCCGCTTATAGAACATCGGATGTGTGTCAATGTTTTTGGCAATAGCGCTTCTCCTGCAGTGGCAACGTACGGATTACGTAAGACAGTTGAAAACTCTAATGAAACGTTCGGCTCAGATGTTAAGACTTTCGTTAACAGGGATTTTTACGTAGACGATGGGCTCATTTCCTTGCCTGAAAGTGAACAAGTAATTGATCTTATAACAAGAACACAGATGGCGCTAAAAACAGAAGGTAACATTAGGTTACACAAGATTACATCAAATAGTAGCGACGTAATGAAGGCTTTCCCTGCCGATGATATTGGAAAGGATCTCAAGAATTTAAACTTGTGTGAAGACTATTTTCCGGTACAACACAGCCTTGGCCTCGCTTGGGACTTAAACACCGATAGCTTTATATTTACCCCATTACAAGATGATAAACGCTGCACCCGTAGAGGTATTCTTTCGTCATTGAATAGTATTTTTGATCCGATTGGATTCTTGTCACCACTCACAATTAGCGGAAAGATTTTGTTGCGAGATGCATCCCCACCGGGTACTGATTGGGATGAATGTTTATCACAAAGTTTTCAAGAGAAATGGAATGAATGGAGGATCTCTGTTTTGTCACTTCGAGAACTTAGTATACCGCGTATGTATATACCTATGTCAATCAGTGTTATGGACAACTTAGAAGTACATGTATTTTCAGACGCTTCAGAGAAGGCAGTTGCGGCTTCGGCATATTTAAGAGCTATCGACACATATGGGACCAGTACCGTAGGATTTATTATGGGAAAATCGAAACTAGCACCTCTTAGCAGAAACACGATACAAAAATTAGAGTTATGTGGGGCTGTCTTGGCAACCGAAATTGGAAAAATAATATCTGAAAATTTAGATGTTCCGTTGGACTCTATCAAGTATTATTCTGATAGCAAAATTGTATTAGGATATATCACTAATCAGACCCGACGTTTTCACACCTACGTGTCAAACAGAATTGAACGCATTCTGAGTGTATCGTCGTCAAATCAGTGGCAGTTTGTTCCAACACATTTAAACCCATCAGATTGCGGTACACGTTACTGAGTCTACCCCGGCGAGAAGAAATTCATGACTTCATGAACTATCATGAATGGTTCGTGAATGTTCATGAATGGTACATGAAAATTCATAAATAATTCATAAATGAAGGTTCATGAATCTAATTCATGAACTGTTCATTAAAAGTATTTTATGAATGTTCATGAAGTTTTGATGAATCACTAGCTGCTCATAAAAATTCATGAAATGTTCATTAAAAGTATTTATGAATGTTCATGAAGTTTTGATGAATCACTAGCTGCTCATAAAAATTCATGAAATGTTCATTAAAAGTATTTATGAATGTTCATGAAGTTTTGATGAATCACTAGGTGTAACATTTATAACTTACATCACACGTATAAATGAGTATCATAGGTACCGTTTCGACCGTTCAGAGTAGAACATTTTACATAATTATTCGTGAAATATCATAAATGTATGGTGTTTTTATTTTTTTATTCCTGCAAAATAAAAAAATAAAATAAGATGAAATAGAAGTTGTAGCTGTATTTTAAGATAGATATTATATACAAAACTAAAATTTTAAAAGGAAAACGTATATTTTAATGAAAGTGAAATACATTTTCAAAACATTTTCAAACACCCATATTAAGGGGAAGTAACTCTTGTGATTTTAAATTTCTACAAACCGGCAAACCCCGCAAATCGGCTGTTTCCGTAGTCCAACGGTCGACCGATTTTGAGAAGTTCACTGAAATACCATAACAGGGACGAATCAACTTCGGGCCGATATTATATGGGACGAGATTGACACCTTGACTTAAACGCACTTGCAAATATGACGTCATATGATTACGCTGGATAACAAAAATGGAGAATCCAAACGCAGATGTTTTCAGATAAGTATTTGATTTAACATATAATGATTATGAAATACAATTTGTTGAGGCAATATAAAACATTTAGGATTTTAATCTGAGCAAAACATCAGAAAGTTTAGGCAGACAATAAATTAATGAAGAATGATAAATTGATATATTGTTGTCACATTCATAACAGACATATCGTAATCTGACATGTAAATGGTACATGGGTATATATGATAATCTGATATGTAGAAATTAAATTGTGTGAATAATATTCATCGTAAATTAAATTGGTGAAACGTTAATAATAATTTAAGTCGCCAGTTTCATCTTCAAGGGATAAAGAGGGGGGGGGGGGGGGGGGGGTACTAAATTTGAGTTTAACTTAAACTTCCAATGCAATTTAAGATGCATAATGCTGTTTCTATTGAATGTATTGCTTCATACAATCATTACCTCTTGAACAATTGATTCTTTGTGGATATTTTTGTACTTTTAGGGGATTAAATATGAGCTGCCAGCAATGATATGAAACAGATTTTATGCAGACTCCATTTTAATACCTTTATTCAGCAATTATTGTTGGAAATACAGAGACAGCAAGTTTTGAATTACAGAAAGGAAGAGAAGTTTATATATCACACATAATTTTTATATTAGTTAATCAGTTTGTGGATTTACCAGTGATAATTCCAGTGGAATCTACTGGAACAATTCATGAACAAGAAAGGTTCATGAACATTTAAGTGTTCATGAACTTCAATGTTCATGAACAATTTATGAACAAAGTTCATGAACAATTCATGAACAAGAAAGGGTTCATGATCATTGTTGTTCATGAACATTTAAATGTTCATGAACCTTTCTTGTTCATGAATTGTTCATGAACATTAAAGTTCATGAACATTACTGTCGATTTTCAGTTCATGAATTGCTCATCAAATGTTCATGAAGATATGATGAACTTAATTCATGAAATCTGTTCATGAACAGTTCATGAAATGTTCGTGCATATTCATGAATTATTCATTATCATCTCACAGGGACAATATCTGTTGATATGGAAAACAATCCATGGCTTCTTGGGCCGAAGTGGATGAAGAACTGTGACGAAGAAGCTCAATGTGATGTCAAAATATTATATCCGTTAGTTAGTCCAGATAATGATAAAGAGATTAGAAAAGAGATAAGTGCATCGAAAACGTCAATAGATGCGCTTGCGCCAATAGTGGGGCGTTTTAAAAAATTCTCTAGTTGGAGACGGCTTGTGAAAGCTATATCATTTTTGCAACATGTGGCTCAGTCATTCAGTTTAAAGGATAAGTCGTGCCAAGGTTGGCATTTTTGTCAAAATGTCATGTCAATTGATAGTTACCAAAAAGCGGAATTATTTATCTTGAAGGAATGTCAGAAGGAAGTATATTCGCAAGAGATAGAATGTTTGGCTAGAGGCACAAACATTTCAAAACAATCATCTTTAATCTCTCTTTCGCCATTTTTGGATTCACAAGGTTTGATTCGTGTAGGAGGACGTTTGGAAAAGGCAAAGTCTTGGCTTCCGACAGGAGAAATTAACCCAATTATCATTCCGAAAAATAGTTACATTAGTAAGCTTCTTATAGACCGCTATCACAATTCAGTGAAACATCAGGGTAGACATTTAACTGAAGGTGCGTTAAGGAGTGCAGGATACTGGCTAATTGGAGCTAAACGATTAATTTCTTCATTTATACAAAAGTGTGTAATATGCAGGAAACTTCGAGGAAAGTTCTAGGAACAAAAAATGGCGGACTTGCCTTCTGATAGACTAACATCAGGGCCTCCGTTCACATTTGTAGGTTTGGATACCTTCGGACCTTGGCAAGTATTAACTCGTAAGACACGTGGAGGTTCAGCAAATAGTAAAAGGTGGGCTATTTTATTTACATGTATGACTACGAGAGCAGTTCATATAGAAGTGATAGAATCATTAAGCAGTTCCTGTTTTATAAATTCACTTCGTAGGTTCCAGTCATTACGCGGACAAGCCAAAGTGTATCGATCTGACCGTGGGACAAATTTCATCGGTGCCACAGATGATTCAAATATTGAAGCTATAAATGTTGAAGATTTGACAGTTAAAAACTTTCTATGTGAATCTGGTTCAGTATGGAAATTTAACCCTCCCCACTCTTCCCACATGGGAGGAGTGGAAATTTAACCCTCCCCACTCTTCCCACATGGGAGGAGTGTGGGAAAGGATGATAGGTGTCACACGAAGAATATTAGACGCTGTTATCTTAACTTCTAGTAGTAAAAGTTTGACTCATGAAAGTTTAACAACATTCTTAGCTGAAGTGACCGCTATTATTAACGCAAGACCCATTGCACAGATATCATCAGATCCGGAAATGCCTTTGATTCTAAGTCCATGAATGCTCTTAACTGGAAAACAAGACTACTTACCTGTGATAACGGACACATACAATCTCAAGGATATGTACATGTATCGTGCACAATGGAAACATGTGCAAGTTCTATCAGATATATTCTGGAAGCATTGGAGGTCAGATTATTTACAATGTTTGCAGCAACAGAGACGTAAATGGCACGTTGACAAAGACGATATCAAAGTTGGTCATGTAATTCTTATGAGAGACAAATCTATTTACCGAGGAGAGTGGCCACTAGGCATTGTGGAGGAAGTTTTCAAAAGCGATGATGGAAAAGTACGCAAGGCTCGCCTCCGCATTTACAAGGAAGGAAAAGCTGTTACATATACTATACCGATTAGTGAGATGGTTTTATTGGTAGACTGATTGTGAATATTGACAATATTGAACAATTTATAAAAGGTTTAAGTGAACTGTTGTTTGTATTTTTAGTGTGTTTTTTATGCTGAAGGAATGTTCTTCGATAGCATTGATTTTTCGTAATAGTCAAAATTGTGACTTATTTTTACATTTGGTATATTTGCATAAATTTGTTGTAAAATATTATCATGGGAATGATAATAGACGGGGAGTGTACTGTTACCAGTGTTGATTTTTTATTGTTTAACAGAAATTCTATCGATTTTTCATAAGTTTTCCCGGACTATTTTTTATTGCTAGATTTTTGTACTTTGAAGTTCGTTACTGTCCCCCTTACTTTTTTGTTTCCTAAATTGAAAGCATGAACGTGGTCACAGGCATTTAAAAGTATCGTAAACTACGCCAACTCACAATGTAAGTTTATAATTCATAGTTTTTAATGATTGTATGATGAAAGTTAATATGTTTCCACATCAAGATAAATTTTGTATATGTGTATATCAGCCAAAAGTGAAATATGATGATTGTTAATTTTGTCACTGTTTTTACAAAAGTATGGAAAGCCATTTGGTGCTATAATTTTTGAATGATTTGATTGAAAATGCATTTTGATACATAGATTTGATCTGTTAGTTTTATGATTTTTGTAGTCATGAGTATGATGAGTTAGCTAAGGTTTCGTTTTTGTTTTTTGTAGCTTTTTACCAACATCACAGCACACATATGTAGAACTTGTTATTTCATGGTTTTCGAAATAAATGATATACATTACTGTGGCTTATGGTTATACTAGTATGCACTGAGGCAGAATAACAAGAATACAAAAGTTATTAGAACAAAGTAATGCTGTGCATTAATCATGAGGATAATCACTATTGGAGTAATCTCATGTATCTGTAGCTAGTTCTGAAGGATCTCCCCTTGATGACCTTTGCATTGTTGTGATGTAAAAGTCCCTCACTGCTGTGCACTGGTCATGAGGAGAACTACTGCAGAATGAGATACTATATTCCTGGTTCTATTGGGCCAAGTGAGCTTATTTCATCACTTGGCGTCTGTCGTCCGTCGTCTTTTAAGTTTTACAAAAATGTTCTCCTCTGAAACCACTGAGACAAATTTTAACCAAACTTGGCTATAATCATCATTATGGTATGCATTGTAAAAATGTGTCCTATGACTCCACCTGCCAACCAACATAGCCGACATGACTAAAGATAGAACATAGGGGGTAAAATACAAGTTTTGTCTATCATCTTGGTCAAATTAAATCAAACTTGGTCTAATCATTATTGGGGTAACTTATACTAATTGTAATGATTTTAATCTTATTATACAAGACTTCCAAAACCATAGTATATACAGGTGAGTGACACATGCTCCTGAGAGCCTCTATTCATTTTAAAGTAGGCAATCGAGAAAAATATATAATGGAAAAGGAATTAGGAGACATTTACAGTAGAAAATTTTCCCCATGTTTTAAATTTTTATACTTTATTTCTGTTTTGATTCTAACTCAGCTACAGCAGAAATTAGAGCTACTTGAACCAAAATTGGCAGAAGAAAAACGAGACGAATCTGCAAAACACTGAAAACCTTGACAATTAAAAAGAACTAGATATATATAAATAATTATAACAAATCAATCCATTTACTTCCTGAATCGCTCGTTTTGATAAAACTCCGGATCATCGAAACATTTTACTGTACACATGTTCACAAGTCGCAAATAGTAACCGATTCGGAAAGCATTTTTTGAAAAAAAAGTATTAGGACATCATTCGTAAATATAGCTCAACATGCAGACTTCTTATACGTTCAGGTATTATACATCCAATTTTTTATGGAAATATTCTTTATAAAGCACAAAGGTGTAAGTATTCACCTCAAAAACTAACAAAACCTTTGAAAAGACTTATTAAGAAGGGATATAGTTACGATACTGTTGTCAGGTCATTAAAGATTGCATATTTTGGCGTTAATATTGATTCAGTTATAGGGTCTTTGCATTGGAACTAAACACATTTATTCAAAAACCAGTTGTTGGCATGACACGGGTTATGTTCTTCTCATATATGTTATGATGGTATGATACTAAACCCCTAACGGGAAGGATTGTGCCTGATGTTCATATGATGAAATCATAATCTTTCAGTCAGTTTAATTGAAGTCTGTAATTAATTGAGCTGGCATGTCAGTTAACTGCTAGTAGTCTGTTGTTATTTATGTATTATTGTCATTTTGTTTATTTTCTTTGGTTACATCTTCTGACATCAGACTCGGACTTCTCTTGAACTGAATTTTAATGTGCGTATTGTTATGCGTTTTCTTTTCTACATTGGCTAGAGGTATAGGGGGAGGGTTGAGATCTCATAAACATGTTTAACCCCGCCGCATTTTTGCGCCTGTCCCAAGTCAGGAGCCTCTGGCCTTTGTTAGTCTTGTTTTATTTAAATTTTAGTTTCTTGTGTACAATTTGGAAATTAGTATGGCGTTCATTATCACTGAACTAGTATATATTTGTTTAGGGTCCAGCTGAAGGACGCCTCCGGGTGCGGGAATTTCTCGCTACATTGTTGACCTGTTGGTGACCTTCTGCTGTTGTTTTTTTCTATGGTCGGGTTGTTGTCTCTTTGGCACATTCCCCATTTCCATTCTCAATTTTATTAATACCTTTATTCAAACACTTAAAGTTTTCAAATTTGAATTTAATTTTATTAAGGTAATCCTTTACATCATTGTGAATCAAATTCGAAATAAGTTTGTTTGTCTCTATTCCATTGTACTTAGCTGTTACAATGACAAATGCATGGTCACTAAAACGAAATTAAGACAATAACCTTTTTTGCTCCATATTTCCGATGATGAGATAAGGTTCTAATTTGAAGTATTGATTTAAATTTTCAATATGTTCTTAATTAATTAGTATACATTAAGATTTGATGTTGTTTTTACATTATAAATTATTATCAAATAAGTTAACTTCCCAAATTTAAATGGATTTTCAGTTAAGTTTTTTTTACTTTCCTGATGATATAGCGTGCTTGGAAATTCTTATTGTATTTCAGCAATGATACAAATTTAAAAACAGTTAAGAATTTTCTGAATATAGTCATCCCACAAGTCTTTTTTTAACAATGCCATACTTTTATATAACATAGTAGGGTCATTTGATTCACATTTTTAATCATACAACACAAATATTTTACAAGATTATTTAAACTGATACGATTATTCTTTAATTCTTAGCTCAGCTTCAGCACAAATTGGAGTCATATTAGTCCAGTCAAACTAAGATTTAACATCAAACTTAGATTTAACATCAAACTTATTGCAACAGAAAATGTTTTAATTCTAATCTATAGCACTATGCCCTTCATATACACAGAAAAAAGTCCCATAAAATCTAACTTAAGGAAAACTCTCAAAATCAGATTTTTTTATTTCCTATGGAGTCTTTTTTTGCCAGTTTTTGATTGTTTTTCTTGAAATTTATGTAAAGTATGATACTTTGATGGGGTTATAAGTTTGTATTTGACTAAATTATATAATCTTCTGCTCATGAAATGTTCAAAACCGAAGTGTTATGGGTAGTTTTATTTTTTTCGCGCATTTTTCATTTAAGAAATTCAAATTTGAAGCTTTGTAACCATTTTGAAAAAAATAATGTAAAAATTTGGTATTGTTTATATCTGTATATTATATTTTTTCAGCAACTTACTTATCCAAAGAAACTTTAAACCACAAAAAGAAGAATACATGCTTAATTATTTTTATTAAACTTGAGATTCTTTACCTTGACATGTTGAAAAATTCATTAAATGGTCATCTAATGACTTACGAAATCTAGATTATAGCTTGATAAAATATATGAAAACATCATAGAGTTGTTTTTTATACTCTTAAGACCGTTAACAAATCAAGAATGAATACATTCTGATGAATAGAAGCGGTAAAGTTATAAATTTGTATCAATTTTTATTGATATTTATGCTTTTTTTGCAAGAGTTATCTCCCTTGTCAATGCAAATCTCCATAGGAATTTTAAATGGTGATTTTTTAGTCTTCCTAAAGTTAGATTTTATGGGACTTTTTTCTGTGTATATTTGGTGTATAATGCTAAAGATTAAAACTTAAAAATATTCTTTTGCAATTACTTTCTGGTTAGGGTCAAATTTATGCTAGATTGACTGGACTATGATAGAAAATTTGCAGATATTGAAAGGAAAAATAAGGAAACTGAAAACCGAAACAATTTAACGTTTTCTGAATTACGAAAACAGATTAAAGATAGGACAGAACAGGGTAAATATGAATCATTCTTAACAGTAAATATAATTCTCCTCCTTGGTCATTTGCTGAGACATTTATTTTACTGAACTCAGTTTACAATATCTCTACAAAATTATCCATGATTGCTTATCATAGTAACTTGTTCAATGTCAGATTTGTTTTGATTTTCTGAATACCTTGTACCTTAGTCAAGTTTTTGTAATTTAAGAATATGTATGATATTATCAAGATGCTTGATTTCTTGATTGACAGCATATTTGTTACGTTCGGAGGACATGTTTTTCAACAGACTGTCGGCATATCAATGGGATCAAACTGTGCCCCTCTACTTGCCTACTTGTTTCTTTAATATTATGAGGCAGACTTCATGCAGGAACTTCTTAGGTAGAAAGATAAGAAGTTAGCAATATCCTTTAACTCCACTTGCCGCTATATAGATGATGTTCTTTCACTAAAAAATTTGGTGACTATGTGGAACGCATCTATCACATCGAACTACAGATAATGGATACAACAGATACAGTTAAGTCGGCCTCATATCTTGACTTACATCTAGAAATTGACAATGAGGGTCGGTTGAAAACAACACTTTACGACAAAAGAGAGGATTTCAACTTTCCAATGGAAAACTTTCCATTTCTAAGTAGCAACATTCCAGCAGCACCTGCATACGGGATATATATCTCCCAATTGATACGATATTCCCGTGCTTGCATTTCCTATCATGATTTTCTTGATAGAGGGTTACTGCTCACAAGGAAGCTATTAAACCAAGAGTTCCAAATGGTGAAGTTGAAATCATCCCTTCGTACATTTAAAATTTTACGGACGCCATCACGAGTTGGTTGACCGTTATGGAATAACCATTTCACAAATGATATCGGATATGTTCCTTACGTTGTAACTACAATCCCCTTCCCATTCATAAATGTGACCTACCGAATTAGGCTATTTACCGGATTATTACATAAGCCACACGATGGGTGCCATATGTGGAGCAGGATCTGCTTACCCTTCCGGAGCACCTGAGATTACCCCTAGTTTTTGGTGGGGTTCGTGTTGTTTATTCTTTAGTTTTCTATGTTGTGTTATGTGTACTATCAGTTAGTCTGTTTGTCTTTTTCATTTTTAGCCATAGCGTTGTCAGTTTGTTTTTGATTCATGAGTTTGACTGTCCCTCTGGTATCTTTCGTCCCTCTTTTTTAACTTCTTTTTGTAGTTGATATTTTTTGTGTTGTTAGGTTGGTTTTTGTTGAGATTAATCCTACTTTTTTTTAGTGATTTAAAAAATCAATTTTGATTAATGTGTCAACATCCAGACCATTTGACATATGCCAACGGGACCGCAGTCAAATAGAAAGATTAGAGAATGTATGTTTTTTAACAATTATTTCAGTTACCGTGCTAGATAAAGATACATATCATGTTATTTTACATTGTCCTGTTTATAATGATCTTAGTCAAGTTCGTTTTAGTGAGTCTCGTTAAATTGATGACATTTTAATAGTTTTACAGATTGTCAGAAATTGGTGTTTTTATTTTCGAATCATGATATTAAAAGATTATATGCCAAAACCTGTAATTTAATTCTGAAAAGACGCCGTGAAGTTTTATAATTATGCATAATTATGTTGTATAACTTGACAATTCATGATTAATATTTATTATGTACATACATATTGTTTTAGTTGATTATCATCTCTCATAAATCTGTACAGATTGGCTTATGCCTACAAATTGTAACTTTGACTAATTTAAAACGTTTTTTTTATTATTATTTCTTGCAATAATTCTTTTTTAAACTTAAATTCATTTTTTATTTAATCTTCATCCTATATTACAAAAATGATGTAGATTATATAATATACTGTGTGAGAGAAAAAACTTCTTTGACGCTGTTACATGTACACGAAATTGTCCTTCTAGTTTTGAAACTCCGCTGATTATAATTTGAAATGTTTTGCCTTGTATTTATTTCTTTTAAATTTATTTACATGTAGAAATAAGAAGTTGAATTGTCATTGTACGTTAGTACCATTAAAGTATCTATTGATAGTCAAATAAAATGTATAAAATTCAAGATGTTGGATTGTTTAGATTTATGATGATATATATTAGCCAATAGAGAATACGCTAACAAGACAACAACCGGACAACACAAAAAACGAAAAGTAGCTATAGACTAATGTCACTGTGTTGTAAAGTGTCTAGACATTGCATATATGTCAAGTTTTACATTACCGTGGATATTATTTGATCGCATTCCTTAGTTATAGTTTATTGACTTTGAAATTTGCTTAGTTTTTCATGTTTGTGTTTAGGTTTGTTTAAAGTGAACTTCTCGTGATTGTATAATTGTAGTTTGCATTGTGTTATGCATAGAGAAAACGACGTCTATACAAATGGATGATTTAATGCTGGAATACAATGACGTTAACACATAGCAACCATGACGTTACATATAGAGAGCGCTAACGCGTATAGGTACATGTATGAATCCCGCGTAATGTGATTGTCTCTATTTATCCTCGACAAACTACTTATGATAAGCCAATATACTCATCATATATACCAGGACTATAAATTTCTTTATATACGTCAAACGCGCGTTTCGTCTACAAAAGACTCATCAGTGACGCTCGAATCCAAAAATGTTAAAAAGGCCAAATGAAGTACGAAGTTGAAGAGCATTGAGGACGAAAATTCCTAAAAGTTTTGCCAAATCCAGTTAAGGTAATCTATGCCTGAGGTAGAAAAGCCTTAGTATTTCAAAAATTCAAAATTTTGTAAACAGTTAATTTATAAATATAACCATATCAATGATAATTCATGTCAGCACAAAAAGTGCTGACTACTGGGCTGGTGATACCCTCGGGGAAATAAATCTCCACCAGCAGTGGCATCGACCCAGTGGTTGTAAATAAACTCATAATCGATACCAGCCTAAGGACTAAATTTTTTTATAAACGCCAGACGTGCGTTTCGTCTAAAAAAGTCTCATCAGCGACGCTCGAATCCAAAAGAGTTAAAAAGGCCAAATAAAGAACGAAGTTGAAGAGCATTGAGGACGAAAATTCCTAAAAGTTTTGCCAAATCCAGCTTAGGTAATCTATGCCTGAGGTGAAAAGCCTTAGTATTTCAAAAATTCAAAATTTTGTAAACAGTTAATTTATAAATATAACCATATCAATGATAATTCATGTCAGCACAAAAAGTGCTGACTACTGGGCTGGTGATACCCTTGGGGAAATAAATATCCACCAGCAGTGTCATCGACCCAGTGGTTATAAGTAAACTCATCATAGAAACCAGGACTAAATTTTTTTATATACGCCAGACGCTCGTTTCGTCTACAAAAGACTCATCAGTGACGCTCGAATCCAAAAAAGTTAAA
This sequence comes from Mytilus edulis, assembly GCA_019925275.1. NCBI lineage: Eukaryota > Metazoa > Mollusca > Bivalvia > Mytilida > Mytilidae > Mytilus > Mytilus edulis. The sequence continues at coordinate 71,196,751 of CM034360.1, forward strand.
AAGGCCAAATAAAGAACAAAGTTGAAGAGCATTGAGGACCAAAATTCCTAAAAGTTTTGCCAAATCCATGTGTGTATATGTAATTTTTTAGTTGTTTAGCATTGGCACATCTCATTTCCATGGCGATGTTTTAGCCATGTACACATGCACCTTCAGACATGGTATATTGACTTTGAATATTTGCAAACTTAAATGTTAAAGTATTGCTATTTTAATTTGAACTTTTGCATTATCGGAAATACAAAAAGCGTGACATATTTCTGTGAGAACAGTTTACTTTAATAGCTTTCCAATTTTAAATTATCCAATTAATTTGTAGCGAGAATCCATCATTGAATGCATGAAGTATATATCCCTCAGTTGCATCTTTATTCCAGAGCTTACGCTTCCTTTCAATGGATATTGGCGGTTGTTGTACTTCAGTGTTTCTGTTTTCTCTCAATCGATGTATGACTTTTGCACAGCGGTATACTACTGTTACCTTTATTTCGAATAGATTTCTTCGTCACTGTTGACAAATACTTACACGTTCGAACTTTTTGTTCTTTGAAGAACCCAATTGGAAATGAAATAGACATATCTCAATCAAAATTAAATTTCACACCAAAACAAAAATAATGACATTGGATTATCTTTCTTTCAACACATGTGTTAAAAGTCTTGTCACGAAACTATTGAATAGACTTAGCGTGTTACGTTACTTATTTGTATTGGAATTGTGAATGAAGTCAACATGTTTCGGAAACTATCACTTTAAACAGGATACAAGCATGTCAAATTGTCAAGGACTTCAAGATAAGTATGTTGTTGTGCCTGCGGACAAAGCTTCAAATAATATTGTCTTTGTATGTAAATCGTATTACTACGAGTGTCTTATAAAAGAATTAGGAATAAATGAACACTCAGGTAATCCCACATACAAAAACATATCATTTGACAAGGATGAGATTTTGGCGAATCATAAGTCCTTCATGGCTTCTATGAACATTGCATTGAACAACAAATCGGAGCACTTACCTTGTTTGTATTGGATACCTAAACTTCACAAAATTCCGTACAAACAACGGTACATTGCCGGCTCATCTGCTTGTTCTACTAAAGAATTGTCCATTAGATTGACTATAATTCTGTCCGCAGTTAAAGAGGGTCTTCAGATATACTGTGAAACTGTTTACTCACGTAGTGGTATTAACCATATGTGGATTCTGAAAAACTCTAAAGAACTTCTGGATAATTTTAAATCTCGGTCTTTTTCTGAAATTAGTTCTATTAAAACTTTTGATTTTTCAACCTTGTATACAACCATTCCCCATGTGAAATTGAAAACCCGTCTAAAAGAAATAATTCACAATGCTTTTCATCATAAAAATGGTAGCATACGCTATAAATTTATCACTTTGGGATACCACAAGGCATATTTTGTTAATAAGGAACAAAAGGGTAAAACATACTACACAGAGGAACAAGTGATCAGTATGCTGGAGTTTCTTATTGACAACATATTTGTTGAATTTGGAGGTAGACTTTTTCAACAAATTGTCGGCATTCCTATGGGAACGAACTGTGCGCCTCTCCTTGTCGACTTCTTCTTATTTTCATATGAATCGGAGTTCCTTCAGACACTTGTCAAAAACAAGAAGATCAAAGAAGCCAGGTTATTTAATTTCACTTTCAGATATATTGATGATGTTCTTTCCATTAACAATCCGAACTTTTCTGATTGGATTCCATTAATATACCCACCAGAACTAGAAATTAAAGAGACCACAGACACGGCTTCCTCTGCCTCATTTTTAGACTTATACCTCGAATTTGACATACACAGTCATCTCAGAATGTAGGACAGAAAGTCACAGGACAAAAAGTCACAGACAAAAAGTCACGGACAAAAAGTCACAGGACAAAAAGTCACAATTCATTTTTTCTGATTATTTTCTTTGAATAAATAACGCTTATTTCTGCAAAAATATATTTGTATTTTTCTTAAACCATTATTTATAAACCAACTTTTTAAACAAAATATATCAAAAAAATATCAAAGATTATCAAATAATTGTTAAAAAAACAAAATGTCAAAGTGACTTGGCACTTAAATGGCTTTATGGTGCCAAGAAAAACATCTTTTGCATGATTAAAATTAAATAAATCTTCAATTTTCAAGTATAATGACACATTTCCTAAACTTTAATATGAATATATGTATTTAAAAGTAAATATTTCAAGATATATTTTTATATATTAAAACAATTGTCAATAAATTATTTGTGACTTTTTGTCCTGTGACTTTTTGTCCTACCAAATTTGTGGACTTTATGTCCTGTGACTTTTTGTCCTGTGACTTTCTGTCCGTTTACCTCATCTCAGTACCAGAATCTATGACAAACGAGACGATTTTAATTTTGAAATTATCAATTTCCCCCACCTTAGTAGTAATATACCAACTTCACCTGCATATGGAATATACATTTCCCAACTTATTAGGTATTCAAGAGCTTGTAGCTCCTATTCAGACTTTGTAAAACGTCACCAGTGTCTGAGCAGAAAATTGATGAACCAGGGATATGCCAAAGAACGTCTCGTCCTTTTTCTAAAAAAGTTCATCGGGAGATACCCAGAACTTGTTGATAAATATTCCGTATCAACTTCACAAATAATACAAGATGGTCTTGAAGTATAGATTTTGCGTACTGACGTTTGTTATCATCTTAATTACGTATTATAGTATTCTTTTATATGTCTTTTTTAGATATTCATTTGAAGTGACTCTGTGGTTATGTAAAACCACATACTTTGAACGGCAAAATTATTTCATTTATTGATATTACTTTTACTTAAGGATCTTGACATACTATGAATGACAAAACTATTTTATTCAATAAGACTACTTTTTCTGTTTAGTCTGTTTTTTATGATATACATTTGACGTGAAACTGTACTGATGTATACCGTCATACTTTGAACAACACCATTGTTTTATTTATTATTATTACTTTTACTGTTAAATCTGGTTTTTGTTATATCTACTTTACGTGAGTCTGCATTTATGTATGCCGTCATACGACAAAATTATTTTTATGTCTACCTGTGCGAATTTCAAACGCGCAATTTTACACCAGTAATGAAAACCTTCTATCATTTATGGGTAGACTTTACATAGATAAATTCAGCCGTATTTGACGTGAAACTGTACTTATGTATCCCGTCATACTTTGAACCACACCATTATTTTATTTATTATTTTTACTGTAAGTCTGTTTTTTGTTATATCTACTTTACGTGAGTCTGCATTTATGTATGCCGTCATACTACAAAATTATTTTTATGTCTACCTGTGCGAATTTCAAACGCGCAATTTTACACCAGTAATGAAAACCTTCTTTCATTTATGGGTAGACTTTACCAAGGATTTGTATAGTAAGAAGGATTGGAATCTCGTGGGCTTTTGCATAGACTAGTATAATATCTTCTGCGGCGCGAGATTTTGTGAGATTACCCGTGATGCATCTGGAAAATGCTAAACTAGCTCTGATTAATGGCTGACATTTGCATCACCTAAACAAATAGACATCGATATGTAAGTATCTACAATCTATATTTATCAAATATTATGCTTGAAATAAGAAGTTTAAAATGGTTCTGGTGTTATGAATAACTTTTACGATCGCAGTAAGAATTCACGGCTCCATAGAATTAATTTGCATATTGACCGAAGTGACCTCACCCTATCCCGCCTATATGGCGGTCCTATCATCATTTTCTATTTTTATACTCCTTCCTCAAAAAACAGAGATGAGTGATAAAATTTATATTTTCTGATAGATATATGATTTCTTCGTGTATTGAGTAAATTTCGTAGTGATTGATGCATTAGTTTTCCTATTTTTTTACGTTTCTTTGAGTTGATTACAACAAAAATGGCGTTCTGGAGCGAAAATGGGGGTGGCTTGGGAAAAATGAATAAAGTTCTTCAATTGGCCTAGATTAATGTTCAAACATGTTTACAAACGTAAAACATTGGTGATAAAGTGTATTGAAGAAAGCTCAAACCGCTAAATAGGGGAATTGTGATACTTTTCTGTCTTTAAACATCAATGTGGTTCTCAGATGAATCGCAATTTACCAGGCCTAAATTGGGAGGGGATCCAGTTGTCATAATAATCTGATACTTCCTTCCTGTTTATACCGAAATGAAATCGTTAAACATGTGTTTTGAAATAGTTTTACATCAATTTTAACTAGCCATGTTCCATAGAAAACTCCATAGATTTGCCTTTGCCGATGTGGAAAGGGACAATGCATGGATGGTAATATTTTCAAATGTTCAGCCCAGTGTTTACCAGCATCATGGTTTTGTGAACGTACATTGTGTACAAATGAATGTACATTTTTACTGACATCAAAATAATTATACACCAACACAGCTCATCTACTTTAATGCCTTTAATGATGTATGGGTAGTGCTGTTTTGGTCTTCATTTTAAATCACTGCCCCCCTTTTATTATGCATGTTATTATTATGGACTCCCTTCTTCTCTATCTGTTTATAAATTATACCACATATCACATGCATTACAAATTTAAGTCCAATTAATTATTATGCCTGTTAATTATGGCATTTTGCTAGGCTAAATAATGTTTTCCTGCAACAACTTCAAATCCAACAATGCAATGAAAGATTTTTTCCTGCAACGGCGTCAAAGTAAATAATTAAAATAGCAAGACGTCATAATTTTTTTAAACCTGTGCATTACAAATGTACCCGAGCTTTATCTTTTCTAGACCGAACTGCTCTAAACTATACTTCAGTCAAGTCCAGTTAGAGTTTTATATATGTTATCCAAAATATCTAACATTTATTCCTTTTATTGTTATTTTTGATTTTTTGTTTGTTTGCGACATCTTTTGATCCTACAATATTGCAAAATATTTTATTTTAAAACAATAGAAACATTGCTACAAATATAAATTATTCCTGAATTTGCATAAACCCATAGAAATCTAACATAAATTTTGCAAATATAATTATTCGAGCAGAGATCTTGAGGTAGTATTGCTATTGTTAAGGACATATTTGATATTGGAATTGTTTAAGCCATATGATATTGTATTAATTTGCCACATGTAACTATATTACACCTTTTTTTCAGTATTTTCCAAAATGCTCAAACTGGTGAATGTTAAGAAGAAAAGTCTAGGCACAAGGATTCAAGTCCCCAAAAAAGTCTAAGCAGTTGTGTGCGAACAGCAGTTGGCCATTCATGCACTTATCATGTGGACTAACATATATACATGATATAAATGGCATGCCTTCAAATAGAAATAGAAATACTAGTGTACAACTGAATGCCACTTTTGACCACAACGTTCCTCTGAATATCATTTATGGAGGATATACCAACAATGTTTCATTGGATCATTAACATTTAATCTCTTCTACCTTTTTTTATCCTAAACTTGAAAGCTACGCTTTGTGTGTAGGGAAGTTTGATAGTGACTTGATAGATGATCATGTGATACCTGGGTTAAATTGGATTATTTCTATATTTTAATATAAAAATAAATCATTGAACATCTTCTTTTAAATTCCATTACATGCCAGATTCATTTAATACTTCAAATCTGCTTGGTGTTGAGTGTATATTGACGATGTACATGTATGTGTAGTAAAATAAGCAAGGAGACATGGGATATGATTGAAATGAGACAACTATCCATTCAATATCAAATGAAGATTTTAAAAACTAGTAGTCTACATGTACAATGATTGAATCAATGAATGTATGTCAATCACCATCAACAAAACCCATGCAGCATAGCAGGTCGATAAATATTATCACATGAAACCAACAGCCCATACATAATACATGCACAAAAAATTGTTTTTATACCAAATTTGAAGTTTAGACATGAGAGTTAAGAGATGCGGGATGTGGTATGATTGCCAATGGAATGAGACCGCTCAGTTCACCAAAGAAACAAATGATGTTGATGAAAGCAATTATTCAATCTATTGTTATTTCTTATCTTGATAGACAAAAATTGTTTTACATGTATTATACAGTATATTCGCAATCAATACATGTACAAGGCAAAATTGTACAAAAAGTATCTTCTGTTAGACAATAACCATTTTATAGTTATCATGTACGTCTTAACAAAGACATTTATTGTCAAAATAGTTTTTATACCAAATTTGAAGTTAAGACCTAAGAGTAAAGAGATGTGGTATGATTGTCAATCGAATGAGACAGCTCAGTTCACCAAAGTTCAAATGATGTTTAAGTACCGGTAAGCAATTATTCAATCTTTCCTTGATGGACAAAAGTCAGTGTTGTACATGCATATTAGTAACTGTGCGCTATAAAGTCAATACAAGGCAAAATTGTACAAAAAGTATCTTCTGTTAGACAAGAAACATTTTAGTTATGTTTACAAAGACATTTATTGATAAATATCTATAGACACTACAGTTTAGACCTACGAAGCATGAAAGTTACAAACAGAAAAGTATTACTTTTGTTTCAATACTTGATGTAAACTGCTGTTGCGTACCTCATATGAAAGTGTACCAATGTACAATCAGAAAAAGATAGTCTTCTTTGATATATGACAAGTCGCTCTTTTCAAGTTAATTTCTGTATTATACATGAATAATACATAACCAGGAATAATTCCATGACTGACTACTTGAGAGGCCGTTATACATGTATGACATGTATGACAGAGAGCTGACACTATAAAATTACCCTATCAAATTCATGCACAAATTGATGAAAGTGCTCTGATGAGAAACAAAAGTGCATTTAAAGATGTAATGTTATTAGTACAATTAAAAATTTTTGCTTGCATTGATAATTTATAACACACTGGCTAACGTTTCTTTTATGCCTATATATGTTTATGATGATTGAAACCGGCTACAGTAACATGCAGAGGCAGTTTTATAGGGTTTACCAGTGGGCTCCCTCTTTAACAGTACTTGTTCCAAACTTATGATAATGACTAGCCACTATGTATATAAAACGCAATGCAGTAATTCATCCTGAAATGTGTTGTCAGTTCTTTTTTGCCACAAAAAATGTTTTGCACCTGTTTCCCGAGATTGAAAGAGTTTCCGAAGATGCAAATTCGCATATAACTATAATGACATAATTTAAAAGAATAAGATTTTTTTTTAATTTCTTTGACAATTGACTGAAAATAAAAAATTACAGAAGTTAACATACAAACACATTGTCAACTGCCGTCATACACATTGCATTACAATGTCCATCAAATAAAACAGTTAAACTATGCTTTTTCGTCAATTGAAACTTGAGTGAAAATCAATAATTATTACGTTTAAGAATGAATAAAGTCCTTGACCATTACAACATTGTCTATACGTGACAAAAATAAGAACACAACCAGTGTTCTAGCTAGAAATCAAAAGGGGCAGGGTGCCAGTGGAGGGCAGGGCACTTTTTATGATAAGAAAGGGCACTGCTCATTTTTTTGTCTATGTTTCCGTGTGTATCACGAGTTAACGAATCTTTTTTTTTTTTTACTGTATATGGTGTTTTTTTTAAATAAAGATGCTTTTCAACTATAGTCTTTATTTCATTGTTTGTGTAGTTATGACTGATATAGTACATCGTCATCAACATATTATGTTTTTACAGTTTAACTTCACTCTACCCATTATCAAAGAATATGTGAGTATTTTGTGTTTTTTTTTTATCTATATAGGAATTGTAGCTTTTAATACATCATATAATCTGAAACTGAGAGCATTACTAATTTAACAATGTTTAGAACATGGATTGCTAAAAGTATAATTATCAAGTAGAAATTGCAATATATATTTTTTAATATGTTCAAAGACAGTTAATATCTTTAAGGTAACATTATTATGTTATTATATATTCAATTGGTAATTTATTCCTTTTTTTGATACTAGATAATATTTTTAGAGCACAAATTTGTAATAAGCTAAAACAGGGGAAGTAACTCCAAAATCAATTTCCACCACGTTTGGGTTAATTAAAAACTGTGCTTGTCGCTAACAAGTTGAGATGGAAGGCATTTCAGTAAAGGCATAGTTTTATTTTGATGACTTAAATTCAATTATAAAGTCATGAAAGTCTTCATTTATATACGCTCTTCCATTCCCAAGCTAAACACACTCGCTGACACATTCATCAAAAGTATGACAAAAAGATACATTGTCCTAATTAAATTACCTAGTTATTAACACCTTTGAAGTCTTTATCATTGTAATTGATTGTAATGACATGATTAACCTGGGGGCAATCACACAGGTGTCATATATGTAATTAACTTGGAGATCAGAAATCGATGAAACAAAATTTTACCAAAACGGCACAAGATAATTTGGGAAAAAGACGTCAGGGCAGAAGGGCGCGGATGAAGGCACCCAGGGCGCGGCGCCCTTCTATTTTGGGCTAGCGAGACCACTGACAACTCGATGCATGTGTACAAAAAATCACGTTCCGATATCGTAAGTGACGAGTATTAGTAGTAGTAATAGTGGCGAGTACCGAAGTCTCGCCGCGGAAGAGATTACGATAAACCGCGAGATTCCAATCCTTCTTACTATACAAATCCTTGACTTTACATAGATAAATTCAGCCGTATAGGAAAAGCAAAATGAGAATGTTGAATTTGATGTATGCCTTTTTGTGCTACTTTGTTACATTTGTTGTTTATGTAGTGATATTAAGATGATACACAATATTGACTGTTGTACCCCTATTTTTGACATTTTTACTCTTTGAGTATGTTTGTTTTGTTCATGCATCGTTGACAATGTAATGGAATTTGATGCGACTGTCATACAAGTGAGAGGTTTAGCTAGCTATAAAACCAGGTTCAATCCACCATTTTCTACATTAGAAAATGCCTGTACCAAGTCAGGAATATGACAGTTGTTATCCATTCGTTTGATGTGCTTGGACTTTTGATTTTGCCTTTTGATTTTTGATTTTCCTTTTTGAATTTTCCTCGGAGTTCAGTATTTTTGTGTTTTTACTTTTTATTAAAAGTTACTGGTATGTATTGAAATTATGAAATGTCTTATACATTTCTACTGTTGACTTAAGTAAACATAGTTTATCTTGGTTTAATAGGAATTTACGACTAGCCACCTTATATATTGTCAAACATTTTATATTTGCACAAATTATTCACTATGCACTTAAAAGAAAATAATACTTCTGAAAATTGTGTGTCCGAAGCTGTTTTTTGGAATGATTTCATTTATAACGCCCAAATCTTAGCATTAGAAGTCAAGGATGTAAATAAGTAATTGTCGATTGAGTGGTAAGACAATGTCCATTACTCTGGAAAGAGAATATATCAGTTTTTGTAGTTTTTGTTTTGACAGTGTCATTATCACCTTACTTATGTCAACGGTTTCATTTTGCTCTTGCCAATTAAGTCCTATTGAGAATGGACCAAGAAATCGGAAATATATATTTCATTCAAAATTAATTATTTCAAATTATAGCAAAAGATAAATATTTTCAACATCTGTTAAATATGTTTTGCCTCGACAAAAAGAGGCGTCTTTCTTGGTCTCAATCATTCATTGGTCGGCCATATCTGATATAGCTTTCATTTTATTGTTTGCTACTCTGTATTTTTTTTTCGCAGTGACCCTACCAGTTGCAATTTGGATCGTTTCCTCGTATTGGTTGGTTGTTGAATGAACTTAAAACGGTACGTTATATGTATTGAAAAAATACGAATGGAGTCAATATATTTCGGAAACTAGTACTTTAAACAGGATGCAATCATGTCACATTGTTAATGACCTATCAAGAGCCAATTAATTTTCATATAGAAATGATTATATTTATATGCCCAAGTCAACCCTTGGAACCACTGCTTGCCACTATTAAAGTCTTCAACCTTGCTAGAGGAAAGAAGGACTTACTACTAAAGGTGTACAAAAAAATTAAAGGAAAAAACTATTAATTGGTGTTCTGTAATTTCTTTGTTTACCTCACATAGTTAATGTTATTCCCTCGGTTTTAGTTTGTAACCCGGATTTATTTTCTCTCAATCGATTTTATTACTTTAGAACAGTGGTATACTGCTGTTGCCTTTATTTATCGAAAGGTTATTGCCCCACATCTGAAATAATAATGTCCCAGCGATATTTGTACTTGACTTGTATTTTGTCGTCGATAAAATCTTATCTACATAAAAGTTGGATAGGTCAAAAATTAATTTCTGAAGAAGCAAATTTAATTTTTTACACACCTACCGTAATCAGTGTAAGGCCGTGATCACACCAAACGCCGTGTACGGTAAACATGTTTACATTTGGTTTAATGTAATGTTCACATTAAATTTGTTCACATCTAAACACCTTGTTTAGCTACCTGTACATAAGATTTGTTCACACTTGTAAATTATATGTCATTTAAATGTTCATTACGTAGAACCGAATTCAAATTTTGGAACAACTTTTCTAGCAGTTAGGGAACGATCATTTGACTTTAAAAAAGGGGGGATGGATTTTCCCACAATTTGATTAATAAAAATCAAGTCATACATATGATTAGAATGAACAAAATATTCTGAATCCAAAGTTTCCCCATACATTATAGTGTTAAATATTGAATTGGTACCATCGGAAACAAAACTAAATATAAACATTCGCGCGAGAAAGAATTCTGACTCAGACCCCCCCCCCCTTTTTTGAAATAAAGTGGTTGCTCCTTCAAGAAAGTCATTTTGGATTATTTGCAGTAGTTTAAAGATGTACCGATTACGCAATAAAAACGTAGGCTGCATCAGTGTGCTTACAGACGAAGAAAAAGAATTGCGATGTTAAGGATCACCACATTTCTGTCTTTTTTGTTTGTTTCAAATTGTATGTTTTCTCCAATGAGTATTTGGCAAAGGTAGGGGGTAATGGTTTTTTTTTCTTATTGATTTTTGACGGATCTGAGATACTACACAAACAAACAATTAACCTCACCCTTTTTCAGTAAAACATTTATGAGTGAATCGTTGTTTGAGTAAAGACCAGTGGCAAATATTTCTGTCAGTGTGTACGTCCAGTCGATTCGGGAAGACCTTTTCAAATGACTTATGTGTTCGGCAATGATGATGGATGAGTCTTGATAAGAGGTAAATAAGGCTACGTAAAGTGTTTTTATAACAAATAAATATATCAAGTTTATTTCAACAAATATTTCTGTAAAGAACTATATTAATAAGTGTTATAAGTATCAATTTTGTATAAATATCGTTTCTTTTTTAAATATACATAGGAAAATTAAAGGTCTGAATGCCTAGTTTTGTTTACACTTAACCTACACAAGGCCTACATCGACTATCGACTGATGTAGACAAAACATGGTTTAAACTACATGTACACATTGAGTTTTATCAATGGGAACGTAATTATGTTTAGTTTATGTGTGGGTTACACTAACACAACACGGAGTTTAGGTCAATGTGAACACGACCTAAGACTTTGATAAAATCTTGCGGCTAGAATTTTTGTCATCAAAAATAAGAAACAATTAAATGCGGTATCCTTGTAACATTAAATTCAATTATGAACTAACTCCATGATGATATTTTTCAGTATCAGACCCATAATATTCATGATTTAAATAAAAATTAAGCTAAGTTTTATAGAAATTACTTGGCATAATAATTTTTGTTTGTTTTTTATAGTTTTTTATACGACGGCAAATATTTTTTAGGTATCATATAATGGTATGATGTCGTCGTCTGCGTCTTGGGCGTCTTCTGTGTCACCTGTGTCGTCGTACGAAGACACATTGATTTCCGGACAATAACTTTAGTTAAAGTGAATGGATCTCTTTGAAATTTTATAAGAAGGTTCAATACCACGAAACAAAGGTTGGGATTGATTTCGGGGATGATAGTCCCAACTATTTAGGAATGAGGGGCCCAAAAGGAAAAAAATCAAGCATTTTTTCTCGTTTCAGGATAATAACTTGTGTAAAAGTAATTGGATTTCTATGAAATTGTACCACAATGTTAAATACCACAAGTAGAAGGCTGGGATTCATCTAAGGAGTTATGGGGTCAACAGTTTAGGATACACGCCCAAACAATTTTCTAATTTCCAGTGTATGGATCTCTCTGACATTGTACTACAAGGTTCCATATCACAAAGGAAAAACTGGGAATGAGTTTTGTGTTAATTGTCCAAAATAGGTGAGAATAAGGGACCCAAAAATGCCAAACAAGTATTTTTTCTACTTTCCAGACAATAACTTGTGTTTACGTGTATGGATCTCTCTGAAAGTGTACTATAAGGTTCCATACTACAAAAGATAGGCTGGGATTGCATTTTGGGTTTGTTTCGTCAAAGGGGGGGGGGGGGGGGGGGGGGGTTTAAAAGTTAGGGTTTTATTTGTTTTGTGTCAAAAACCTATATCATGTTAAAAATGTGATCACAATCAACATTTAGACAGTATCAAGCTTTAATATTGTGTACAAATTTGCCCCAACTGTTCTGGATTCGACGTCTGTGGTCTTGTCAGGCTGCGCTCAGCGAAACATTTTATCTGGTTTACATCTGCTCTTATATTTCAGTTCTACTCACTGGTTTATTTATATACATCAGTTAGCACAATCATTACAGGTAACTTTTGCATAGTTCCATGTCTTTTTGAATAACGAATAAAGAGATATTTTAATTATTTATATCTTTTTCTTGATAATACAAATTGAAAATGTACAATGTCCTTTATAAATTTAAGAGTGGAAATGGGGAAGGTGTCAAAGAGAAAGCAAACTGTCTAAAGAGTAAAAAACCCAGCCGAAAGCCATAAATTGGTCTTCAACACAGCAAGAAAATCTTGCACAGGAGGCGGACTTTCGAGCGGACTTCAGCTGGCGCTAAACAAAAATATGAACTAGTTCAGTGAAATAGACGTCATACTAAATTCCAATATATGTACAGATGCCTATCACTGAAATATTTTTTTCCTTATTAAAACACGTGTTTGATACACTTAATTCATTTCTAGGTAAACTGGTTAAAAATGAAACCGAAAGCCTACATGTTAATGTTAGAGTTTCAGTACTGCAAGTTATCTTCTGTATCTGCTCAAAACAATGTTGGGAACTGTTCATTAGTAACTTTCCCTCTACTTTAAATTTGAATTTGACAAAAGAGAAGGACAATTTATAACAATTGTCTTTCCTTCAAACGGGAAGTTTTCTTCTCTGCTTTTTTATTTTTACTAGATATAGTGTTATCTATAGCCAGCCATCCTCGATGAAGATAGTTAATGCGTTAATTTTTGTCGGAAAGTTTTATCATGTATATCTTCAAATGATCTTAGGGAATTTAAGCACATTTTTGATCTAGAACAATCAAAAATCTATCAGGTCCTACAATTATTTTCATATTTGCAAACAACTGTATTCCCTTTAACCTTTTAATGTCATCTTTGTTCCTTTTAATTGTTAAAGAATAAAGACAAGTAATAACCAAATGTCTGGTAAGGGTAAATTTAGTCAGTCAACTGTTATCTGCTAACCAGAAAAAAAAGAGGGACGAAAGATACCAGAGGGACAGTTAAACTCATATATTAGAAATAAACTGACAACACCATGGCTAAAAATGAAAAGGACAAACAGACAAACAATAGTACACTTGACACAACATAGAAAACTTAGAATAAACAAACTGAAGAATAAACAAACAGAAAATCTCAAACGTCGACTGACAGAAAAATCTAACTTTCAGTCATAGACAATGCTTATAATGGATGCCATTCATACGTTTTAAAATCCCTGTTATGCTTACTACATTTACATAAAGAGAGATACACAGGTTTGCAAGTTACATTTTAAATCATGATGTAAATCTGTTTGTGTGCCTTGTTAATTTCTGGGTCATTTTTGGTCTCTTGTGAAGAGTTGTCTCATTGGCAATTCTACCATGTCCTCTTTTTATACATTTTAGATCTGTGAATGCAAATATTTTCCAACAAAGCTTGCAAGAGCGTGATGATCAATAATCTTGTTTAAAAGATCAATCAGATATAATAATCCGTTAAAAAACTTTGGTCTACAGCAATGCAGATATTTCAGGGTTGATTTCGATTTCCGTTTTATATTTGGATCATAATTATAAATAATGTCAATTTTTCAACAACTGTATGGTTATGCAGCACACGTATGTTTCTTTTGTTTATATATACATCTATAAAATCTGATGTACAAAATTATAAGCCTAGTATCTTTGTTGCGTTTGTTTTAACTCGATGACATTTCGTACTGCCTATTATAAATCAGGATGAATTGTGTGTAGTTTATATTAGGTAGTTGGAGGTTGTACTCTGCCATAGGGTTCTTACAACGAGGCGTTCTAAACACGAGCAGAATGTTTACGACTAAAACTGTCACCCTAACAAAACAAACCCTCCTCGGAACAAAAGTTAACAAATAGTATTCTTTTATTTGACTTTATGAATATCCCTTTTACTTTTTAGTCTGTTTTGGTTATATCTAAATTACGTGGCTCTGTTCTTTTAAAGTCCGTCATTATGTTATTGTGCTATGGTAAATGCTTGTAATCTAGTTTTTCATTTTTGCTAATGTGCTTTGTGTATATGCCTTTTTGAGTTTCTTTGTTAAATATGACTTGGCTCTGTACTTATACATCACGTTATTGCGTTAATGTGTGCACTATGGTAAATTCATGTATTCTTGTCTTTCATTTTACAAATGTGCTTTTTTTATATGCCTTTTTGTGTTTCTTTGTTACATATTTCTTTGTTTTTATAGTTATTAAGATTATAGCACAGTGTTGACTTCTGTACTCACATTTTTGACATTTTTACTTATTATGTATGTTTGTTTTGTTCACACATCGTTGTCAATATCATGGATTTCAATTCGATTGTCATACAAGTGAGAGGTTTAGCTAGCTATAAAACAAGGTTGAATCCACCATTTTCTTCTTTGGAAAATGCCTGTACCAAGTCAGGAATATGGCAGTTGTTATCCATTCGTTTGATGTGTTTGAGCTTTTGATTTTGACACTTGATAAGGAACTGTCTGTTTTGAATTTTCTTCTGCATTCGGTATTTTTTCTATTTTATTTTTCACAGCCCCCCCCCCCCCCGTCGGGCAGGAGTGATATAATCAAAGATGGTTGATTCGTGATGGATGTAATCTACTGTGCCATCCACGATATATTCAAAATTCAATCCAGGAAAGTAAACTGTCATGACAAGAACTTCATATTGACAATGATGTAAGATGTGAAATAAAAAAAAATATATCAATATTTCAAAATTAATGGGTAGATTTCAAAGGTGCTAAATGTGTCCAGACTGTTCAGCCACACGTTTTACAAATAAAGAAATGTTAGGCAGACACTAGCGAATAAAAAAAATTGCAAATGTTATAATATTGTAGTATTATATTGACAATATGAAATTTTATCTTACCTCCTATACATTTCTAGGAATATGATTGGTTAAAAGCGACCTCGTGGAGACCGTGTATATTCAATATAAGGTTAGTAGGGAGGCGGGGCTTATTTCAATACACGGTTAGTTGTGGATTTACGACTTGGGCACTGTTTGATTATTTAAAACTTTTAAAGTTCTGTTTAATATTGTTGATATCAAGGTTGTTGATAATAAATATTTATCGTTTTCATTAGTTGTTTAGTGTTTAGTACAGACCAATTGAAGAAGGTTCTTAAAATTGAACACTTGAACACTTTAATACAGAAATAAGAAGATGTCTCATGTAGCAAATAAGACAACTTTAGTCTAAATTTAACAAATAAAGATAGTCGGTAAGATAAATTCGTTACATAGTGTGCTAGTGACCTAATATGATATATACAGGGTAAGAAAATTTCATATGGGATTCGAGCTTCGCTCTCACCCCGTATGCAATTAACTGACCCTCTATATATCATATTAGGTCACTAACACACTATGTAACTAATAATATCAAGTTATTGTGACGAGTGATCAAAATCTAAACACCATTACTCTAAACGAAACTAATGATGGCCAAGTGTTCATTGGTTTACAATTTACACTTCCTTATTGTTACTATATAAATAAATAGGAGACTGGAATAATTTGATCTTTCATTATAGTTAATATATTTGATTGTATTGTTTAAGTGTTAATGTTACAATAAAATGGCTGAACTTCAAGCATATGAAGAAGTAAGACCAGTAAGACGAGATCAGATGCATGTCTACGACGACATTAAGAATGTTAATAAGATTGACAATGTTGTTAGCAGTCCATCGTGGAAACAATATCTAAAAATGTTTATTATGGTAATGTCAGTTTCTTTGATGAGTGCTGTTATTACTTATTTTACGGTAAATGGTAAGTCCAAAAAAAAATAGTATGTTATTTGCATGTTTTTACAGATTAAATAAAACCTTCCAGTACTTAATCAAAAAACGAGGTTTCTTCAATATTTTCATATATTAAACGGATATGTTTACCGCATAAAAAAAACCCTCAGAAATAACCTTAAAGTGAAAATATGCAATTTACATTTTTTCTATTCAATTTAATACATATTTCACAAACTCTTAATGTCAGTATCTCTAAAAGTATAAATGTAACTTTGGAACATTTCATTTTATCGATATTATGCAGTTCTATGAGTTCTGGCTGAATATTAAAATATCTTTTTTAATTATAGCTCAGCTGCAGCAGAGATTTGATATACTTGAAACAAAATTGACAGGTTTTGGAAAGAAAAACAAAACGAATCTACAAGAAACTGAGAACATTAACAATCTAAAAGAACAAGGTATATTTGAATCATTATAACACATTAAAATATACTCCCTCTGGTTTAATCTCTCGTTTCGGCCAAACCCAGATTTTCGTAAAATTAGGCAAAAAAAGTCAATGCACAATTATTGTATTTACCTGTTTCAATGTCTAATGTTTGGTCACTTAAAGAAATTTGAACAATAACCGTTTATGATCCTTATTTCCAGCGATGAGATAAGGTTTGAATTTGATTTTAAAAACTAAATAAATGATTGGTTTTTTTTTATAGCTCAGCTTCATCAGAAATTTGCAGATATTGAAAAGAAAATTAGGGAAACTGAAAACCGACACAATATAAAGTTTTCTGATTTACATAAACAGATTAAAGATAGCACAGAACTAGGTAAATATGAATCACAATGAATAATAAATATACTTACCCTGGTTGAATCTCTACTTTCGGCCCAACCCCATATCTTTGTAATATAAGGCCAAAAAAGTCAATGCACAATTACTGTATTTACCTGTTTCAATGTCTAATGTTTGGTCACTAAAACGAAATTTGAACAATAACCGTTTTTATCCTTATTTCCAGCGATGAGATAAGGTTGAAATTTGATTTTAAAAACTAAATAAGTAATTGCTTGGTTTTTTTTTATAGCTCAGCTTCATCAGAAATTTGCAGGTATTGAAAAGAAAATTAGGGAAACTGAAAACCGACACAATATAACGTTTTCTGATTTACATAAACAGATTAAAGATAGCACAGAACTAGGTTAATATGAATCATAATAAACAATAAATATAATTCACTTTAAACTGTGGACATCGTATGGAATGAAATGTACTGATGGAGCGAAGTATCAGTGAAGATTGCAAGAATGTTCAATTTTGCACCGAATTTTTTGAAATTTTATGCATATAACAATATAAATGTTAATGATTAAAACCGGTTCACTAAACGAACACGACGCGGTTGTGTTTAACCCGTTTGTCAATAGGTGTAATGTAGTTTTCCTTCATTTTCATTTATTCATTCTTGTATGATGTTACATATCATGGAACAAATAATATATGTTTTGAGATAATGTGTATTTTTATTCTTTTTATACTCTAACTCATAATTTTTTTAAATAAAAAAATGGAATGTTAAACAATAAGGTCAGTATCGAGCCACTGACTTCTTAGCTGATTATACCCTCCTTGTTACCTCTGGTATGCTTTCCCTGACCCAAACATGACTACTAAATTAAGGCACATTCGATTTACAAAAAAATATCTAGTACAGTCAAACAAAGTACAAACATAAATAGCAAGAATAATAACTAAAGTATATAAAAAAAAAGTTAACACTTATCATGACACAAAATATCATATAAAAAGAGAGGGGATTACTAAAGACAATCTAAAATCATGTCCGATAAACCATAACACATGCATAAGTCTTATATTGATAGAAACTCCAACGAAAAAGTAAAACATGTGCATCCCACTGATTTAGTTCAGAAAATAAAAGGTTCCGACTCAGTTTGTCTACTATAGGACTTTTATGTTGAGTTTGTGAGTAAGAGCCCCGGTTTACACATCAATAACCTCTAGAAAAAATGTGTTTAATCCTTATAATTCTTCAGCCAAACATTTGTGATATTCAATAAACATTTTTGTTGTTGATGGCTACTACATATATATATATATATTTACCATCAAAAGCACAATGGCAAGTCGTAACTAAGGAGTACGCCGCCATCTTGACTTTCTAAAAACCATAAATGTCCGATAAATACAACGGAATCTTAAATGAAATAGCACCTACCTCAAAAACTTCATTTTAATTAAATGTTATCCGAATTTGAAGCGTACATTAAAAATGTGTCACAATTTAAAGGTTATTAATAGAGTTTGAAGAAAGTTTTGAATATTATTTACAGGGCATACATTATAGTAAAAAATCTTTACATTCACTAAAACAATGTTACTAAAAGGTAAGAAGAAAATATAAAAATAACTAGTTTTCAGATTTCTGCCTGCTGCAGCTACTACATCTGTCTATGTGTACTACTAGGCGATATAAAATCAATAAAATCATGCATATAAGCTTATATGTCCTAAGCGATCTAATTATGCATAACCATTTTAACATGTATAACTATCTGTTATATATATATTTATATATATATATGTGTGTGTAGCTACTGGGTATTAAAGCTAAACATGCATATTTATTCCCTAGTTTATAGGTATAGCGCACAAGTGCAGGATTTCGGAACGTCTCTAGATTTTACATCGAAAGTCACGATAAACACAAACTGAAAGTTAACAGTTGTTTTGAAGACGCAGTTGTCATTTAGTTATCTTAAACATGCTGAAAATGTCAGTATGGCATACATTTCAGGCGAAAGACGGTCACATTCATTTAAAAGGTATTTTGAAGGCAGACGATAGAACTATTTCAGGTTTGGGGAACGAGTAGATTATCACAAAGTTCATTTCTTGACGACCTCATAATTTCACAATTGTACACATCGATTTTAAATTAGTTTCTGCATAACACATGCAAGAGCAGTACCTTTCCCATTACTATTTATGTGTTGCGTCTAAATTTAAGTTGTAACACTTTATAGTGAAGATACCTGCATCTAATAAAAAGAAACAAACTGAGATTTGCATAGTTCCACTTCAAGGTAAAAATATTTATCTCTTTTGAAATGAAATCAAAAAAATATTGTAACACTGTAGTTAATTAATAAAGATATTATTACGTGTATTTCTGTATTGGCCTTGTTATTGGTCCTCGGCCAGCTGTATTGCAGCAAGCCTCGGACCAATAACAAGGCCAATACAGAAATACTTACGTAATAATATCATATTATCACGTTACGAGACAGATGAATTGTTACACCTTTTATAATAATTCAAACGCTAAAAACAACCTTCAATCGTCAACCTAGTCCGAGATTGCTATAACATCTGACAGAATTTTTTTTAGGAATTACTCTTTTGTTGTTGAATTGCATAAGATATTTTCCATATGACTTTCAGTAAACAGTATATGAAAATATTTGTCAGATTTAGCAATAAACCTCAATTACAGATACAGATTATTACCATTTCTGTAAACATGGAATTTATTGCTATTCAAGCTAATATCAAAATAAAGACATATGATATGACTAACCATGGGCTATTTCATTATGACAAAATATGATATTTTTTTATATGATTTTCAAGCCTTGGATGTATATTGTAGTTCTGAATGTTTAGCCAACGGCCCACTTATGAATAAAAATCTTACTATTTGAATTGATAGTAACTAAAACTGAAATTTTCATGACTTGCAAATATTTTTTAGCTTCAGTATTTTTGTGAGAACAGTCGATGTGTTTCGTTTTTTCTTTGTATTTGTTTTAACGCAGCAAAACTGATCAAAACCATATTGAAATATTTTTAATTTTGTGACATGGTCGTTAAATGTCAAACCTTTGACAATTAGGTTCACATCCGATAATTTGGGTATGTTCCGTTATTACGATCAATCATGAGTTTCCAGCAAATTAACGAGTGTACTTTATAAACGTTTAAAGTCGGTTTATTTGAGTTTCGACCAATATAATAATTTCACGAATGAAAACAGAAATACCATGTATAAATAGAACATCTACATAAAGACAAAGACGAATAATACAATATAAGAATAAATCATAACAGGTCATTTAAGTGAGTGTCTAGATTGGGTGGGTGAGGGTCCTTCATTTCTGTATTTTTAATTGTTTGGAGCATTGTTCTGTTTCTTCAAACATAGCGCTTATTCTTTAAATTCCCATTGCAATTATTTAAAATGTATCTGTATTGCTATGTTCTCTTAATTCTGTACATCATTCATATCTGCAATAAATATTGAATTGCTAGTACATCATTCTTTTTATGCCAACAGTTATTCGTTATACTCTTGCATCCCGTTATGATCTATTCTTCATTTTGTTGCTCGTATTGCTCTAATTTTTAATTTTTCGGAGCCATTATTCTCTTTTCTGTTAACCCAATCGAGACACTTACGTACTAGTAGTATACGAAAATTTTAATGCAGATACGAATGATTATATCGGTCAATTGTTACTTCACTGATTATCCAAAACCTACATTGATAGTTTTGAATGATACCAAAGTAAACGTGTTAAGTGCAATTACTTAAAAAATTAAAGAAACAGAAGATTATTCATCAAAACGTTATTTCACATATATTTATATATATATATATATATTATATATATATATTGTTTCTATATATTTTTCCAGTTGCCATTTCAGCTCATCCTGTATACAATAAAACGGCACAAGATGTACAAGGCATAATAAAGTTTGAAGAGGTCAACTTCAGTGTTGGCATCGATAATCTGCTATCATATAAAAGTACAGGGAAGTTTGTGGTGGAGAAGGAGGGACTTTATCTGATATCGGTAGCAGTCTACTCCACATCCAATGATGCTAAATACCACATTTACCTGAATGGTAATGTGATATCGCGAACATTGGTTTATTATACCAGTAGTCCTCCGTCTAAAATGTACCATACCGGTACTGTTGTTGTAGTAAAACAGTTACGTCTGGATGATAGTCTGTGGGTATACTATCCAAATAGATATAAGATAGGAGGCGGATTATGGTCGACACTTACAATTATCAAACTCAAATAAAACATTGACTTAATTACATCTTAAGCAAAACAACGTCCATGTCTACAGATATAGAACAGATAATAAATTCTTTAATCACATATGTTCGAAATAAAGACCGAACTTCTAATGAGCGCCATATCAAAGAAGAGCGGTTGATAGAATAGAATAGTAGAAATTATAACATCTGTCATGCAATTAACAATTATATGTCATTTTGATAAAAACAAAATGTGAATCTTTAAATTATATTTATGTAACTTCTTTTGTACTTTTATTTTCTGAAAGCATATCATAAGAGCTATTTTGTATATTTTGTTTTAAAATGTTATCGTTGATTTTAATTCTATTCACAAAAGAATGGCTTATCAATAAATAATTTTTACGAAATTATACAATTGTGCATTACCTGTAGCTAGTAAGAAGGTACCAGACCAATAATTTATTATATATTTTTATAGTTTTGAAAATCATTGCGTCTTTAATTTTTGCATTTCTTCCTTAAAATCCATATTGTTTAGTTTACATTTTAAATTCTATATGTATCGGTCACTCGCTTAATCATAATTATTTGTAGTCTTTGACTTTTGATCTAAAAAACTTAGATCAAGGTCTTTTTTCAAGATTACAATGTAAGTTTGATCTTATTTACTTTGTGATGATAATTTTACTATTATCTTGAAACACACGGACTTTTGGTAAAACTTGTTCAAGTCTTTTCCATTTAAATTAAGTATGCATTCATCTTAACCCAACCCTTGCAATCATATATATGAATTAGTCTTAACCCAACCATTTTGCATTTTGGTTATCATGCTGCAATAATCTTATGCCCCACCTACGATAATAGAGGGGCATTATGTTTTCTGGTCTGTGCATCCGTTCGTTCGTTGTACCGTTCGTTCGTTCGTCCGTCTGTCCGTCCGTTTGTTCAATCGTTCGTTCGTTCGTCCGTCCGTCCGTCCATTCGTCCGTCAGTCCGTCCGTACGTTCGTTTGTTCGTTCATCCGTCCGTTCGTTCGTCTGTCCCGCTTCAGAGTAAAGTTTTTGGTCAAAGTTGTTTTTGATGAAGCTGCAGACCAATCAACTTGAAACTTAGTACACATGTTACTTATGATGTGATCTTTTTAATTGTAAAAAGTAAAAACACAAAAATTCTCATGATCATGAACTCCGAGGAAAATTCAAAAAGGAAAGCCAAACTAGACTTTGACCCAAATTTATCGGTCCACTGAACATAGAAAATGGAAGTGCCAGTTTCAGGTTAAAGTTTTTGGTCTAGGTAGTTTTTGGTAAAGTTGAAGTCCAATCAACTTGAAACTTAGTACACATATTCCCTATGGTATGATCTTTCTAATTTTGATACCAAATTAGATTTTTTACCCAATTTCACGGTCCATTGAACATTAAAAATGATAGTGCAAGTGGGGCATTCGTGTACTTTGGACGCATTCTTGTTCTATAGTAAAATGGTTCTGTTCACTTTTGTAAAACTGATTTTTGTTATTTCTTCCAATGACTTTTTGGTGAATTTATATTTACTGTTTTGAATCTTAATCCTCAACTATATATAAACTTTTTGAAAAGAAAAAAAAAATTCGGACGCTGTTAAATGTACACGAAACTGTGTTTCTATTTTTGAAACTCCGCTGATTATAATTTGAATGTTGTTGCCATGTATTGTTTTCTCTTACATTTAATTACATGTAGTAATTGGATGTTAAATTCTCATTGTACTCTACTATCATTAGAGTATTAATTGTAAAGTTCAAGATTTATGATTGTTAAGTTATTATTATATAAATTGGCCAATTGAGAATACGCTAACGACCGGACGACACAAAAGAACGAATAGAATCTAGAGACTAATTTGTTGTAAAGTTATAGAAAATGCAGATATGTCAAGCTTTAAATAGCCAGAGTCCGCATTTAAAGTACATGTAGCTACAGACACCTAATGATATTAAGAGGTCAACTTGAAGTCATGGAGTACAATTATCAAGTTATGAATAGGTATTTGTAGCTACTAGAAGCAATGACGAGGTTCGTGACTTGGGACACGAACACGTCGTAAGTAAAAACTAGACATTTCTCATTTTTATATAGATTAGACCATTGGTTTATGCGTTTAAAAAGTTTTACACTAGTAATGTTTTGGGGTCCTTTATAGCTTGCTGTTTGGTGTGAACCAAGGGTCCGTGTTGAAGGTCGTACTTTGACCTATACTGGTTTACTTTTATAAAGTGTGACTTGGATGGAGAGTTGTCTCATTGGTACTCATACCTCATCTTCCTTTATCTATTGAGCTGTCTACGCTCCTATTCTAATGGAATATTAAAAGGTGCATAAGGAACATATAATAAAACTTATCTTATGTAAATTGAAGTGCACAAACAAATAACATGTAAAACATCAAGGAATGCTTGCAGTAACTGAAAACAGGCTCAACGTACCTGATTTGAGATGTCAATCGTCCATTCCGCAATAATTTATTTGCTTGAAGTGTTTTTCCATCAGCTCATATTGATAAATTTGATATGGTTTTAAGGAATTTTTATTCTTTTATAGAAAAGAGTAGGCAATGAGTCAGTAAACCAACGACAAAAATGACACAATTGAGACACAGAAGGCAATATACGCTGTCTACAACAACAGACAGGTGTTAATGCAATATCTCAATTTCTAGATCGTTCCCTAGTCTGTGAAAGTTAAAATTAGCAAACACAACTAAAGGTCCACGATCAAGCCCAAAATCTTATAAGCATCCAAAACGCTTTTCTGGATCTACCTTCATCAGGAATGCTAGAAGCTAAATATTTGAAAGCCAAAGAGGTATAGGCACCAGGACACGCGGAGAGCTTTATGAATAAAAGGGACTTAAATATAAAGCCAATTCCGTCTAAGGTAAACTTATCCTGAGGGAAATGGTACCTTAGTTTTTTTTAATGATTTATAAATTTATAAACGAACATTTTAAGATAGTTACCTTTTACATTATGTCAATATCGAAATAGCTATCAAAAGTACCAGGCTTATAATTTAATACACCAGACGCGCGTTTCGTCTACATAAGACTAATCGGTGACGCCCAGATCAAAATAGTTATAAAGCCAAACAAGTACAACGTTGAAGAGCATTGAGGACCCAAAATTCCAAAAAGTTATGCCAAATACGACTAAGGTAATATATGCCTGGGATAAGAAAATCCTTAGCATGATTTCGAAAAATTCATAATTTTGTAACAAAGTGCTGACTACTGGGCAAGTGATACTATTTGATACCTTTGATAACCAGCAAAAACCGACTACTGAGCTAATATTATCCTCAGAGAATAATAATTAAACAGCAGCAGTAACGAACCACTGACATAAAAAAATGATACTTTATAAATTTCATACGTCCGAAGCGCTTTCCTAGATTAACCTTCATCAGGAACACTCGAGGCCAAATATCTGAATATGTGAAAGCCAAGAGGGTATAAGTACCGACAAATTAAGACACATTTGCATAAAGATAATAAGGTTATACAAACATGACCCCAATTGAAAGTTTTCACATCTTACACGATCAACAAATAAATCTGAAGGAGCAAAGTGGTTTTTATAAGATTGGGTTAGACTAGTATTTTAGAAGTAAATGTTTGCCTTTTTCATCATTGATCTGTAGATTAACTAAACGTAAATAAAGGTTCACACAATAATACCAGTACTGTTTGTACAGGAAAGTAAAATTGAGGATGGACATGGGGAATGTGTCAAAAAGACAACAACCCGACCAAAGAGCGGAAAACAGCCGAAGGACACCAATAGGTCTTTAATTCAGCGAGAAAATCCGGAGGCGTGCTTCAGCTGGTCCCTAAATAAAAATGTATAGTATTTCAATGATAATGGAAGTTATACTAAACACCGCAATCTATCCAAAAAAAAAAACCCCAACTAAAATTAAAAATCATACTAGACTAACAAAGGCCACAGGCTCCTGACTTGGGACAGGTGCAGAAATGCGACGGGGTTTAACATGTTTTTTGAGATCTCAACCCTCCTTTACACCTAGCCAATGTAGAAAAACAAACACACAGCAATACGCACAGTTAAACTCGGTTTTAAAGAAGTCCGAGTCCGATGTTAGAATTGATAACAAAAGAAACTAAACAAAATGACAACGATACATAAATTAACAAAGAACTACTAGCAGTTACTGAAAAGCCAGCTTCCAACCTCAAGTAAACTGATTGAACGGAAAGGCACATTACTTAACGGTATAATAAGTTTCAAACACACAAAATAAATAACAAAATATAAGGCTTTAACACATCACAATTACAAAATAATAGATCAATACAAGTCAACAAGAAGAGGCACCCTATCTCCTTATTTGAATGTCAGAGTGCTAAATTCTACAGCTATATTATCAAAGCTGATTTCACACATATATATATATCATTATTACCAGTACAGGAAGACATGTTGTTATGCATTGATCATATCAAACTATACATAAAAGCAAAGGAAACTTTAATTTTAGCTTCAGACTATAGTTAAGTTTAAACATATTTATTTATAGTGAATTGGGAAACAAATTATTGTAACTTATATTAATCCCTTCCCACTTGGCGGGTGGGAGTGCTGCCTTGTAGTGGCATTAACCTGCTCTTTTTCGAATCTACAAGGATGTCTTTTACGTGCAAGAGATATGGATCTCTCTCAACACGGGTCAGCAATTTATTGTCCCGACGGACTATCTTCGTTTCTCAAGACCATACTCGCAAATGGTGTCAGGTAAGAGCGGAAAATTCTGTCCCTGCAATTTTCTCCCTGAAACGGTGATCGAACCAGGAACCTTTGTGTTAGTATACCGATGCAATCACCACTTCAACACGGCCCCCTTACTATACTAAGCGTTTAATTAATCCAGGATGGAAAGAGTACAACATAAGAACAATTTTGGCTCGGAACGGTTGGCAGTTGTTCAACGGATGCTTTGTCTTAGGTATAATACCACCATTGATTTTCATTGAAGTATTTTATTTCAAATAGAAAATTGCATTGTTCATATAGAAGTAAGTTGTCCTTTTGTCAGTACAAGATGGCTTACAAATGTGTTCAGGAATGATGCCTTTAACATTTCTGGTGCACCATACCTCTCGTCAAGTTTCTGCCTTATTCTGAGTGCACATGCCTCTTGTTGGTTTGTTGGTGTTTGTTGCCATTATGCTAATGGAGCGTTTAGAGGACTCTTGTCTGAGCCACTTGATCGGCTAAACTACTTGTTCATAATCCGAATACTACGCACTTGTAACTGGCTACATGAGTAGAAAAAAATTCATTTTGAACGTCAAAGTTGGTTAACTCGGAGAATATATGGACATTACGTAGAGGAAATCTTGTTATCTCCTAAGATGGATTGGTATTATGGCTGTAATTTTCTATAGATTCGCTTTTGATAAACGAACGGAACCTTCTTTATACAGCTCAGTTTCCCGATTTGGCTATACTTTAAGCCCGTTGATGTTTTGTCAGCTCTTTAAAATTTGTTAAATGTTTTTGAATTTCAAATATCCTGGCTTGAGCATCACTTAAGAGACATTAATTGTCGAAATGCGCATTTGGTACAGCAAAATGGTAACGTTAATGCTATACTCCTGGCTTGAGCATCACTTAAGAGGCATTAATTGTCGAAATGCGCTTTTCGTACAGCAAAATGGTAACGTTAATTTCAACAGGGTAATTTTTAGTTTGATAATATTTGTTGATAATGCTTCCTGAAATGATGCAGTAGTAACGTGTTACCACTAGGGCGTTTATATATCAAGCGATTCATCCCAGTAAATACTTGCATCCAAGCTGTATATACACAATACGGCAATACCAAAAATCTATAACTATTTACTAGTATATATGCAATGTACAACGAACTCTAATATACACACTGACTCTTAACCAATACAAAGTTACAATTAACTATAATTTATTCAAGTATTATACAACATAACAGCCTGTCCTCCAGATGGGACGGTCTGTCACTATAAAAAAGTGCGGTTGGTACAGCTTGTCCTCCGAGTGAGACAGTCTGTCACTACCAGACAGTGCGGGCTGGTACAACCTGTCCTCCCAGTGGGACATTATGTCACCAACAGACAGTGAGGGCTAGTACAACTTGTCCTACGAGTGCGACAGTATGCCACTATCAGACAGTGTGGGCTGGTACAGCTTGTCCTCCGAGTGGGACAGTTTGTCACTACTAGACAGTGAGGGGTGGCACAATTTGTTCTTCAAGTTGGACAGTGTGTCACTACCAGACAGTGCGGGCTGGTACAACTTGTTCTCCGAGTGGGACCGTCTGTCACTACCAGACAGTGCGTGCTGGTGCAACTTTTCCTCCGAGTGGGACAGTATGTCACTACAAGACAGTGCGGGCTGGTACAATTTTTCCAGCGAGTTGGACGGACTGTCACTACCAGACAGTGCTAGCTGGTGCAACTTGTCCTTCGATTGGGACAGTCTGTCAATCAGACAGTGAGGACTGGCACAACTTGTCCTCCGAGTTGGACAGTCTGTCACTACCAGAGAGTACGGGCTGGTACAACTTTTCCTACGAGTTAGACAGTCTGTCACTACCAGACAGTAAGGGCTGATACAACTGGTCCTCTGAGTGGGACAGTATGTCACTACCAGACAGTGCGGGCTGGTACAACTTTTCCTACGAGTGGGACGGTCTGTCACTACCAGAGAGTGCTAGCTGGTGCAACTTGTCCTTTGATTGGGACAGTCTGTCAATCAGACAGTGAGGGCTGGCACAACTTGTCCTCCGAGTGGGACAGTCTGTCACTACCAGAGAGTGCGGGCTGGTACAACTTTCCCTACGAGTGAAACAGTCTGTCACTACCAGACAGTTTGGGCTGATACAACTTGTCCTCTGAGTGGGACAGTCTCCCTACCAGACAGTGCGGACTAGTAAAGCTTGTTCTTCGAGTGGAACAGTCTGTTCTGTCAAAGTACAATACACAAATCAACCTTTACGTTTATTTTGTAACCGGTACAAAATGTCCTTTCAATATAATTGCTTGTTTGCAACTTATATTTAACGTAATTATGTTGGGTTACTTGACTTCTTCTGTATAAGATCATCGACAGCTCATCGACAGCCAATTGACAGCCTCGAGTTACGTTTCTCGTTCACTTATATGCTCGTAGTCCAATAAATTATTTCCTTGAAAGGTGGTCTCTAAACTTTCCCCTTACGGAACGAGGAGAATACTTACAATTACCTCTATAACCTTTGACCCCGTCCGATGCATATACCACTACACCATTACTATACTATTTACTTTTTTGTTGGGGTTTTCCGTCTAGTACACACATCGCAACCAGCGACACACGCTCTATTGTCTGATTTCAAACTAGGCGGATAGTAAGCTTAAGACTGCCGTATTTTCTCAAGAGTTTAATGCATACATAAGTTACACGCAGTATGCGAGTATTGTAAAACCTGTTTGCGCTCAGACATTGGAACTACCACTTCTAATTTCACAACGTTCGATTCGTTGTCGTCAAATTGTCTGAATACAATTTCATTTTGGAATTACAAACTATAAACAGACTCCATAATGACCTAATGAAGATACTTCTACCAGATACCTCATTGTATTGTGGCCTTTGATCATCTGTCAGCTACTGCTTACCAAGTTTAAGGTCCGAGTCATTCTATTGTTATCCCATTAAAGACAAGTCTTAACCTTTGTCTGGCATCTGACTTGTAACTATGATGACCTGACTTTGTTCTCTCTTAAAACAATCATGGTTCGTTCTTTGTGAAAATCTGACTCAACTCCTTTTTTTATCCACTTTAATCAAGTCTTGTTGTTGATTACCATTTATAAAGGTCAAATCTACCGCAAAAATTGCATTTCCAACTTTAAAATATTTCTCTTTATATCTTTCTTAAAGGACAGTGATTCCTCATATAGAGATTGTTTCATGATGAAAGAGGGACGAAAGATATCAGAGGGACAGTCAAACTCATAGATTGAAATAAACTGATAGCGCCATGGCCAAAAATAGAAGGATGTTAATATATTAAACAAAGGTATATACCCTTCAGTTGTGCCAAGAAAAAAATAATGTACTATTAAGTTTTAACCAAATATAGTCATTGGTTTTGTGTTCCAATAATGGTATCCTTTGTTTAAATTTTAGTTTACATAAACTCAAATTCAAACTGATTTTTTTTATATTATTCCCATTTTTTCCTTGATAAATTCATGAAAATAAACCTATCAATATTTAAAGACTATTCCTGTGTACATTGTGTTTCCAGTATACATACACTATCCTATGTTTCTTTTTCTCTAAAGAATCTAGTATCATTGTACTTATTTTACCATTTGATTTTAAAACAATTAATATCCCAACAACGCATATGTAATTTGGATTCTTTGTGAATCAAAACATTTCAGCCTCAAAAAACTAAAGTTTTATATTATCTACCATTGGCTAACATAAACAAAGACAAACAATAATAATGCTCTAAGAAAGATAACTCTTGTATTCTTCTTGACATGTCTCATTGACTGTACTGATAATTTTTCAAGGTATTCTAGAACACACCCGCGAAATCGTTGGCATTTACAGTAGAGCGGGATTAAAAGTATGTAAACTGTTGTAGGATGAGGAAAGGTTTCAAAGCTCATAGGTACTTGGGGTCAGGACAATTCTGTTTTAGCCCTCCCCGTTTTTTTCCAAAATCCGTTATTTTTTTTATTTTTATTATTTTCAATTATTTTCGCGTTTTTCTGTATACTATGAACATAAATATACTATGAAATAAATTGCATTTTCTATTTACTTTCAATTCCATGTTTACTATCCACGGCGGTCATTGATATATTACAAAGAGACTATTTGCTATCAATTCCAAGTTTGCTATCCACGGTGGTCACTGATATATTATATAGAGACTTTCTATACAATAAATCAGTGACCGCCGTGGATAGTAAACTTGGAATTGGTAGTAAATAGCAAATACACTTTAGTTATAGTTTTTTTATGTTCATAGTATACAGAAAAACGCGAAAATAATTGTCTTGTCTCCATGTACCTGTAATTAACAATCTTAAACGGAAGACTTGCTTATGACTTATAAATTTTCCGATGACGGAAACAATATC
Source organism: Mytilus edulis (assembly GCA_019925275.1). Lineage (NCBI taxonomy): Eukaryota > Metazoa > Mollusca > Bivalvia > Mytilida > Mytilidae > Mytilus > Mytilus edulis. The sequence continues at coordinate 71,227,359 of CM034360.1, forward strand.
CGGACGCCTTTATTTTCGTTTTCCTCCCAAAATAACCCAAACGGAATAATCATAAGCGAGGATGACAAATGCGACTATGCATGGTACCATTAGGACACAGAGGCATGATGATTAGTTTATTGTGGAAGGAAGAAAAGCGACACACAAAATGAGGTCTTCTCGTTTAGTAGTATGGTATGTATTTTTTAAAGTACAGTGTATATTAGTTGTTTTTTGTTCCTACATTACGTTTTGTGGAACTTCTCAATCATAATTTTATTGACAAAATACTTTCCTCAATTTAACTATAGTAAACACTTATTACTATCTATCTTCAAAATTTTCACTGAACATAGTTCGTCTTTCTAAAAAAATACTAACAACTACTTAAAACTTGCATCAATTACAAAATGAATCAGTACAGTCATGATCAAATTTTAAATACCTCAACGATATGAAGAAAAAAAATAAGAATATACATATATAAAACTTTAATTAGATATGAGAATCACCTACCAATTGTACTTGGTCATTGTAACACACCTTTCATACTTTGAATCTTCAAGTTGGTATTCAATTTACATTTGCAAATTACAATGACCCTTAATCCATCCAATGACTGACCTTAATGTACATATGTCTTCAACATATGAGTTTGAATATCCCATGGTATCTTCGATCTCTCTGTTACTGATAAAATCGAAAAGATCACTTAATTACGAAAATAAAGACATTTTCTTTAGTTACTGGACAATGAGAATATGGACAGTGTCGATGAGCATATATCAAATGGAATGGGATGAAATATAAGGTGTCTGTATCAAAAAATTAGACTATGAACTATGTCTATTAACTACAGAATTAGAAAGAGATAACGTCGTCGCTGGAGCATCTACAAATACACCACATTTGCTGGTTTTCTAATAATCCATTCACTGTAAGACGTACTAGTCGATGCTATGTTGATTTATACCTTTGTAGATAGTCGACATATATCGCATGAAAATGGTGAAAACAAAATATTCTTAGAAAATGGAAATTCTGAATTAATATATTAAATTAACCAGAAGTGACTCTAATAAATCGTAGTGTAATGTCATGTTTGATGTGGAATATACGTCAGATGAAATAAAATATCAAATATTGATCCTTTGTCTTCATCTTAATACTTTCTATGTGTTTGCAAAAATATGAATTTTATTATAGAACTTCATGAAGAGCTAAACAATATTTAGCATTTATTCAGAATGTAATCAAACAACATCAGGTGTTTCTTAAATGTAACATAATATTACAAATGATTTTCAAAAGAGGAACGACAGTTCGTTCTTTTTGAAATATAATATACGGTTTTCTGTTTCTAAAGATGAAAAGATTTAGCCGTGTCTTCTAAAATATATGATAAGAATGCCGGAGAAGTTATCTGTCAACAACACAAATTATTTCTTAGTGAAAGCTGTTCTATTGTGTTAAATCTGGTTGATGTTCAACAATGGTTCTTGGACTCACTTTATCCCAACACTTTTGGTTTATAAAGTATATGGTCTTTTGCTTTGAAATTAAAAGGAGCAAAGTGCTGATTCTTTACTTTTTTTTTGAAGGGCATGTAAGGATTTTTGTTCCATGAATGAACACAACATATCATTTTTTACCATACTATATTATATCGATGGAAATTAAAACCCAGGTTTAGTTGTTGCTAAAAAATAGTGTGCAACAAGATACCATTATTTTTTAGTTCTAGTGTTACAAAAGAAGGAAGACAACTTGTAGGAAGGCGTCCCAGAAAAAAATAATTAAAATAGCCTTTCCAGACGTCATAAATATTTGGACTAGAAAATTACTAAATTTTAAACCTTTAGTTTTTGCAGAAATAACAAAAGTTGAACATAATTCCTGGTTTTCTAAAATTTGGTGCAATCAATGGAATATTATCTAAGAAAGATCCTGATCTGAATAATGACGATGTTTGCCAAATTTTATAAAAATGTATTTGTCAGTTTGCCTCCTGAATGGATACATTTTATCAATGAAAATGTTAATCCAGTTTCAAAGAATTTTGAAATAACTGCTCAATATTTTTCTTTTTCTTTTAAAGATAAAGAAGTTCCTATGACACAAAGTACTCAAACATTTTATTTAAGAATTGAATGCTTCTTTTTGTAACTTCATTGGGGTGTAAAAGCGTTGACCGAAGTACATGTTGTATGACGCGAGGAAGCGCTTCATTCTAAAAATGTACTTCGGTCAACGCTTTTACAACCCTATGGAGTTACAAAAAGAAGCATTGAATACTTATAATTACGTTTTTTACCTAGGCTCATGAAAACACGAATTTTATCTTTTTTTTTTTATTTACTTCACCTATGCACTTTATTGTGGGACCTCGTGTTATCATGAATGATAAGTTTATTGTGTAATGCAATTGCTTGAGGAATAACACGTGATGTGCAGTTAGCCAATCAGAATAACGTATTATAATGAACATACATCTAATGTAATTATAATCTCTTAATAAAACTTGTTGGAAAATCGTCTGTATCAGAAACTTATTTTATTGAAAAGTATCCGAAATAAGAACTTTCAAAGTGTTATATTTTTTCCAACTTCCATATCTTGCCTGGTGAATGCAGGGAACTTAATTTTCAAGTACTTCATAGAACTTTGTTTACTAAAGTTAAACTTTTAAAATATAACATGTCTGATAATGACACTTGTCCAGTGTGTGCAGACGACACAAAGGTGAACAACCAGATAAATTTTCTAAACAATTTTATGATACCTATCAATTAATAATGTACATTTCATTAGGGACTATCATTTGCTCTTTTTTTTATTTTCCTATTACATGTGCCTTCTGATATGTGTTTTTTTGTCTCTCAACATATATATATTTCCAAGTAATTCAGTCAACCATGTTCGTCAAAGACTCATATTATTACTCGCCAAAACGTAAAGCTAAAAATAAATAAAAGTCTGAAAGTATACATAATATTTATGTTATATGAATTTAAGGCGCAATTACTACATAAGTAAGCCGCCTTCCAAAACCAATAACAACAACAACAACAACAGTGTGTGCACAATCAAGAGAAGATTTATAACATATATTTATCAATTAAGTCAATCTATCAAAATTCATTGATTTTTTTAATGATTTTTTGGTAAATTTTATGTGCAATGTTTATGATACTTTTGTAAATACGCTTGATTTTGACCGAATGAAGCTTTTGGTTTTATGAAGAGATGTAACGGTTTTAATCTTTATTTCGCTAATTTTGTTATGATTATAGCAAGATGTAGTATCTATAAAAGAAAAAAAAATGTATTGTTGAATCCTGAAGCTAAACTCAATTTAGTAGACTATTTTAAAACATTGTTAGGAAAATACATATCTCACTATTTTTATCTATTAAATCAGAGAAAAGAGCATTTTGTATAAGAGCAATATTTTATATCGGACAATCATGTTATCAAAGTAACAGATAATCATGCCAAAATGTTGTATCAATTTTAAACTTAACTGCATCCAAAGTTCGGTCTGTTTGTGAAACAAGGTACTGCCTGGTGAATTTTTATTGTAAATATTTGAATTAAATTTTATCTAGAGAACAAAGGGTATGCAGCTGCTATAATATTTTTGCAAATTATCAATACTGTACATGAGCAAGTAACACGACGCGTTCCACATATGAAGCAGGATCTGTTTACTCCTCCGGATCACCCAAGTTTTTGTCGATGATTGTGTTTCTCAGTCTGTGTTTTTTTAGTGTTGTGTGTTTTGTGTACTATTGTTTATCGTTGATTTTTGTCCTGTACCAAGTCAGGAATATGGCCATTGTTATATTATAGTTCGTTTCTGTGTGTGATACATTTTAACGTTGTGTTTCCATTGTGTCGTTTGTTTCTCTTATATTTGAGTGGGAATTCACATTACTATAAGACGTGTCACGGTACTTTTCTATCCCAAATTCATGTATTTGGTTTTGATGTTATATTTGTTATATTTTGTTATTCTCATCGGATATTGTCTAATGCTTAGTCCGTTTCTGTGTGTGTTACTTTTTAATGTTGTGTCAACTTCTCCTCTTATATTTAATGCGTTTCCCTCAGTTTAAGTTTGTTACCTCGATTTTCTTTCTTTTTTTCCATCGATTTACGAGTTTTGAACAGCGGTATACTACTGCTGTCTTTATTTTTCATTTACTTTACCATGGCGTTGTCATTTTTTTTCGAGATAAGAGTTTGAATGTCATTTAAGAATCTTTCACTTTTTTGTTGTCGACTTCCAGTCCGAAAAAGTATAAACAGTCAAATAGTCAGTGATTGTGTACTTATTTATAGCACATCTTTCTCAAATTTTGTGCTTGAAGAAATTATTTAGAAACTAGCAAATTCTAGCTCCATTAGTCAAATTTGACTTTACATTGCTTTTGCAATTCTTTGTTAGTACCGTTAGGACTATTTTACCGATTATGCCTGTTTTGTTCACGCATCGTTGTAAAAATAACGGAATTTGATGCGACTGTGAGAGGTTTAGCGCTATGAAACCAGGTTCAATCCTCAATTTTCTACATTTGAAAATGTATGTACCAAGTCAGGAATATGACACTTGTTGTCCATTAGTTTGATGTGTTTTATCCTTTGGTTTTGCCATTTGATTAGGGACTTTCCGTTTTGAATTTTCCTCGGAGTTCAGTATTTTTGTGATTTTACTTTTTTGGACATACAGCTCTTCAACTATTTACCATCTTGGTTTTCAATGTTTAGTGTTGGATCTTTCATGATACAGTTAGATTCATAAAAGCACTTCTGAAAAATGAATATATAGTGTATTATTTTCATATTTAAGCACTCGATTTTAACCATTTTTGATTCAAGCGTCACTGATGAGTCTTTTGTAGACGAAACGCGCGTCAGGTGTAAATATTAAACTTAATCCTGGTATCTATGATGAGTTTATTTGTAACCGCTGGTGGCGGACTTCTAGTACCCAATGGTACCATCACTCTATTTTTCAGTGGTTTTGTATATGTGATAACGATGATTTGTGTAAATTATGCATCTTCAGTTGGAACTATTTATAAAGATTAGTTTTCTTAAGTCTGATATCTTTGGACTTAAACTGACAAAGTCTTCGGTAATAAATTGTCATTATATTGTTAAACTAATTATTATCTTATCGAAATTATTTTATTTACAATATTTGTCCGTCAAAAGTAAAATCACAAAAATACTGAACTCCGAGTAATTTTATTACCATGTAACGATTTTTCTTTATAAAGCATTTTGTGTTCTTAGTAACAGTTAAGTGTCAGTATATATTCACTAAGTCGAAAATATGTTTCAAGATCATACTTTTGATTAATAATAGATACAGTCTTAGTTTTAAATAGTTCTTGAAGAATATTAAAGCCGTCATTTCAAATATAAGCGCTATTCAACCTGAAGCTCAAGCGACATATTTTTTGTAATATTCTTTTGATAATCCACTTAGTGCTAATTATTTCATAGTCATTCGGTAATCTCATTTCTTTTATGAAATTGATACCTGTCAATTCTTAATTTAAATATGTTTTCTGAAGTTCTAACTTCAGAGAGCGTCAATTATTCCGCTCATTTGTAAAAGTACATGTATTTCATCCTGAATCAATAAATTGTTAACTACTACATAGGACTTTTGTTTAATTTTAGTGGATTTAAAGTGAGTATTCTCAGGCAAGTGGCTAGGTTATTGTCATTGTCTAAGGCGGGCATCGCCAACGTCTGCAACCGATCGTGGGTTGCAACTCGTTATCATAATCAAATCAGTAGTCAGTTTCCCCATAACACTGTCATGATTTTTTGCATACAATTTGTGTATTCTTCTTACACTAATTAAGAAATTATCCAGAAACTAGAGTTCAACTCAATCATGTTCAGTCAAAATTTTCTATGCATTCTATAAGTAATGCATGCTAGATTATCTTATTACTTTGTTTATTGAAGGTAAATTAAAAAAAACTTCGAACGCCCCAAATCAAATGTATTAATTTAGTGCACTAGGTGCGAGAATCGTCTACATGATAATCAGTAGTGGCTCTAGAATCAAAAGTGTTGAAAACCTTAACAAATTCAGCAATTGAAGACCATTCGAATCCAAAATTCCAAAATGTTTTGATGAATCTGACTTTCGATATCAACGCCTGGATTTCGAAAACCAATATTGTTTCGATTGTTTTTCACTTTTGTGAACAGTATATTTTTTTAAGTTGACATTATATACGATATTTTTATGACAGTTAGTAGTGACGAATACTGGCCTGGTGAAACATCGTCCGTTCCAGAGGTTACAAAGAGTCATTAACAATACCACACTTTAAATTTAGTATCACCATACACGCGTTTCCTCTTAATAAGACTCATCAGTGGCGCCCGAAACAAAACAGTCATAAAACTCAATTAATAAAAGAATACATTTTGTGGTATTATATTGATTACAGATTTTTTATAATCCATATTAAATACCCAACCTTTCTATACTCGGTGCGATCCAGATCACGACATGTTTTAGAGACACACGTCTTTTGAAGACGATCTGATTTGGACCCTTATATATACTTGTATGCCGTTTATTGTTGCTGTCCAAGAATAATAAACGAAGTATTTCCTTTCATAACCATATCAATATGATCTGCAAAGAAAATAATAGGTTAAAAGATTTCTGTTCAACTTTGTACTTTAGTTTGCCTTTTTAACTTTTTTTATTCGAGCTTTACTGGTTAGTCTTCTATAGACAAAACGATCGTCTGGTGTACTTAATCAGAGTTTATTGCATCTGACTTTCGAAACATTTGCTTTAAAATTTTGATTATTACATTAAAACACTTCTTATCATACCGTAACCATCATTTTGCATTATAATGTATTGAATGAACAAAACAATATTGACAACAAATTCGCCGTTTCAGAATCTACTGCATTCCTGGGTAATATTTTCAAAAGTATACACCTATACTGCGTTATTGGTTAAAATGTCAAAAACAATGGAAATTCAATAATGACAAGACGTTATTTTAATTATAAGGTACGAACAATGATATTGCACATGATTCCCAAGATTCTGAAACGGCCAATTACAGTGATATAAAACTTTGAGTTGATAGAAATATTTAAAAGCAAGCAATATTTATTACAATTATAGTAAAATGTAAAAATATAAACTACATTTTGAACTGTTTATGTGAATTTTAAACAGCGGTAAACTACTGTTGCCAGTATTCATGTAAACGTTATCGAGTGACACAATATTGGAGTACTGTTGAAAAATATTTTATTTGCAAGGAAAACAAAATGAATAACAATATCAGAGAAGTATTCACAAAAACATAACGCATGTGAGTGGCAGATACCAATGACCTTGGCCGTCAAATGACAAAAAATCACTATCATTAGTACTTGCCACTGATCGGCGATAGTCTACAACTCCAAATGCAGTGGTGATAATTTTATATAATTTGTTGCGCTTTGAGTCATCCAGCCACCTTTACAGTCCATAATATTATTATTACAAGTGTTTCAAAGTGCTTTAAATGTTTTATACATATTAATTCATCTCGAAAGAATAATTTCCATACAAACATGAATTAACAGAGAAAAAAAATTTCACATAGTATTAATTTTTGGAATAGGATATTGATTACAGATCTTTTACAGTCCTTGTTAAATATCCCTACTGTCCTTAACTCGGTGCAATGCAGGTCATGACATGTTTTATAGAGACACCAGTCTTTTGAGCACGATCTGATTTGAACTCTTGTATATCTTTTTGGGCCGTTTTTCGTTGCTTTCCAATAATATATGAAGTATTTTCATTCATAACCATATGAATATGATCTAAGAAGAAACAATATGTTAAAGATTTCTGTTCAACTTCATACTTTAGTTATTTGTTGGTTTTTTTTTCCTTTTTTGATTCGAGATCCCCTGATGAGTCTTCAGAAGACGAAACGTACGTAAACAACAAAAACAAGTTAGTATTTACCAATAAATAAAACATTATATACCACTTGGATTTATAGAAAGATTCAAATGTATGCAATATATACATGATATATGGCAATTATAGGAAAAATTATAATAACTCCAGTTTTGAAATGATCATGTTATTATTATTGATAGACAATAAATTCGAGTTCTGATGAAAAATATTTTATTTGCAAGCAAAACAAAATAAATAACAATATCAGAGATGTCTCCACAAAAAAACATGTAAGTTTGCGATACCAATAGCATTGGCCATTAAATTACAACATATCATTAACATAATAATTTGCCAATGATCGGCGATAGTCTACAACTCCAAATGCAGTGGTGATAAGTTGATATAATTTGTTTTCACTAATACGAAAATGTTTGTCAGATTTATAGATGAATCGGATTACTTCGATATTTAATTTTTCTTGGAAAGAGGTACATTACTGAAAAAAGTAAAATCACAAAAATACTGAACTCCGAGAAAAATTGGAAAAAGAAAGTTCCTAATCAAATGGCGAAATCAAAAATAAAACACATCAAACGAATGGACAACAACTGTTATATTCCTAACTTAGTACAGGCATTTTCAAATGTAGAAAATGGTGGATTGAACCAGGTTTAATAGCGCTACTGATCACGACTTAGGCAAGGATAAACAATCGCTTTATATGTTTTGTCTGTACGATAGAGAGGTAGACTGCATTCATATATTCCATTGGTTTCGGTTATATTCTATAAGTTGGGCTGAACAAGCTTGTGTGAATCATATTTTTAACATCGTATTGTTATCATTTCTTTTCTAATTCTTATTGTAGAAAAGCAATTCTTCGATACACCTACGATAAACCATGCATAGTTGTCTCAATCTTGTGAGTTAATCGCCCTAGTTCACACATCAATACAAAAAAGACGATGTGGTATGTTTTCCAATGAGACAACTCTCCACAAGAGACCAAATGACACAGAAATTAACAACTATAGGTCACAGTACGGTCTTCAACAATGAGCAAATTAACTGTTTGGAAAACAAAATTGCTTAATTCTATTATAAATCAGTTCTTTTGTTTTGGCTGTATAATAATCTCTAGAACAACTGAGTTTTTTAAATGCTTTGTTGCTACTAGAATGAGATTCTCCCTATGATGTAGTCCTCCTTGTGTCCACCAAGCCGTTTATATACATTTCTTACAATAAAGAACAGAGTTAACACCCGTGTTCCTAAATTTTATTATAAATCTGTTCTTTCATTTAGGCAGTATAACAATCTCCAGTCAATTGATTTAAAAAAAATGCTTTGCGGCAATGACATTCTTCTTGAAGATGTAGTCCTTACTGTATCCACGAAGCCGTTTATATGCTTTACTAACAATAAAGAATAGAGCTAATACTCGTGTTCCTAGACATGATTTTAGTCGTTTGATCCATCCAAATGTGTCCTTTTCCTGATTGTATGATTTTCACTCTTTGAATGTGTATTGGCAGTTATGCTTGCAACGTAAAAGATGTCTTTAAACGCATGCGGTTTCGTGCTATAGAAGTTCATGACACTATCTCAATGTTTTTCATGATGTGCTAACTCTAAGCACATCTTTTAAATTAACATTTAATTTAATAAAAAGTAAAATCACAAAACTACCAAATTCCGAGGAAAATTCAAAACGGAGAAGTCTCTAATCAAATGGCAAAATCAAAAATAAAACACATCAAACGAAAAGATAACAACTGTCATATTCCTCACTTGGTACAGGCATTTACTTACGAAGAAAATGGGGGATTAAACACCCCACTTGTACGACATCACTTTGATTGCCGTTTGTTTTTTTAGAACATATCAAGACGTTTTCTCCTCTTGTCATTATTTTTTTCCGTCTTTAATTGTGAAATGATCAAAACAGTGAACCATAAGTTACTTCTTTAACAATAACTAAATATTCATATATATAACAATTATAATACATTGTAATTAAATCACACGCCTAATGTATTTCACGCCCAAAACATCGGAAAAAGTCTTTCATGATCTGGCTTTGGTTACATATTTACGGCATACTTTCCACAGTGATTTCTGGAATATTGGGATCCTATAAGCGATGTGAGATACAAACACAATATGCAGCCTAACCTTACACATCTATCATAAAGATAATTTTTGTGAAGGTCCCTTTTTGCTACAATTAAAAGAAGAGGGAATCCACATAATTTGTGTATTCCTACATGCATCAAAACGGTCAGATATGCTTTAAATTCTTCGATTTCTTGAAATCGTACTTATTGCCATCTTTAAGGGAAATAGTTTCCTTTAAAATCCGGTTTTTCGGATTTAATATCTTTGATTTTATTCTTTCCAGATGTATCTTTGACAGCTTTCCCACACCGACGCATTCCAATATCTGTATTGCTCTTAGAATTTTCTTGTGATCCTACTCTATTCCTTTTAGTTATTTTCACTAGTATGAATGAATTGAACATTATAACTCCAGCCACGAAAACACCACTTAGCACATATCCTAAACTGACAAACTGTTGAACCTTATCATGATATACCATTTTTAACCACATTCTTCGTTTAGAAAAAAAGTTTTTTTTTCTAGCCCAGACTATTGAAGGAATAACATTAACGACATAAGATAAACTCCAAACTGCAGAGGATAGTACAATTGCAGCGTTGCGCGTAATGAACCGTAGACTTTTAAGTGGACACACGATCGAAAAACACTTCATAGCGGCCAATAACAACAGAAGATAACCAGTGGTCGATAGTCCAGCGGACGTCATTACAATGACACAAAAACATACACTGTAGTATTGGAATATGCTGGTTTTTACAAAATAAAATGAAGCAGAGAGAAGCAGAAGATAAACGCCATTCATGAGGTCTGAGGCGGCAAGAAAAGTATAAAATATGTGCAGCTGATTTCGAGCTTGTGCCGGTATAATAACACACTATCCAAAAAAAAGAAGTAAATTAAAAATAATGGTAAGAAAAGCTTCCAATACAGCTGTTACAAAAAGCCCAGTCCTGTTTGAAATTAAATTCATTGTTATGTTGGTAGCAATCTCGTCGTCAGTCGAATTCATTGCAATGGCAATCATCGTTTGATAAATATCTTATCTAATTCTATGTTAAATTCAATATATATTTATAAAGTAGTCGTCTAGTATAAAACTTTAAAAGAAAATGAAACTGTATACACAATTTACGCTTTATATTTCAAAGGTATTGCTTATTCGCATCTATTTCATGTTTGAGAACCAGTAGAAGTCTCAGAAATCTGATGGGATTGACGATTCTCATTTTAAAAAAAAATACTATTATCTTTATAAATATTTTTCCAAAGCAAGGGAAGTCGTGATTATATTCGAAAAATTTGCATTGCTCATACTTTCATTTGATTTAAATTGGATCCTTTTATGCATTGTCATAGGAAATAATGATTAATATGTTTTCTGTTATCTCTTATAAAAAAGTGAATATATGTACATACGCTAGGAATTACTTCAGATAAATGTTTTCTTCGATGGAAGCAATTACCTTCTCGTAGAACACATAAGCCAACTAGTTATTAATAAAGGCAACAGTTATTAAACGTATCTATCGATGATGATAATTCTGCCCTAAATAGTTGTCAAAGGTCCCAGGTTTATAATTCGATACGCCAGGCGAGTGTTTCGTCTACATAAGATTCATCAGTGACGCTCAGACCAAAAGAGTGAATTTTTACATCCACAAGGTGATGTCTGGACTTATATTCATCTTAATTCCATCAGCACGACATCTGAATTTGCCGAGTGCGGGTCCATCTACGGGTTTTAGTAGAAAGATATGGCCGGTTGGAATAGATTGTTAAATCCTCTGTTTCATCATGACGGAACGCAGCTATAAAAAATGTATCTGTCCAATAAGGACCAGAAATTATATAGCCAAAATATACCTATAAGGAATGTGGTATGAGTGCCAATGAGACAATCTCTGTCACACTTTGTTAAGCGTAACTCAGTATAGCTCAAAGTTCTGTCGTCAACCCGCAGTCTAGGCTCACCACGAACAGACAACTAGAATCATTTTCCCTCTACTGTAATTTATATATATACGATTTGGTGTCACGATATCACAGTAGCATGGGTTCGAATCCCGGCGAGGGAAGAACCAAAAATTTGCGAAAGCAAATTTACAGATCTAACATTGTTGGGTTGGTGTTTAGACGAGTTGTATATACATTATGTACACAGCCATGTATCACCATCATTGATGGCGATCCGATGGATACATCTGTTGTAGGGTTGTCACTGACTCAGACGTACTTATGAATATAATTATTTTCTGTGACTGTATCTTACATTAATTTGTAGGATCCTTTACTATAGATAATTTAGCTGATCTGTAACAATAACATCTTCATGCCTTATATATCATGTACTGTAGTACGCCGCTAGATTAAAACTGACGTGGAAAGGTAACACATGCCCACCGAAAGCTCTTTTTTTGAGAGCCCAGGTGGTCGTGTGGTCTAGCGGGACGGCTGCAGTGCAGGCGATTTGGTGTCACGATATCACAGTAGCATGGGTTCGAATCCCGGCGAGGGAAGAACCAAAAATTTGCGAAAGCAAATTTACAGATCTAACATTGTTGGGTTGGTGTTTAGACGAGTTGTATATACATTATGTACACAGCCATGTATCACCATCATTGATGGCGATCCGATGGATACATCTGTTGTAGGGTTGTCACTGACTCAGACGTACTTATGAATATAATTATTTTCTGTGACTGTATCTTACATTAATTTGTAGGATCCTTTACTATAGATAATTTAGCTGATCTGTAACAATAACATCTTCATGCCTTATATATCATGTACTGTAGTACGCCGCTAGATTAAAACTGACGTGGAAAGGTAACACATGCCCACCGAAAGCTCTTTTTTTGAGAGCCCAGGAGGTCGTGTGGTCTAGCGGGACGGCTGCAGTGCAGGCGATTTGGTGTCACGATATCACAGTAGCATGGGTTCGAATCCCGGCGAGGGAAGAACCAAAAATTTGCGAAAGCAAATTTACAGATCTAACATTGTTGGGTTGGTGTTTAGACGAGTTATATATATATGTATATATACAATAGATAATTCAGCTGATCTGTAACAATTCCATCTTCATGCCTTATATATCATGTACTGTGTTACGACGCTAGATTAAAACTGACGAAGAAAGGTAACATCCGGCCACCGAAAGCTCTTTTTTAAGAGCATAGGTGGTCGAGTGGTCTAGCGCGTCGGTCACAGTGCAACACGATTTGGTGCGTGATATCTCAGTAGCATGAGTTCGAATTCAGGCGAGGAACGAACAAAAATATTTGCTTACGCAAATTTACAGATCTAACATTGTTGGGCTGATGTTTAGACGAAGGAAACAGTGGCACTCATCTCATGGACAATAACTCAAACTCAGATCTGCATTACTTGACTTCATTTTGTTTGTTGCTTACTAAAGAAAATGGGACTTTCATATGTCCAGCATATGTTCCTGTCTGCCTGCCTGTTGGTCTGAGCGTCTGTTCGTTGATCAATTATCGGGTTTCGCTTTTTATACGATGAAGTTTAAATGACATCAAATTGAAATTCTTACACAAACTGACCATCATAGCCAAGATACAACGACTAAAAGTGTGTACGCATGACGCACTTTTCGTTTTCAAAAGACTAATCAGTAACACCTGAATAAAAACAAGTACATTTTGGTATGACGCTTTTGAAATTATATACCAAATATCAGGTTTGACTCAATTAGCAGGTTCAAGGATCTAGGAAATTATATTGCGAGCATGCCATTATTTGGTATGATTGACGTTGAGACAGCATTTCAATAAATATCAAAGCCGAAGATGTTTAATGACCGCACTGCCTTCAACAATGTGCAAAAACCAATATCATTTAGTAACATATTGTACACGAAATGTGAAACAATTCAACAGACCAACTGTCTTATTTAATATGAAAATAACACTTTTTAGATTTATCTTCTTCTGGAACGGCCAAACCCATAAATAATAATAACATAATAACATTAAGGTGGTACCTAACACTACAGGGAGATAACTCTGTAAAGTCAGCTAAACGTTTTAATTACGTTGTGTTGTAAAAGGAATATTAAGCTTCTCAATGATCAAAATAAGTGTTTGTCAAACTGCTATATAACCAGTGTAATTTATCTGACAAAACGGTTGGTTCAAAATTTGTTAAATTTTTATATTTTTGTTAAAGGGTCAAAGTAAATAATTTGACAAAATTTTATGAAAATTAAACGAGCCAAATTAATTTTAGTGAAAGTGTTGGGTACCACCTTAAACTAAAAACAGTTATTGAAGACAAGAAACAACTACAGTCACTAATTACTATTTCGGTAAACCAAAACAATGAATCTGCAATTATCAATGATTACACAATATGAACAAGTAACGAGTATCCAAAAAATTATAGCATTAAACATCTTGAAATAAAACATACAACAGCTTCGACATTTACAATTGCCGAATAATACTTGGTTTGTTCAAACGTTAAATCATAATGTAGGGTGAGATAAATATAAAGACAATGCAGTATGCTATTCCGACGGGTAATATTCTGTTATGCGTAGGTTGTTGATACATTTATGCTACTTTTAATACAGAGACTTATATATATATATGGCTGTATATATATATATATGGCTGTATATATATGGCTGTATATATATATATATATATATATATATATACAGCCATATTTAGGGACTTTCCTTTTTAAATTTTTCCTCAGAGTTCAGTATTTTTGTGATTTTTATAATTTTTCAAGATATGCAATTAAATCTATTCTGGACAGGGACAAGGGGTACTGAGCAGTAGTTTCCAATTATATTTATCGATAAATATTTATGAATAAACAGACATGTAACAATATGCTAAACTTGTTAATAATATACAAATGTATCTAAAACATAACAGTTCCATCGGCAAGAAGAGTCATACAATACAGAGATCGCACGAAGGCCTCGTAAATTTAAAATTTCATCATGTCATCATTTTTGTTTTTGAGAATACTTAAATAATATTGTTTATATAAACTAATGTTTTGGCTTAAAGATTTTACTGAGTACTTGGCGCAGAGTTTTGTTGAACCCCGGAACTCTGAGTATTGTTAGAATAGGATTTATAAGCGATGTCAGGAACAAGAGTAAATTACACCCAAACCTAACATTTCTGTTATTATCGTAATAGGTAACTTTCAGGTTCTTGTTAGCTGAAATTATGAAAAAAGGAAATCCGTTTAACAAATAGATTCCTACATGCATTAGGACCGTCAAATATGCCTTGAAATTCTTGGATTTCCTAAAATCATATTTACGAGCTTCTTTCTGCCAACATGCTTTCGTAGCTGATGGCTTTCCCGAACGAATATTTGATGAATTTCTTCCAGTTAAGTCTGTCGTATTTGGAACCTCATTTATTCGAATTGTTCGGACTTCTTCAGACGGTTTATTGGACAGTCGGAATCCCACGGATGTGATATCTGTATCATTGATGTTTGCCTGAACTCCAATTCTGGTCCGTTTTGCTATTTTTATTAAAATAATCGAATTAAACACCAAAACTCCCGCTAAAAAACCTCCACTTAGTGCATAAGCCAAATATAAAAATTGTTTGTGATTATCGCGATATGCTTTTTTGATATCGCACTCTTTCTCGAGCATAAAAGCAACTGTTCTGCTGCCCCACACTATTGTTGGAATTATAATGATGGCATAGGAAAAAATATAAGTTGCAGCCGCTAGAGAAATTGCAGCTTTACGCGTAATGTACCGCAGACTTTTGAGAGGATAGACGATCGAAAAACATTTAATCGCCGTCAGTAACAACAGCAAGTACCCAGTGGTTATAGTTCCAACAGAATTTAATGTCATAATAGATAAACAAACGTAGTAGTATCTAAATATGTTGGTGTGAACAAAAAAGAATGTTGCAGAAATTGGCAAAAGATAAATTCCATTCATCAGATCAGATACTGCAAGGAAAGTATAAATGATGTGCAGCTGATTCCGATTTTGTATTGGTACTTTTATACATAATCCTAGTAATAATACATTGAGTAGAATTATAATGACAGCTTCTGTAATGGCGATTACAAAAACTCCTATTCGGTTTTCAGCTAAATTCCATGTTATATTTTCCAACGGGTTAACAGTTGAATTAAACTGAACCGTTGACATCTTCAAAAGAAAGACTTTTTTCAAAGCTTTTTGGTTCCAGGTAAGTGCATCTTAGATCTTTACTAGAAAAAGCCGCTGTCTGAAAAAAAAAATTAAAAAAATAATGAAAAAATATCGTGTTACAACCCACATTGAAACAAATATATTCAACTGTCAAATAAAAGTACCCCTGAAATAAGTAACAAATATGATGACTGACTACATCCAACAAAAACAAAGTACAGTTATGATTGAAAACAAGAAAGAGATTAAAAAAAATACAAATATAATGAATTCAAATAACTTTCACTCGTTATTCAGAAACTAGGAAGTAGATGTCCGATCGATAAAAAAAACTTGCAAAAAATAAAATTTGCTTTGGTTTTAGGTTGTAACTAAGACTTGTTTTCTCTAGATCGATTTATAACATTTGAACAGCGGTATACCATTGTTGTCTTATTGATAATGTTATATATATATATATAAAACATTAATTTAACGAGTTATGATTTATAACAATACTGTAGGTCTAATTTCATTGGCGGTACTAATTTACTGCAACAGATTCGCATTTCGACAATGAATTAACCTCAGTTATGTTCGATCCAAAAAAACAAACAAACGAAAATTCATAAACTAAGAGTTTTTAAACCAAAGAGACAAATAGCTTAGCTGAATTCTGTCATGGATACAGAGCTTTTCATGAGGGAGACATATTTTTTAATTCAAATTAATGTTCATAATTGTGTTATAGTATATTCAAATAACACCGTATCCGTTTTTTCATACCTCTTTTAGTGAACTGGCCTCTGCACTAGTGATACCCTCAATACTAACACTCCACCAACAGATGTATTTCAAAATGTCAAATTTATATGTAATGAACTCGGAATACTTTTACCCGGTTATGCTGTTTTTGAACACATTTTCGTGTTCCTCATGCTTAGTCTTTAGTTTTCTATGTTGTGTTATGTGTACTATTGGTTTTTTTTTGGTCTTTTTCTATTTAAGCCAAAACTTTGTCTCTTTATATAAAAAAGAAGATGTGGTATGATTGCCAATGGGACAACTCTCCATACCGCATAGTAAACTATAAAAGTCCCCGAAATGACAGTGTAAAACAATGTAAGATCCATTTTGTATCATCTTGTGATCAATTTATTTATTTACTTTTATTATTATTTACTGGCAATCGCCAGTGTCAGTCATCAGTTGTTCGACCTGTTAGTCAAATGCGTTTTGTTAAAGTATACTTTTTTGTTTTATATTACATATGAGTTTTAATTCTCTGGTATCTTTCGCCGCTCTTTCAAAATTGATTTAGATATAAACGATACTTAACAAATCAAACTTTAACTATTTGCAGTGTGCCAACGTTCAGTAGATTTAATGGTGTACCAAACACCTTGTCTAGATTTAATTTGGCTCGTTTAATTGTTTTAACGTTTGACAAAATATAATAAAATATTTCTCTCGATTCTCTGACAAAAAGATAAAAATTTCAAAAATTTTAAACAACACGCTTTATCGGAAAAAAATCAATGGATCTACAGCAGTTTGACAAACACTAATTTTGATCATTGAGAAGCTTAATGTTTCATTAACAATAGAACGTGATTAAAACGTTCAGCTGTTATCTCTTTTGATAAAAGATTAAAATATAGATGACGAATACGATCATATGTTTTGTCAAACAACAAAATTATAATTATTTATAACCCCGGCCGCACCCCGGGAGCTCTTGAGATCATTCCATCCCCAAAATTGGTGGGTCGTGTACTCTGTCTTATTTTCTAAGTGATGTTTTGTGTTCTATTGTTTGTCTGTTTGTCTGTTTCTTTTTAAGCCATGTCGTTGTCATTTTTTTTTTCGACTTATGAGTTTAAACATCTCTCTTGTATCGCTTCGCTTTTAACAACCGTCATACAAGAGGGTACTTTAGAAAGCTATACAACTAGGCAGTTCTCCCTAGAAAAATGCTTCATCAAGTTAAGTGTTTGACACTTGCTTTCCATTTTTCCGAGAGGACTCGGTGGCCAAGTGGTTTGACTTAATTGACTAGGATTGTCAGTTTTCCTATCGAAGGTCGGTATTTTTTCGGTATCTTTTCTTGGCCGCCAAGAAACACCCAAAAGTGACACTTAAAAGTGGCGTTAAA
Organism: Mytilus edulis; assembly: GCA_019925275.1. Taxonomy (NCBI): domain Eukaryota; kingdom Metazoa; phylum Mollusca; class Bivalvia; order Mytilida; family Mytilidae; genus Mytilus; species Mytilus edulis. Next base: position 71,245,726 of record CM034360.1, read on the forward strand.
ATACCAACAATCAATCAATCAATATTCTGTTGTTTGATATACTAGTAGTTGAGCGTTTGATTTTTATCACGTTTTATGTCTTCCATCCTTTTTTTAAATGTTCTTGGCGTTCGAGGTATGTGCCAATACTTTATTTTAATATCGTTTTGAATGACAGTAAAATCGTGTAAGTATTTCAGTGTGTAAATTTATTTCTTTTTCCATGTTTATTGGATTAGATTAGTACATAACACTTGCACCTAAAAAGAAAGTTGTAACAAAAATATAGACACATGCATACTGTGCTATACTCGTATCTAGGCATAACCTGAAATAAAAGAAAATGATGGAAAAAAAAATGGTTGTCCTGAGTTTATCAGAAAATACTCAAACGAAGAATGAATTCATTTAATGCAGCTTTAATTTTTTTTTATTTGACCATAGGACAACTACTTTCAGCCAATTTACTCCTCACTTTGAGCGATACAGATACTGTTTTCAGTGGCCTCAAACCAAAGTATTTTAATGGTTGTCCTTTGCAATATAATGATTCATTATATAAACATTTCAATTTTTTTTACAAATTATTAGTTACCTTTAATTCTTACCTTATTTTTTGTTGATTATTTTAACATTTCAATCAAAGTTACTTATTCATACAAATTTTTAGTTACCTTTAATTCTTACCTTATGTTTTGTTGATTATTTTAACATTTAAATCAAAGTTACTTATTCATACAAATTTTAAGTTAGTTTTAATTCTTACCTTATTTTTTTTTATTATTATTTTGACATTTCAATCAAAGTTACTTATTCATACAAATCTTAAGTTACCTTTAATTCTTACCTTATTTTCTGTGTTTTATTTTAACATTTCAATCAAAGTTACATATTCATTCAAATTTTTAGTTACCTTTAATTCTTACCTTATGTTTTGTTGATTATTTTAACATTTAAATCAAAGTTACTTATTTATACAAATTTTAAGTTAGTTTTAATTCTTACCTTATTTTTTTTTTTTTTTATTATTTTGACATTTCAATCAAAGTTACTTATTCATACAAATCTTAAGTTACCTTTAATTCTTACCTTATTTTCTGTGTTTTATTTTAACATTTCAATCAAAGTTACATATTCATTCAAATTTTTAGTTACCTTTAATTCTTACCTTATTTTTTGTGTATTATTTTAACATTTCAATCAAAGATACATATTCATACAAATTTTAAGTTACCTTAATTCTTACCTTTTTTTTGTTGTTGATTATTATAACATTTCAACGTAATAATATAAATTTTAAGTTACCTTTAACGTCTTACCTTGATTTAAACAACGCTTTGAGCCTTTGCTGTAACGTTTCAATTACATATGTTCGTCTGTTTTAGCTTAAAGATCAAATATTTTACTTCTCTTTATCTTGTGTGTTTCCTTTACAATCAAGACTGTCCATTTTCTAATCCAGAGTGATCAGTCAATGCTAACCGTGTTTCCAATATTTTAATTGGTTAGAATGCTATAATGGTTTGAATATATTATAATATATAACACAATAATACCCATGACGTTTGCAATATATCATTATAATTGTATGATGATATTATATATGTTTGTCAGTGTCGGATTAATCCTTGTAATAATATCATCAATATTATATAATAGTATTTCATTAAAAAAAATATATTGTAGGAGTATCCGTTAATTTTATAGTTAATATTGTTGGTTAATTCATCATATTCATATACCTCATTAATAATTATGTGATAATGAGGTATCATTTACAGTAGTTAGCACTTCCGTGTTGACATGTATATCAATTATATGGTCATTTTAATAAACATCCAGGCTGTTCCAAAACTTTGAATTTTTCGAAAAACTAAGGATTTTCTTATCCCAGGAATAGATTATTTTAGCCGTAACTTTGGCTCAACTTTTTGGAATTTTTGGTCCTCAATGCTCTTCAACTTTGTCCTTTTTTGGCTTTATAACTATTTCGATCTGAGAATCACTGATGAGTCTTATGTAGACGGAACGCATGTCTGCCGTATTATATTATAAGCCTGGTATCTTTGATAACTAATTTCAAAAGTGACTTAAGTTTAAGAACATCTGCTCTTGCAATATTTTTTATCCCTAATTGGCATCACACAGCAATTATATTTCTACACTGAGTAAGTCATTTAGTGCATTTAATTTCTGCTTCTATTTAACATAACTTTCCAGTGTCAGTCCAAGATTCTGATGTTCATTCTGGTCCACCTATATTGCAGAACCTGCAAATTGTATTTCTAGTTAGTTCAATAACTTGTTCTTGTCCCTGAATTTACATTAAATATTTGACACTGGACGTTTAACAAAACAATAATCATGATTTAATTTGCAATAATTCTATCAACAGTGCAAGAATGATATTATAAACTACATACTAACAATCAAAACAAAGACAGGCAAACCATACACCTTATCGCTATTTGGAGATATGTTCCGCTTGACCGGAGAATCTGCACCGGTTGAACTTTTGACGTCATAAAAAATCACTTTTCCATTGTGGCGTCAGCTATTTTCTATTGTGACGTCAAAATTTTACGGGGACCTTTGCGATGTCCAGTAATGGCGGACAAATAGCGATAAGGTGTATTAGAACCAAATAACACACTTGTAGAACAGAATAGCTATAATGATATACAAAAACACATACTCATAGAAACAATAGATAACGCAGAAAACAACCCACGTTAGACAACAAAAAACAGCTTACAAACGTCTTTCATTTCATTTTTAGATATATTGATGATAAAAGTACCGAATACAGAGCTAAAAAAAGTACCATTACTGAGCTAAGAAAAGTACTGACTACTGATCTAATACTAGTACCGACTACTGAGCTGATAAAAATACCGACTACTGAGCTGATAAAAGTACCGAATACTGAGCTGATAAAAGTACCGACTACTGAGCTAATAAAAGTACCGACTACTGAGCTAATAAAAGTACCTACTACTGAGCTAATAAAAGTACCAACTACTGAGCTAATTAAAGTTCTGACTACTGAGTTAATACGAATACAGTATACTGAGCTTATACCAGTACCGACTACTGAAGAAATCCAAGTACCGACTACTGAGTTAATAAAAGTACCGACTATTGAGCTAATAAAAGTACAACCTACTGAGATAATACAAGTACCGAATACTGAGCTAATACAAGTACCGACTACTGAGCTAATAAAAGTATCGACTACTGAGCTAATAAAAGTACTGACTACTGAGCTAATAAACGTACCGACTACTGAGATAATACAAGTACCGACTACTGAGATAATACAAGTACCGACTACTGAGATAATACAAGTACCGACTAATGAGCTAATAAAAGTACCGACTTCTGAGTTAATAAAAGTATCGACTACTGAACTAATAAAAGTACTGACTACTGAGCTAATAAAAGTACAACCTACTGAGATTATACAAGTACCGAATACTGAGCTAATACAAAAACCGACTACTGAAGTAATGAAAGTACCGACTACTGAGATAATACAACTACGGACAACTGAACTAATAAAAGTACCGACTACTGAGCTAATAAAATAACCGACTACTGAACTAATAAAAGTACCGACTACTGAGTTAATAAAACACCCTTTTACTGAACTAATAAAAGTACCGACTATTGAGATAATAAAAGAACCGACTACTGAAGTAATGAAAGTACCGACTACTGAGATAATACAACTACGGACAACTGAACTAATAAAAGTACCGACTACTGAGCTAATAAAATAACCGACTACTGAACTAATAAAAGTACCGACTACTGAGTTAATAAAACACCCTTTTACTGAACTAATAAAAGTACCGACTATTGAGATAATAAAAGAACCGACTACTGAGTTAATAAAAGAACCTTTTACTGAGCTAATAAAAATACCGACTACTGAGGTAATCAAACCATCATAGACTAATAGCTCACCAGCAGCAGTATCGAACTTCAGTCATCAAAATAATACTGTATTATTTCATACGCCTGAAGCGCTTTCCTGGATTAACCTTGTACAGGAACACTCTATTTGAATATTTAAATATTTGAAAGGCAAGAGGTTATAAGTACCGACAAATTAAGAAACATTTGCATAAAAGTGATACGAACATGACCCAAAATTGAAACTATTTAAAGCTTACATAAGCGACGAATTTTTATCACATTGGGTTAAACAAATTTTTTTTCTTTAATTGAGTAATTAAACTAAAATCATAACAATATAATAAGTAACAAAAACACAACATAAATCACAAAATATACGGGTTGCAAAAACTCCCAATTACTGAAAGTTACCTCAATACAAGTCAACAAAAAGAGGCACCCGTTCTCCTTATTTTAATGTTAAAGTGATAATTTCTACAGCAATATTTTCAAAGCTGATTTTATATATATATATATCATTATTACCAGTACAGGAAGATATGATAGTATGCATTGATCATATCAAACTATATAGTATAGCAAAGGAAACTTTTGATTTTTGCTTCAAACTATTAATTAGCGTATTACTTATCCAAGAGTGTAAAAGCACAACATAAGAACAGGTTAGGCCCATGAACCCACGGCAGTTGGTCAACAGACAATTCGTCTTATATTGAGATCCAAAGATCTTGTAATATGTTGATTGTTGTGTCTAAGCTGCTGTTGAACTGCCGTTTTATGGACGTGAATTTTATAGGACGGCTTTGTTGACCTTGTCGTAGTACTTTTTGTAAATAGTGTTTACTTCCAACTCGTAGTTGAACCCATGATCTTTCTTATCTCTTGATAAATTCCCTTAAATGGCGAGAAAACAACGTTATACTTTTTCTTGCATCTTGCAGACCTGAACTTGTTATTCACGTTTATTTCTTAGAGTCCATAAGGCAATTTTGCAACGAACGAAGAATGGATATAAGCTTGATAACACCCAGCTAAGGATTTTCATATTAACTTGGAGAATAGATGGATATAACATGTATAACGTAGAGGAAATCTTGTTATCTCCGATGTTGGATTGGCTGTTATTTTCTATAGATTCGCTTTTGATAGACGAACCTAACCTTCTATATATAGCTGAATTTCTTTATTTGGCTACACTTTAGGCCCCTTTTGGTTTGATCAGCTCTTCAAAATTAGTGAAAGATTTTTTAGTTTTAAATATCCTGACTCGATCATCACTGTAGAGATGCTGATTGTGAAAAAAAACCGGATGTGGTCCAGAAGAAGTGGTAATTGCTTATGCTTTTACTCGGTTTAAAGTTGTATGATCCGCTTAGGTCATGCATATGTACAAATATGAAAATATGGTTGGAATGCCAATGAGACAACTCTCCATCCAAGTCTCAGGGTGTAAACAGTAAACAATACTAGGTCAAAGTACGGCCTTCAACTCAGAGCCCTGGCTCATACCGAACAGACAGCTATAAAAGAGGCGAAAGATACTTGTGGGAAGTCAAACTCGAAAATAAACTGACAATGCCATGGTTAAAAAAGAAACAGACAGATAAACAATAGTACACAAATATAACATAGAAAAAAAACCTAAGTAACACGAACCCCACCAGAAACTTGATCTCAGGTCGTCCGGCAGGGTAAGCAGATCCTGCTTCACATATGGCAGCCTCAAAATGACTAGTGCAAAACAATTCAAACACGAAAGCAATTAAAAAGAGATATATGAGTTCCAGCATAGTTTAAAAGAATATACAAGTATTTGTTTGTTATCAAATTAACAGTATCAGCATGCTTATCAGTTTAAAAAATGAATTCTTTTTAGCTTTATAATGCGTGTTGATAATGCTTCCTGAAATGATGCAGTAGCGGTTTTTTTTTCTCAGTTATAACTATAAGAGACATCTGAGTGCTACGTGTATCTATTTTTATATTACATTGTAACTTAATTAATATAGAAATCTGACCATGACCAGAAAGGTTACCAAATCGGTCATGGACTCTAGAAAAGGATATACTTTATGATACATTTTCTGAAACAATAAGCACACAATCATTTTGAGTAAATTGCAATTTCAACTTTAAATGTTTTTCTGTATCTTTTTCTCAAAGAACAACGATTCCTCATCTAGAGATTGTTTGATGATGAGTTAGAGGGGAGAGGGTTATAGATTGTTTGATGAGTTAGAAGGGGAAGGGTTATAGATTGAACAAAGGTGTATACCTTCACTTGCGCTGTAAAAAATAATGTACTAAGTTTTAACGAAATGTGTCTTCTAATAATGGTATCCCTTGTTTCAAGGTTTATTTTACCAAAACTGAACCTCAATCGTTTGTTTCATATCAGTCTCACTTTTTTCCTTGTTAAATTTAAGGAACTAAACCCATCAATGATTAAATATTATTCCTCTGTGCAATGTGTTTCCTTCCAATACACAGACACTATCATGTGTTTCTTTTTCTCTTAATAATCTAGAATCCGTGTACTTATGGTACCATTTATTTTTTTTAAACAATTGATGATTCAACAACGTAAATGCAATTTAGATTCTTTGTGAATCAACACATTGCAGCCTTATAAAAATAAGCTTTTATATTATCTACCATTAACTAACAAAAACAACGACTAACAATAATTATGCTCCAAGAAAGATAACTCTTGTATTCTTCTTGACATGACTCATTGACTGTACTGATAATTTTTCTAAGGTATATATGTATTTTTAATGTACAGTGTATTGCAGTTGCTTTCAGTTCTTACGTTACTTATTCTGGACCTTCTAAATCATAATCTAGTATTGACAAAATACTTTCCTCAATTAAACTTGTGTAAAAACGTATTTTTATCTATCTACACACTTTTTACTGAATCTGTTTTGTCCTCCTGAGAGAATTACTAACAATTCCTTAAAATACTGTTTTTTCCTAGTCAGAAATGTCCCAAGTCAGGAGCCTCTGGCCTTTGTTAGTCTTGTATGATTTTTAATTTTAGTTCATTTATGTATTTCGGAGTTTAGTATGACGTCCATTATCACTGAACTAGTATACATTTTTAGCCTCCGTGTGCAGGATTTTCTCGCTGTGAAAACCCATTGGTGACCTTCTGCTGTTTTCTGCTCTTAGGTCGAGTTGTGGTCTCTCTGACACATTCCCCATTTCCATTCTCAATTTTAGTTACAAAACAATTAAATTAAATTATTTATACACTGTAAATAAAGGCAACAGTAGTATACCGCTGTTCAAAACTCATAAATCCATGGACAAAAAACAAAATCGGGGTAACAAACTAAAACCGAGGGAAATGCATTAAATATAAGAGGAGAACAACGACATAACACTAAAATGTAACACACATAGACAAAATCCCACGAGAATAACAAATATAACATATATATATAACATCAAAACCAAATACATGAATTTGGGATAGACAAGTACCGTGACACGTCTTATCGCAATGTGAATTTACACTCAAAAATATGAGAAAACAAACGACACAACGTTATAATGTAATACACACAGAAACGTACTAGCCAATGTTATGTCGACTGTATACCTTTGAAGATGATCATAAGCATAACAAAGGGTGAAAACAAGATAATCTTAGAAAATACAAACTATTTATTTATCATGTATTAAAAATAACCAGAAGTGATGATAATAATTCGTAGCGTGAAGTTAAATGTCATGTTTGATGTGGAACGTACGTCAGATGAAATCAAATATCAACAACTGATCCTTTTGTCTTCATCATCATACTTTTGATATGTTTGCAAAATATGAATTTTATCATAGAATTTCTTGAAGAGCTTAAGACATCTTTAGCATTGATTCAGAATTCAAACAAACAACATCAGGTGTTTCTTAAAAGTAATATTACAAACGATTTTCAAAAGAGGAACGACTGTTTGTTCTGTTTGAAATGTAAGTAAAAACGGTGTATAAAGATAAAAGGATTTAGCCGTGTCTTCTAAAATCGAACAATTGAAACTATTTAAAAAAGATTAGTTTTCTAAAATCTGATTTCTTTGGACTTTCACTGACAAACTTCTTGGTCATTAATTGTCATTATATTGTCAAACTAATTATTATTTCATGGAAATCATTTTATTTACAATATTTATCCGTCCAGGTTATTTAATTACCATGTAACGATTTTTTTGTATAAAGCTTTTTGTGTTCTAAGTAACAGTTAAGTGTCAGTATATATTCACAAAGTCGGAAATTTGTTTCAAGATCATACTTTTGATAAATAATAGATAAAGTTTTAGCTTTACACAGTTCTAAAGTTTTCTTATTTGAAGAATAATTAATCCTTTAGTCATTTCAAATATTAGCGCTATTCAATCTTAAGTTCAAGCGACCCATTTTTTTAATAATCTTTTGATAATCCGCTAAGTGCTAATTGTATTATTTCATTGTCATTTAGTAATCTCATTTCTATTATGAAATTGTAACCTGTAAATTCTTGATTTAAATATGTTTTCTGAAGTTCTTACTTCAGTGAGAGTCAAGCATTCGCACTAACAACATCCGCTCATTTGTAAAAGTACATGTATTCCATCCTGAATCAATAAATTGTTAACTACTGCATAGGACTTGTGTCTAATTTTATAAGTGGAGTTAAAGCGAGTATTCCCAGGCAAGTAGCTAGGTTCTAGTAATTCTTCTTTCACTAATTAAGAAATTATCAAGAAACTAAGGTTCAACTCAATCCTGCAAAATTGACGCATTGAATATTTGGCTTTTCATTTAATATCCCTTTCAGTCAAAATTTCTTATGTATTCCAGTAGTAATGCATGCTAGGTTATCTTATTTTTTGTTTAGTTTTCATGGTGAAGGTAAATCAATAACACCGCATCGGACGCCCACAATCAAATATATTAATCTAATACACTAGGTGCGAGTTTCGTCTACATGAGAATCAGTAGTGGCTATAGAATCACAAGAGTTGAAAACCTAAACAAATTCAGCAATTGAAGACCATTGGAATCTCAAATTCCAAAATGTTTTGGCCAATCTGCCTTTAGTAACCCACGCCTGGATTGGAAATCTAATAATGTTTCAACTGTTTTCAAATTTGTAAACAGTATATTTTTTTAATTTGACATTATGTATGATATTTTTTATGTCAGTGTAGAAGTAATGAATACTGGGCTGGTGAAACCCTTGAAGGAAAATATTATTCTATCCACAGTGACATCGTCCGTCCCAGCTGGGGTTACAAAGACTTATTAACAGTACCAGGCTTTAAATTAAGTATCACAATACCCGCATTTCGTCTTAATCAGACTCATCAGTGGCGCTCGAAACAAGGCAGTTTTAAAACTCAATTAATAAAAGTATACATTTTGTGGAATAAGATATTGATTACAGATTTTTATAATTCCTGTTAAATATCCCTACGTTTCTAGACTCGATGCGATCCAGATCATGACATGTTTTAGAGACACCAGTCTTTTGAGGAAGATCTGATTTGAACCCTTGTATATCTTTTTTGACCGTTTATCGTTGCTGTCCAATAAAATATGAAGTATTTCCTTCCATAACCAAATAAATATGATCTGCGAAGAAAAAATAGGTTAAAAGATTTCTGTTCAACTTCGTACTTTAGTTTGCATTTTTAACTTTTTTTATTTGAGCTTTACTGATGAGTCTTTAATAGACGAAACGCTCGACTGGTGTACCAATTTTAATTCTGTTATCTATGATAAGTTTATTGCATCCGACTTTCAAAATGTATGCTTTAAAATTTTGATTATTACATTAAAACACTTCTTATCATACCGTAACCTTCTTTTTGCAACATAGTGTATTGCCTGAAAAAAAATCCAATATTGACAACAAATTACAGGGATATATAATTTTGAATTGATAAAAAGATTTCAATGCAAGCAATATTTATCACAAATATAGTAAAATATAAAAATAAACCTAGTTTTGAACTGTTCATATGATTTTTAAACAGCGGTATACTACAGTTACCTTTATTCATGTAAACGTTATCGATTGACAAAATATTGGAGTTCTGTTGAAAAATATTTTATTTGCAAGATAAAAATAAAATGAATAACAGCATTAGAGACGTATTCACAAAACAAAACATGTGAGTGGGCGATACCAATAACCTTGGCCATTAAATGACAAAATATCACTAACATTATTATTATTGATGCGCAAATATCAGAAACACAGTTTTGGCAGTATTTGGCCACAGCTTTATTACAAACTACAAAATTATAAACACATATAACTAGATAAACAGTTAAGATATATATATAGCAAACAGATAGATAATTAAATGAACGTAGTCACCTTTCATATTGGCAGACTACAAAAGATAACTAGATAACTAACTAGATAGATAACTAAATATTTACAATAAATGAAGCATACAATAAAATAAAATAAAATGAATCCTGGGATACAGAGATTCATTATTTTTTGTGTGGTGGGTCCTGGGATACAGAGACCCCCAATATCAAATGTTTTGGATGCTAATTGAAATATGCGACAAAATGACGCATATCTAAAGTAAACGCAGCGAAATGTCTCTAAAATACTTAGTCTTGAAACAGAACACACACATAAAGTTAAGATGGTAAACTTCAACCAGCAAAATACGGACTTGAGATAAGTACACTGGATACCAAACTGATACGCTACATATACAGTTGACTGCTTAGTAGACGTCCCGAACCATTTATTGTAACAGGAACATTTTGAAAAAATACATCAACACACAGCAAAAATTGTCCAAATATATTATAAACATATAGCGGTGGGTGGGTGGGTTTTTAAAATCCTCAAAATAAATATACGTCTGCTATTGTTGAATGTAGCTATTGAAAAGATTGCATTCGCAGTCATACTGCGCGTGATCAATCGGATAAGTGATAACCTACATTAGACAAAAAGTAGCACGGTCAATGACACACATTGCTTACACTAATAACCGAATTTATGCTGAATCATAAATTCTATTATTATTGATGCGCAAATATCAGAAACACAGTTTTGGCAGTATTTGGCCACAGCTTTATTACAAACTACAAAATTATAAACACATATAACTAGATAAAAAGATATATATATATAGCAAACAGATAGATAATTAAATGAACGTAGTCACCTTTCATATTGGCAGACTACAAAAGATAACTAGATAACTAACTAGATAGATAACTAAATATTTACAATAAATGAAGCATCCAATAAAATAAAATAAAATGAATCCTGGGATACAGAGATTCATTATTTTTTGTGTGGTGGGTCCTGGGATACAGAGACCCCCAATATCAAATGTTTTGGATGCTAATTGAAATATGCGACAAAATGACGCATATCTAAAGTAAACGCAGCAAAATGTGCCAAATTGACCAAGGCAGTCATAAATGACTGACGGGTCAACCGCCATTCCAAGCGGATAGAGCTGCGTAAAAGCTGTGGGCCAAATACAATAATTATATAAGATATAAAAGAGCTATACATATCTAATAAAAACTGAATTCAAATGAATATCTTAAAAGTTCATGATTTACATTCGGGAAAAGTGTGTGGTGAGTAGACAAGGAAAGCCTCTAAAGCGCCTTGAATTGTATTTATAAAAATGTAATTACCAATATCAGTCAGATGTACACCATCTTGACATATAAATGTAGAATTAGGAGATATATCTGGGTATCGTATGTAATGTCCCCCGTGGCGAATGATATAACTTGCTAGAGAGCTGTTTATTCGCTGCCTGGATCTATCCATTGCATCAATATTAGCGGAATAACGCCAAGTGAGTCTTGGCAAAATTTGTGACCATACCAATGTTGTATTTAGTAAAAGTTCTGTAATGTTATTTACATAATGTTTTAGTCTATTACGTAACACTCCTGTCTTAATTTCTCCTAAGTCATTTCCCCCAATGTGTATAACTAGATAGTTCGGGGGTTCTTCGTATCTAAGCATCAGCTTGATCCTATTTAGTAGATCCTTAAGCCGCATTCCGCTTTTACCTAACCACCACAGCCGAACACCAATGTGATCTAGGCCAAGATTAATGCCACCTGGTCTTCTTCTAGCTTGAACAAATGAATTTTTCACTAAGGAGGAACCAACAATCCAAATTGTAATTGGTGAACCTGCAATTCTTAAATAGCGGTTAGTCCCACTAAAGTGATTGCAAGTTCATTAAACAAAATTAAAAATAAATCTAACAGTTATAGACATTGTTATATTCGAATATATGAACGAAATGCATCAGAATTCCACCTACCCATAGCCTGAATTTCAGAATCAGATAATCCGTTCATGGCAGCGCTTGTGGCAGCACCTATCCTGAATGAATGAGAACTATACTTTCCTTGACTTAAACCCAAAACATTCAGTGACTTTTTAAGGACTCCGGAAAATTGGTATCTAGTGACAGGAGTTCCATCAAAATGACAAAACAATTGACCAGCAACATTTGGTCTTACTTTTAAGTAATTACGTAAAGCGAAAACGGCACAAACATCACCTGGCCTAACATCAATAACAATTGTAGTTCCAGTACAGCACTGGTCAGTCTTAGATGAACGTAAGCGGATTTCAATACTAGATAGATTTATTTTAATGTCGTTATATTCAATTGCATGGGATTGGGTTGAGGCGTGTTTATGATCAGCGGTTAGTTCGCCAACACGTAGGAAACCAAAAAAGGCCAAGGAAAACGAAGCTTGGAAGAGTTTAGTTTCAAAATCGTTATGACAAACAGCAGGTAATACGTTATTAATTTTTAACAATAAATCAAGTGTTATGGGTAACCTTACGTCCTTTGGTCGATTTTGAGAACGCTTCATTCCCTCGAGGAGCTTTCTGACAACAAAAGTATTAAAGCAATCTGTATAGTTGTTAATCTTACTGAAAAAAACTCAACCCAGAGATATATGATTTAACAGTTGAGGCCGCAGTTCCAGTGAATGACATATAGGCAATATAGTTAGTTATGTGGTGTAATGGAATAGGCCAAAGATCTTCAAATTGGAACAAGGTCCTAAATTCTTTAAATGACCGTAACGCTTGTTGATAAACCTTCGACGTATTCGGTGCAACTGCTGATACAATTAGTCGGTCAATTTCACCTTGGAGATCAGGTCTATGAACTCCTGAGGGATTATTTCTGGTGTATCCTCCGCCAATGGTGCTAACCTTTTGAACTTTTCTAACTTGTCGATTTACTGCTCCTGAGGTAGAAGGGATATTATCATCTGTATCTTGAATTCTATTATTTGCCAATGATCGGCGATAGTCTACAACTCCAAATGCAGTGGTGATAAGTTGATATAATTTGTAGTGCTTTGAGTCATCAAGCCACACTTGCAGTCCGTATAATTATTAATACAAGTGTCTCAAAGTGCTCAAAATGTTTTATACATATTAGATTTAAATCGAGAGAATAAATTCCATACAAACATGAACTAACAGAAACAAGGTTTCATTTCTACGAAAATGTTTGTTAGATTCACAAAATGCATCGAATTACCTCGAAATTTGAATTTTCTGGTAAACAAATACATTACTGAACACGACTTTGGCTAGGATAAGCAACCGCTTTATATGTTTTATCCGTACGCAAGAGAGCTAGACTGCATTCATGTATTCATTTGATTTTGGTGTGTATTTTAAGTTGGGCTGAACAAACTTGTGTTAACCTTATTTTTAGCATTGAATTCTTATTATTTCTGTAGAAAAAAAATCTTCGATACACCTACGATAGATCATGAATAGTTTTCTTCAGTTTGTGAGTTATTCGCCCCAGTTTACACATCAATAACCGTTTAGAAAAAAATGTTCTTTATTCTATTATAAATCAGTTCTTTCATTTAGGCTGTTTAATAATCTCCAGATCAACTGATTTTTTTAAATGCTTGGCTACTTTGATATTCTTCCTTATTGTATCCATCTAGCCGTTAATATACATTACTAACAATAAAGAATAGAGCTAATACTCGTGTTTCTAGACATGAATTTAATCGTTTGATCAATCCAAATGTGTCCTTCTTCATATTGTGTCAATTTTTGCTCTTTGAATTTGCGTGGACGGTTATGCTTGCAAAGTTAAAGATGTCTTTGAACTCATCCGGTTCGTGCTTTCGAAGTTCATTACACCATCTCAAGGGTTTTTCTTGATGTGTTAACTCTAATCACATATACAAATTAACATTAATATACGATGCACTTTGATTGACTGTTTTTTTTTACAACATATCAAGACATTTTCTCTTCTTGTCATTTCAGAAGGACGCGAGATTGCCTATCAAAATAACATACCATAATGGAACATACATGCAATGTAATTATTAGTGAAATGATCAAAACAGTGAATCATTAGTAACTTCTTTAACAATAACTAAATATTCATTTATATAACTATTATAATGCATTGTAATGAAATCACAAGCATTATGTATTTCAAGACCAAAACATCGGAAATAGTGCTTTATGACCTGGCTTTGGTTACATATTTACGACATAATTTCCACAGAGATTTCTTGAATATTGGGATCCTAAGAACTGTCAGAATAGGGTTAATAAGCGATGTGAGATACAAAAACAATATGCAGCCTAACCTTACACTTCTATCATCATAATAATATTTGTGAAGGTCCCTATTCGCTACAATCAACAAAAAAGGAAATCCACAAATCGTGTATATTCCTACGTGCATCAAAACAGTCAGATATGCTTTAAAATTCTTCGATTTCTTGAAATCGTACTTATTTCCATCTTTTAGATAAATATTTTCCTTTACATGCTGTTTTACGGATTTAATATCTTGGATTTTATTTTTTCCTGATGTATCTTTGGTGGATTTCCCATACCGACGATTTTCAATATCTGTATTACTCTTAGAATTTTCTTGGACTCCTACTTCATTCCTTTTAGTTATTTTTACTAGTATGAATGAATTGAACAATACAACTCCAGCCACAAAAATACCACTTAGCGCATATCCTAAATTTACAAACTGTTTAACTTTATCATGATATACCATTTTAACACCACATTCTTCGTTTAGAAAAGAGGACTTTTTTCTAGCCCAGGCTATTGAAGGAACAACATTAACAACATATGAAAAACTCCAAACTACAGAGGATAGACATATTGCAGAGTTGCGCGTAATAAACCGTAGACTTTTAAGTGGACAAACGATCGAAAAACACTTCATAGCGGTCAATAACAGCAGAAGATATCCAGTGGTCGATAGTCCAGTGGAAGTCATTACCACGACAGAAAAACATACATTGTAGTATTGGAATAGGCTGGTATTTACAAAATAAAATGAAGCAGAGAGTAGCAGCAGGTAAATGCCGTTTAGGAGGTCCGATGCAGCAAGAAAAGTATAAAATATGTGCAGCTGATTTCGGGCTTGTGCCGGTATAATAGCACATAATCCAAGAAGTAGTAAATTAAAAATAATAATAAGAAAAGCTTCCAATACAGCTGTTACAAAAAGCCCAGTCCTGTTTGTAATTAAATTCACTGTTGTATTAGTAGAAAAGTCGTCCTCGGTTGAATTCAATTTAATCGCAATCATCGTTCGATAAATATCTTATCTAATTTTATGTTGATTTCAAGATATGTTTATAAAGTAGTCGTCCTAGTATAAAACTTTAAAATGAAACTGTATACAAAATTTACGCTTTATGTTTCAAAGTTATTGATTATTCACATCTGTTTCGTGTTTGAGAACCAGTAGAAGTCTTGGAAATCTGATTGGTTTGACGATTCTTATTTTTAAAAACCACGATTCTCTTTATAAATATGTTTTCTACAGCGAAGGAAGTCGTGATAATATACAAAACAAAATGCATTGCTAATACTTTCATTGAATTTAAATTGGATCCCTTAATGCATTGTCATAGGAAATAATTATTTCTATCTTTTCTGTTTTCTCTTATAAAAAAGTAAATATATCTACATACGCTAGGAATTACTTCAGATAAATGTTTGTTTCCGATGGAAACAATTACCTTCGTTTAGACTACATAATCCAACGAGTGTGTTAATAAACGTACCTATCGATGATGACAATTCTGCCCTAAATCAAGGATTTGTATAGTAAGAAGGATTGGAATCTCGTGGTTTATCGTTGTCTCTTATGCGGCGAGAGTTCGCTACTCGCCAATACCACTTACGATATCGGAATCTCGCGCTGCATAAGATATTATAATACAGTCTATACAAAAGTCCACGAGATTCGAATCCTTCTTACTATACAAAATCTTGCCTCAATAGTGTGTTTTAACTTTTCACAAAGGTTAACTGGACTTATAGTCATCTTGGTGCCGTCAGAACGACACGTGAATTTGCCAAGTGCGGGTCCATCTGCGTGTTCGGAAATTTTAGTAGAAAGATATGGCCGTTGGGATTAGATTTTTAAATCCTCTGTTTGATCAAACGCAGAACGGAACGCAGCTATATATCCAATTAGGACCAGAAATGAAATAGTCAAATTATACATATAAGAAGATGTGGTATGAGTGCCAATGAGACAATCAAAGTCACACTTTGTAAAACGTAATTCAGTATAGGTCAAAGTACTGTCGTCAACACGGAGCCTACGTTCACACCGAACAGAAAACAATAAGGAAGACCAAAATGACTAGTGCGAAACCATTCAAACAGGAACAATAACGGCCTAAATTATATAAAAACTAAAAACGAGGAACACTTATGAACCATATCTACAAACGGCAAACACTGATCAACAGGCAGGTTCCGGACTTATGACAGTTGCAAACAACTGCAGTGGGACTTAACGTTTTAACAGGCACCATATACACGTATTTACAGTTTTGGTATTAAGATGAACTTTATCTCCGAATGACATCAGGTCTTCTACGAATGACATTTGAACGTCAGGCAAATCACATTTTAATTTTGACGTCAAATTTTAAAATTTTTATGTCAGTTTTACTGGAAATTAGGTGATTTCAAGTAATGGTGGACAAGTTTGCATACAAATGTAAATACGTTAATTATATATAGTCAACTTTGCAAAGTCAGTTGGAATCTTGAAATTGTCATTAAACATTAACGTGTCCGACTTCTGTTTCAATGTTTAACTTTATTTTAAGTGTTCATGAAGTATGTGTTTAATTCTGTCTAAGCATATGGTAAATGAAGAACTTCTATCTGTTTTGGCCTTTTGCTGCGGTATACCATTGTTAAAATTGAGAATGGAAATGGGGAATATGTCAAGGAGACAACCTTACCAAAAAGCAGACAACAGCCATCAATGGGTCTTCAACGCAGCTAGAAAATCCTGAACCCAGAGGTGGTTCTAAGCTTGCCCTAAACAAAATTGTGTACTAGTTCAGTGAAAATGGACGTCACACTAAACTCTAAAACATATATTGTATTTATTTGAGCGTATCGTGTTCATAAAGATTATTTTATAAATTCTGTTTATAAGAATCTCGTCAATAAAGAACCACTTTCCATTCTGTATTTACTTCTTTCAACATTAATTCATGTTGCCTACTTCAACGGGCATGCTATGTTTAAAAGAGGAGCGAAAGATACCAGAGGGACAGTCAGACTGATAGATCGAAAATAAACTGACAACGCCATGGCTACAAAAGAAAAAGGCAAACAGATCAATAATAGTACACAAGACACAACATAGAAAACTAAAGACTAAGCAACACGAACCCCACCAAAAATTGCGGGTGATCTCAGGTGCTCCGGACTTGTTCTTGAAGAATTTTGTTAACAGAGAAGCTCTTTCAGTTCTATGTTAATCCTGTTCACGAATTTATTTTTATAGAATTAGGGAGCTGCCATTTGATTTTTTAGGGGGGGGGGGCTAGGATGAAAGTTAATAAAAAGGCAGGATAGGGGTTTTGAATTTTAAAAAAAGGATGAGATAAACTAAAAAAATAGGCAGGACCGAACAGAGTGAAAAATAAAAAGGGCAGGACAGAGATTACAACCCAAATAAATGCAGGACAAAATTTTTCATCATAGCACATCCCCCCCCCCTCAACCCCCTCCCAACCCTAAAATTCAAATGGTAGCTCACTTATTGATGTTTTCATGGTTAGTCAATGGAAATACAAAAGTATTGTAAAGAGCCCGTATGCATAAAGTTACTTAAATAATTATTAGTTCTGAACGGACAGATTTTGCTACATGTCCAACGATAAATTAGTAATACGATTGCATTTCTTAACTTAAGTGGTTTTATGCATACGGGCTCAAATATACAAAACTGGAACAATAAATTTGATGTACGAAACACGATAAACAACAGAAAGATAGGAGGAATTCCATACAAATCTACAGCGAACGCGCGTCTGGCGTACTAAATTATAATCCTGGTACCTTTGATAACTATTTCTACAGTTTGATTAATCTCTTCCTATAAGTATATGACAATGGGTACTAATTATTTACATCTAGACGACTTAATTTCGTACCCATGAAGCAGACCCCGTACAAGACCTTATCAGAACCAAATGATGAAATGAGTTTGGGTTTACTGTAGGTATTGAAAAAGACATGTTTTATTGTCTAAGTCTTGTTTTCTTTACAATGTTTGATGTTAATATTGATTGCATCCAAACCATTATTCTTGAATTCCTCTTTGCAAAAATACAGTTTAGTTTTCTATTGAAAAAGTAAACACGGGTTTGAAAAGACAGGTAAGTGGAAATGTCTGCTGTTAGGAAAAAGTAAATAACAAAAAGTAAAATAACAAAAATACCAAGCAAAAATTCGAACCGGAAATTCTCTTAACAAATGGCAAAATCAAAACCCCAAACACATCAAACGATAAAAACATCTGTCATATTCCCGAGGCATTCTTTAGGTGGAAAATGGTGGATTAAACCTGGTCTTATAGTTAGCTAAACCTCTCACTTGTATGAAAGTCGCACAAAATTTGCAGTAAATGGTGGTTTAAACATGGTTTTAAAGCTTACTTGACCTCTCACTTGTATGAAAGTCGCACAAAATTTGTAGTAAATGGTATTTTAAACATGGTTTTAAAGCTTACTTGACCTCTCACTTGTATGAAAGTTGCACAAAATTCCATGATACTGACAACAATGTGTGAGCATAACAAACAGACGATCGGTAAAAATGTCAAAAATTGGAGTATAGCAGTCAACATTTTGTAATAATCTGAATCACTAAAAACAAACAACTATGTGAACAAGTATTAACAAAATGGCATGTATGTATATTTTAAACCTTTAATGTTTAGTACATTTTCAGTAATATCTTTTAGGCGTGGCTCGGTATTGATAGAGAAAAAGACAAATAAAAAAACACAATTACACATATTTAAGATAATTAACAACATCAGTACTTGAAGTCTACACTTCAAGACCATCAAGTGATATTGGTGAAGTTTATACGAAATACTTACCAACAAGTTCTTGGTTTCTTCCGATGAACTTTATTTTCTAAATGAACGAGACGTTCTTTGACATAACCCGGGTTTATTAACTTTCTATTGAGACACTGATGACGTTTTACAAAGTATGAGAAGCAGCTGCAAGCTCTTGAATACCGATGCAGGTGAAGTTGGTTAATTGCTGCTAAGGTTGGGGAAATTTATAATTTCAAACTTAAAATTGTTTTGTTTATTATAGATTCTGGTACCGAGATATATATTTTATTTCGTTTGAAATTGGTGTTTTCCCGTTTGCTATTAGTGGTTATTATTTATAGATGGGGACTAGTATAACTAGTTCTGCAACAGTATGTACTATTTATAGAGTTTGATGTCGGGTGTATAATGCACGAGGAAAGTTTTGGCGGTTTCTACGGGTGGAATTAAATGGTACTATATAAAGTTTGGCATTTAAATGTAATATTATCGAAGTTGCTCGCAGTTGCGTAGAATTGAAGTTGGTCACATTGGTATATTGACAGTTGCTGCTATGTTTATTACATACGTACAGGCGTTGGCGGTATTAACCGAGGAAAAAGAAATATGCGAATGAGAAACAATGTTATATGTAATGGATTTATATGTCAGTGGTTTGAATCGAAGAAATATGTACAAGAAAGTAAAATAAAATATTGTAGCGCAAGAGAAAAGATATGTTACTGCGGATGTTACTGCGAGCAACTAATCCTATATCTGTGTTTGTTTTGTTTATAGCCTATTGAATTTAGAGATTAAATACTTTAAATTCGGACGAGCAGGGCGAGGGAGAATTTAAGACCGCTTATGTCAAACTCGAGGTATAAGTCTACAAATGGAGAGGAGGAAACTGTGTCATGTTGTCTGGGGGTATATTAATTGAACCAAATAAGAAAAGTTTTGATTGTTAATGGAAAGAACATCATCAATTTATCTGGTTGTGAAATTAGATGATCTGGCTTCCTTGATCTTCTTATAGTTGACAAGTATCTGAAGGAAATCGACTCATAAAGAATAAGAGGTCGGCAAGGAGAGGTTCACAGTACGTTCCCAACTGTTTGCATAAAATATGTTGAAAAAGTCTACCTCCAAATTCAACAATTCATCGACACCATAGAGAATTATAGCTATAAAAGTTAAAACACACATAAGAAGGTAACGTCAACTGATATCATTTGCATTATTAGCATAATGTTTGTCATTAACCGATTACTCTTTCGCCATTGTTATCGTGAGTATAATAGATTCAGAGAAGGTTAGCTCTTATTTCGGAAACATAAAGCCAGTACATAATTTATAGAATTATCTAATTATATTATTCGCACAATGATTAGCTACGTAATCAAACAAGGATAAAAGTGTGATAAGAATTCTGGGCATTACTAGGATTGTGAATAATTAATTGGTTAAATAATTATTGAAGTAACTATGGCTGGCTTACTCCCATGATGCTAATTTTGATCAAAGAAAGGTAATTAGATATAGGAAGATGTGGTATGAGTGCCAATGAGACAAATCTCCATCCAAGTATCAATTTTTAAAAGTAAATCATTATAGGTCAAGGTACGGCCGACACGGAGCCTTGGCTAACACCGAACAGAATCCCCAAAATTACTAGTGTAAAACCATTCAAACGGGACAACCAACGGTCTAATCTATATAAAAACGAGAAACGAGAAACGAGAAACACGTATGAACTGCATAAACAGACGACAACTACTGTACATCAGAATCTGACTTAGGACAGGTGCAAACATTTGCAGCGGGATTAAACGTTTTAATGGTACCAAACCTTCTCCCTTTTCTGAAACAATAGTATAATATCACAACATAAAAAAACATACTATAAAATATCAATTTGAAGGCTTAACTGAAGCCTGTTCACTTATATTTTAAAATTAACCAGCGTATCAATTGTATGAATTAAACTGGTTAAATGTATGTTAAACCTTTTATAGATTATAAAATTGAGAATGGAAATGGGGAATGTGCCAAAGAGACAACAACCCGACCATAGAAAAAAACAACAGCAGAAGGTCACCAACAGGTCTTCAATGTAGCGAGAAATTCCCTCACCCGGAGGCGTCCTTCAACTGGCCCCATAACAAATATATGCTAGTTCAGTGATAATGAACGCCATACTAATTTCCAAATTGTACACAAGAAACTAAAATTAAAAATACAAGACTAACAAAGGCCAGAGGCTCCTGACTTGGGACAGGCGTAAAAATGCGGCGGGGTTAAACATGTTTGTGAGATCTCAACCCTCCCCTATACCTCTAGCCAATGTAGAAAAGTAAACGCATAACAATACGCACATTAAAATTCAGTTCAAGAGAAGTCCGAGTCTGATGTCAGAAGATGTAACCAAAGAAAATAAACAAAATGACAATAATACATAAATAACAACAGACTACTAGCAGTTAACTGACATGCCAGCTCCAGACTTCAATTAAACTGACTGAAAGATTATGATTTCATCATATGAACATCAGGCACAATCCTTCCCGTTAGGGGTTTAGTATCATACCATCATAACATATATGAGAAGAACATAATTCGTGTCATGCCAACAACTGGTTTTTTAATAAAAGTGTTTAGTTCCGATGCAAAGATCCTATTAAGTGAATCAATATTAACGCCAAAATATGCAATCTTTAATGACCTGACAACAGTATCGTAACTATATCCCTTCTTAATAAGTCTATTCAAAGGTTTTGTTAGTTTTTGAGGTGAATACTGACACCTTTGTGCTTTATAAAGAATATTTCCATAAAAAATTGGATGTGAAATACCTGAACGTATAAGAAGTCTGCATGTTGAGCTATATTTACGAATGATGTCCTTATACCGATGATAAAATTTAGTAAATGTTTTGACTAGTTTGTGATATCGAAAACCCTGGTGTAATAATTTTTCAGTAATACATAAATTTCTCTCGTTAAAATCTAAAACATTGTTACATACACGAGCGAATCGTACAAGTTGAGATATATAAACACCGTAAGATGGTGACAAGGGAACGTCACCATCTAAAAATGGATAATTAACGATAGGAAATGAAAAATCATCTCTTTTATCATAAATTTTAGTATTTAGCTTTCCGTTAATGATATAGATATCAAGATCAAGGAAAGGGCAGTGGTCATTGTTAGTATTAGCTTTATTTAAAGTAAGTTCAACAGGATAAATTTCTTTAATATACATACTGAAGTCGTCATTATTGAGAGCCAAAATATCATCAAAATATCTAAAAGTATTATTAAATTTGTTTATCAGATGTTGTTTCGATGGGTCTTTGCTTATTTTTGTCATAAATTGTAACTCATAGCAATACAAAAACAGGTCCGCAATAAGTGGTGCACAGTTAGTCTCCATTGGAATTCCGATAATCTGACGATATACGGAATCCCCAAAGCGAACAAAAATGTTATCTAGTAAAAATTCAAGGGCATATATAGTATCAAAGCATGTCCAATTGACATAGTTTTTTTGTTTATTGCTACCAAAAAATGACCTAAAAGAGTTTGAACATATATATTCACATTCTGACTTTTTAAATGCCCATTTAATTAGGTGTGTGAATTTTTTCTTAATGAGAATGTGAGGCAATGTGGTATACAGGGTGGAAAAATCAAAACTATGCATTAAGGTTTTTGCTCATTGTTGAAGGTCATTCGATGACTTAAGATGTCTACCGTCTACGTTGTTTAGAATGATAGTTGTTCCAAAGGTAACATTACATCTTTTTACTTTTATTTTAAAATTGATCGGTTAAGTCAAGCTCTTTACAACTTATTTTAAAGGGGCACTAGCTTTCAAATTCATGTTAACCGATTTGACTGAAATTTTCATTTTTGATTTATAACAATGAATAACATTTATCCAAAGAATAAAAAAATAAACAATTTTCAGGGCATGGGCTCGAGATTATGTAACTTCGCCATCTTATTAACTATCGAGTTGACCTCCGAGGACCTCCGATAGTCACATAAGTGATATAAACATAAATATAGATATTAATAGAAAGTGGACTCGTGCAATTGGATTTTTCTAGGTCTGTTTAATTTCATATTATAGATTAAAATATTTGTTAATCATCGTTTTTACCTGTATAAGAATGATGTTTTGTGGATCGAATCAGTCAATTAATTGATTTACCTTTGTTTCACTTTCAATGTTGACATTCTTTTCCTTTGAATAACTCAACACGCAGAATGCATGCGTTATTAATCTCTAGCTAAGGGGTTAAATTGAAGTTCTCATGAATATGGATACAATGAGGGACTTGCAAGTGAATAATTCATCATCACTGTTTATTAGCTGATTTTGACAAAATTAAACCAAATTGGCCGCAAAAAGCGAATTATTATTTCACTATTTCACTTTCATTAATGATTGAACAAAAAGAAACATAATCAAAATTTTATATGTATCTCGTAGCTAGTGCCCTTTAACGATTTGTTTTAAGGTATATTCGAGAGTTTTTTTGAACAAGCATATGAAACAAGTCATATTCTTTATATGTCTAATGCCAAGTTAGGATCCTGCTAACTAGCAGTTGTCGTTGGTTTCTGTCTGCCTTCGCTGATTTTTAGTATGTTAATGCCAATGGTTTTCTGTTTTGTAATGTTTCAAATTCTTATCTCGAAGCCTGTATATCTTACTATACGGTTTGGGTTTAAATCATTTGGCATGATCATACGGTACCCGTAGTTTTTTTGCATTATTGCATTTGGTCTTGTTGGATCGTTGTTTTATTGATCATCATACCACCTCTCCTCATTCTACATACTTGTTTTTGTGTCTATGGTGGATAGCTGTCTCATAGACTATCATATAACATCCTTAACCTACACTGTAGTTAATATCCTTGTTTTTGTCTTTATTTGATTTATCGGATCAACATACACATCTCCGTTTACACATTCTGGTCCGTTTAGTCTATATTACCTTTTTGTTTCATTTACACTCTATATTCTATATCCTTTTCTAGTATTCTTTGGTTGATATTTGTCTTTATGGCACTCGAACAACGCCTCCATATATTTAATCTGTAGTTATTTCCCTCCATGTCATTGGATCATACATAATTTTACGCTTTATGTACTTAATTTCATTAAGTTTTAATTGGCTTATTTTCTGACTTCTATTTGTCTTTCTATGTTGTGATGTTACACTATTGTTTCAGGTAAGGGTGAATGTTGGTACCTATTAAAACGTGTAAACCTGCTGCATTTGTTTGCACCTGTCCTAAGTGAGGAACCTGATGTTCAGTGGTTGTCGTTTGTTGATGTGGTTCATAAGTGTTTCTCGTTTCTCGTTTTTTATATAGATTAGACCGTTGGTTTTCCACTAATCATTTGTCGGCCCTTTATACCTTGCTGTTCGGTGTGAGCCAATGCCCCGTGTTGAAGACCGTACTTTGACCTATACTGGTTTACTTTTACAAATTGTGACTTGGATGGAGAATTGTCTCATTGAAACTCATACCACATCTTCTTATATCTATATGTCGCAGGAAAAATGGGACACCAATCTTTCTCCTAACTGGGTGAAGATAAAGTCACCAGAAACCACAAAGACTTAAAACGTGGTATTAATTGTGGGACATTTTCTGCATTAAACGAGTCGTCCAAGTTATAATACTTTATTATATGAATCTGTAAATATATAAATTGTAAACCAAGTTTACAATGTGTTCCAATAAATATGAACAATATGCATAACCGAAATATTCGCATGTAACGGAGCTTTATTCTGACATTTCCTAATATACCAAAATGCGGCTTTCAAGCCTAACTGAATTCTATATTTGAAATACCAAAATATCTTTACTTTAATTTAACATTTAAACATGACTAAAAGAATAAATAAAGTTACAAGTACCTGTCGCGGCGACTCTCATCGTCGGCCCTTCCTGGTATTATATTGACCAGTGACTAACTCGAAAAGTGCTTATATTAGTATACATATACGGTTAGTATGCCGCGCCTTGAATTCATGCATAACTCATGCCATTTGAATATAAATATATATCATTTAAATAAATAACTTTCTATTGTACTAATTGAAATATTCAGTATGTAAAGCCAAACAAAGCATACAAAGCTATAGTTTGTTTCAAAATACGCAGCGCAAAACATTTGTCGTCAATCTTTAAGACACATGAATATGAAATATGAATATGATATGAATGTGGAACATATAACACTGAAACACAAATAACATAATATGTTTAATAAATGGAACAAAATTGATACATATATCCGGTGACATATAAACTTTGAATTAATTGAAATACTTACCTTGTATCAAAACATTATAGCATTAAATATCTTGAAATAAAACATACAACAGCTCCAACATTTACAATTGGCCGTTTCAGAAACTAAGGTATTATGGGTAATTCAATTGTTCGTACCCAAAAATGAAAATAACGTTACGTCATTGATCGAATTTCCCTTGTTTATGACGTTTTTAACCAATCATAACGTTTTGGTCTTATGTAGACGAAATGCGCGTTTGGCGTACTAAATTATAATCCTGGTACCTTTGATAACTATTTACACCACTGGGTCGATGCCACTGCTGGTGGACGTTTCGTCCCGAGGGTATCACCAGCCCAGTAGTCAACATTTCGGTGTTAAACAGACAGATAACAATATGCTTAACTTGATAATAATATATCTAAAACATAACAGGTCCATCGACAAGAAGAGTCACACGAAACAGAGATCGCATGAAGTCCTCGTATATTAAAAATTTCAACATGTCATCATTTTCGTTTTTGAGAATAGTAATTCTCAAAAACGAAAACAATATTGTATTAACTACTGTTTTGGCCTAAAGATTTTACTGAGTATTTGCCGCAGAGTTTTGTTGAACCCAGGAACTCTGAGTATTGTCAGAATGGGATTTGTAAGCGATGTCAGGAACAAGAGTAAATTACATCCAAATCTAACGTTTCTGTCATTATCGTAAAAGGTAACTTTTAGGTTCTTGTTGACTGAAATTATGAAAAAAGGAAATCCATTTAACAAATACATTCCTACATGCATTAGGACCGTCAAATATGCCTTAAAATTCTTAGATTTCCTAAAATCATATTTACGAGCCTCTTTCTGCCAACATGCTTTCGTAGCTGATGGCTTTCCCGAACTATTTTTCAGTGAATTTCTTCCAGTTAAGTCTGTCGTATTTGGAACTTCATTTATTGGAAATGTTCGGTTTTCTTCAGACGGTTTATTGGACCGTCGGAATCCGACTGATGTGATATCTGTACTATTGCTGTTTTCCTGAACTCCAATCCTGGTCCGTTTTGCAATCTTTATTAAAATAATCGAATTTAACACCAAAACTCCCGCTACAAAACCTCCACTTAGTGCATATGCCAAAGTTAAAAATTGTTTGTGATTATCGCGATATGCCATTTTGATATCGCACTCTTCCTCGAGCATAAACGTAACTGTTCCGCTGCCCCAAACTATTGATGAAATTATGATGATGACATAGGAAAAAATATAAGTTGCAGCCGAAAGACAGATTGCAGCTCTACGCGTAATGTACCGCAGACTTTTAAGAGGATAGACTATCGAAAAACATTTAATCGCCGTCAGTAACAACAGCAAATATCCAGTGGTTAAAGTTCCAACTGAATTCATTGTCATAATAGATAAACACACGTAGTAGTATCTAAATATGTTGGTTTGGACACAGAAGAATGTAGCAGAAATCGGCAGAAGATAAATTCCATTTATCAGATCAGATGCTGCAAGGAAAGTATAAATTATGTGCAGCTGATTCCGATTTTGTATTGGTACTTTTATACATAATCCAAGTAATAAAACGTTCAGTAGAATTATAATGACAGCTTCTATTATGGCGATTACAAAAACTCCTGTTCTGTTTTCAGCTACATTTAATGTTATATTTGCTAACGTGTTAACAGTTGAATTAAACTGAATCGTTGACATCTTCAAAGAGGACTTTCTTCTTCTTCAAAGTTTTTTTGGTTCCAGGTTAGTGCATTTTAGATTTTAACTAGAAACCGTCACTGTCTGAAACAGAACAAACCATATAATGGAAAGGAAATCGTGTTACAACTAGCATTAACAAATGTCTTAAACTGTCAAATAAAAGTACCCCTGTAATAAGCTATAAATATAATGACTGTCTACATCGAGTAAATACGAGTCACTGTTATGCTTAAAACAATAAAGAGTATCATAACGAATACAAATAACAATGACGTGAACAAATAATTGTTTTATAAACAAATCATATTTGTTTTATTAGTCACGTGAACAAATAATTGTTTTATAAACAAATTATATTTGTTTTATTAGTCACGTGAACAAATGATTGTTTATAAACAAATCATATTGTTTTATTAGTCACGTGAACAATGATTGTTTTATAAACAAATCATATTTGTTTTATTAGTCACGAAAACAAATGATTGTTTTATAAACAAATCATATTTGTTTTATATTTTGTACACGTGAACAAATGATTGTTTTATAAACAAATCATATTTGTTTTATTAGTCACGTGAACAAATGATTGTTTTATAAACAAATCATATTTGTTTTATTAGTCACGTGAACAAATGATTGTTTTATAAGCAAATCATATTTGTTTTATTAGTCACGTGAACAAATGATTGTTTTATAAGCAAATCATATTTGTTTTATTAGTCACGTGAACAAATGATTGTTTTATAAGCAAATCATATTTGTTTTATTAGTCATACGGGAAAATATGTTTTACAAAAGCGCACGCGATGTTGTGTTAAACATACTCTTATTCAAATTTTCTGAAAGTAAGGAGTAGATGTCCAAAAGATCCAAAACACCGCTTACAAAGGGCTTTGTGATGCTGCTTCAAACTAACCTTAATTGTTTGTTAATACCTTGGTTATGAAACTATTTTTCAATTACAATTATTTTGTAATAAACACATGTTCATCTTATTCATCTGTAGGTCTCAATGTCTTCAATATTTTTTTTAACTTACTTTCAATTTTATAGTTTATTGTAAATCTTTTGTTTCTATAGTCTTTCCCCTTCTGTTTTATCTTTAATATTGATTGCTTTTAGATAATTTAGTTTGTTGCTTTATTTGTCACATCATATGGTCATTTCCGCAATAAGTTATTATGATTATGTTTTTGCATTTTCATTAGATACTTTCTATAGTTTGACCAGTGTTGCTTATATCTGTTAATGTTATCCTTCAAAAACAAACAAACAAGATAATTATGACTTAAAAACAGTCTTCAAAATGCGTTATATAAAACTAAAGTATGAGCATCACGTACACAAAATAGAACCTGTGGTGATCCGGAATGGTAAGCATATCCTGCTCTATATGTTGCAACCATTGTGTCTCCATTCTTGAGAACAACTTGGGTTATAAGTCTAAATCAGTGATGTCACAAGGGAGAGAGATCGGAATTGTGACTACGACTATTGAAAGATAGCTGTGGTTGATTGGGGTTAGTATTATATACAGTGTCGTTGTTACTTAGAAAAAGTAAGATAACAGAAATATCGAACTCCAAAAAAACTTCTAAACGGAAGTCCTTTACTAAATGGAAAAATCAAAAGCTCAACGCATCAAACGAATTGAAAACAACTGTCATATTCCTGACTTGGTACATGTATTTCCTTTTGTAGAAAAAAGTGGATTTAATCTGATTTTATATATAGTTATATGTCCTCTTATAGTTAATGTGTTTCCCTCGGTTTTTGTTTGTAACCCGGATTTATTTTCTCTCAATTTATTTATGACTTGAACAGCGGTATACTACTGTTTCCTTTATGCATAGCTAGTTTAAGCTCTCACTTGTGTTACAGTCGTAAAAATAATTAGATTTATATATTTATTTCTGATCAAACATTAAATACACTATATCTTATAAGATCTAATAAGTATTCTTATCCATTATGATATAGTATAAAGTGAACAGATCATTTGTTTTTCTATCATTTGAGATTTCGTCCATATTTTCAGTATTTTCATATTCTACTTTTGTCTGCTAAGTAATGTATGTGACCTATTCCTGAATGTGTCTGTTTTACCGAGTGTGAATTTGCATTGATTTACGACGTGTCTCTGTATTTTATACATCCAACATTCATGTATTGACTTTTGATGTTTCTGTTGTGGTTTCAGTCGGATAATGTGTTATGTCTTATCGTTTGTAGTCCAAATAATTATAAAATAGCCATTTCAATTCCGTCATTGACATGATAATTTGTTTGGTCTGGTATTGTGAAAATAATTGTCTAAAGTTCAATATAACATATTCGTTAGATAAGTGTGTCACTGTTTGTGTTGTCCTGTGCTTTCTGTCCTTGATGGAATATGTTCCTTGTTGTTCTTCAGTTTTATATTATGTGGTTGTCCGTTTCTCTGTAATGAGTGTTCTTGTGTGTGTTTGTGCTGTAGTTCTTTCACTTAGCGTCAATGCCATATAAGGGGGAGGTTTGGCTAGCCATAAAACCAGGTTCAAATCTATTCTTCAAATGTACTGTACCAAGTCAGGAATATAGCAGTTGTTATCAAATAGTTCGTTTCTATGTATGTTGGCGTTTGTTTTTGCTGCACTTCTGTGTTCCTGTTGTTCCTTTGTTTTTCTCTTATAGTTGATGTGCTTCCCTTGGTGGTTTTAGTTTGTAACGCGGATTTGTTTTCTCTCAATCGATTAATTACATTTGAACAGTAGGATACTACTGTTGCCTTTATTGATAATGTAATATTAATGAAACATTAATCTATCGAGTTATGATTAATATCAATTTATTTTAGGTCTGATTACATTGACGGTACAAATTTTACTGCAACAGATTCGCATGTAGACAATAATTATTTTCAGTAATGCTCGATCCAAATATTTTTGAAAATTCAAAAACAAAGACCTCCTAAAACCAAAGAAGACAACAAATATGGCTAAATTCGCTCACGGGTAAGCGCTTTTCATGAGGGAGATATATTTCTTAATTTAAAATAATTTCCAAAATTGTGTAATAGCAAAATTAGATAACACCGTATCCGTATTTTCATGTCATTACTAGAGTACTGGTCATTGGACTTGTGATACCCTATAACCTCGGGACTAACAGTCCACCAACAGAGGTATTTCGAAATATCATTGCTAATATAAAATGAACTGGGAAAACTTTTAACTGGTTATTACCGTCTTTGAACACATCTGCGTGTTCGTGTTGCCCAGTCTTTAGTTTTCTATGTTGTGTTTTGTGTATTGTTGTTAGTCTATAGGTCTTTTTTTTAGCCATGACTTGTCATATTTAAACGATTGACAATGTGCCAACTTTCAGTAGATTTAAGGGTGTAACAAACACCTTGACTAAATTTAATCTGGCTCTTTTAATTTTTATAAAGTTTGACAAAATATATGTACTTTGACTCTTTGACAAAAATATAAACATTTAAAAAAAACTTGAACAACATACTTAATCGGAAAATTTTCATTGGATTTATAGCAGTTTGACAAACACTAATTTTGATGATTTAGAAGCTTAATTTTTCCTGTAACAATTGAACGTGATTAAAACGTTCAGCTGTTATCTCCCTGAAGTGTCATGTACCTTCTTTATGTAGATAAAAGATATATACGGAGATGACGAAAACGATCATATGTTTTGTGAAAACAACAAAACTATAAACATATATTACCCTTCCGTATCAGTTTTTGGTGGGGTCGTGTTGCTTAGTCTTAGTTTTCTATGTTGTGTTTTGTGTAAGATTGTTTGTCTGTTTGTCTATTTTCCTTTTTTAGCCATGGTGTTGTAAGTTTATTTTCGACTTATAAGTTTGAATGTCCCTTTAGTATCGCCTCGTTTTTATATAAAAAAAAAAAACTCCATCATATAATCGGATAGTTTAGATAACTATGCAACCAGGCTATTTGTCTTCGGCCTCACCAAGTTAAGTATATGACATTTGTTTTCTGTTTGTTCCTGTTGTTTGTTATAGTTAAGTATATGACATTTGTTTTCTGTTTGTTCCTGTTGTTTGATATAGTTCAGTATATGACATTTGTTTTCTGTTTGTTCCTGTTGTTTGATATAGTTAAGTATATGACATTTGTTTTCTGTTTGTTCCTGTTGTTTGATATAGTCAAGCGTTTGATTTTGTAAGATTTAATGGACTTCCTTCTTTTTTTTTTCTTCTTTTTTTTTTGGCGTCCGGTGTTTTTGCCAATACTATTTTTATAATTTCGTATTGAATGACAGTACAATCATGTGTGTATTTCAGTATGCACATTTATATTTTTTTCCATAAAATCTGGATTTTTTTAGTAATTAATGCGCGCACTCAAAAAGCAAGTTGAAACAGAAAATATAAATACATGTATGCCATTCTATACGCGTATGTAGGCATCGAATATCATTAATTTTGAGTTATATTTAGTCAAATAAAAGAAAACAAATTGTTAATAAAAGGTTTTACAAGACAATACTCTGACGAAGAATGATTTTATTTAGTGTAGCATTTATTTATTTATTTATTTTTCAACATCGGACAACTACTATCGTCTTATTTACTCCTTTCTTCATGCGATGCAAATACATTATAATGTGGCCTCAAACTGAAGTATTTTAATTATTATCCTCTGCAATATAATGTTTCATTATTTTAACGTATCCATCTAAGTTACATATTCATTCAAATTTTAAGTTATCTTTAATTTCTTACCTTATTCCTGTTGATGTAAACAACACTTTTAGTTATTACTGTCACTTTTCAATGAAATGTGTTCGTTTAATTTAGCTTAAGGATCAAATAATCTATTTTACTTCATTGTGTGTGTTTCCTTTACATCAAGATCGTCCACTGTATAAAATTTTCGAATCCAAAGTGATCATTCAATGCTATCTGTATTTCCAATATTTTAATTGGTTAGGATGCTATAATCGGTGGAATATATTATAATATAAAAACACAATATTACCCATGACGTTTGCAAGATATCATTATAATTGTATGATGATATTATATGTCTCTGTCAGTTTCGGATTAATAATTGTAATTATATCATCAATTAGTATTTCATAAAAAAAAATGTCGTAGAAGCATTCATTAAGTATTATAGTTCCTATTGATTGCTTTATTCATTATATGTATATACCTCATAATACATTATGTGATTATATTGTTTCAAAAGTGAATAGTTTATGGACATCTGCTCTTACAACATTTCTGATTCCTAATTGGCATCTCACAACAAGTATGTTTCTACACTGAGTAAGTCAATTAGTGCATTTAATTTCTGCCTGTATTTAATATAACTTTCCAGTGTCAGTACAAGATTATGATGTTCATTCTGGTCCACCTATGTTGCAGAACCTGCAAATTGTATTTCTAGTTAGTTCAATAACTTGTTCTTGTCCCTGAATTTACATTAAATATTTGACACTGGACGTTTAACAAACAATAATCATGATTTAATTTGCAATAATTTTATCAACAGTGCAAGAATGAGATCAATAACTACATACTAACAATAAAAAAAAGACAGGCAAACCATACACCTTATCGCTATTTGGAGATCTGTTCCGCTTGACCGGAGAATCTGCGCCGGTTTATCTTTTGAAGTCATACAACAATCACTTTTTCCATTGTGGCGTCAGATATTTTCTATTGTGACGTCAAAATTTTACTGGAACCTTTGCGATGTCCAGTAATGGCGGACAAATAGCGATAAGGTGTATTAGAACCAAATAACACACTGGTAGAACAGAATAGGTATAAGGATATACAAAAATACATGCACATAGAAACAATAGATAACACAGAAAACAAGCCGCGTTAGACAACAAAAAAACAGCTTACAAAGGTCTTTCATTTCAATTTTAGATATATTGATGATATCCTGTAACTCAAAAACTCACATTGCAGTTTGTGCTTGTATCTCCTGTATGCCAGTGAACTTGATATAAAGAATATTATCGTGACAAGAAAAACACGATGAATTAAACATGCCGATCGTTAAACGATCATCATCATGGATCGGTAATGATACGATGTCTCTGTGTCAATTCCATGGCGATATATTTTCACTGTCTTAGACCTTACGATACAATAAGAGTCGTATATCTGTAATTTTACCTCTTGTGTCATTCTCCCGACTGTGACTGTGAAATTTTGAATGAGTGTGGATTCGCATTCTGAGTGTTGCAAGTATAGCAGGTGATGCTTACTTTATCGACTCATCCGTTCGAGTCTCTCCTGGCGTGTATACATACGCATCCAGCAGAAGATCTTACGATTCACATAGAAGGACATGCTTACAGTTGTTATCCATTCGTTTGATGTGTTTGAGCTTTGATAAGGGACTTTCCGTTTTGAATTTTTTCACAGTTGATTTTTACTTTTTACCCTATTGACTCACCCAATCCTGTCTTCACTGGTGTGCATACGCATCCCACAGAAGATCTTACCTTAACTCGATTTGCATCATCTTTATCGATTGAGGAGATTTGAACATTAGTTAAATGTTGCTGCCTAAAGTTAACCGCTATTCTTTCCTTTATTTCTGCTGTACAACAATAGGGGTTTCATTTTCCAGAATATCTTTTTATTTATTCGGTCCAACAAATATTGCGCTTTGTTATAAAAGTTTTTTTAAATATATTTTATCGAGAACTTTAATTCAACGAAATTAACACATTTTAAAAAGAAAATGACCTTAATGAATACTACAGAATACTTAGACATTATTTGGAACCTGACATAGCTGGTTATTAGAAATAGCAGGGTTTGTGACATTTTCTTTCGATACCTTTTAGTTTAAATATTATTAGTAATCAGTGTATGAAATATGCTTGTGATTCAAACATTCGAGACACTTAAAAATAATAGAGATATGGAAATATATTTTGTCAATTAAAGAGTGGTGTATTAGAAAAGAGAAGCGTAAATCGAAAACAAACTGACAATGACATGGCAAAAAAAACTGACAATGATATGGCAAAAAAAACCTGGCAAAAAAACAAAGGTTGTCGAGATGATAGACATAGATACCAACCAGACCAATACAGATTTTTAACGTCACTTATTCGGTGTTATGTCATTTTATTTCATTCAGCAATTATAAAATGTAGACATCAAAGTAGAATGTTTTAATCGATTTCTGGGATATTCCTTGAATGTTGAATAATTTAAATTTCAATAATTATTATAGTGATAAGATAGGTTGAACTAATGTATATATCATGTTATAGATAATGATGACCATTTATTTCAGATATTATTGACATACATATTTAACGTATAGACTAACCAATTGATAAGTAGCCATTTCATTTTGCTAATGGTATACTTAGCATAAAATTGAACATGTTCTTAAACATCCAAATGTATTTTAATTCCGTCTTTAAAATCATTTGCTGCTATTTAGATATATTATGGCATACATTCAACATCAAAACATTATTTATATTTTTCAGTGGAGGTATGTTTGATTTAAAATTGACCATATTAATTTATTAATAACAATAATTGTAAAATACTAAACATAACTAAAAAACACCAAACGTTCATGCAAATATTTACGTTACATAACATTATACTCATAGAACTGTCACGATATGTCCCAGCTGTTTGATACTGATTAGGTATAGTTGTGGTTGATTAGGAAACGGATGAGGAAGTCAGTGGCAGTTAATTCGATTTTCCTAGTAAGTCATATTTTAGAACTTAAGGATTAAAAAGTAAAAGGTAAAATAACGAGGAGAAAAAACGCACTCTAAGAAAAATTCAAATCGGAAATGCCTTTATCAAATGGAAAAATAAAATTTCAAACACTTCAAACGAATTGAAAAAAACCTGTCATATTCCTGACTTGTTACAGAAATATCCTGATATAGAAAATAGTGGCTTAAACCAGGGTTTAAAGATTGATATACCTCTCACTTGTATGACAGTCGCACAAAAATCCATTATATTGACAACGATGTGTGAACAAAAGAAACCGACATAATATAGGTAAAAATGTCAAAAATTGGGGTACAGCCGTCAACATTGTGTTATTATCTCAATAACCATTCAAACAAACAAATATGTCAATAAAAGAAAAAACAAAATGTCATATAGGCAAATGGAAGAAAAGTAAAATTGAACATAATGATGAGATCTTTAGATACCGAGCAACGCCAAAGGGATGTTACCAAAAAGGCCTAACAGTAATGGTAATTACTTATAAAGACAAATAAAAGAACACTATAACACGTAACTAATATAAGTTATATGGTTCGCTACTGACCCCATACGTATCCATAGAGGGTTAGTAAAATTCATAGGGGTGAGGCCGGAGGCCGAATCCCCTATGGATTTTATTCACCCTCTATGGTCCGTAGGGGGTCAGTAGTTAACCGTATAACGAATTTATCGCACGCTGGACTTTTCTGCTGCGTTATGTTGAAAAATAAACACTGAAACACAACAACATTAATAGATGACGTCACCATTAACGCGTCATGAACCCCCTATGAAATTATCTAACCCCATACGGTCCCATAGGGGGTCACCACGTGACGGCGTTAAACCAATCACAACGTGATATTTTACCCGCGGTGCGATCACATATAACGCCAGTACCTAGAATTATTCTTCAAGACCATCACGTTTTATCTGTGAAGTTGATGCAGAATATTTATCCACAAGGTCTTGATAACTTTCGGTTAACTTTTTCAGAAAAAAGGACTAGATGTCCTTTAACATAACACTGGTAATGATGTTATATACTTGGTTGTTGGTTAGTTATTTCTTCATTTTAATAATTTTGTTTTCTTTTTATGTAACTACATTTCTGCATTGAGAAAGTGTAGTGTAATATTTTCATGATTTTTTATTGAAATTAATTTCTTCCTTAAAGGAAGACAATTCTACTTGTCACGAAGCCATTTGGGAGTGATGTTGATTGGTAAAATACACTGTGAAAATATAATTTTCTGAGGGTTCTCCTTTTATAAATGCGTTACCTTGACAATGTACAAACTTATGTAATGATAGAGTTCATAATTTATTTTATTAAAGTGTAGCATATTTGTCTTAGGATTTAGATTCAATTTATATAATATATGGGCGTTTTTCAATAAAAGCGTAACTTTCAGACCTAAAAAAAATGGAAAATCAACTTGTTTAAAATTTAATTTCAAGAGTTATTTTGAATACCTCTATTATAGACCTGTTTGTAAACAAAAAGTGCAATCTTAAATATTCTTTAAAATGATATTATTTTCATAATTTGTGTACTGTTTCGTAGGGGACTTCTGTCCCCTACGAAACTTCTTCTAAACACACATATTTTTTGCAATTTTAAATGTTTCCTATAGACATTCCAGTTTGTTTACTTTAAATACTAGAAAAATCTCATTTTTTTCTGAATTGGAAAACCATTTTTATCGATAAAGATTAGACAGTATTTCACATATGAAGGTACAACTCATGTTACGTAGTGGACATTTTGATGTGTTTCGTAGTGGACAAAACCGTTTCGTAGTGGACAAAAAGTTTCGTAGTTGACATCAACCCTATTATATGTTAATAAAAACATAATAAAATTTACATGAAACTAACCCTTGTTATTTGTTTTGCACGAATATAATTGAAAAAAGATTAAAAAAAGACTGCATGGTAGTGGTAGTGTCCACTACGAAACGTTTTTCTCCCAAACTTGTTTCGTAGGGGACCGTTTCGTAGGGGACGTATTCGCATGTTTTATTTTTTTTCTTACAATCCCTATATTGCAATAGTAACAAGACTGATTGTATTCATCAAAGCATTTATTAAGCTGTACACTGATATTTTTTTCATAATTTTAAAACCAGATACTGAAGGAGATTTGACCCGTTTCGTAGTGGACATTAACAAAAATACGGTATCACTCTGGTCCATTTGATGTGCTCAATTTTTCTTACCAACAATTTAATTGCCGTTATAAAAGCATCACTTCTTTTGTAAGACCCTAATGTTTATATCTCTTGCAAACAAAAATTACATTGATTTTATAAAACTGTTTATTGGCAAATTTTAATGACTTCGTTTCGTAGTGGACATTCTGTGAGGGACACACCTTCTGAAATTAAAAATCCTATATTGAAAGCTGTTTATTAAAATATGTTGGCTCTGAACATACTTTTGAATTATTAAAGAACTTATGTAAAGTAAAAAAAACATTTATTTCTTCATTTTTTTACGATATTTTAGAGTATGAATGTTGAACAGGCGGTCTAGGGACATGCCATTTTGGTTGTTTTGGACCATTCAGGAGTCAATATCTTATCAATCCCTCTAAAAATAAACTGTTTCTTTGCTTACAAATGTTAAATCTAATTCAATGTACTGACTGCACAAAACATTACTTGCAAAGATCAAACACATTTTTTTTAAAGTGGCTGGGACAAGAAAATACGTTTTTATTGAAAAACGCCCATATATCTTACAAATTTTGACCTTGTAGTAATTAACCTAAACAAAAACAGTTTGTACGTAATCCAATTCTTTTTTAAAAACCTATAGAAAACAAATATCAATATACTGTCTAATAAAACAATTATGTTGAATAAATTCCTGCTGCACATGTGGCACCCGTCGTGTTGCTCGTTATAACAAACCTGGTAAATAGTCTAATTCGGTAGGTCAAACTCGTGAAAATGGAACGGAAAAAAAAAAACAACCATATATAGCATAAAGCATATTATAAAACCTATCTTCTCGTATTTTATTTTAAAAGTTTATCTCCATGATCTCATAGATTTCTTTTTTTTTCACAAATCTGAGTTTATTCATGAACAATTTATGCACATTTGAACAACTTCGCACGTCTTGTAGCTTGAAAAATAGCAAGGTGACCAATATCTTAGCATAGTAAAATCATCATTCTATCAAAGTATGAGAAAATTCTATCTGAGGAAATATATACCAATGATTCACCTTAATAAAGTCTTAAAGTGTCCAATAAACAAGACACTGACGTAGGCTGAATGTCGACTGATCTTTTCGTTATTGAAAATTCAATTCTTTTGAAAAAATGTTTTGCACAACTACGGACACGATGAAATCCTTCCTTTTTTTTCGAGCCAATTGATATGACTATTTATGATTAAAATCAACAAAAGCTTAAATCTCGAAAAACAATTTTGAATATACAAATTCAGATAACCACAAAACCTGAGTAATCAAATCAATTCAAAAAGGAGTGCGACCGGTTACGTTGATAATTTAAGCGTCCCCTGCTATGTATGCACTACACGACATGCGAATCAATATTGTCCCTTGTGATTTTAAGCATAGACACAACGTTCAGTTAATGAATAATCTTGCTGCTGCAGCATATTTCTGTACGGATCACATACGTTTTAATGGAGTCCGAATAAACTTACAGCATCCGGTTTCCTGTAAGGATAACACACGTTTTAATAATAGAGTCCGAATAATCCTGCAGCAGCAAATTTTCTGTAAGGATCACTCCCGTTTTTTTAATGGAGTCCGAATTATCCTGCTGCAGTAGATTTTCCAATCCCATAACCATATAAACAGAACGTGTTGTCATGGCAAATAAAAGTCTACAAAACACTACACCGAACGATGAAGAATCCGAAACAAGAACCCCTCCAAG
This sequence comes from Mytilus edulis, assembly GCA_019925275.1. Taxonomy (NCBI): domain Eukaryota; kingdom Metazoa; phylum Mollusca; class Bivalvia; order Mytilida; family Mytilidae; genus Mytilus; species Mytilus edulis. Next base: position 71,284,741 of record CM034360.1, read on the forward strand.
AACAGGAGTTTGATTCGGTAGGATAGGAAAACCCTGGTCTACTAGTGGTACCTATAGTTTTGATCATGGTCTAAACAATCATGTGATTAGTCGCATTCAGTTATTGTTTAAAGGGGGAAAGAGCACAAGATTGTTGCTACGGAAATTGAAATATATCCGTGGTCATTGGGGATAAAGATATTCCATAATGGTCCACCAAACCATGAAATTTATGGTGATTTTTCAGTTTAATCAAATGGATCTCTGGTACATAATTCCCTTGAAAGTAGCAACTCTCTGGGAAAAAAAATCATGAAACGAATCGGAAGCTTTGGAATATCGTATCAAGAGGGAGATATATACTTCATATGTTGGCGTTTCTTTAATGTTTTCAATTCCTTATAGCAACATTTAAGCAGCGCCAGCGGTGCAGGAATGCAGCGCAATACGATGATACGATGATGGAATGCAGCGCAATACGATGCAGCGCCATACGATGCAGTGCCATGCGATGTTTCTCATGATTTACTTGATTGCTATGTTCCTGCTCAAAATAAAGTTATTTATCAAGAGTTCCAAGTGATGAAGTAGAAATAATTCCTTTCCCGGATGATCACAGTTGACCAGTATGGACTATCTGTTTCACCGATGTAAAGAATATGTTCCAATCGTCTTTAACACAATCCCGGCCTCCTTTTCCCCCGAATGTGACCCGGTTTATACTTCAAAAGCAACACGATGAATGCCATTTGCGGAGCAGGATCTACTTACCCTTCTGGAGCACCTGAGATCACCCCCGATTGTTGGTGGGTTTCGTGTTGCCCATTCTTTTCTATGTTGTGTTTTGTATACTGTTGATTTTTTTTTTGGCCTATTTCTTTATTTGCCATGGCGTTGTCAGTTTATTATCGAATTATGAGTTTGAATGTCCTTTTTGTATCTATCGCCTCTTTGTTGCATTATGAAGGCATTTCGAGTGTATGCTATAACAGACTTTTGGCATGATTTTAGCCATGCCGTTGTCAGTTTATTTTCAACTTATGAGTTTGAATGTCTTTCTTGTATCTTTCGTCTCTCTTTTTAACCACATGACAAGTATGACATTTTACAAGTAGAATGAAAACGAACCTAGCACTATATACCATTAAACTCCCAAATCCACTTTATCGATGATATATTGTATAATGTAAAGTCAGCTCAATTGTATTGTTGGCATTTATTAACTATTCCTACTTAACTAATGGTACCAGTCGACTTGTTCATTTCATAAAGAGATCTTGTGGTAAGTCGTATATGACGAGAGTCGAAAACGAGGGGAAAAAGAGCGGGAATGGGGCTAAATATTACCAAAGAAGGATTTTGTACGTGTTTTATATTGAAATAAGTATGAGTAGTTTTCTGTAATTTTGTAATACACACATACAATTAATGGCAAATCAAGTGAGTTATGCATAAACACAACTTTATTTAATATAACTGTTGGTACATGGTTAATAGCATAATATACATAGTATTTAGTCGAAACTATGGATACATGTCTACCGGTATATGAAAGACGCCTGGTTTTTTTTAATTACAAATGTAAAACAGTGGTTAAAGCAATGCTACAAACAATAGGCCTGGGTTAGTAGCTGAACAGTGATTATAAATATATAGTATAATAAAGCACATGGTGTTAACATGGAGCTAATGACTTTTTGTCATGTTATAATAACAGTTCTTTGTAGCTACTGTTTTTCCATAATATTTAAGATATATTATATATATATAATAGTATAATAAAGCACATCGTATTAACATTGACATTATGTCTTTTTGTCATGTTATAATGACAGTTCTTTGTAACTGTTGAGCTATTGACTGTTTTTTCATACTATTTAAGGTCCTGATAAGGGCGTTTGTAGAGGCTTTGTTGCTAAGTTTTCTCCATTTCTCAAGGCCTTTGTAGGCTAGGTCTTTGTACTCTGTGTTTGTCGATCGGGTCCAGTCAATTGCTGTAAATAAAATAAAATACAATCAAAATCTTAAATCTTCAAGTATGCATCAGTCAATTTATTTTACTCTCTTTACTCTTCTTCATGGAGATATCTTGTCAGCGGGAAGATGAATAAATTTACTTAGTAGAATTCCCTTTAAAAAAAAACAATTTATAGCACTTTATTCACTTTGGAGAATTACAATGTGCATTTCAACAGATACTGTTTTATTGGATTTGCCAATCTAAGGTATTGTCTTTCTTCTAAAATTCCATATCAACTTCCTCAGAATACAGTTATAATCTTATAGATGGGTATTTATTATCGGAGTAACAGCTATGTTTACCTCAGGAAGGACAACAAATCTTATAAATTTTGCAAACACATATGACAACAGTAAGTACGCCAAAAAAGCTTCACATTGGGACTCAATCGCTGGTAATAATTTACGATATCGATGTTGGAAAGCTCTATATTGTTGCTTAATACATGACACTGCATATATATGTCTTTTTGTTATACCAATAAACTAAAAAAAATAAATAATGAAAGATATTTCAAAAGATAAACAATTTATCAAAGCAAAGATTTCTATTTCCCTCTACAAACCATTACCTTCAATGTCATAGTCAAGATTTGACTTGTCACGTGGTGGATTAAATGGCAACTTCCGGTAAAGTGTCGTCCAATTTTTACCCACTTCTGCTGCTGTTACCCTTAGGGCTTCAGCCAAATGATCTGTAATCAACAATGTTATGGTTGTGTCAATTATGTTTTGAAAATATAAACTAATATAATGCAATGTTCATGTAACAAACTGTTTTGATTGGCTAAATTTAGAGTCATAGGTCTAAGGCCGCCATCTTGATAAATGTGACATTCTAAACTCCATGATGAAAATGTATCACGTATATAGTAGCTTTTAGACATATTAAAAAGGAAACTTCGTTTAACGTTTTTTTCTAAATATTATAAAACAAGAATGTGTCCAAAGTACACGGATGCCCCACTCGCACTATCATTTTCTATGTTCAGTGGACCGTGAAATTGGGGTAAAAACTCTAATCTGGCATTACAATTAGAAAAACCCAAAAATTTCAACCTGAAGCGGGACAGACGGACGGACGGACGAACAGACGAACGGACCCACAGACCAGAAAACATAATGCCCCTCTACTATCGTAGATAGGGCATAAAAAGGATGACGGGAATAGACAAACATATTGACTAATATAACAAATCACACCAACAACTAATAACAAACTCCTCTGTAAACATATGATGTACTAACAACAATGATTAATGGTCAAAAACTGCTCTGTAAACATATGATGTACTAACAACAATGATTAATGGTCAAGATACCCTGATTTTGGCTATGTTACTTTTTGTCCTGTTTGGTTTAATTAGCTCTCCAATTTATGAATAGGAATAAGATTTTCAAATAGTTTGGCCTCTAGCATCACTGAAGAAACATTAATGGTAGAAATGCGTATCTGGTGCAGTACAATTGGTACTGTTTATGTTATTACTTTTAAGATAATAATGTTAGTTGACACATATAGATCGTAACATTTTGCGTTGTGTATTTCTGACTACAATCGCTAGATTTTGAGAGGCATTGTGTTTTTGTTTTTTTTCCTCGAGACAAATGATTTATTTCAAGTTCAATCGAAAAACCTGTTTTTAAATATGCATGCAGGTGTTGACCAAAGCTATTTTTCACGTTTACCGTATACACAACCTTATATGACAATCTCAAATAGGATATCACAAAAAAAGGCATTCGATTCATAAGTACCTGTGTATGCTGCAAACATGAAATGACGAGATAATTAGAAACTTTCATTTTATTTCTATGCACTAATTAACATCACAGATAGCACGGGCAGTAGTTGACGTTGCATTTTATATGGAAATAATATATAATTTTTGGAAGGCTTCGGTCTGTCAAAAATTGCGGAATCGTAAGAAATTTCTATGTAATCTTAATATTATTAAAGAACAAGATAATCGGATATAGCTGATATGATCATGTGTCAGAATGGTGTTCTTTATTTATAAGATAATCCTATAAAGATTATCATTTTGACATTTGATTATATCCCTTCATACGGTTACAAGGAAGTAATTGTTTACATAGGCGACAATGATAACATTTTTTGGTCCTGCATTTTAGCTATCAAAGATCCATTGAAAAAAATGTCAAATTCTGAATTATTAACACCTTTGCGTATAATTGAAACTGCAAAACACATACATGTATGGTGCCGCAGCTTTTTTTTGGTAGAAAATTAGCATTTTTAAGGTAACTCAACAGTTTTTCGAATTTTCGAAATAGTATAAATGAAGAACACCCCTTGCTAAATTTGGCACAGAAAATATTGCTCGTAACAGAGAATTTTCTTTAAATTCCGGTAAACGTAAAAAAAAAAGCTGTGGTAAACATCTTTACACCACAATACAATTACAAAACGATGCATATTCATTAAATTATCTAAATCCCTCAGCTTTAGCTGTTTATTTCTGTGTCATTTGGCCTCTTGTGGTGAGTTGTCTCATTGGCAATCATACCACATCTTTCTTAATTTTTTTTATATATATACAAACATTTATTAGATAATAATTAGATTATTATATGACAAGTGTGTTTGTCCTCTCCGTTTGCGCTTATCAGTAGTGTATTTGATTTATAACAGTACAAACAGTACACACCAGCAAGGAACCATCTGTATACAGTATTTATATCAACAAAGTTTAATGAATGTATGAATAACTTTCTATACTGAGTATTGATTCGATTGTCATGAAATAGCGAGAAGGCTAGTGTGCAAACAATGTGGTTGTTCGGTTCAATATTACGCATGTAGTCATTCTTAGGCTATTTATAAAGATCGCGTAATCTAAAAAAAAAAAAAAAACACTTAGACGTTTGGGACTTAAAATCATTTTTTATTACAATTTTGATTCTCGGGCATTCTCAATATCTGTTGTTCAAGAGGAAAACATGTAGGGTTCCATAAACGACACAATACTTTTATATTTAGAAATAAATTTTATAGCTTGTTTCTTCCATTCATTTTTGAGACCATTTGAATTCTGATTGGTCTATGGTCAAGGAATAAAAAAAATATTTATGTGTGACGAAGTCCTTATACATATAATAGATATGCGCCTTACTGAACTCGTATGTAAACGAAGCATGTAAGACTTTACAAAAAATTAAAAGAAAGCTAGGCCACAAATATATAAGCACTTCTCAATGTTGAAAGGGGCTCTAGGGTTTTGAAAGTACTAAATTGTGCTGCTCCGTTCGGTTCACATAGGAGAGATGCGATTTTCATATCATTTTGACAATTTATCATTTTCACCATACCAATTTTAAAGATAAAATCAACTTTTTTGGAGTAACTTATCCTTTTTAATCAACCTCACACACAAAAATTGGATAGGAAATACCTATTATGAAACAAAGAAAATTTAATGATACAATAACAGAGAGATCACTAATTACAACCAGCTAAGCAACAGAAAGTTAACAATAGGAAAAATCCACAAAACAACAGAAGGTTGACAAGGTGTGAAAAACCGCGATGTACATACAATATATAATACACGTAAGGCATGATTACCATGCAAATGACGTAGATGTTGACAGCTAATTTCACGCGATTTAAGTCCAGCATTATGATATTATTTTATTACATGCATGTTTGTGTCATTATAATCTGTACTTTTGATTGGCTGAAAGCAATCGCGTGGTATTCCAATATCAGATTGTATTTCTCAATAAATTTCCACATTCATGACTGCATGTTTCTCATGACACCATCACTACAATGTGTAGGAAAAAAAACGAAAGCCTTGATATAACTCGGTTATAGTTGTAGCATATAAATGTAATTCTAAGAACTAATGCTTCTTTGTTTTAATTCCATAAGGTTCATACGAACATTTAAGTACGAGCGCTTCCGCGCTTCACACAATTAAAATGTGCTTCGGTCAACCATTTGACTAACACATAAATAAAATAGCAAAAAGAAGCATTCAATTCTTAAACATATGTTGGAACAAGGATACAAGTGAATTTTTAAGAAGAAACACTTTAAAAAAAATCATACCAATATAATGTCGTCAAAAATATTTCTTTTTAAACTTTATACATACAGCTAGATCGTAAAATTTAAAATGTTTATTACAGGTGTAACAGGTAACATTCTTTATTTGTTTCTTATTCGGGTAGCAGTTCGCCACTGGGGGTAAAGATAACACCTTCATATGATACATCTCGGCAATGGACATTTGAGCGCATTGACAGGACATTTGAGCGAAAAAAAAGGACGTTTGAGCGCCAAAGTATAGGACATTTGAGCGCCTAAATTTTAGGACATTTGAGCGAAAATAAGAATAAGCGTAGGACATTTGAGCGAAAACAAGTCTTGGATAGAGAATTGTCTTATTGGCAATCATACCACATTTTCTTACGAATATAGTTCATTAAATGAGGAGTTTACCAACAAAAAGATTAAAACATATTTTAATTGTAAAAAACAAAGCACTAAAAACAAAGCACAGTCATAAAACAGGAGTTTACCAACAAAAAGATTAAAACATCTTTTAATTGTAACATAAAACTCGGCAACGGCATTATTTACAAGTCTGTTCGGGCTTGGAACTTATATCCCAGGCTTCTGACATAAAAATCCCTCGTAATTTCCTGCTGGCAGTATTTCGAATGCAAATCCCGGAGATTATAGCCATGAATAGTATATAACTGTTTAAAGAACTTTGGGCAATATTTGTAAGTACCATCCATAAAAATTTCCGGCACACTGCATAAACATTCAAGATTGGTCAAAATAATATCCATTTTAACACGTACATGTATTATTAGTATTAAGATTTCAAGTGCCAAGGGACATTTCACTTAATAGATATATATATAAGAATTTTAGAACAAAGAAAATTTGCATAGCCAATGAATTATAGTAGAATTGATTGGTAAATAGAGATCAACTTAGGATTTCACTTACATAAACCAGCCAGAACCGGTCGAATTACTCGGGTGTGAAATAAAATAAAAAATATTTATAACTAAATCTTACTTTTTTTTCTTACTTTTAAAAAAAAATCTTAATTCGTGTAAAATTATCAGGGAAAATTTCGCTCAAATGTCCTGTCTGAAAACTCAGGTAAGGTTAATATCCCGGCGCTCAAATGTCCTATGAAGTCGGCGCTCAAATGACCCTATGTGCTTTTTTCTTTTTCGCTCAAATGTCCTATGCCCCTACATCTATAGATAGTTTAATTTTTGTTATATAAATAACAAACCTGGATACTGTCCAAAAAATATATATTTCAACTTGACCAAAAAATGAAAATAACATTTTAACACGCACATATATGAAAGATTTATCATGTATATAACTTATTAACTGTTAGAATTCAATTATTTATGTAAATATTTTTATAATTTAAACTTTACATTAACGAGTGTATTAAACCTTTAAGAAAGTGAAATGGAAATATTTGTTTTAGTAATGGAAATAATATGATAATTTGCTAAAATATTTGTTATTGCTAAGTATCTCCTCAGGTGCATTTTTTGTAATTTAAAAACTTTACTTCTCAACTGCTTTATACACAATCACAAATAATTAGTTCGTCTACTTATATGTTCTTTTGTTAAAGAAAGTATATTCAAAGATTATAACAATTTTTCGATTATTAGCAAATAGAAAAAAACATGAAATTGCGTCAAAGCAAATTTACTTTAAATTATACTTCATTAAAAATCTGAAATGGTTTTAAAATTTAAAATACTGAAGGCCGCTTTTTGTTGGAAAGAAGTTGTCCTTACAATTATTTCAATGTTGAATATTTAAATCATAATAATTCTGTATTAAAGCACGATTAATTTTTTTAACCAATTAAAATATTTTATTCATTTTTTGTGTAATATAATACCGTGTAAAGCTGTCGAATTTAATCTTGGTCCCTTTTTGAGGGCCCTCATGGGGTTTTTGATTATGTGATTACTTGGCCGTTTTTTTTAATGATTATTTGATTATTAAGCCAAATATTTCATGATTATTTGATTACCTAGGACTGTATTTTTAGTTTATGATTATTTGATTACTAAAGATAAGCAAATATTTAATGATTATGTGATTATATTGGCAAAAAAATGGTGATTATGTGATTACTAGGCCCCCCCCCATGAGGAGCCTCTTTTTTCACTTATTAGTACGAATAAGTCCTGAGTTCAACAAAACATGTATGAATAAAATGCATTTTCGTGAAAAGTTAATTCTCGCCTATTTCTAGCTCATTACCATATTACATATATCAACATTGTAGAGGTCGCTGCAAATACTTAGTTTGAGATGCATAACTCTCCCAACCACAGGAGTAATAGGATCGGGTATATCATGTCAACTAGTCAGAAACCCAACAACCATAAACGATAAAATAGGGAAATATAAATACCAACATTCTAATAAATAAATGTTTTGTCCGTATATATATCAAACTCTAATTCGTTCTAATCTTAAGTTACTAGTTTCCGTCAAAATGACCCGGCCATTTTTGTCCCCTAACATCTAGATGTAATTATGATAACACCGGTGGAGGACATTTGAGCGCATTGATAGGACATTTTAGCATAAAAAATAAGAGGGTTGAGCGCCAAAGTAGAACCCGTTTGAGTGCCAGAATTTTAACCCATTTTAGCAAAAATTAAAATTGCCAAAGCCCATTTTAGCGAAATATTGTTTAACCCTTTTTAGTAAATAAATAATATATAATAAATCTGATTTTCCGGACAACAAGCAAAACACAAGTGGTATATAACACGTGGACATATATATATCTTACTGATCATTACAAGTATCGAAAACCACAATAAGTTTACATTTTTAAAATGAAATTACCGATCGATAATCTTTCCTCAGGCAAATATCAGAATACAAATCACCAAAATCCACTAATTCTTTGCCAAAGAACGGCGAAGATTCATGTTGGCGCCTATTGGATTCGGTCATCTTACAGACTTATTGTTAACATATCATTAAAGCTAATTTCCTAATGCTTGTACGGTAGAACATTGATTGGCTTGCTTGCTTTGTTTGTATAAACGTTTGGTCAAGCATTGTATTTAGATAGACACCTGTAAACAACATAGAAAGGCATAGCAGATCTGTATAATTATATTTAAATTTGATTAGACGTCATCCCAATTACAATGGTACAATATACAAACAACGCAAGCAAGCTAACCAAATTCCTACTTTACATGCATTAGGAAAAATTAGCTCTAACCTACCTGTAACTCCATTCATTTGACCTGGCACATATCCGCCGAGGTAAATTTTTTTCACTGTCAAAGGATGAAGTTTTATCTGTCTTACTCGATAAGCAGCTTTGATTCTCGCTGCTAACACTGCGTCTTGGTCTGCCAAACGTTTAGCATTGAGTTCCTCTCGTTCGAGTACTTCATATACTTTCTGAGTATCTTTTAAAGTTTTTTCGTGCACTTTTTTACATGTATGAATATCTTTTTGAACTCTAAGACGATCTTCTTTCATTCTACTCATGTTCCTTCTATGAACTTTCATCTGATTTTCCAATGTTTGTATTTCGTCGTGCAAAGTATCAACTTTCGCAGATAAAACGTCAAATAATGTAGGAGAATTTGATTTTCTGTTACTAAATTGCTTAAGAGTTTCATCTAACTCTTTCTTTTTTTCATCCATGTCCTCTTGGATGATATCAATATTGTCTTGTACCGCCATTTCCCTTTTACGACATTGTTTACGTTCATACATTGCATTTTGTAACTGGTCCTTGACTTTCTTCGAATTATAAATCGTCCTCTGAACACGGGAACTATCTTCATTCTTCCGGTTAAACTGTCTCCGATGTGATTCGGAAACTTCTTCTTTTTTCTTCTCAATTTTTCTAATTTCCTGCATAATTTTTCTTGGATAAGTTTCGTCTGCTAGCACCCAGTCTCTCATTGGCTCACAAATTTTTGGAAGAGATTCTAGTGTGTAAGTCATATTATGAAGTATATTTCCATACGTCTCTATATAAGCTTCCATTGAAATGTTCTTTGCTTCCAAGTAATCATGGTATTTTCTGTTAACTTCTGCCAATCCATTCGGTATATCCTCTTCCCATTTCAGTATATTATTTTCATAGTCCTGAATTGCTCTAATGTCCTGATTTTCAGCTTCTAACGAAAAACTAATACAATACTTTGATACCCTTTCAAATGCCCTTTGTAATTTATTGTGAATATCTGGAATCATTCCATCAAACATTTTAGCTCTTTCTGCAATTTTCAACATATCATTTAATAATATTTTATTTTCAGACATGGCTTCATGTTTTCGGATTTTAGTCAGTTCTTGTCCAAACTCCTCAACAGTTTTACACTTTGGCATCCCGGCATGCTCTTTAGCGAGTGCAATAAGGTCAATCCACGAATCAACATGGTCGTCTGTTGCGTCTTTCAACCACTTGTTTTTAAAATGGCTGACAATTTTCTCTACTTCCTCCACCAGAATTATAGCTTTGCGTCTCTCTGACTCTAATGAAACTGGTCCCTTCTGGTACCGAATGAATCCCTTGCTTCTATGATCGTTTCCTCTTTCCTTAACGGCATTATTTATCATCTATGACATCTGTAACATTGTAATCATAGTATCACATGTTTATTTGTTAACATTGTCATAAAAAAAGTAAGAAGATGAGGTATGATTGCCAATTAGACAACTATCTACTCAAAGTAGTGGAAATGTAAGTGATGGTCTTTTATGTTATTCATGTTAATATCTTATGTTAGTGCATTGATTTTACGTTTTTGTGGCTATATGTTACATTTTTTTGGACAAACTGTATAACACGAACAACACCAATGGGGATATTAAAAGTGATAAATAAACTACAACAACATGGCAACAAAAGACCAAGAGACAAACAACCGTGTTCAAGACACAAATTAAAACCAAATGATGAGCGACACGAACCACCAAAAATAGTGGATGACTTCGGGTGCTCCGGAAGGGTAAGAATATCAGGCTCCCTAAGATCGAACCCAGTGGTAAGTCTAATTTAATGTAGGTCACATCGGGGAAATGGAGGACGGGAATGTGATAAGATATTTATGAAAAAAAAATATTTCCTTTACATTACCTCAGAAATTTTAAATTGAGAGGTAGTAAATGATTCCAGCTATGAAACAGGTTTCCTGGGTTGCTGTTATTGTTTTATGGACATTCGTTCCCTCGGTTGTCACCATTGCAATGGTCAGCACTTATGTGTTGATATGTTCATTTTCTGTGAATTAACTGTTTATAAATGTTAATTGGAACCACTAAGTCTTGCTACCCTCAAGCAAAGAAAGAAGAAAAAGAAATCGGCATAAATAAACTATCATAGATACCAGGACTAAATTTTGTATATACATGTACGCCAGACGAATAATTAAATTTATATTTGACAGGATATATAGAAAGTTCGGTAAAAATATGTATCTTCTTTTGAATAGACTGCATTGGCAATATGACAATGACATATGAGGGTCTAATGGAATGGAGAAAAACATATCAAGATAAAACAGACTAGAGAATAATTGAGGCTTCAGTATAAAGAATACAGAATAACAGGCAAAATACATAAAGAATGGAGAAAACCGGCCGCCATAAAATTATAGAATACAGAAATGTAGACCTCCCCCATACTGGCCCTCATGTATAATACTTACGCACTTAATGCGAACTTCACTTAAACTTTTTAATTTATTCTATTGATGCTTCTATCTTCATATATTGTATTCTTAAAGGTGTATATTTCATACCGTTTGAAAATTTTAGATTTCAACTGTATACATATTAATAAGATTGTATCATCACTAACCATCAAAATGCACATTGCTTTATTTCAGATCTTTCTCCGCTACACTTTCTTGTTAAGTCGTACAAGACTTCATTATTATCGATATTTACTCTCTTTAATTAGAAAAGGAAAATCGATTTGTGTCTTTTAAATTAACCGTACGTAGCTAAGATTGAACATTAAATATGTATGAGAGTCTGTAAGACGTATCCTTTATTTAGTTTTTTTTTATATAAATTTTGTCCGTTTTTCTTTATTCCTTATGAATATTATTATAGATAATAATATTATAGTTATAAGCATCCTATAATTCTCTGTTCTTTTAAATTTTGCCATTTTCCCTCCTTTTCCCCCTTTTTTGCAATTTCTACACGTTTTGCTCACTATTCTCCGTTCTGTAAACCCCATCTAGATCATACTTTATACTTTGTGGACGGAGCAAGAAGCAATACAGCCTTATATAATGTTTTTTGACTTCTAATAAACACTTTATAAAACTTTCCTGAAGGGTAGGACATAAAAGAACATCACTCTAACGGCATATTATATAACCATGCTTAATCCTCTATGTTCAGAGTGGAACAGAGTAGAAAAATAAACTTGTTACAATTGTAACCATATAATAAACGACACCTTTTATAGCGGACTATGGGTATGGGTTTTGCTGATTGTTGCAGGCCGAATATGGAAACCTATATTTACTGTTATTTAATTTGGTCTCTGATGAATAATTTCTCATTGGCATTTATACCAAATATCCTTATTTTTATAAAGATTTTGAAAATAACTAAAACTATAGTAATAAAATAAGCATACATGTGTAAAGTCTAATCATATAGTACTAGTAATTAACTTAATAACTTACTGACAATGTACTTTGACTTCTACACTATGTCTTCCGTGTGGTGAAAACTTAAAATTGCTGAAATATAATTAGAATATTTGTATTGTACTTACCAGTGTACAATCTTACTAATGTCAATATTCCTGTACTCTGGTAGCTTACTTGTTTAACTACAGTCAATTTCAAAAAGCCGAAAAATAAATACTTATCGAATTTAAATACTACTGAAGTGTCTATACACAGTCTATTGAAGTTGTGTTAATTAAAGTACGCTAGTTACATGTTGAAAATTTTCTGCAATTACAGGATACGTTGTCGTTCACCTGGAGATTTTTAAAATCTTTAAAGTCATGCAATGACTGAAATATTCATCGATAATGCCTATTTTATTAGAATCTGCCATTGAAAATGTCTACTCTAAAGTATGGTAATCCTATATAGATAAATTGTGTTTGAATGAGAGTTTCTTTTTTGTAAAATAAATATTGAATAGAACAAAATTATCAAATCAATTGCTATAAAGATTTATAGATACGTCGATAGTTTAAATCTATTCATGGCTTTGTACCTGCTGTTATTTGCACATTAACAGGTAGTAAGTATACCCAGTCACATTTACCGTGAAAACATCATGAAATAGATTTTTTTTATATAAATACTATCAATCAATACTTTTGACAACTGTTTTGAAAAGGTAAGGGAAAAGCAATTAACCTCTAGAAAGGGGTGTTTGTTGTTTGGCTTTGGTCGGCCACACCTAGAGGCATTATGTTTTTCGGTCTGTACGTCCGTTCGTTCGTTTGTCCTTCTGTCCCGCTACAGGTTAAATGTTTTGATCAAGGTAGTTTTTGATGAAGTTGAAGTCCGATAAACTTAGTACACATGTTTCCTATGATATGATCTTTCTAATTTTGATGGCAATTAGAGATTTGATCCCAATTTTACGGTCCACTGAAGATAGATATGATAGTGCGAGTGGGGTGTATATCGTTACTATGGAAACTTTTATGTTTATTTTTCTTCTTTTGATTAAAAATAAATTATCAGCAGGAAGGGCAAAATATTTTTTTGGTTGAAAGTTTTTTCCTTTTAATAGGGATGTTATTTTTGTTTGTTAATAAATATTTGATGCTTGCGTGGTACGAAAAAAAAACATACTCTTCTTTTCTCCTTTATTTAAAGTTAAATTGTCGTTCTCTAACCTGATTAACATTTTTTTTAATTTTTGGTGGGGAAGGACAATGTGTGCTTACCTCTAAAAGAGGGTAACCTAACAACATAGAATGACAAAAAATATCAATACATTAGACTCACAAACAATACTTGTGTGTGATTATCTATCAAGATAAAACCAAATATACTTTTTTTTTATTAAAAAAAACACCACCAATTCACCAAATGTATTTGCATCTCACAAAATGAAAAAAGTTCATGTTTTTTTTAATTATCGTCTTAGTTAATCAGAACGCTATTATCAATGATAAGAAATCGTTAAAAAAAAATCCACGCTTAAATTAAACTTCGTGTACAACCAAATCATACATAAGGACGAAAGATATGAGATAAATCAAACCATTTGTAATTATATGTCTTAATTTGTAGATCAATATCTTGCGGTTTTTGTACAACTTTTAACACGTCTCAAGGTGTGGGAGAGACAGTTGAGCTCCTCGTGCCAATTCTCTGACACAATTAAAAAACTCTTCGGACATTTAGCCAAATATTTGTCTTACTTCTGACATGGTAGATATCGGATTGTTTGACATGGTTTTCAACAAGTCGTCTATCATGAATACAGTGTTAACCTATGATACACTTGAGACGTTTGATACTGAATCATTGACAGAAACTACCCAATAAAAAAACGTAAAAGGTTTGAAAAGTAAACAACCATAGTAAACTTTATTTGTACTTGAGATAAACATCACTTTATGTGAAAAGAATTAAAAAATGAAACGATTGCTGATGTTTCGTAAGCAGCCAGTAATTTAGTGGTGTGTAGGTTGTGTCTGTCGTATTGTGTTCTTTTATTGTTTTTATAACAGGCTGCTATAGTTTTGTCATTTGAATTGTTTATCATTTTGTTTTGTTTGAGTCTTTTAGTGCTCACTTTACCATATGGATGATGTTCATTTTAAAAAGGTGCATGAGGATCTATTGTTACTTACATCTACGACATTTTGAACTATGCTGTTAAATGTTCTAACTTGCAATCTACTACATCTTTTTGTACTACAAAACACACACATAAATTCAGAGCCCTATAGATCAGGAAAGATAATTATACCCAATGATCGAATTATGATAAAGACACAGAAGAAGATGTGGTATGAGTCATAATGAGTGCCAAAAGACAACTCTCTATCCAAGTTATAATTTGAAAAAGTAAACCATTATAGCCTAGGTCAAACTACGGTCTTCAACAATGAGCATTGGATCAAATGGGCTTACAGCAAGCTATAAAGGGCACATAATTGACTATTGTAAAACCATTCAAACAGAAAAACCAATGGCCTAATCTAATGTAAAAAAAAAACCAGAAACATGTATAAACCACATCAACAAACGACAACCACTGAATATCAGGTTTCTGACTTTAAACACAACATTCAATAGGTAAAAACAGCAAAAACGTTCATAACCAAAAGATGTTTAAAAGGTTTGCACATGCTATCATCAATTGTTTGGTGTTTAACGACACTTTCAGCTTTTTTTTGTTATATCATAGCTATCATGAGCGACAATCCTTATTGGTGTAGAAAACTGGAATGTGCGTTTTCAAGGAAAGACCTTCAGCAGAAAATCTGGCAATGTTTGTCAATTATAATTCAAGTCGAACCAAACCTCTCTAGGGGCGGGATTCCAACTCAAAATCTCAAAGTAAACAGTCTTGTCTTGGGTCAATGAATATGAATTTCTTCGACCACTGGGTCACCGCGCCTCCAGTCCTCTTTGTACACAAGTAAACCTAGAGACCTCATCCGAGTAAAGAAAAAGTGTACAAGAACTTGACTGTCGTAACTGTCAAAGATCTGCCTTAAAAACACGGTAGCATCTTCCAGTGGCGGATCCATGGGGCGGTCCGCAGGTTAGAACCCCCTCATTTTTTTTAACTAATGCTTTTGTTTTGGGACATATTGTTTAAACCCCTCCCCCTTTTATACTGAGTAGGGACTTTCCCTTTAAAATGGCTGGATCTGTCCAATGGATCCGCCCTGATTTCCAATCAAAATAAAAAACTTGCAATATAGTAATCATGTTCTTGTCCTCGAATACAAAATAACCCGACTTACCTTAAGAATTCACACGTCTCTTTTTATCTGTATTGTATCTGGCCACTGAACATATCCCTCTCAAGACAAACATTCGTATCAGTATATTTACCGAAACTTTAAGGTGAATCTAATCGGCAACAGGATTTTTTTAATATTTAGTTTGTCACAAAATTATCCCGTATAAATAAACAGAATAGTAACACTTACATTACATACACTACAGGTTGTTAGCATGTATATTAGTTTTACTGTTATAACATAGCGATAATGAGTTTAAATGGCAAACTGAATACACAAATTATCTATCAAATTGTATTTATAAAGCACTATACCTATTGAAGGTATTGAAAAGTTATCTAAAGTTCTATCAGTACTTTAAAATCTGACACTATTTTACCGGTGCGTGTATAATACTATCCGACAGTCGTTATTTACCTTTAAAAACTATGTTCGAAGGCGTGATTGAGATAAAATTATCATCATAAAGGTTACAATGTACAAGGCAGGTTCCAAGGCAGGTCTTCAAAAACGACTTCAGTTGATGATTAATCAAAATTTTGTACTAAATGGTGTTTAGAGGTCAATCTGTCTAAAACCAAAGTTCTTATATTTAACAAACCTGGTAAACTTTTAAAAGAATATTTTTATTTCGAAAAAGATACAATAGAATGTGTTAACAATTAAAAGTATTTAGGTTTAAAATTTATATCTAATGGACTTTTTAAGCAGGGAAAGGAAGAATTATACAAAAAATCACTAAAAGCTGTATTCAAATTGCAAAGATCTTTATCATCTTCCAATCCAAGTATTTCTACTCTTTTACATATATATGACCATACAATAAAACCCATTTTAATGTATCATTGTATGGCAGCAAAATTACAGGTATGTTTAAAACTAGCTCTGCAGCATGCCAGAAAGAAAGTGAATATTTATTACAGCACATTTATATGGATGATTTTTTTAGATGAATCCAATTTAAAATATATGAAGTATATAATAGGTGTAAACAAAAAGTCTTCTAACCTAGCTGTGCTAGGAGAGCTTGATAGATTCCCTTTATATTTTTCAGTTGTATTATCAATGCTAAAATATTGGTTTAGAATAAAGAATATGAAAGATGGTTTACTGTATGATACCTATATGTGTAACAAAAACATGTTTGATAATAATATTGAATGCTGGTATTCATCCATACATTTCATTTTTAAAAAGCTGAATATTCATAATTTGGAGGTGAAGCTCAACTTTTTTATCAAGTCAGTTAAGCAAAAACTTTGTAATAGTTTTGTAAAATTTTGGAACACAAAAAGAACAGATACACAGAGTAGTAAATTAGATACTTATTTCAAACTTAAAAATTGTTTTTCGAAAGAAATGTATCTATCTTTAAACAATTTTCAATTGAGAAGTGCCTAATGTAAAATTAGAATCAGTGCACATGATCTCAAAATAGAAAGAGACAGGTATAAAACATTATATATAGAAAGAGATCAAAGGCTTTGTAAGAAATGTACTCTAAATCTGGTTGAAGATGAACAACATTTTATAACTAGTTGTCCAGCATACAAAACTGATAGGGAAATATTTTTCAAGGAGATAAACTGTATTTGTCCTAATTTTATACATCTTTCAAATGAGGCAAAATTTGTTTGGTTATTTACTAATGAAAATTTGTCTGTACTTAAATATTTAGGGAGCTATATTATTACATGTCTAGATGTTAGACGAATGTTAATTAATGTATGTTATAACAATTATTGATGATTTTATGGTTCTGATCCTGCCTGGTATTAAATGTATTTGATTTTTATAGAATGAAGATAATAACACTTGTCTGAAATTTTTTTAATATTTCATTTTATTATATAAAAATGTTTTTCTGTTACAAATCATGATGTATTGTTCTATGTGTACATGTTATGCTGCCCATCAAGGGCCCTTGATTGGAATAATAAAATATTCTTATTCTTATTCTTATTCTTCTGTACAATGTCATCCTTTTTAGTATTATCATTTTGCTTTAGATTCAAGCAGGCGTAGTGTAACACAATTGAAAACTTTATATAAGTGTTTTATTGTAGAACTTGTTACGATAATCCAGGAAGGACATAGCGATCGTACATTCAGCTGTCTTCGTCTGCGTCAGCGTCCGTGTCGTCATCATAAAAGTTAAATAGTCTAGCTAAATTTGATTGTTCAATTTTCCATATGTTGATGATAAATGAAATTTGTTTTTGGTAGAAAGTCTGAGATAACAGTGTTTTAGACACCAACTTCTTTGTTAAACCTTCTTGAATTTTAGATAACTTGCAAAAATGTATTTGTTCTTCACATGATCAAACCACAAATCAAAATCAAAATTTCAAAAATTTCATATTTCATTTTCTCCACCTTTACTGATAAATGGATTCATTTATGTTTTAAGTTTACCATTTAGATACAGTCTGGATGGTGTTTTTTCAGACATTATTTATTTTGTCAAGCCTTCATAAAACGTTTTTAAAAAGTGACGATTTTTTTAAAATTAAGAAAATATATGTCTGTCATTTGTATACGACCGCAAAAAAATTTGGGATCGTATAATGGTAACTATGATGTCGTCCTCTGCGTCGTCCGAAGACACATTGGTTTCCGGACAATAACTTTAGTTTGCGTGAATGGATCTCTTTGAAATTTAATAAGAAGATTCAATACCAAAAACGTAAGGTTTGGATTGATTTTGGGGATAATGGTCCTAACAGTTTAGGAATTAGGGGCCCAAAACAACCATTTTTTCTACTTTCAGGATAATAACTTGTGTACAAGTATTTCAATTGCTCTGAAATTGTTCCATAATATTAAGAACCACAAGAAGAAGGTTTGGATTCATTTTTGGGGTTATGGTGCCAACAGTTTAGGAATAAAGGACCTAAAAGGGGCCAAAAACAAGCATTTTTGTAGTTTCTGGACAATAACTTGTATGTTAGAGTATCATGGATCTATCTGATATTATACCACACGGTTCCATATCACAATACACCTTATCGCTATTCCCGGCTGACCCGTCCGCTTGAACTTTTGACGTCAACAACAATCACTTTTCCATTGTGGCGTCAGACATTTTGTTTTATGACGTCAAAATTTTACGGGAACCTGTGTGATTTCCAGCAATGGCGGACAAATAGCGATAAGGTGTATAGGAAGGCTGAGATTAAGTGTGGGGGTTATTGTCCAATTCATGCAGGAATCAGGGCCAGAAAAGGGCCAAAAACGAGCATATATCTAGTTTTCAGATAATAACTTGTGTTTAAGTGTATGGATCTCTCTCTGAAATTGTACTACAAGGTTCCATACTACAAAGGACAGGTAGGGATCGAGTGTGGGGTAATTGCTCGAAGGAGGAATTCAAAAAGTTTTGGGGGTTCCAATGATTTTAAGGGTTCTATTTTTCTCAAAATTTTTATAAAGTTTCTAAAAGAAATCTTCAATCCCACAGTATTGCGCAATAGATTTCTAAGATCTTGATATTTGTTTTGTGTCAGAAACCTATATTATGTCAAAAATTTGATAACAATCCAAATTCAGACAGTATCAAGCTTGAATATTGTGTCCACATTTGGCCCAACTGTTCAGAGTTCAACTTCTGTCGTCGTATCAGGCTGCACTCAGCGAAGCATTTTATTCAGTAATGTCCTTGACAGATGGATTGATTTTTTTCCAGTTAATATTTACATACTGTCTAGCAAGGATTTATCTTTTTATATCAATCCTTGTGTCTAGGGGTAATACATAGACATAGTATTCGGCCCGAAACGGGGGAAAAGCTCGGCAGAGCCTCACATTTCCCCGTTGCTAATAAGCCTCATCCTTATATCGTTGATATGTCAAGTCAATGCACTATTATTGTCTTTATACTGCAATCTAAAAAAAAAACATTTTCAATTATGGTTAATGTATTAATGTTATTGTTTGATATAATTATTGGGAAACTTTCCCCTTTTATAAAAAGGCCTCATATCATGCAGGCGGAGAAATAAACAACACAATGAAATGTACATTACCTGTTGAAACCCACATTCGATGGGGGACGAATTTGTTTGAGAATGAACTGAAATATCAACAATAAGCATAAAACATAATGACATTGATAATATGTCCAACAGTAATATAAACATTGATAATAAAAACAACAGTAATAATAATAATTGGAGAAAATCTCAAAAGAGACATAGAAAGAGTCAAGGTAAAACACCTAGTTCTGTAAAAAAAAAAGTAGAAATAATGAAGCAAGTTGGTTGTTTAAAAAAGGGTTTAAACTAGGTTGTTTAAATATTCAACATTTACAACCAAAAATTGAAGAAATAAAATTTCTATTAAAATATGAACAATTATTTGATATATTTGGTATGGTAGAAACATTTTTAAATGATGAAATTGGTACCGAAACATTACAAATTGAAGGTTACAAAATAGAAAGAAAAGATAGAAACGCTATTAATTATGGCGGAGGTGTGATTGCGTACATACGAAATAGTGTATGTCATCAGAAAAGAATCGATTTAGAAATACGTAGTATTGAATCTTTATGGATTGAAATTAAATTTCCAAACACAAACTCTATTTTGATAGGCATTTTTTATCGTCCACCGAGTTCATTTCAATCTTGGATTGATTTAGCTGAAAAAGAAGTAGATAAAGCGTCTGCAGAAAATAAAGAAATTATCCTCTTAGGAGATTTTAATATAAACTTTTCACATATAAATCATACAGTTGTCGGAAATCAAAAATGGAAGGACTGTATTAATTTGTATGGTTTACAACAAATTGTACATAAACCGACACGAGTAACAGATGAATGTGCAACTACCATAGACCATGTATATACGACCGATGTAGACCATATTATAGAAGTAAAGGTGCCTAGCTATGCTGTCAGTGTTTGCGTAACAAGAAAACTTAACCCCAAAATATCAAAAATTGAGCATTTGTCCATAGAATATAGATCATTCAAACAATTTGATAAAAATAAATTTATTGAAAATTTAACAAATACTCCTTTTTATCTCATTGAATCGATTGATTGGAGATGTTGATGAATCAGCTAATTATTGGTATAATTTATTTCTGAGCACCCTAGACAAACATGCTCCTAAGAAAATTAAAAGGGTGAAAAATACCCAACAACCAAAGTAGTGGACTTCTGATATAAATAGCGCTAGACACCAAAGAGATTATTTTCAAAGAATTGGTGATATATATAATTATAAAACTTGGCGTAATAAGGTTACATTTTTAGTAGGACAGGCAAAGAAAAAATATTTCCAAAATGCTATTTCAAATTGTAAAGATAATAAAACTATTTGGAAGTATGTCAAAAGTCTAAATCCTAAAAAAGTACATAATAATATCACGCATTTAAAATATAAAAATAGTGTAATTCAAAATGATGTTGATATAGCAAATACATATAATGTGCATTTCACAAATATTGCTGAAAGTATAGTTGATAACAAATTATGTAATAAAAACTATAATAATGATGATTGGTGCCAATTTTGATGCACTCAATAAATTTGTAAAATCAAAGTTACAAACGGTAGTGAAAAATTCATTATACCAGAAATGAGTATTTTAGATGTAAAATGTATTTAAAAAAACTTGACAAGTCTAAAGCAACTGGTTTAGATGATGTCGGACCAAATATTTTGAGTATGTGACAGCGATGTCATTGCACCAGCCTTGACATATATATTTAATCTGAGCATCAAAAGTGGTAAATTTCCAAGTATTTTTAAAACTGCAAGAGTTTGCCCATTTTTAAAAGTGGCGATCCTGTAATCCTGATAATTATAGACCAATAGCAGTTTTGCCTTGTCTCTCAAAAATCATATAACGACATATAGCTAATAGTTTGTATATATTTTTAAATAGTAATGACCTTCTTAATACTACACAGTCAGGTTTCAGACCTAAACATTCGTGTACTACTGCACTTACTAAATTAGTAGATGAATGGTTAGCAAATGTAGATAATGGAGAGATAAACGGAGTTATATTTTTAGATTTAAGAAAGCTTTTGATCTGGTTAATCATATAATTTTATTGAAAAAACTTGAATATTATAATGTTTCAAATTGTACACTAGACTGGTTTAAGTCATACTTGTTTGAACGAAGCCAGCAAGATAAGGTCAATAACGTCATGTCTAATACTAAATGCATAAAAACTGGGGTACCACAAGGTTCTATCCTGGGCCCTCTGTTATTTATTTTATATATCAATGATTTACCACTTAATATAGAACATTCATTAATAGATTTATATGCAGATGATTCTACAT
This sequence comes from Mytilus edulis, assembly GCA_019925275.1. Taxonomy (NCBI): domain Eukaryota; kingdom Metazoa; phylum Mollusca; class Bivalvia; order Mytilida; family Mytilidae; genus Mytilus; species Mytilus edulis. The sequence continues at coordinate 71,307,037 of CM034360.1, forward strand.
TACATTGTAAAGGTAATAATTTACTTCAGTTAACTTCTAACCTTCAAAATGATATTCATGTAATTGAAAACTGGTGTTCGCAAAATTGTATGAAATTAAATGCCAAAAAGTGTAAATCAATGATTATTGGTTCAAAACAAAGGCTTTGTTCAACTGGAAACAGTTTAGATATCAATATTTCAAATGAACAAATAGAAAATATAGATTGTGAAAAACTTCTTGGTTTATATATTGACAAAAACCTAAATTGGAATCAGCAGATAGATAAAATGTCATGTACTATATCAAATAGAATCAATTTATTACAAAAGATAAGAAAATATTTACCTATGCATATACGTATTATCTATTTTAATGCTTATATTCTGCCATTATTTGATTATTGTTGCAATATATGGGGAAGTTGTTGTGAAAGTGGAATAAATAAACTTAATAAGTTATTAAAGAAATCTGCTAGGGTTATAGTAGCAGCTGTCATAATGACATCATCCAGTTTATTGTTTAATAGTTTACACTAATTAAATGTGGAAAAACGCATTCAATACCAAAAGGCAATACTTGTATTTAAATCATTAAATGGTATGGTTCCTAACTATTTACAAGAAAATTTTCATTTTACTGATAATCAAAATTATAACTTAGTTCAGCTGATGAAAAACTATTAAATCTTCCAAAACCAAAAACAAATTTTTAAAGATAACATTACATGTTCAGGTTCTCAAATATGGAACAGTTTACCAAATGAAATAAAAATGAGTAATACACTTGTATCTTTTAAAACAAAATGTTACAAATTTTTCATCAATTGTACAAATTAATATGCTTTTTCATTATTATTTAAATACAATTGTATATTGTGTATAATATAACTTTATAATACTCTATGTACTTATAAATATGTTATTAGCTATTATTTTGAGGACTCTCAGGAAGATTAGTTTTAACTAATGGGATCATCCTCTTGAAATAAAGATTATTTATTTTATTTTATCTATAGTTGGCAAACCAAGAATATTAACAAGTGAAATATGTTTTTTTAATTGCAAAAGCCATAAGTTTTAGTCGTTGTATACATTGGAAACAAGAACAGGTTGGATAGGTCGTATGAATAATTAATTATAATTATAATTTCGTAAATTTCTATTTAAATATTCATGAGGAAAAGTGATATCAGGTCAGTGACTGTATATGACTCAATGCATTTAATTTTTGACTGCTCAAATAGAACGAGTGCAGTATAAATTTTACATCCATGACTTTAACACTCTTTGACTGTAACTTGATCACGAGGTAACACTTGAAGACAGAAGCAAACATATTTTCTCGTTTTTCACTGATAAATAATTTACTTTGGGTGTAAGCATTACACTGTTACACTAACATAGAGTCCAGCAAAGTATAACATGCTATATTTGAATTAAGTTTAAAAGCATTTTGTGTTTTGCTTTGATCAGTATTAATAATCAACAAAAACTGTAGTTCGAACAGTGTCATCATGTTCAGGTTACAGTTAGTCCTATAGTATAAGACTCTGCGGGTTCATATCATTTACATTCAACGTTTTTTATCGGATATTTTTTTTTACTATCAATGTTGAACCTCAGCGTCTTATAACAACCATCCATTTTCTCGTAGCCAAAAAAAGTAATTAATAATCCACTGCCAAAACAAATAAAACTATTAGGAACAACCTAAATATGAATGAAAGTAACTTCTTATCGCATTAATAGTTTAAAATAATGTTCTTAAACCATCACTTTTATCCTCAGTTGACAAACATTTTGTTCACAGCCATTTTATTTCAAATATATGTGCCGATTCTTTATTTTAAGGATTGCGTGAACGAAACGAATTTGACGGTAATATTTATAATCAGTATTGTACAACGTACGAAAAACACGACCAATTACTGTAATAGTCACGGTCATGCAATTATTGATATATCAATGATTACATTAGATGTATGTTTCATTATAATACTTTATTCTGATGGGCTAACTACACATCACGTGTTATACCATAAGCAATTGCATTAGTCAATAAAACTTATCATTCATGATAACACGTGGTCCCACAATAAAGGGCACAGGTGAATTAAATAAAACAATTATGAAATTCGTGTTTTCATGAACATAGCTAAAAACTATAATTATAAGTATTGAATGCTTCTTTTTGTAACTTCATAGGGTTTTTAAAGCGTTGACCGTGCTCACATTTTTAGAATGAAGCGCTTCATACAAAATGTACTTCGGTCAACACTTTTACACCCCAATGAAGTTACAAATAGAAGCATTCAATTCTTAAATAAAAGGTGGTGAGAGAATACGAATGGGGTTTACAGGTTTACAGAATAGAAAACAATCGGCAAAAACATATAGAATAGAAAAATATGGGTTCTATTTTTTTTTAATTTGATGATATGAAAATTATAGGTATAAATTATTCTTAAAGCGCGTCAGTTCTTACCCAATAATTCTTGTGGGTTAGTCAATTGATCTTCGGTAAAATCTAACATGTCGTTACTATTCCATAACAGTACTGTCAATTTTTTATTTTTAAATGCGATTTCGCGAGTTCACATAAGGGGGGGGAGGGCTGGTGTGGGGGACAAACTAATTATCCTTCACAAAAAGTTGTTGTTAATTGAGCACCAACAGAAATCATGGGCGAGTTCTGAGAGCAGGCGAGGTTTTACATGTTTTTGGGAATATGAGTTCATGTAACGGGGGCGTGCGAGCCAAATTAACCAAATGAATGTTCTCTAGTCAATAGAACAGGCGATGCAATGAACAGCTTCGTTCGGTTGTAATGGTGAAGTTGAATTACTGAATTGAACCAACACGAAACAACTGTGAAAGACAACATGTTTGTCCTTCTTCGTCATATCATATCCAGCAGAATACGCGCCCACATTCACTATCTACATATGTTGTCAGAGGAGGATTATTGGACAGTCCAGTGGACCAGCCCCCTCTCCCCCCTGCAGTTTTGTGGGGAAAATTTGGTTGGTTGTGGTACCTCAGTATTATAGTTATAAGCTACGATGGTCATTAAAAGAGAGGCAAAAGTCACCTAAGGAACATACAAACTTGATAAAAAAAATTAAAAATAAACTGACAACGAAATTGCAAACAAACAAAATCGAAAGACAAACAAACATATATAAAACACATCACGGAATAGAATATTAAATATTAAGTAACATTAGATGGCCATTTGAGCTTCTTCAATCACTCCATGACCTTCAAATATCACAGCCATAAGGGTAAAATGTAATTGGGTGATGATCTACTCTCTTGACAAATCTGACTTTCAAAATGCTAGGAATTTCATGGTTTTCCCGACAAATATCAGACGGCTTCTTAAAAGAGTTAGGATTAATAAAAGGAAAAGTGCTGTATAAAAAGTAAAATAACAAAAATACTGTACTCCGAGGAAAATTTAAAATGGAAAGTCCCATGACTCCAAAATAAAATAGCAAAAAGTAAAGCTTTAAAAACACATTTAACGAATCGTTAACAACTGTCATATTCCTGACTTGGTAAAGGCATTTTCTTATGTACAAAATGGTGGATTGAAACTAGAAGTATGGATTTCTAAACCCTTCACTTGTATGACGGTCGCATAAAATTCCAATATATTGACAACAATGTGTCAGCAAAACAAACAGACATAATAGGTAAAAATGTCAAAAATATGGATAAAGCCGTACGCATTGTGTCATAATCTAAATTCTTAATCACTATAAAAGCAAACAGTTACCACTATGATTTGCCTTCTAGACTTCATTTTGTCATTTTTTGTCGTTTGGTTGTTGTATCTTCAAGGTTGTCAATCTATTATTGTTTTCACGAAGAAAGAGTTTGAATTATGTGGTGTTTTGCTAGTCGGAATTTCAGAACACGTTCAAATTGTATTGTTCTTAACTTGTTTTATCACAATGTGTATGACATAGTCATGATCGTAAGACAGATATCCTGCACGATGGGGGGGGGGGTCTCTTCCTATATGAAGATATATACATTAAAATTGAGATGGATAGATATAATAAAAAATACATAGAGAGAACTCAACGTCTATGTCATCACTGCTTATCACATGGATCAAATTCTATTGAAGATGAGACCCATTTTACTGTAAATTGTCCATTATATGATGAACAGAGGAAATTATTATTTGATAAAGTTATAACTGTTTGTACTAATTTTAAAGAACTACCTAATGATAATAAATATTTCTGGCTGTTCACAAATGAGCAGCCAGGGCCGTAACTACATTGAGGCAAATGAGGCAAATGCCTCATGTAAAAAATTTCCAAAAAAAAAAAAAAAAAAATGAAACAAAAGGTTGTTTTCATATCAAATTCACGGAAAGTGTCTTGCAAGAAGCAAGACGTTCTCTTCACTCTCTGGTGTATCCACTGGATGTTTTTCGTTATTCATGTTTCTAGTTTCATTTTAGTTTTCAGAGTTGATATCAAAGAATACAAAACAGTTTGTTTTATTGTAAATAAAACTAGATAGCTGACATGGTTTGAATTAAAGGAAGGTCACATATTTTCCGGTATCAAATAATTTGAAGAAAAAAAAAGGTATTGCCATATATGACCTTTTACATTGAAAGGTTAAACTTGCATTAAGTCGTGTTGAGAACCTTTCACAGATAATAAAGGAGTATGGGGACATAATCGCACACAAAGTCAATGCATAGAAAAAATACAAATGATCAATGGTCAAAGTTTGTGTTCTGCTCTTCATCGTGAAAGTTGCCGGATGGTCTTCAACAATACTTTTAAAGAATCATTAATACCGTAAAAGATCGTATAACAAGGTGAAGATGGTCCCTAGTGTGGACTTAAGCAGTACTAGTACTTAAAGTATAATACTGCAATGTCACTATATTTAAATCTAGTCATAAAAAAATCTCCAAAGTCTAATTACAATACAAGACAAGAACAAACAGACAGATACGGTATTAATAATTATGAGAATTACGATTTTTGCTTTATCCTACATATCGGTCTTTTAATGTTGTCTCTAATACCTAAAAGTCTTAAATTACAATGAATCTTTGTTTTTGCTTTGGGACCTGATTGTCGAAAAAAATATCTAAAAATTGATGCAAGAAAGAGTCTGGGAAACGCTCAGAATGCACGATTTTGCGTTATTTTTCTCAGAGCTTCTGGGGGCCTTAAGCGCTCCGCTCGGCGAATAAATTTTGCCTCACTATTAAAAGAGGCTAGTTACGGCCCTGGAGCATTTACCAACTCTCATGTGCCTAGGAAATTACATTATTGAAGGTTTAGAAATAAGATCCAGATGTAAACAAAATATATGAAGTAATTTAGTATTTTATTGTTATAAGATTTAATATAATAGTTATATAAAACACATGTTGTGTTAGGCTCTGATCCTGTTCATAACGTTATAGTATGTATTAGTTTTCTGTTTTGCTTTTTCCAATCATATTGTGTTGTAAAATGATGCCCTTTATCATGTTTATGGGTTCTTGATTAGATTAATAAAATTCTTATCTTATCTTCTTATCTTATCTTATACAGATATACAGATGGAATGGGTCTCTTTTTTGACACATCAAATATATCAATGGGTTGAGATTTCACCAAGGTAATATCTCAATGATCCAATAATTTTCATCTTTTGATTAGATTTTTGTATAAATGCTGTTTTATCATTTAAAATCAAGTAAAAACCGAGGAATATATGAATGGTTTATGATTTTTCCATGAAATATACGGGTCAGGATTTAACGAGATTACAATATATGAATGGAGGTATCGTTTAGAATATAAAAACAAGATTTTGAAAAAGCAATCAAAGATATATCATCATAATGTTATTGTCCTAGCCACATCGAATTTTATTGCCCGTTTCTTTCCTGATTTCCATAACAAGATGTATTGCAAGCTAGACAAATCCGTTACCGAAAAAAAAAACACAACCTTGAAACATTAACAGATTAATAAAAAGCATATGCCATATTTGAATATTATTGGTGTGGAAACAAGGATAGAACTGAGCAATGAAACTGATGTAATTATGCATTTCTATGTGTAAATAAATCAAAGTTGTATATTTTCATAGAAGGGACATTAACATAGTGAGACAAACACGAAATAAAACACACAAAAGCCCTGAATACCAGTTTGACTAGATATACAAAATTTCTTTTTACAGCATAAAATAAAATTACACACTTACACTCATACATGTACATCATATATTTTCTCTGGTCAATCAGATGGATGGAGGCCTGACTTTAAGCCTCAAAAAGTTCACTGGTCCATGAACATTAGCTGAAGAAGTGTTTGTTATAGTTAATCTTTTACGACTTCTCTTGGCTGTTCACATACATTTACTATTGGAATAATTATATCTGTTTTTCTTCATATTCAAAAAATCTATATTCACAACCTGCTCTTTTTAATATCTGATTTTTTCTTTTGAATTGTTGAACATTTCTGGGGAACTGTTTCGGCATTGTATGGCGTTTGCTCGAGAAAAAAAACCAAGTGCGTGATGTGAGTGCCATTAGTGCGTGATTTGAACCTTTCAATAGTGTTGACGGACAGCTGCGTCGAACTTCGTCGACTCCAACATATAGCAGTTGACCGAAATCAGGTTTCAGTCAGTCTTGTTTCCAACCTTCCGTGAAAAATGATTTCCTGTAATCTATATCTCCATTTAAACTAGAATATGCGGTCTTCGATCTGTTGAATCTATGCATTTGGTTGCATCATTGACAGTTGTGATACAATAAGAGATGAATAATACGGCAACTTTTAGTATCTGGAAATAAGTAGCAAAACGTTAAACAAATTATGTGCAGAGAAAGAATCAAAATACATGCGTAATACAACAGGATTTACTTTCTTTCTCATCATAGACCGATGTACACGCTAGTAATTATCATTATCTTTGAATGAACACAATTTTTCACTTGCTTGTAATATTGGGATGATCTATAACTAATTTACAGTTTTAAGTAAGAAATTACCGCCACAACAGACGAGAAGAATATACATACAGGTTCTCATAAAAAAATCTTGCATATTAAAATCCAACAATGCAGAAATTAGCTTGAGTGTTCCTCTGCTTATTTTTGGTTTTTTGCTCCTATCCAAAAGCAAAGAAATGTACCATGTTTTAGCAAAATCATTTGATAATCCATATAACAAGCACAAATAGTGTTTCCTCAAGGACAATCTTAAAATGAACATTTGTTTATAACCGACACTGCAAATGTGCATTGTTTAATTCGTGTATGATATCCAGGGTTACACAGATTAACATAGAACACTATGGGAAAAACAACACAGAATTTTATTTTTGTCAGAAAACACTGTCAAACATTCAAGCATACAATGTATGTTCCACACTGATCAGTGTCCACACTTGTCTTAAATATAACATTGATATAAGACGACATAATTTTTGATACTTAGGCATCATGTTATGAAAATTTAGCCTGTTGATATAAACCCTGACTTCGATAATACTTGTCAGCTTATTGCTGAACCCCACCAAAAAACTGGGGTTGATCTCAGGTGCTCCGGAAGGAAGACCCTGCTCAACATTTGGCGGAGCTCATTGCACTAAAAACCCGTTAAATAGTCTAGTTATTAGGTCACATTCGCGAAAAGGGAACGGGATTGTAGTTTCTACATTTCTGCTATCATCTATGAAACGGATATCCATAACGGTCAACAAACTCGTGATGGCGTCCGTCGAATTTACGGAGGGAATATTTCAACTTCAACATTTGGAACTCCTGGTTTTTATAGCTCCATTGTGAAAATCATGATAGGAAATACAAGTCCCGGAATATCAGTTGGGAGATATGCACTTCATTGTATGAGCTGCTGTAATGCTGCTACATAAAAATGGAAAGTTCACAATTGGGAATTTGAATTCATCTCGTGTATCGTAAATTTATATTTTCAACCGACCATCATTGTTATTTTCTAGATGTAAGTCAAGATATGAGCCATATACTTATGTTGGCACTAGAGATACTCTGGTCAATTATTGTATAACAACTTGTACAACTTGTAGAAATAATGAAATGTTAGTTTCTATTGTATTACATGAAATAGCTAACCCTTGTACACATATTTATATAAATTGTTAAACGAGTGGATAACTTGTCTTGAAAGGTATGTAGTTATCATTATTTTGCAGGATAGTTACATGTACATGTATAAATTGTTTTTCTGTTTGAATTGTTTTACACTAGTCATTGTTGGGCACTTGGTAGCTTGCTGTTCTGTGTGAGCCAATGCTCCGTGTTCAAGACCGTACTAAGACCTTTAATGGTTTACTTTTACCAGTTGTGACTTGGATGGAGAGTTGTCTCATTGGCACTCATACCACATCCTTTCATATCCGATTAATTATTATAATGTATTTCTATTTGATGAATTTGTGCAGATAAACAGTTTGTAACACATATATTAGGATTTAACGCTTTTCCAAACAATTCTTTTTGTAAAACATTTAAAATATTTCAAATTCTTGTCATGTAAGTACAGTATCATATCGATCGCCTGGTACTTCCTACTAATTGGATTATTCAAATTCATAAATGAATACCAAACAAGAATGTGTCCCCAGTACGCGAATGCCCCATCCGCACTGTCATTTTCTATGTTCAGTGGACTGTGAAAATGGGTGAAATCTATAATTTGCCATTACAATTAGAAAGATCATAGCATAGGGTACATGTGTACTAAGTTTCAAGTTGATTGAACTTCAACTTCATCAAAAACTTCATCGACCAAAAACTTTAACCTGAAGCGGGACGAACGGACGAACGAACGGACGGACGCAAAAAACAAAATGCCCATAAATGGGGCATAGAAATGAATAAAGCAGATTACGATAAGATGTGTCTAAAATTAGAATACATTATAAATAAGGAGGTGTGCTATGAATGTCAATGACACATCAGTTTGCTGTCAACCAGAAACCAAAGGACTGGGACGCAAACAACTATAGGACAATGTACATCAACAATTTGAGAGACCCAAAAGCTATAAAATGCCCGGCATGCAAACCATAGTTTGAAAAAACATCGAAAGAGAAAACTAACAAACTGTCTGATTTATGCTTGTACCAATAAAAGAAACCAGCGAAACACATATGGGACAGAAAAATTTCTTATAATATACAATAACGTAGTCCAAAGGCTGAGAGAGATTTAGTATAGCAGTAGAATAAAGAAACCAACAACCCTCAGGATATATTTTTCTCACAATTTGTCCAGTTTGGCATGCAATACAAGTTATTCCAAATCCTAATTTCAGCGTATCACTTAATTAAAAAGAATGCATTTGATTTGAAACTGTTACAAAGTTTAAGAAGGAGAAGTGGTATGACTGCCAATAAGATTGTCCCCAAGAGTTCAAATGAAGTGGATATAAGCAATTATAGGTCGTAGAATGGAGTTTAACCATGAGAAAAAACACATGCTGTAAAGTGAGCTTTAATAGCATGGTAGATGACCAAAAAAGCTGAAATACTTAATTGTAGAAATCAGAGAGCTGTAATATGACCCAACAGATTTTTCATCAAAAGTTGATGATTTCTCACAAGAAATATTCGAATTCCTGAAGTTTTCAGTAATAGAAATACAACCACTAATTCAAGGCCCCATTGCTTTTTAATGTAAAATTTACTTTCTGATTCTCTTCATTCTGTTTTTTGTTAAATTAAATCGATTTAATTATAAATTAAGTATATCAGATATCTAATTTATTTTTTTATAAGATATCTTCTAAAGTTTATAAGTTATCTCAAGGACGGATAACTACCATTAGGGACTTCTATACTACTATATAATTACAATCAATAGAGACGAGTCCCGTTAGTATAGACTGTCCCTGCTAACATATACGTCCTTGATTATCTTGTATACTTTAGAATATATCTTATAAAGTATACATGGTATCAGAAGTCCATTAGTAGTTTAGTAATGGACTTCTGATGGTATAATTAAGATATCCTTTAAAGTTTATAAGATAACTTATAAAATATTTAAGATATCTGATAAAGTACATAATATATCTTATTAAGTATATAAGATATCTGTTTAAGTATTTACTTTATATTTTAACTTGTTAGATATATTGTCCCAGCTTCTTCTTATCATATGTATCCTTAATATTGTTATTCATGTTAAAAAAAAATGTCTTTGATTATTTTTCATATCATTTACTTTATACTTTTTCATTTAAGTTTGCTTTTCTACATTTATATTAAACTTAATTCATTGTTATGTAAAACTGTATTATCCCATCGTTTTAATTTCGATAATAAATACTGTATCATTTTATATAAATGTTTATCTTAGACAGAGCTCTATTTCCAAAATACACACGAGTTACCTCCCTTACACTCGACTTCAATGGATGAAAAAGTTTACAAACAAAGAAGAAAAGGTTTGTTATTTTCGTGCTTGGTAGGCTATGTAAGACATATAAAGCATTTCAATATGACTTTAAGATTTATATATCCAATGAATTAATGATTATTGCTGCCATGATGTAGATTTTACATTTACTGAAAAGTTTATGATCATGAAGATAGATCAAGATACACCAGCTAGACCATGAGACAGACAGTGTAATCGCAATCCTTTCAAAGATCATATTTCATTTCAGATCAGGGTGCTTATCTTCTATGAATTGTGAAAGCAGTTGTAAAGCGATGTAGAGAAGTCCTAAAACTTTTTTTCTGACTGTAATTCCAAATGACACCATTGTATAAATTAGCCATTTAACTTTTTTTTTTTTAAAGGGGGGGGGGGGGGGGGGTATGGTTTTTCTCAGAATCTTCTTTAAATAAAATTCTGATGCCAACTTTGATGAATTTCAATTTTTTTATATGTTAAAACAACTTTTCTGACTCAGACAATAAACCTTACTCCCCCCCTTTTAAGGCCCTTTTTGGTTGCTCCCTTGAATACCACTAGGGGAGTTTGGTAGTGATACAGTTACTGACTTTCACCCAACAATTCTGTCAGTTTTTGTTTCTTTTGAGCTAAAATGTTTGGAATTTTTGACAAATTAGGAAATAAGTTATCATGGTTATTGTACTATTAGTTTTCATGAAACATGTGAAACACAAAGTTTGTATTATTTTTTTTATTTCATTACAATTTCTTGCAAGAATCATTATAGGCCTACCTGCCAACTGTCACTATTTGCGGTGGATTTCCCCCATGGAGGCTCCCAAATTTAAATTTTTAAAGAGCAATTGTGTCCACAATTTTAACAAAACAATTAATTTTACAATGAATTGAGGCATATAAAAGTATGAAGAAGCCAAAAAACAACATGACACTGAATTTGAAGGCCCCCTTGAAGGTTTTTTAGGAGTATGGCAGCCATCTTGCACGCAAAACCCCCATGGGCATTTAGAAAACTTGGCAGGTATGAATCATTCTGAAATCTTGTAAGGCTAATTTTAATTTTTCCTCAGTGATGCCTTTTGTTGAAGGAAGACATGGATGCAAGAACAAAACCAGCCTTACAAACCTCTGAAATAAAACCAGCCTTTGGGGCCCTTTATAGCTTGCTATTCGGTGTGTTCCATTTATTCTAGTGCGGTTGTCAAAGAACGTCTGTTGAAGCTTGTCGATAGTACAGGTCACAGGAGAATTGGAAAGTTTTTGTTGACCAACAGAGATTAACTTTAATATTGAAACTTCTTTTGTTACTTACTAGCTAGATAATAAAAAAAACGCATTTCTGTTATATTTTATAAATGCATTAACCTTTCCCATAGTAATGCTGAAATAAGTTTCTCCCGTTTCAGTCAACCCCTAAAAAAATTTTGGCTCAAATTTCCCTCAGTTGATTTGGACAGGCGCAACGGCCTTGAATAAAACAAATTTTCTTATATAAATGTAAATATGATATTATTTATTTTTTCAATTAAATAAAAATCATTTGTAGAAGTACCCTTGACTATAATTTTGGGATAATTTAATGTCGGCAGTTATTTTTTATTCAATCATAACTTTGTCAGATTTTAAATGACAGGACAAAATCAAAAAGTTATACATGTTAAAATATACAACATTTGTACAATGTATATATGTCATGTATGTAATGTGACAGGCACAAAATCAAAAAGTTTTATTAACATCGTTTAAAATATACAACATTTGTACAATGTATATATGTCATGTATGTAATGTGACAGGACAAAATCAAAAAGTTATACATGTTAAAATATACAACATTTGTACAATGTATATATGTCATGTATGTAATGTGACAGGACAAAATCAAAAAGTTATACATGTTAAAATATACAACATTTGTACAATGTATATATGTCATGTATGTAATGTGACAGGACAAAATCAAAAAGTTATACATGTTAATATACAACATTTGTACAATGTATATATGTCATGTATGTAATGTGACAGGACAAAATCAAAAAGTTATACATGTTAATATACAACATTTGTACAATGTATATATGTCATGTATGTAATGTGACAGGACAAAATCAAAAAGTTATACATGTTAAAATATACAACATTTGTACAATGTATATATGTCATGTATGTAATGTGACAGGACAAAATCAAAAAGTTATACATGTTAATATACAACATTTGTACAATGTATATATGTCATGTATGTAATGTGACAGGACAAAATCAAAAAGTTATACATGTTAATATACAACATTTGTACAATGTATATATGTCATGTATGTAATATCTCTATATATCCATCTTTATCATGTTTATGAGCTGAAAATTGGCTGATACATTGCACATACAGTTTGTTTTGAGAAAAAAAAATATACAATTGAACATGTACATGAAAAGTTGAAAAAATGGATAGTGAACTGTATTGTTTTCAACAATTTTAAGAAATGAGAAATCATAAACTGATATTTGAGTTAATCATTGTTAATCATTATCAAATAGATATAGGAAGATGTGGTGTGAGTGCCAATGAGACAACATTGAACTCTCCATCCAAATAACAATTTATAAAGGTAAACCATTATAGGTCAATGTAAGGCCTTCAACAGGGAGCCTTGGCTCACACCGAACAACAAACGGGAAAACCAACCGTCAAAGTTCATATGTTCTGTCAATGTGTGAATAACCAAAATAAGCCTGATATTTTAGCCTGGAATTTTAAAACACATCTAAGCAATACAAGCCAATTGGAAACACTGAAATCATTAACACTTTATATAATAGATAGACTGCACAGCATGTGAATAAAAGCAACCCAACAACACAATGAAACTTGAAAGTACATCAGTAGCCCTTTTCACAATAAATCTCAAGTGTAAAATTTATTGTAAGTTTTAAATATTTCTTAATAATTCAACTAAACGTACATGTACATGCTAAATATTTTTATCGTAAGATTAATTTTACACTTAAGATTTTTTGTGAAAAGGGCTACTGGTACCTTAAGCAATGAAATACATGTAAGTGTCTTTACAGAGGGGGATAGGACCTTTATCAGGACTCCTGGATCGGGTGTTTCGGGATTGACCCTGTCGGGTTTAGGGAAATCTTTTTTCATTTTTCGGGATGTCAGGATTTCAATTTATTTAAATTCAGGACCTCAGGATTGTGTGTTTTTAAGCCAGAGATTTAGGGATCAGGACCCCTCCTATCCCCCCTCTTTACAAATATGTGTGAACCACTGAACATAATCATTTCTTACATAGATGAAGCTAAGGTCATTGCATTTATATACATTGTAGTTGAGTTTCTTTGGAGTTTAGTATAGATATCAATGTACAGACATGATATCTCATCAGTAGCATGAGTTCAAATCCCATTGAGGGAAGTACAAAAAATTTGCAAAAGCAAATTTACAGATCTAACATTGTTGGGCTGATGTTTAGACGAATTATATATATACATTTATGGAATAAGTGAGAAATCCACACCTACTAAAAAAATCAATTTTGCTTAACAGATTTAGATAAATTAGGTATCTAGGTATTCATTAAATCACCCCAATCTTATTATTCATATATGTGGATAACACATAGGTGTAAAAAGGTATAATTATCTATTAGAAAAGGCCACACTAAAGCAATATTATATGTTACACATCAAATTTCATAATTGTAATAAAAAAAACAATTGGCATACAATGGTCATGTTATAATTTGTGTATTCTTCTTTCTATAATCTTTCTTCAATTTTTTTTTAGAAAATTCATGTTTTTTAAATTTTGATACCTGATGAGTCAGTCAGGGTACTACATTTACTTGTAGAAGTAATTTTTACTTACTTGAAGAAGTTCTATTAATATACTTATATAAGTAAATTTGTAGGATACTTATACAAACTTGTGAACCTTATTTACTTGTATAGGTAAAAAAAAAATGGCTTAGTTATTAGACATTCAGATTTTTTTCTTATACAAGTGAAAAAGTCATCCATCTTCTTTTCTTGAATTCTAAGACTTAGGATTTCTTTGCTCTAATAGAATTCTAAATTGTCTGCCCTTTCCAGATGTCTTTACTAATCATTCAAGTGTAATGAAAATCCTATTTGTCGGTTATCTATTTTCAGTCAGCATTTACTGTTAAAAAACTGCCATTGAGATCATTTTGTTTTAAATTTTTTCATACTGAACTATCCTAAAAAAAATAAGATAAAAATATATCTCAGTAGCATGAGTTCAAATCCCAATGAGGGAAGTACAAAAAATTTGCAAAAGAAGATTTTAATCACTCAATCAAGGATTTTTACAGTAAGATACTATCCAAACCCTTGACTCAATTATAATAATGACCTCCCCCCTCCCCCTTTTAATCCTTCTTATCCTTTGTCATCTTGTGTCTTGCTAACCAATAGTTTGATGGTTTTATGTCAGATCGTTATTTAAAATCATTAAAATTGCCAAGTATTCAATTTGAGTTTGACTAAATAAACAAATGTCTGCCCTTTCCATTTATATATATATAACTCGTCTAAACATCAACCCAACAATGTTAGATCTGTAAATTTGCTTTGCAAATTTTTGGTTCTTCCCTAGCCGGTATTCGAACCCATGCTACTGTGATATCGTGACACCAAATCGCCTGCACTGCAGCCGTCCCGCTAGACCACATGACCACCTGGGCTCTCAAAAAAGGAGCTTTTGCTGGCCGTGTGTTACCTTTCCTCGTCAGTTTTAATCTAGCGGCATACTACAGTACATGATATATAAGGCATGAAGATGTTATTGTTACAGATCAGCTAAATTATCTATAGTAAAGGATCCTACAAATTAATGTAATATACAGTCACAGAAAATAATTATATTTATAAGTACATGTACGTCTATATATATATATATATATAAACACAGAGGCAGATTTAGGGGGCAGGGTGCCCACCCCCTCCCTTTTTGTGGGAAAAATTGTTTGATTATATAGGGAAGCACTGAGGCATGACTGGAGCAGGTCCCCTCTTAGGCAGTCAGTATGCCCCTCTTACATATAAAAAAAACTGTATCTGCCACTTTTACATGTAAATGACAATACAACACTGTTTTAAAAGAGTGTCTTAAAAGAGGTCATTTGAAAATCCTTTAACTTCTGTTGGCTAGTTAATCTAATTGTAGTACGAGAGTCTTCATGGGGTTAACAGATTGGAAAAAAGTGGGGGGGGGGGGGGGGGGGTGCAAAATAAAGGGTGAAAATACAAAATAGAGAATAATGTGGTGTTAACGTCATTGAAAATATAACAAAAAGAGAAAACCTGGCAAAAATGAATACAGATAGAGAAAAATTTAAGAAAATTAAAAGAAATGAAGAACCCCCCTCCCAACCCCCAATTGCAGCTGACTGTCAGTATTTGTAAGAGACTGTATTTGTGTCAACATTCTACATACTAATCCATAAGAGAATATCTTCAGGGAAAACAATATGATGTATAGATAGATGGCTATACAAAACATAATTTAATAGTCTACTCTTTTTAAAGGGCATCAAATACATAATCATTCTTGTAAAATTTCCTTTTAATTCAGAAAATGATATTAGCTTTGCCTTTATATTGACAGGTTTTCATTGTGTACAAGACCTGATATGTTTTTCAACAGATGAAAAGAATTGTGTGGTATATTAAAACAGATAAAGTTCCTTTGTAAAGGTAAATATATCGTGGCATGAATATAAGCAGTGATTTATGTTACAAAAATATCAATGTTTAGGAAAAACATCTATGTATTGTGTTGTAATTTCAAGATAATATGTGTTATGTTAAATTAAGATCAGCTATTGTATCTATAGGTACATGTAATATAGAGAGAATAATCTTATCTTATTGATTTAGATATGAAGTTGAAATGGACTTTAGAGAGTCCAGCAAATCAGTTTTCCACACTTTTTTTCTTTACATGCTTGAAGATATTGATTTGATATTTGGTACATTGTTTTATCATGACAAGCTACAAATCAAGTTAAAATTTTGTGCAGGTCTGGTAATGTTATGCAGAGTTATGGTCCTTGGACTTAAATTTTCACCCAAATAATCAGTTTTCCACATTTTTTTGCATTATGCTTGACGAAATTAATTTGATACTTGGTATATAGTTAAATTTGATTTTTGATCATTTTAAATTATCTCCCTTCTCTTTATTCACTGAAAAATAACTGTCATGGACGTATCACTACATTTATTGGAATGTGGAAAATTGAAATAGATAATTTTAATGATTTTTGATAATTTTAAATTTTCCCCTTTTTTTTTATTCAAGAAAAAATAACTCATGGACGTATCACTACATTTATCGGGAGCGTTTTTCCTGATTTGTAGAAAATTGAAACAGATAATTTGATTTTTGATATTTATTTAATTATCTCCCTTCTTTTTCAGAAAAATAGCTGTCATGGACGTATCACTACATTTATCAGGAGTTTTTTTCCTGATTTGTGGGAAAAAATAACTCATGGACGTATCACTACATTTATCGGGAGCGTTTTTCCTGATTTGTAGAAAATTGAAACAGATAATTTGATTTTTGATATTTATTTAATTATCTCCCTTCTTTTTCAGAAAAATAGCTGTCATGGACGTATCACTACATTTATCAGGAGTTTTTTTCCTGATTTGTGGGAAAAAATAACTCATGGACGTATCACTACATTTATCGGGAGCGTTTTTCCTGATTTGTAGAAAATTGAAACAGATAATTTGATTTTTGATATTTATTTAATTATCTCCCTTCTTTTTCAGAAAAATAGCTGTCATGGACGTATCACTACATTTATCAGGAGTTTTTTTCCTGATTTGTGGGATATGGTGGAGCATCCAAATCACGAAAAAGTTTTACTATGCAAAAGATCAACGAACCTACTTTAAAAGCTCGACATCCTATACATGTTGTTTTTCATGTCGAACATTTCCTATAGAGAGTTTTACCAAGTTTGCCTTCAGTATTAGTTACATCATTTACGAAATAGTATTAGCGACAGATTTTGGTCATGCTAAAAATTTACACTATGAGAATCTCCTGCACATGACAGTTTTTGCCTTTTTTTCATTTAGTTTTATCATTGAGATTATTCAGCATTATAAGGTCAAGTTGATTGTAAATGACCTTGAATTTGTGACCTTGATATTTGCCTTTGGTGCTCAGGCCTTACTTTATGGCTGCCATTTTGCAACAGAATATTCGGTAAAATGTGTAGTACACAATCTCATTCAGTATACAGCCGTAATATGTTGTGTTGTCACTGCCTTAGAAATGAAGTTTCGAACTAACGTAATTTTCCCATTGTTTCGTGGGGTCTTCGTCATGGTGCTTGGAACATGGACTTTACACACTTCAATTATTTTGGAAGACAAAGAACTGTCAATAGACACAAAAGACAATGCGTGGATGGTCACACTATATTTTACGTGGCATTGTGCAATAAACGGAATACTCATGTTGTGTATTTGGTTGATTACGTACAAACTGTTTACACACAATAAATGTTGTTGTTTACCTTTAGATTATAACAACACAGATGACAATGTTTGTTTACACAACAGAGTTCGCTTTGATTATCCACTATTGAACAGATTTGATTCTGATGTTGAATAATTTTATAACAATCAGAAAGAGTTGTCTACCCTTTTTTTGCTTTTTTCCCTATTATATCATCATGACCATGGTGCTTTTCTATAGATTTGTTGTTGCACATTCTGTACATAAAATAATTCAATTTAGATGTTAAAATAATTTGAAATTCTACTCAAATTAATGTTACGTTGAACAATTGTGAAGCTTTTTGATTATTTTATATATCGGAAATTCAATAATGTAAAGCGCTAGAATCTAATTTTTTTATCTTAATATCTGGGTATTTTTTTTAGTTAGTTGAACAATTGTGAAACTTTTTGATTATTTTATAATTTAATAATTATCATAATGTAAAGCATTACAATCTTTTTTTTTATCTTGATACCTTGGCATTTTTAATTTTTATTTTAATATTCTGCATTTGGAAAACAAGGTTGATCAACCAAATTTCTTAATCAGAGATTAAATTATATCATGTATATCTTGATGTTTAATAAAACATTTACAACTTTACCATATTTTTTTAATATTTATTTGTCATATTCAAGCCAAATACAGCCAATAACATGATTAAAGTCCCAAATCCCTATAAAGAATTTTTACAAAATGTGTTTGTGTAAAATATATATACTTGTGCATGTACTTTTTACAATACTATATTTATTTGTCATATTCATTTTACAAAATGTGTGTTTGTGTAAAACATTTGTAAAATATATGTACTGGACAATGTGCATGTTCTTTTTACAATACTGAGGTAATATTTTTTTAAATATGGTTAAGCAATTGTTTTATTTTTATGCCTAGTTTTTTTTGTAGAAAATACATTACATGTTTGTTTCAAGATTTTGTTAATATTTTTAGGTATTTTTTTAAACCAAACCATATAATATATTTGTATAACACATAGATTTTGAGTAATGGGCATCTTTATATGGTTAATGCACCTACTTTTTGCAATCCTTCAACTTACGTTGATTTTATATTTTTTTAAGGTGTTTTACGCCACTTTTAGCATCCTTTTGGGCTACTGTGTAATCTTTTATTTTTATGGGTACCAATTTTCATGGATTTAGAAAAACTTGAATTATGGTAGATTTTGCCAATGTATGCATACAACCTTATAGAAAATATGTAATTCGTTAGACATTTGATTTAGTGGTTTATCTGTACCAAGGAGATACACGGAAAAAAAATGGTGCCACACCAATAAAAATGATGCCACAGTATTTCATGTCATTTATTGGTGGTGGGAGTTGGAGTTCCAATTCGATAGTATTTCATTTCATTTATTGGTGGTGGAAGCCAGAGTTCCCAGAGAAAACCACTGCTCCTCGATAGGTTAACTGACAATCCTAGTCAATTAAGATTGAAGTCAAGTGCACCTGCACCAGAGGGGTTGAATTTAACAACATCAGTGTTGACTGGCTAGTGATTATAGTAGTTACTACTTAGACCCCCTCCCCCTTTTATGTTGCTTTGTATTATTATGTTTTGAGCAGTGCATTACAATTTCCATACAATGTATTTTGTATAGATAGTGTTACGCTGCACAGTTCATTCTATTGAAAATATGCTACCATCTTTTTAAATGAAAGATTTGTGCACCGCACAGAACATTAAAAAACAGAATAAACATATAATTTATTAAAAAATTCAAAAACTAGAAATTATGCAAATTTCATATTAAAAAAATAATTGTAAGTTGAAATATTAGCCTGTTTATGCTGTTTAGAGCAATGCTTTCAAGAGAAATTCAAAAAAGGAGAAAATAAGACTTTTTTTTTAACTAATTGAAGTTTTAAAAAAAATTTAATTTCTAAGGGATAATACTGCACCTCCTATCTATTTTGTCAGCAAATAAATAAAACGCTTGTATAAGTATTACCCCTGACTGCTATTGTTGTCTATTTTATGTGAATGTGTGCCTGTACCAAGTCTGATATCTTCAGTCATTTTGTCAGTGAGTCACTTTTTGTTGTTGTTTTTTTACAATTGTAGTGCGGGCATTAGAAATATTTGGAAGGTGAATTTTATCCATCCAGATTGAGTTAAAGCTTTATATGTTGTATGAGAGCTCAAACGTTGTGAAGTTTTGTTTAGTTGTATTGTTCAGTTGCTGTTTTGTTGACATTTACGTCTTATTTTATTCATATTTGGTGCTACATCTTCAATGTATTATGTCAGATGTAAGTTGATGTTTTTGAAGATAACAGTCACGTTTGCTCCTCTTGTTTTTGAATTTATGCCAGTTATTCAGTCTCCTCTGGTTTTATCCATGTAGTGCATTTTAAAATTTTCCTCACTATTCCTCCTTTTATTTGCATGATTTAATTATGTAGTGTTTAATAACCTTATTTGAAAATGCTATAAAATTATGTTATCTTTTCCTAATTTTTTAAAGATAAGGGTGCCAATTTTAAATATATGAAGAGTCTAGAGGGAATTATTTCCAGTCAAATTTTCAATGACCTATATCTCGAAAACAAGCACACTGATCCTTATGTTTTCTCCTGCTTTTTTAGTTACAATCAATGTATTACAGTTTTTAAAAGCTTGTTTTTTTTAAATAGAGTAGTAAACATCTTTAAGATCTATAGATGTTACAGTTTTCACTTCTGCATTTTCTAATACCACCGTGCATGGGATTATAAAAATAGCATTATTTTCTTTAATACTGCTAATATATAGATTTTCATATAGTTTTTATACGCCCGTTGTCTTTTAGACGGGACGTATTATGGTATACCGTTGTCCGTCCGTCTGTCCGTCCGTCTGTCCGTCCGTCCGTCTGTCTGTCCAGCGTAAACATGTCGCACCGTAACTTGAGAACGACTTATCCAAATTTTTTGAAACTTAATATAGTTGTTTCTTATGATGGTCAAATGATCTGTATACTTTTTGGAGAAAATAAGATTAAAACTTTTTGAGTTACGGCACTTTGTAACTTAAACAGGGGTGTGTTTTTTTCACATGTCGGTCGCACTGTATCTCAAAAACGATTCTTGATTATGGCTTACAATTTTAAACACTTCTAAATTATAGTAATCTTAATATCTGTATACTTTTTGGTGATGATTCAAAATTTTATTTTTGAGTTATTGAGTATTTTGTAAAAAAGGGGAGGGTTTTTTTACATGTTGCACCATATCTCAAAAACGATTTATGATTATTGCTTAAAACTTTACACATGTCTTTGTTATATTAATCTGAAGATCTGTATACTTTTTGGTGATGATTCAAAATTTCTTTTTTGAGTTATTGAGTATTTTGTAAAAAAAGGGGGAGTTTTTTTTTACATGTTGTGCCGTATCTCAAAAACAATTTATGATTATTGCTTAAAACTTTACACACTTCTTTGTTATATTAATCTAAAGATCTGTATACTTTTTGGTGATGATTCAAAACTTTATTTTGGAGTAATTGAGTATTTTGTTAAACAGGGGAGGGTTTTTTTACATGTTGCGTCGTATCTCAAAAATAAATTATGATTATTGCATAAAACTTTACACACTTCTTTGTTATATTAATCTAAAGATCTGTATACTTTTTGGTTTTGATTCAAAATTTTATTTTAGTGATATTTAGTTTTTTGTAAAACAGGGTTGGGGGTTTCACATGTCCCGCCGTGTCTCAAAAACAATATATGGTTATTGCTTAAAACTTTCTCAGAAACTATTTATGATTATTGCATAAAACTTCCACACAAGACGTCGGGCGTATCATGCGCTCATGGCGCAGCTGTTTATTATAAAATGATGAATTATCTCCCTGTAACAATACTCTTATTTGATTCTTTCCAAGAAGTTATATATGCACATCTTTTACATACGTGTTGTTTTCTGGTGGTATTATGATTATAATAAGTGCTATTTTTTTACACATTAAACTCAGTTGAGCGATTTGACATTATTTATTTTACATATCATTCACTACGTGTTAAAATCGTGAATTAAGAAATTATTAATGAAATTTGTATCATAACTATACCCTAGCTGTAGTGAGATAATTGATCTAAAACTGTATTTTTATCAAAACAATGCTATAATCAATAATGAAAAATTACTGTTAGAAATACTGATATAACTGCAATGTCATATACACACTATACACATTTAACAATGATAACTAAACTTTATTATTGATTATATAGGTGCAGATATGTCTTGAACATACCTGTCAACCTGTGACGATGAAAATGCAGGTCATGACCTGCATTGAAGAATCAAATCTCAGGTCATAACGCGTACAAACTTTTTCGAGCTGAATTTCAGTATTTATGGTACATTTTCTTATAATGTATATCAAAGATACCAAAACATCAATGCATGTTCACTTGGTTAAGTCATTTTAAATCTTATTTATTATTATTTCATTGCACTTTTAAAGATTTTTATAAATTTTTGTCATCATCTAAAATTTATTTTTCAAATGTAATTTTAAAATGAGACTACTGGCTATGTAGCCTTTAAACATACCATATAGAGGTATTACATCTATGAACAATCATCTCTTAAACAACAAATGGAAGTTTTTAACGACCTTGACTGGCTATACAGCCCTTGCACGGTCGGTCATCTCTTAAACGAACAGGAAATTAGACTTTGATAAAATATAGTAATACAGTTAAAGGAAGTATAAATGTAAAAAATAATTTTCAATTTAAAAAAAAAAAATTGTATAAAGTTATAAAAATAATGAAAAGTTATTTTTCAATATGTATTTAAATTTTATATTATTATGATTAAATCTTTTTCACCCATAAAACGTAAATATAAGGAATAATTTTGAATGGTGATAAATAAGGGGAAGTAACTCTAAATCAAATATGTTGTTTGCAATTTATTTACGACCTACAGCTAAGGTAATTGGTGTTAATTAACAGTGTGTTTGACACCAAAGCTGTCAAGTGAAGCCATACACTTCATGGGTCACTTAATTGGACAGTTTACATAGCTAGATGAACTGCCTGTTCATGGAAGAATTACGAATTTGCCGATATTTCAAAGGAATATTACTTATGAAAATCATTCTCAAGGCTAAGAAATACGGGTGAAATCGGGTCATTTTCGGAATTCCCGGGTTATTTCAATGTCCCGGGTGATCCCTCAGAATTGTGAAAATCTCGGGTCACACCCGCAGAATACGGGTCAGTTGACAGGTATGCTTGAATCTTAAAATTAAAACCTTGTAAATTTGGTTTGGTCAGGTGCTACAAATGTTCATAAGACAGCAGAAATTTGGAAAGTAAACTATCCAATGAATGTTAAATTAGGTTAATTGAATAGGGAATCACTGAAGCATGATTGGAGCAGGCCCTCTCTCTCTCTTATGCAGTCAGTGGGCCCCCACTTATGAAAATTTCTGGATGGGCCACTGTTATATCCAAAACATTGCAAAAGGACATTAATTGGAATAGATATATTTATCTAAAGTCAACTTTTTGTGAAGGATAATAACTATTGCATGATTCATACATCGTTTATACATACCATGCAAGCTTTTTTTCCCTTAATAGTGCCTTTAATCATGTTTTTTGTTTGTGTCATTATATTTATGACTGACGAATTAGATATATTTGACAAACTTCTTTTATACCCTGAGCATTTATGTCATAGGTCTATATTCTACCGGCTGTATTTTTACCTTTTAAACATGTATTTTGTTAGAATAAAAAATGCATTGAATTTTACATTTGTTATAATATTTGCATAGTGATCACCAGTATATGTCATTTATTTGGAACACTGTATTCAAAATATACATTGTTAACACCTAGAATAGCTAAAATGCAGTGTTTACACCTAGAATAATGTGTTAACACCTAGAATAACTAGAATACAGTGTTAACACCTAGAATACAATGTTAACACATAAAATAATGTGTTAACACCTAGAATATATTATTAACCCCTAGAATACAGGGTAAACACAAAGAAAACAGTGTTCCCCTTTGACATACAGTGTTCTCCCTTGGAATACAGTGTTCTCCCATTAAACACAGGGTTCTCCCCTTGACTGTAGTATTATCCCGTGGAACACAGTGTTCTTCCGGAATTATAGTTATCCCGTACCATTGTAAACTCGTACCAACGTCAACTCGTACCACTTTACAAAAACTCGTACCAATGCAAACTCGTACCACTGTTAACTCGTACCAACTTATTTAAATGCATTTAAATGGTGTTTAATGATGTATGTAATTTACTTTCACTCAATACCTCTCAAGTCTGTAAAATGTATATAATTTGAAAGTACAATGACCAATTATGAAGTTGATGTTCCCTGTCTAGTGGGTCTCATTGGGGTCTAAGCGTGACGCGGGATTGCCGATTTTTTGTAAGCGTGACACGTGAAAGTCAAATTATTGTGTCGTGAAAACGGGAAATGAGGTCTTGCGGGACTCGGGAAATGACAAAAAAATGAGAATTGCTTACATACATATAGTGTAAGCGGGATACGGGAATTTGACAAAACAGTAGGCGGGATCCGGGATCGGGACCCCCCAATGAGACCCCCTGTAGAAAATACCGTGGCAGATTTGCTTTGTTGTCTCCTTTGAAAAGACTTTTTTAAACTTTTACTGATAATTATTGAATTTAATTTTTAATCATTCCAAAGTGATTTTTCATGAATAAATCCTAGCAGTTAATCAAAATGATTTCCAAAATGAAATTCTTACTTTTTATAAATAACAAGTTACAATGAAATGTAACCGTTTCCTGTTCCCGAATTTTCCCGCCAAAAAGCACATGGCTTTCAACAATTGTAAACAAAGCATTCAATTTGTGATCATGGATTACAGCATTAATTAATTTACTTTGGATATAGATATTCAACTTAAGGTACAGTTAAAGCAATGTTTTTTCTTTCTTCTGGATTATAACTACTTTGAAAGATCAGCTTAAAAAATAAAGCTTTTTAGAAAAACATTCGTATTTTTGTCTATAAAATCCAGTATAAAATTCAAGTAATTCAACATTAGTTTTATTAAGTTTACAAAAAATATTCGTAATTTTTAATATATTTTTGATGGTACGAGTTTACAGTGTTCTCCCCTTAAATACAGTGTTTGCCCTTAGAAAACAATGTTCACTCTCTAGAATACAGTGATCACTCCAAAATTACAGTGTTTACCCCTTGAATACAGTGTTAACACCTAGAATACAGTGTTGAGCCCTAGAATTCAGTGTTCTCTCCTAAAGTACAGTCTTCACGTCTAGAATACAGTGTTTACCCATATAAACAGTGTCATCCTATAGTACATTGTTTACATCTAAAATACCATGTTCATCCCTAGAATACAGAGTTCCCTCCTAGAATACAGTGTTTACCCATAGAATACCGTGTTCATCCCTATACTACAGCGTTCATCTATAGAATACAGTTCATACCTACAATATAGTGTTCACCCATAGAAACTGCAGTTACGTATGTCCAAAGATGGCGGAGGATATTTCTAGTCAATATTTCTTTTGTCAATTGTGTAATAATCCTGAATTTTTTTACGGTAGTTCTTGTCTTATCTAAAGTATTAATAAGTTTAAAACTTATATACAAAGCCTCTTTTCATAGTTCAACCACTAAATGGAGAAATTATCATTTCAAAAAATCCCGAGGATATGGGTAACTGTATAAGCTGATAACCGTAACTATAACAAATGTTTAGAGAAGGATATCCGTAACTGTTGAATTGTGTTTCTGCTTCTTTCATTATCCTTGATTTAATAATTCGGACAATCATTTATTTCTGAAATAAAACTGTCATAAATTCGTCAAAATATAAAAAATCATCGGGATAAAAAATAATATGCCTACAATGTTATAACAACATTAGAAAAAAAACCACTGTGTAAGACTTCTTCACCCTTAATCCTTTGGATGTTGGATGTGTTATAACTGATAAATTAGTTATAGATCCATGATTTTTTGATAGTTTTTTTTTGCTTTGAACTAGCATTCAGTACTTGCGATTACTCACAGATCTTTGTTTAGAGTCTGTTTGTTTTTTTTGATGTACAAGTACCCTCCCACGTTCGCTTTTTTTGTGTAAAAAATATTTTTATTTGCATTCACATGATGACTTGGAAGCCTTTTCAACTGTTTTTTAGTCTGCTCTTATGTTGTTCCGTTACACCACTGTCACAGGTAAGGGAGGGATTGGACACCAGGTAACATGTTTATCGTCGCCACATCCTGTATTTGCCTAGGTATAATGAAGGTAAAATGAGGTAAAATATTACAAGAAATAAATTTTAATATTTCATATAAAACTAAGTGAATCTTCTTTGTAATTGTAGAAAATAACTAATTCTTGTATAAAGCTTTTTGTATAAAAAGATATAGTTAGAAAGTCTATAATGTTATGAAACTTTTGATATAAGTAATAGTGTGAAATTCTTCCTATTTGACACTTATCGACATAAATAAGGTTTGACAGCTTAAACTCTTAGAAGTATTTCCTTGAGCAAATATATCTAATTCTTTTCTATTGTTCACCTAGAATTCTATCTAACCAAATAATCGGATTTCCCTAATGGTCGTACAAACAAAGCATTAAGTAATTAAAAATAGTAACCCCAAATTATGTAAAAATGTAAATTAGATAAAAAGAGATATAACCAATAGAATCTGTTCTTATAAAAATATGTATTCTAAAAGTCATTTTGATTGGTGAATAAAACAAGTCCAACCAGCACGTGTTCTTAGGGTTTAAAATAGGAAACCCTAAGGAACCAAACATTAATTTACTCGTATGGTTGGACTCGAAATAAACATATATAGACATCTTTGTTTTATATGAAATATTAAAATTTATTTCTTGTAATATTTTACCTCATTTTACCTTCATTATATAGGCCTGACACAAATTAGAAGCCTGCAATTCAGTGGTTGTGTTTTTCCAAAAATAAGGCCATTAGTTGACTTGTTTGTATTGTGTTACATTTTTCCTTTCGGAGCCTTTTATAGCAGACTATGTGGTATGAGCATTAAGGAGAGTCTCTTTAAACTCGTACCACATTATTTTTTTATTATATATATGTTCAGGACGAGAAAAAATATAGAAACAGTAGGTAAGTCTTACATCAGAGGCCGTCCTGGATGAAGGTCGAATAAAAATCGTTTTTTCATATATAGATTCGACCGTTGGTTTTCCAGTTTGAATGGTTTTACACTAGTAATTTTGGGGCCCTTCATAGCTTGTTGTTCGGTGAGAGCCAAGGCTTCGTGTTGAAGGCCGTACATTGACCTATTATGGTTTACTTTTTTAAATTGTTATTTGGATGGAGAGTTGTCTCATTGTCACTCACACGACATCTTCCTATATCTATATAGAAATATAGAATTGGAAGCCTGATCAATATTTTCACATTTATAATTTTAAGTCTTCGAAGAACATTTCTGATTAAAATATATTACACTTTTAATTACCAGAGACATTTATTTCATACCAAACATGATTGAATTGTTTAGAAATAAAATCAGTTACGGATATCAATATTTCAAGTTACGGATATCATTAAAAATTTATTTACTTCAGTTACCCATATCAACACGATATTTTAGATGGTTGTTTTCTCCATTTAGCGGTCGAATTATGAATAAAACACTTAGTATTTCAGTTTCAAATTTAGTTATACGTTACAAAAGACACGAAATACTAAAGAACACTACATTACTATTACAAAATTGACAAAAGAAATATTGACCAGAAACATCCTCCGCCATCTTTGGATATACGTAACTGCAGTTACGGAGATCACATTTACCCCAGTGTGGTGTTGATCCCTGGAATATCGTGTTCATCCCTGGAATACAGTGTTTACCCGTAGAATACAGTTTTCATCATTAGTATACAGTATTCAACACCGCCATCCATTGAACCATTGAAATATCACTGATTCATTGAAACTATTGCACTGCATGCACAGTTTACACACGTATATAGAGAATATGACATTGGTTTTTTTTTTTCAAACGAGTACTGCTGCCTTTATTCGACTATCAATGTCTATTCATGGCCAGCATATTTGAAAATCCAAAGTTTACCAAAAGGATGAAGAGCGATAAATCTAAAAGGATAAAGAAAAAAGAGTAAAGCCAAAGCCGGACAAGGAATCAGATCTTCGCATGATGGAGATACGTTCCTTAATTTTAAATAATTTCCCAAAATTTGTAGTCATGGTACAGCTTAGTACGACCTTTGGAAACTTAATTAGTGTTACTATTTAGTGAAATATTTTACATGAAAACGTTCATTTGAAAAACACACAATATCAAAATGCTCCGCGGGGTACAGCTTGGTACGACCGCAAACCCTAAACAGTTTGGTTAAGTAATACAGCTCTAAATTTTGATTGTTAAGGTATCTGGCAATGAATGTGGTCAAAGAACTGAACAATTTTAAATTATAATTTTATCTATTATTGTCGAACCTTCAAAATTTTAATACACGGTAGATTCAGCATAATTCATCAGAAAATCCCAAGATTTTAAATTTTGAGAAAACTAATTTTAATCTAGGACCCTTTGGACCTCAACTTTGATCAATTTAAAAACAGGGTTCACAATCCAAAATCTAAATTCACAGTAAGTTTCAGCATATCACAAGTCTATTATTTTCAACCCTGTTTTTGACCAACATTAAAACTGGATCTAAAGATAATTTATAAAAAAAATTACAAAAAATACCAAGGCCGAGAACAATTCAAAATGGAAAGTTTCTATTCAAACGCATATCAAACTGAACCCAAGTTTTCATTTTTTTTTAATCGAACAATCATTTGGGACCCATTTAGACTGTAATGTTGACCAATCTAAACCATGTTCAAAATTTAAAAAAATAGATTCAGCATGTATTACAGAACCCGAAAAATCATTTTTTTTAAACAGAGTTTCTACTATAAGACCTTAATGAGGAGCAATTTAAAAACTGGGCCATAAATCCTCAATATAAATACACGGTTGGATTCAGCATATAAATGAACCACAAAGAAGACATTGAATTTAACAAATTATATAAACCGGAGGAGAAATATAAAACAAGCCCATTAGAAACAAGAACTATCTTTAAAAAGATATCCGACGTATTTCAATTTGAGTATATGTTTAAAACTATCATTTCGATAACCTTCAGAAGCACAAAGATACCATCTAAATAACGTTTTCTCTGTTTGTGTTCAGTATTCTCGGTCCTCGTATCTTTCTGTTTACATTCACCAAAACCCCGCGGAAATCTCACATGCGTAGGTGCGTTCTAAAAGTCATGTACGTTCATACAACAAAGTTTACATTAAAAATTATATAATTGTCCCGAATAAACAGCTGTCACGGATGTAAAGAGCTATTGGAGAAACAATTATTCTAATAAAGATATAAATCTTTGTAAGATCTAGTTCAAAGATCTTCAAATATTTATAGTTTTTCACTTGCTTTCCATCACGATATAATTAACGAGACGTTTTTCCAAACACAACCAAATCACCCACCATGACAGCATGTTGTTCAATCACAGAAAGGATTTTCGAGCATGCGTATTCTGTTGCCATAGTTAAGCGTCCTTAAGTTCAAAGGGCACAAACCGAAACTATACCGACTACGTCGGAAAAATATAAACAAGTCTAAATTTGAAACAACGTTCGAACCTATCATAATAATTGGGTTGGATAAAAACCTGCAGTTTTTCTAACTGTGTATCTAAAACACTGTATTACTATTGTGTGTGGCCCTTTAACCCAAACTTCCCAAATCAATCACAACCATACATTTATCGTATTGGTACAATATCATAGAAATCCTTAGACTTATTTAAGTTATTATCAAGTATTTGTACTAAAACAAGAAATTCCTATTTTATTTTATTTTTTGCCATTTTTGGTACACAACCATAATAATTTCTTAACGGTTTGGGCCAAATCCTCAAAAATCAATCTATCCGTCCCTTTGAGATAAGGAACCTAATGGTTAAATTTCATAGGGATCCATACTCAAGTTATCGTCCTGAACTAAGAAGGAAACTAGTTTTTAGCTCCTCTTAGCCCTTAATTTCTAAAAAGTATGGACAATTATCCAAAAAAAAATACTAATCTTCCTACTGTGGTATTGAAGCTTGTAATTCAATTTCATACAAATCTAAAAACTTTTACTCAAGTTATTGTCTGGAAAGAAAAATGTCTTCGGACGACAACACAGACAACGCCATAACATAATACAAACACATACAAATTTGCGGTCGTATACAAATGAAAGGATTTTTATGATGATAATAATGAAGACGAAAGATATCACCCACAAACTTTAGAACTGAGAATACCATTTGTATCGTGACGCTCCTCAAACAGGCTGCTAACACAAACATATTAATAATACACCATTCAGTCAGCCTGAGAAATATTATACTATTCCCAGGTTCAGCGTCCGAGTACGACGTTCAGCGTTTGGTTGGCAATCGTACATCATTCAAGCATGTATCATTTATTTATATCGTTAATTTTTACGTAGCCGACTGTAATTATATCAGTACAATGTGCATTTTATTGAATGTAGGTTATAATAGTAGATACATAATACAAACATAGATATATTTTGATAGATATATTTTATTATTAAATCAATAAACGAGATTTTAAACCTCACAATATTCTTTATCAAAAGAAGTATGGCAACGAAATATTTTCCATTGTTTCTTGTGTTCCTCTCTGCTCATGGCTTTCTATTGGATAAGACACAAAGTACCAATGGTCTATCAGGAACATCGAATCAATATGTGACCGCCTCAGAACTTTTTGGCGAGACCAAGACGAGACAATTAGAAGATCAACAATTACGTCGCTACATCGACAATGCTTTTGCAGTACTAACCTCCCAACTGGAAAACAAGTTTGATGCTCTCGATCAGAAATTTATACGATGCGAAAATCAAAGTGTTCCTAGCCAGGCAAATGAAACTTTAGAACAGAAGTACATTGATCTTGAGAGAAAATATACGGATTTAGATCGCAAACATACGGATTTAGATGCCAAGTATACGGATTTAGATCGCAAATACATGGATTTAGAAAATAAATACATTCAGATGCAGTCTATGAATAATAATAAATTCTATTTGTTAAAAAGCCATTTTCTGACAATACAAAACAAAACCAGTGAAATAAGCAACGATGTTAATACTTTGAAACAACTTGGAAACAGCAAACCACTGCAGGAAATTCAAACTTTGCAACAACAATTTACGGCAGTTTCTGCTCAAGTACACTCTCTAACTGTAAACGAACGTGTACATAGACTAGATTTCCTTGCCTTGTTTAATACTACGATAGAACAACAAACAGCACTGAGTGCATTAAATAACACTGGCTCCAGAAACCAATTGATGAAGCTTACAGAAATACAAACGAATAATTCTAAGCAATTATTGAGACTTGGAGAACTGGAAACTAATACTAGTAAACAACTAGTAGGACTTGGAGAACTGGAAACTAATACAAGTAAACAATTAGTAAGACTTGGAGAACTGGAAACTAATACTAGTAAACAATTAGTAAGACTTGCAGAACTGGAAACTAATACTAGTAAACAATTAGTAAGACTTGAAGAACTGGAAAGCAATACGAGGAAACAATTTTCAAGACTTGAACAGAATCATATTTCGACAACAGCTGGTATCATCAGTAAGATGGAAGCCCTGGAGAAACAGGAGAATAAGACCATGTCCGTGATGCAGACACAGATAAACAAGAATGCTGAAAGAGGTAAGACAAATGAAACTTTTATTTGTCATAAACATGACCTACATGCATTTAGTAGTACACTACCAATAATTTACCCACACTTTTTTGGTACATTTCTACCCTCGTGCATATCAGTACTGTTAGGAAAGACTGAAAACTTATAATGTTATACTTTCAATGAAATCAGTACTGATTTTGTCAGTACTGTTTCTGTACTGATTTTGACAGTACTGTTTTAGTACTGATTTTGACAGTACTGTTTCAGTACTGATTTTGACAGTACTGTTTTAGTACTGATTTTGACAGTACTGTTTCAGTACTGATTTTGTCAGTACTGTTTAAGTACTGATGTTCACAGTACTGTTTCAGTACTGATTTCGTCAGTAATGATTCAGTACTGATTTCGTAAGTAGTGTTTCGTTACTAATTTCTTCAGTACTGTTTCATTATAACACTTTTTAAATCAGACTGTATCTGTATAGTGATGCCTAGTTGTTTTGTATATTTGGGGTGGGTTAATTGTTCTCTTTGACACTTACCCCATTTCCATTCATTTTCTATATCGTTATGTTTTTTTTTTATTTCTCTGATTTTTGTTGTCCTGAAGTGGTTTTGCTTTAGATCCAGCTCTTCGACAGTTACTTTAGGTTTTTTTTTTTAAATATTCTGGCTTTATGTCATATTTATTGTCAGAATTGCATCTTGTTTGGTCTATAAGGTTTATGTTTTTAATACATATTAATACTTCTATTTGACAATACCATATTACATGTATTTATATCTTGCTTGAGTCAAATCAGAACATATTGAACATTGGAACTCGGTATATTACTTTTGAGAAGATGGGTGGATGGATTGATGTTATGTGATCCAGTGGCAAGTTAAGTGCAGGAAGAGGACATGATACTCAGATATAAATACAATGTAATTAACATATTTTGTACAGAACTAGACCAATAATGCACTGAGCTCCTTTTTAACATGTTAGTTCACCACAAGTAGAGAATATGCTATAAGACATGTCCCCCTACATGAACAGGTACCTTCAGACTGAACAGTGTATGTTTTTCTCCTTTTACTGTGAGCTGAGAGAATATTCAGAATAGGACCACTTTTTTAGTCTAACTTCTCATAAATAAATTTCCAATCATATGCTCATTGTAAGATTTTTAATGGTTAAATACATTTATTGACAGATTTCTTTTTTTTTTTGTATACATTAATCATGCTGCAATTTCATTCACTTGTAATGAGTGTATTGTGAATAGTAACTTAAATACATGTATGCATAACTCTTGTACTCTTTCCTATAAAACTGCAGAGCGTATTTTACGAAAAGAATATATGAACTTTGGTGTTACAATATTTAGGCATCCCGTTAACGGGGAGTTGAAAGGTTGAGAACTACATTACTCAGTATAGCATGTTCACATGAGGACTGATGACTTTCAGAAACTCTTGGTTTGTAGTTCCTCAGAAATCTCTGATGGATTTGAATCTTACAGACAAACAAAAGGAGGTACATTTTGTAAAATAAGCATAAAAATTTAAAGAAAGATTTCCAACAGACTGATTAATGTCTGACGGAGGTCATTTGGTACATAATTAACCTTTTTGATTTTTGAACATATTTGGTTTGCTTTTCAAAATTGATTTTTATTGACTGAATAAAACAAGCTGAAGAACTCAAATTTTTAGTTCTATCTTCTTATCAACTGCAATAACTTCCATTGCAAATACAATAAACAGTAATCTTAAGAATGAACAGCATTAAAAAGTAAAAAAAATGTGTTTTTCTCTCTCTCAATTTAATGTTTTTTTAAAATAACTGTTTCATAATTCTGCTCCAATGTTATTTTCCACTGCTCTTCCTATGCATGTGATATATATCTTTGCCAACTTGATTCTGGAAAGGAAAAAGTGGATTATAACATTTATCATTTTGTTCAAGTCCAATAATAAGATTAAACATAGGTCAACCATGACATAATGTGAATCAGTGTACATGCATTGCTAAAGGTGGTATAACGTTAATTATACAAGGTTTATATTATACAGGGAGAAAAATGAAAGAAAAAAATGGAACAATGTTTCGAGTCGGTTATTTACTCAAACTCCAAAATCAACAAATCAACCAATCAAAATGCTGGATTTCAATTTTCGACCACGATTTTTTTTCTCCGGGCACTGAGAAATTTTTTTATGACTTCAGGGCCTGATCTTATACGATTTGGAGAAGAATTTTAGCGTCCCAAGTCTGGGTTCATGGCAAATTTCCATGTTTTCAATACGGGCTGCACTTTTAACACTTTTAATTTGTTTTGTTATAAATTAGGTCGTTAATTTTTCTAAATTAAATTGTTTCATATATTGTTTATGTCATGGTCTTTTGTAGCCGACAATATGGTATGGGTTTTCTCATTGTTGAAGTCTGCACAGTTGTATATTATTGTTCACATTCACATCGTCTCAAATTTGGTGGATAGTTGTCTCAGTGACAATCCTACAACTTTTTATTATTTTATACACTATGCAATAGTTTAAAAATTAATAAAAGTATTCTTTTTGTGAATTTTTTCATTATTAGTACCAGTGGAAATTCTCATTATAATATATTACTATCTTTTAAATCTGTTATTCGGTTACAGAGAATGAGATCTTTGTTTATATTTCCTTTAGGTTCCTAAGTTCAACTATGTCCTGCTGTAACACTCTGACATCTTTGGATCGGCACCAAAACACATATATGTATTAATATAATCTGATTATTCGAGCACAATATCAATGCAATCTGTGAAACAGTTAAATGAGAAGTTGTGTGTACGAATATGTACTTCCCGTAGACTTCTTTGTTAACTTTAATGATATCTTTCAATTGTTGAAGAATTGTATTTCTACTCTTTATTCTTTTGAACTTGCTCGTTGTTGGTTTGTTGTCATATGAACACACTACAACATTTCATGATATTGAAATAAAATTATAGGAATAACTGCAAATTCTTACTTTAAAAAAATCATAATTGAGTATAAAACTATATATATATAAGTACGTCTGAGTCAGTGACAACCCTACAACAGATGTATCCATCGGATCGCCATCAATGATGGTGATACATGGCTGTGTACATAATGTATAGTAGCATGGGTTCGAATCCCGGCGAGGGAAGAACCAAAAATTTGCTTTCGCAAATTTACAGATCTAACATTGTTGGGTTGATGTTCAGACGTGTTGTAAACTATATATATATATATATATATACCTACCTTTCAAATTATTTCAATGTTCTACTGTAACCTTTCATACCAGTTCTATCTCTATCTCATATTTTATCTGTTCATGACAATTTTTAGTCGTTGATCTAAAACTTTATTTTCCTCATAGACTTAGTCTTTGTGTTCTGGTGGGATCCATTTTTAGATACCTATAACAATAGATCATTCTGCATCAAGTACTTTGCATGCATTTATAGAAAGTTGTTTTTCCCAACATGCATTTTTATGGTATTAATTATGGACGTAACACTTTGTAAATTGTCCTTTGAAAAAATACATCATGACATAAAGATTGTATCGATGATTTACAAAATTCTGTAAAGTGGTTCAGGAGTAATTGATGACACTTACGTGGGACATAAGGACAAGATTTGTTCCATATATATGTGAACACATTTTCACTAAGAAAATGTCACCAGAAGTTCAAGTCTGTCATCACAACGGATAATGTTTATGTGATACAGTGAAAACAGTAAAAACATTGGTAGTAAAATTGTGCGGGATGTTTTATTTTCAACAAATGTAAGATTGGTCACCTTTAATCGGATGTCTCATGTAGCATGTATAGAAAGAGAGTTCCATGATCTCTGCAGGTTAATAACTATTGCAACAACTCTT
The DNA here is from genome assembly GCA_019925275.1 of Mytilus edulis. Taxonomy (NCBI): domain Eukaryota; kingdom Metazoa; phylum Mollusca; class Bivalvia; order Mytilida; family Mytilidae; genus Mytilus; species Mytilus edulis. The sequence goes on from CM034360.1 coordinate 71,342,737, forward strand.
TGAGAGGCCGTCGGTGGCCTTTTGTCTGAATATGCAGCAGGGCAAATTCCTGTCCACCTTCAATATGCTTTCGTTGTCCAGTGGCAGTCCAAGTTTCATTGACCTTTTACCCCAGATGACATATTTTACAGGACTTACTTATTGTACTTATTTAACAATTGTTTTGAACATGCATGTAATATTTGCCACTGGACATTAAGCAAATGTTTAATACATGTACTCTAATATGTTATTATTTTGAGGAATCTCAGTAGGATCATTTTAAACTATTGGGATTATCCTCTTGAAATATAAATATTATTCATACAAAGTATTGCTCAATAATTATGTGTCGGATTACTAGTATTCGTGTGTCGGTCAAATGGGTCGTCGGACTAATAGGGCGTCAGGCTATTGGGGTGTCGGACCAATATGGTGTCCGAACAGAAAGATTTAAAAGGCAAAAAAAATTAAAAAAATGTGCAACTTATAAAAGGGTCTGGTCTTGAAGTGGTTTCTTCATTTCTGTATTCTGTAATATTCTATACCATTTTTCACTTTTTATTATAAATTTTGCCTGTCTATTTTATAACAACAATGGGAATAATATGAAAGCCAGCCAAATAGGACATTGGAAAATTGTCTGTTTTCTGTTTCTTGGTTTATTCTTGCTTGTCGTTGGAGGCAAACTTTTGTCTTTCTGTCTCTTTAGTTTGTGTGTATTATTATAAATTAAACGAATGTAACACAAATTTGCCATCTTAAAACAAATATGTTGAACATTGCGTCTGTTATTTAATCTCTTTTTAACAGAAGGAAAAAAACTAAGATTAAATATAATCAACAGAAGTATAAAAAACTATGAACTAAGTCTTTGAAGTAAGATGCATGATTTTTGTTATTAGTTGTTAGTGGCTTTGAACTAGCTGTCAGTAACTGCAAGTACTCTCAGATCTGTATTTAGTGACTTTTTTTGTTGGGTAACGGTAACGTCCAGTCCATTATGTTTTTGTTACTTAGTTGTATTTCTATTTGCATTCATCTGTTATTTAAAGTTAAATAAGCCTTTTTCAACTGAATTTTATAGTTTGTTGTTATGTAGTACTGTAACAACTCTGTTCCAGGTTTAGGGGGGAAGACCCTAGCATGTTTAACCTCACCACATTCTGTATATATGTTCCTGTCCGAAGTCAGGAGCCTGTAATTCAGTGGTTGTTGTTTGTTGGTGTGTTACATATTCATTGTTCGTTCATTTTTGTACATAAATAAGAACGTTAGTTTTCTTGTTTGAATTCGTTGACATTTGTCATTTTGGTGCCTTTTTTAGCTGACTATGCGATATGGCTTTGCTCATTATTGATGGCCGTATGGTGACCTATATTTGTTAATTTCTGGTCATCTGATCTGTTGTGGAGAGTTGTGATTATTCCGCTCATTTTTGGTGCCATGATTGGCAAATAAAATATATGTTGTTGCTGTTGTTGTTGTGTCGTTGGCAATAATACGGCATCTTTTTTTATAGACAAATATATATAGAATCATATTCAAAACAGTGTGGTCCTGGCCATTGATTGACGACCTAAATTAGCCCATTGACTGTGACAGATTAGGTGAACGTTTGTCGGTTACAATCACTGCTCACTATGTACTTGTTAAAGACACTGAATCTGTGGGGTCACCAAAGGTTCTCAACACCTAAATAAAGCAATTCGAAAAACGAATCCGGAATAATACGATGTGTTGATTTATATCAATAATATAAATCAAACATTAAGGTTATTCCTGAATAATTTTTCGAATTATTTTATTATTAAAGGCGTTAAGAACCTTTGGTGACCCCACAGTTTAAATTCTATAATAAGTAAGAAGTGAGCAATGGTCGTTACAGACAAACGTTCACCTAATCTGTCCCAGTCAATGGGATAATTTAGGTCGTCAATCAATGGCCAGGACCACACTGTTTTGAATATGATTCTATATATATATTCTTACTGCATATTCCATCATGCATTTTCAATTTTATTTTAAGAAAGGAGTAGGTTCAGTAAGACCACTTTTTGGCCCCAAAATATAGCAGTTTTACAAAATTGTTAAAATGTAAACCTTTAGTTATTTATTGGACAGTAGAATGCTTCTGCTACATAAATATGGGCTGTTTTTGACAATACAATGCACATATATCCGGTACTAGCACCATTAAGTCATGCTAAATTACTGAAATCCTTATAATTTTAGCATTTTAGTTAAATTTTAGACGGTTTTCGTGTAAAACGAAAGTGGCCGCATTCGTGTTCATCCTTAATATTGAAATGCAAGTTGTATTTTATGATAATACATAACATACATAAAGGTTGAGGATGAACACGGATGCGGCCACTTTCATTTTTACCAAAAACCATCTGAAAAGTGGCATTTTTCGGCATATTAGGTAGTTTTTTCATATTTGAGCTTGAATCGGATCGTATTTAATGACTTAATCTGTTAAAATCTTTCACATAAACTAATTAATTCAAATAAAATAGACACTTAAGTGTTTAAAAAGTGGTCAAAATCTTTCGTCAGATGAAACTGAAATTTGAGGCCAAAATCGGTCCTTACCGGAACTACTCCTTTAGATCTTCTACTATCAAAATTATCAAAACAGAACATCACATTTCAAATTTAGAAACCTACATTAATCAAGAAATTATTCCGAAAGGACTTATTTTAAAGGCCTCCCACTTACAACCGGAGAAAAGTCGAACAGATTTTTTCACAGATGGAACAACATTTTATACAACAGTTCTTTTCGTCTGATGGATCTCTTACGCCAAGAAGCAATTCATTAAGTTAATTATTTTTATAAACTACGTGATAATTTGCACTGCCGATCCCGTGAACATTTGTCTGATCCTGAACTTGACGAAATTCAAGTACGTCTTGGTGATATCAACCATATTGAATCACATAAGCTCCACGTCAAACAGATCAACAAATTTAAACGTGATGGTGTGCAAATTAACCACCCTTCAATTAGACCCTCTACAAAATCTAAGAAAAAGCCTCGAAATCGTAGATTTATAAGAAAAATTCGAGTTCCGATGGATCCCAACAACACGGTTGTCAATTTATCCTCAGTCTCTTTATCTGAGGACGAAACTAAAGTCTTGTCCAAGGGTTTGAATTTTTGCCCTACTCCCAATAAAATAGATGATATGAAACTGGGAGATGACCTTGATAACTTTGCTAGAACCCTCAGAATCAAAGAATATTTTGGTAACAAGGATAAAGAGGTGGATAATGAGAAAGACACAGACACGTCCGACTCGGAGGAAGAAATCATAATTCCGCATTTTAAAAAGAAGAGTTCATGGATTCCAAAACCTAGTAAATCTGCTACACTGGAAGATGTTATCGACAAAATCAAATCGGATGTTGTTCATCTAGCTAGCAACAAGTACTCGTCATTTTACAACACCTCTCCTGACGAGAAAAAAGCCATACAATCGCTAAGAAACCGAGATGATATTGTGATAAAACCAGCAGACAAGGGCAGTGCCGTTGTGATAATGGACAAAGCTAACTACATCGCGGAAGCAGTGCGTCAGCTCTCTGATGAGAGATTTTATAAAAAGCTAGACTATGACCCTACTTCCGAGTTTAGCTCCAAAATTATCACTGCGGTACAAACCATGTACAATGACGGTCACATAGATGAGGATACAATTGGTTATTTAAAGCCAGAGAATGCCAAGCCTGGTCGATTGTATCTTCTTCCCAAAATACACAAGGTTAACAACCCTGGTAGACCCATTGTATCCGCAAACGGCCATCCGACTGAGAAAATCTCGGAATTCGTCGATTTTCATTTAAGATCTCATGTAGAAAATCTTCCTTCCCACATTCAAGACACTACAGATTATCTTCGTAAAATGGAATCCATGAACCCTCTTCCTCCGGAAACCCTCCTTGTCACTTTAGATGTCACCTCATTTTTTGTACAGATAAGTTAAAATATCATTTTGGCTGTAGTAAAAATTGGTGTCTTAATAAATGAAAGTGTCTAGCTTAATGCTAAATTTATGTAAGCATAATAATTTGTGAATATAAACATTAAAAAAAAAATATACGTTTTCTCATTTAAGGTAGAAAACGAAAACGATGACCCCATTTTCTTATTTTTTTTAATTCGATTTGGGATTTTTAGAAAATTCGATCATTCATATTTTGAATACGAAAATATCATTTTCCTTCTAGCACATTCTCATGTCTCGCCGGTAGTCGAAGGGTTTATTAAGTGTTAGCCTTGACCGTCCGTCTGTCTTTCAGTCCGTCACATTTTTGTTTCCGCACTTTTTTAAACTAACAATTTCCTCATCCAAATTTTATGAAACTCGCAGACATAGCTCAAATTTGGGCAGTGAAAAACTTACCGTTCTAAAGTTATTCCCCTTTATAACTTAGAAATTGCAAATTCTTTAGTTTCCGCACTCTTGCTCAAATTCACCTAATGAAAATGTTTTCAAACTCATATACAATGCTAAAACCAAACTTGCAGACAGAGCTTGAACTTTAGCAGTGTGTCAATATCTGTTCTATATTTTTGCCCCTTTATAACTTGGTAAATTGCTAATTTTTGTAATTGATCACACTAACTAAAGTTTGCCTCCTGTGAACTATTATAGTGCTATGAATCAAAACACACAGACAAAGTTCACATTTGGACAGTTTATATTTGATTGTCACTTACTGTTCTAGAGTTATGCCTTTAAGTGTACGTAATTAACTTCTCCATATAATTTTTTTAAATTTTACATGTGAATTCAATTTGTAAAAATACATTAGAAAATAAAATAAAATAGGTGGTAACTGTTTACGTTTTTCCGAAATACGCTGTTTAAATTTTACAGCACAATACGCCAAAAATACAAAGGACATATAGGGGAAATCATAAAAATCGGCAAATATTTTTACTTTATCAAGATTTTCTAATTCGTTGGTCCACAGAATTGAAAATAGAATCGAAATGCGATTTAAAAACAAACGTCGAATGCATTAATGGAGCAAAGAAAGGCTTAGCAACCGTGCTAGTTTTCAATCGATATCTCCTGGATTTTTTATTTTTAGCGAAAAACATAAATGTCACCACAAATTCTACTCCATACCGCTTTTATACCAACCGTACAGTGTCAAAACAAGAATCGTGAGTGTGTACAAAACATTTTCCAAATTATTACAAATTCTCAAGCGTAATCTATTTATATTGGTTCTTAATGTTTTAAACCTCGGTTATATTATTTTCATTGCGTAGACATGACTTATTTGAATATCAATAATAATTATCTGCATCTTTTCATCCTCGCCATTTTCAGCGCTATTTTAGGTATGGCGTACAAAACCAATTATGTTTGTCAGGTTCACACAACTCTGCAATTTTATTCGAAAATTTCCTGTCTCGCTCGTTTTTCATTTTCTTTAGATACACAAAAAAAGCATGTTATAATGTTTGCTTGAGTTTCAATAACGTACCATTATTTGTTAAAATTTTATCCACATGTACAACTTAAATAAATAGAAAACTGCATTTGCATATTATCTTGAGAAAATTTTTATGGCTGTTATGAAGTCAAAAGAAGAACCCACATATGAATTTCAGTAAAACAAAATAGATCGGAGTTTTTGATATAACTTCCCCTAGCACAGATCTTCAGTGTTCTGCCTTAGCATGGTAGAGTGTAATTATTAAGCTTTTTCTATAGTGATATCCTTTAAATGTATAGGCGTAAAAAATGCTATAAATGTACGGCTGTAAAAAAAGTATAAATGAACGGATGTAAGGCTATAAAAATAATTCCATCCATTATGATGCTTACTAAATATCTCTAGTAAAGTATAGTTAACATTTTTGGTTGGGTTTTTTTTTCAGGAAAATAATCCGTGACCCCCTATTAATTATAAGTCATTAGTACTAATGAAAGGTAATTTTCTTATCGAATTTAGCCAATTTTATAGTTTAATGTTTTCCTCAATACGTAATTGATAGGGGTGCCACAGGGATTCGGTTACCCCACCCTTATCATATATTAAGATCTTAAAAATGTATACCTTTTCATATATTGCGGAGTTGAAAATGAACATTTTCCCATATTGGTTGGGTCTCTAGTCGTGTGTTGGAAAAGTTGAATATTTAGGTCTAAGATTCTGTATGTAATGTTTACTTACGGCGAGACTTTTGCAGCTTTGAAAAATGACAGGGATTGTCACTTGTTTGTTTGCTTATTTGGTCAAATGTTTTTGTTTAGGCGTTTTTACTTTCTGTTAAACACGAGTCGTATTCACGGTATTGTGTACTACCTCCTGCAATGCTGAATGTCTTCAAGAAAAAAACAAAAACAAAAACAAAACGGTAAAAGAGTCAGACTAACTAATACGAAAATTTCTTATTGGAGTCATTCTGATAATTTATTTGAAGTTTTCAGATAGCATAGAAATACTTGTTTGGATTCACGATAGACCACACTAAGTCGTTTCTCTTTCATGTACCCATTTTTCCTATCTTGGAATAGTGTGGATAACTTGCGTAACTAACAACGCACGTTTTGTCACTAGAGGCGTGCAATTACGTACACTTTGTTCCCCACTCTAATTATAAGTCACGTCAAATGCTCTTAAAGAGTTTGTTTGCGTATCTACAATCAAGCTCGAGATGGAACATTAATGTCCTCAGACACATTCGTCTTTTATGTACCAAATTTTGACTTGAAAATAGGTTCTGCTGCGCGTATTCTTTTCTTCCTTTTTTTTTGAAAACGGCATATTGTTTTTTTCTTTTTCATTTCGGCTTCATAGTCTGTCGTCAACTAAATGATAAACCCTTTTGGGAAACGTGTACAACTTGAAGAAGAAGTAACCAAGAGAATAACCCACCGAAACTGTTTTGTTGTCACATTGTTTATTCGGAAAAAATACGCAATTCTTTTGATAACGAACTTTTTATATAGGCAAATGTTCCTCGAAACCTAAAATATCCTTTTTTTCTATCTGATCATCCATGTTAACACCTGATACAATAGAATTTAAAAAAAAAAACACCAGAAATTTAGCAAAAAAAGCTTAAAACATTTGTTAATTCTATTTCAATTAATTTTCCAATTATTTTAGTTGCCTTGACCGCTCATCCATCGTCAGCCGGAACAGTAAACAGCACCATAATAAAGTTTGACGATGTAAAGTACAGTTTAGGGATAACCAATCTATCCGCTTACAGGACAACGGGAAAGTTTACATGTGAACGGGAGGGACTGTACATTATATCAGCTTCTGTGATGTCTCATACTAGTGGTGCACAATACTACATTCGTCGGAATGGGTTATATATTACAGGTACATATATCGGCGATCATAGTAGTACTAAGATTCATACTGGTGCAGTGACTGTAACCCAGAAGTTAAACCCAAATGATCAAGTCTGGTTGTATGCTTATGGGTCTTGGGATCTGTATAGTGGCGTTTATTCAACATTAACAATAATCAAAATAAAATGAATAGATATATATAATCTTATTTTGCACCTATAATTATTTGTATAGATGATAGTAATGAGGTTACAATATGCCGCATAGTACATGTATCTATATTTTGATAATAATCTGTGATATCAGCAGACAAATGATTTGCTATGTAAGGATTATTTTGTATAAAGTGAATTTTATTTTCATAATTATATGATGATATATACCGAACAACAATGTATTCCTTTTTTTTAATAAAGACAACAGCAGTATACCGCTGTTCAATAGACAAAGGCCGTACGGTAAACTATAGATGTTAATATCTGTGTCATTGTGGTCTTTTTTGGAGAGTTGTCTCATTGGCGATCATAATACATCTTCTTTTTTTTTTAATATAAATCGATTAAGCGAAATCAAATCCAGGTCTCAAACCAAAACCGAGGGAAATGCCTCAACTGTATGAGGAAAACAACCCAACGAAAGAAACAATTGCCTGCTACAAACAAAAACGCCAACGTACACATAAAAGAGGGACGAAAGATACAAGAGGGACAGTCAAACTCATAAATCGAAAACAAACTGACAACGCCATGGTTAAAAATGAAAGACAAACAGACAAACAATAGTACACATGACACAACATAGAAAACTAAAGAATAAGCAACACGAACCCCACCAAAAATTAGGGGTGATCTCAGGTGCTCAGGAAGGGTAAGCAGATCCTGCTCCACATGTGGCACCCGTCGTGTTGCTTATGTGATGACAAATCCGGTAAATAGTCTAATTCGGTAGGTCAAATTCATGAAACGGACTATGTGATATCAACTGCCATATTCGTGACTTTACACAGTACATTTTAAAAAAGAAATGATTGGTTGAATCTGGGTTTATGGCTAGCAAAACTTCCGGCTTATATAGCAGTGTTAAAAAAAAATACCGCTAAAATGACAACATTTTCGTGACAGGAATACAATACAAATAAACGCAAGAACACAACGAACAAAGACATGCATACATACCTGTGACTTTCTCTTAGTTATGTCCACCCTCTTGTATGGTCACCATTGAATGGTGGCCTTTTATTGGGGTAATCAATCTTCAGATTTGGCCATTTATTGGGGTCATTAAACATAGTTTGATGTTTAATCTAATTATGTTGCCTGTTAAAATCAATCAAGGTTGAAGTTTTCACTTTGAATGTTTTATTCAAATATACTTGTACATGTTACTCAGGTTTCTTCTCAAATTGCCATTACACCTTTTCTTGAAAATGTGGATTAGAATGTTGTTATAGTCTTTGTTAATTCATATCATTTGTTGATTTTTCTGTCTTTAAATGTATATGTTTTCCTTTTTATCTAATGTTTATATTTTTTTATGTCATTTTTTAATTTTTTTATCTTTTTATTTTTTTGCTTCTTATTGCATGTATTCTTTAAATCTCTTCATGGAAAGAATCTTCAGTAGAAATGACAAAAATTCAAAGATAAGTTATTGACTACCATTTGAAAACAGAATCCTTAAAATAATAATTTTTTCAGTAAAACAAGATATGGTGTACATGGTATTCAATTGTTCGTTTGTATTATTAAATGAATTATTAACAATTATAACTTATAATCATGGTTAAAGGAACCATGAAACAAATAATTTGACAAGCCTGTTTCTTAACAAATTAAATTATCAGTATCAGTATCAATCCTTTTACAATAAATTTTGTTAACAAAGTTGTACAATCTGGTATCAAGATTATGATATTCAGAAAAACTACAAATATAAGTATATGGTATATGAATAAACAATTTTTGTTTACCTTTTATATTTTTCAAATCTCCAAATGGCTTACCTAGTTACAATCTAATTTTGATAAATGCTAATCATAATAAAAAAAATGTTCTTATCACTGAATAAAGTAAATATTATTAAAAGAAAAAAATATCTTGTTTTTTTAAACAATTGTAAACCTATCTAATATGTTATCTTCAGTTTCGCTTATTTCGTCAGTTAACGGGCAAAATTTATCTCCAGAAAAAAAGTATACTTCTATATAGATTGTGACATTTTTATGGTTATCAATCAAACCTCTTTTTGTTCTGTGTATTATATTGTCGAAACTGCAGGACTGGCATATGCATGATACATATTCACTCCACTAAGGCCTTTTCGATACAGTGAATAATTGCAGGGACTTGAATGAACTAGATTCTTTAAAGACCTTGATCATGTTGATTAAAAATGATTTTTTTAGAAAAAAATAAGAATATTTTTGAAAATAAAATTAAAACTTATGATCAAAACAGTAAACTCAAATGCTTCACTAAGTAATGAATAGAAACCAATGAATTAGGGGTCATAATTTAGAAATAGAAAATGGTGGATTACAATTCCTATAAAGAATAGAACATAACAACTTAGAGATAATCTTTTTGAAAATTGTTAATTTTCTCATAATAATGTCCCTGTTCTGTTTATGAATAAAATCTTAACCAAGAACAAAAAATAAAAGAAATACTAAACTTCTATAACTTGATTATATTGTAATTTGTTTATATAACAATAAAAAATCAATTTTGTCTGTAATGAATAGTTTGGATATACATGTATTTATTCAATAGAAAAATAATGAATTGCCTACATTTAAGTTAGCATAAGTCCTAAAGATAATATTAAACATTTTTGTTAAACAATGTCAAATGCAATAAGTATAAATAATTTTGATTTTAGAAAATTGATTTGAGAAACACATGTTCAACGGAAAAAGGCTTGCGTTGTGAAAGTTTGCAGTATATAGGAAGATGATATTCATTTATCATTCACTTGCCAAAAATCACATATAAAAAATAACTAAAATTAATAGAATTTTTTAAAAGGTATAACATCAAAACAAACAGTGATGAAAAAAAATTTACAAAAAAAAAGTAAGAACTTTTGTTTTCAAGTAGTTTTTATTTTAGAATGTTCTTGTCTCAGTAATTAAATTTGACAAACGCATATATTTTACCTTAGACAATTTACCTGTTAGTTATATAATTTTAACAATTCAATGCAGTTATAATTTCTCTTCATCCTTGACTAGTTTTTGATTAATACCTTGTGTATTAGTTAAGCAACAGGAGGTATAATGATGGAGATATAGTGCCATCAAGGTGACTTTTTTTAATGGCCACCATTAATAAGATAATGTCACAAGTAATTCTGCACATAGTATAGTAGAATATTACAACAAGTTAACCACAGAAATATAACAGACACCTCCCATTCATTTACGACAGCACACCAGTACACAAGAATATAGTTATGATTTTTGCGTAACACGTAAATTTAAAAAAAAAAAATCAAACATTTGGATAAACTTTTGAATATTTTTATTTATGTATTTTCTCACCATTACAAAAAATTTATATAGTATTGTGTTTAACATATTGTTTTAATCAATGTCGTTTTGATTCATTTAATATGCACGTTTGATCTCCCTATGATCAAGTTCCTTGAAGAAATATTAAGGGATCAATTCACATCGAATAAATAAAGTCAGATATTTTGTCAGCAATATTCTAGACTTGTTTCGAACCAATAATAATTTTGGTAACCCCTTGCTGCTAGTGTCATTTTTATTATGTGGATATTGGCCTGTACCACTTCTTATAGCCACGTTTTCGTTTTCTGTTGAAATTTTAGTGCTGGCATTAGAAATACTTGGTAGGTAAATTGTATCCATCCAGATTGAGTTAAAGCTTTATATGTTGTATGAGAGCTCAAACGTTGTGAATATTTGTTAACCTGTATTGTTCAGTTGCCGTCTTGTTGACATTTACGTCTTATTTCATTCATATTTGGTGCTATATGTACATTGTATTATGTCTCTGTAAGTTAATATTTTTGAAGATGACAGTCAACTTTGCTCCTTTTGTTTTAGAATTTTTCCCGGTTATTCAGAATCCTCTGGTTTTATCCATGTTGTGCCATTTTAAAATTTTCCTCACTATTCCCTGTTTGTTTCTATTCATAATTTAATTATGTATAGTTTAATAAGCCTTATTTGAAAATGCTATAAAATTATGTTATCTTTTCCTAATTTTTTAAAGAAAAAGGGTGCCAATTTTAAATATATGAAGAGTCTACAGAGAATTATTTCCAACAAAATTTTCAATGACTTACATGTGTATATATCTCGAAAACAAGCACACTGACCCTAAAAAAATTTCCATCTTTTTTAGGTACAATCAATGTATTACGTACAGTTTTTAAAAAGCTTGTTATTTTAAAACAGAATAGTGAACATCTTTAAGATAGATGTCACAGTGTTCACATCTGCATTTTCTAATACCACCGTGCATGGGATTAACTGTGGATTCATTTATTTTTGTGGGTATCAATTTTCGTCGATTGCTGAAAATTTCATATTCATGGATATTTGATTTCGTGGTTTTGCCAATCTCTGTATACAAAGCCTATTGAATGTATTTTATTCGTTGAACATTTGAACTCGTGGTTTACCTGTATCCACGAAACCTACAAAAATTGGTATTCAACGAATAATAATGAATCCACAGTATAAAAATAGCATTATTTCCTTTAAATTATACTGCTAATATATAGAGAATTCAGATAGCTTTTTCAATATTACACACTGTATCAACACAAGACACCAATATAAGCCAAAGAGCTCTGCACTGTATAATATATAAATGTAATAGATGCTTTTCACATCACATTATACAGATTAGGTGGTTTGATAAATCCTTTGCAAACATCACATTAACTAATATCAATAACATAATATATATATAGATATATGTATATAGATAAATTTGATAAAGCCTTGGTAAATATGACTGATATGGATGGCTCATACAGCACGATTGCCACTGATTGTATTATTTATACATGTACAATTTACTCTATTTATGACTTATAACACAGTGGATTCATTTATTTTATTTTCTACCAATTTTCGTGGAGTGAGGAAAACTTGCAGTTTCATAGATATTTACTTTCATGGTTTAGCCAAAGTCTGCATACTCGCAAGCCTATGGAAATAATATTATTCCTTGGATATTATTTTAATTCATGGTTCACCTGTCTATGAGTTTGACAATCCCTCTGGTATCTTTCGTCTCTCTTCTATACCCAGAAAATCCACAAAAAAATGGTATCCAATAAAAAATAATGAATTTACAGTAATAGAATTCTATTATAACAGATATGTTGATAGTACCACGGAACCCTGGTGCTAAAAAGATTGATATGATGATAATTTGTATACTTACTGTAATTAATTGAACCCTGACCTGAGACATAATATATTGTTACTCTAAGAAGTCTCAGCTGAACCCTAGCTGTAGTGAGATAACAGATTTTTAAACTGTAAGACATCATTATTTTTATTGATATTTAAGAAAAGCTATAAAAAGCTATAATGAAAAATTACTATTAGAAATACTCATACAACTGCATTGTCCTATACTCATACCTTAATTTCATTAATTACATTTTGGTACAGAAGTAAAGTTTTTGGGAAAAGACGGCTTCAAGCCGTCAATCCCTTATGGGGTTGACCAGAGTGACATTCCCTCACATCATTCATTTTGTTTTTATAGTTTGGAAAACCCCTCAACAAATCTTACTGAGATTGATGAGAGGGAGACACACAAATGAATAAATTGACTTTAAAACACTTTTTTTACACATTTCCCTTCTGTTTCTCTCCAAATTATCGTATCTTGAGCTCTCCTTTACACTATTTACGTTTCTTTTACAATCCGGAAAAATCAGTATGCCGAGATATTCTAAATATATCCAACCTACATTGTATTGTATAGTGACGTCATTGTTGGAATGCCACACTACGCAAAAGCAGGGATATCCTTCACTGGTTATTTAAATCATTCTCAGAGATCGTGCACTAATTAAAAATTGGTATTTGTTAAATTTAAACATAATAATGTTTGCTGTAGATGATTCAAACATCAACATGCAATACTTTAATTTGTAGGTCATTTTACAAATTTACAAATATTTCAAAATGTAGGATTTGGAAACAAGCTTCACACAGTTTACATCAATCATATTGTTTTTTTTATTAGTACCTGTATCCCTGTGATGAGAGTGGTAACTGGGAACTTTATACATGGAAATTTAAAACTGAATAGATTTTTCAGTCCAAACTTTCTTAAGAAAAAAAATTAAAATCTTCGAGTGCTGTCACAGAAAATGGAAAATGGCCCTGGGCTGCAGTTCAGTGGTACACAATTAAGATTTCCAAAAATATTGTAGTTGTTGTTAAATGACAGAATTCAGTTGAATTTTAGATGATTAACTATCATCTTTAATCGAATGTTTAGATTTAGAAGATGCAGATCTCTTCAATTGGTCCAAATTGAATCCTAAACTAAGGAAACGAAACTACATTACACAATTGATTTCAATATTGTCAACCTTTCTTCATGTTCTAGCTGTTCTTTTTTTAATTCTTTATATGAAGACTATCAAAAGATACTCCCCCCCCCCCCAAAAAAAAAAATTAAATAGAAACAAGGGCCGTCTTTCCCCTCAGAGCTATTCAGCTCTTTGATTTATATATAGATATAGGAAGATGTGGTGTGAGTGCCAATGAGACAACTCTCCATCCAAATAACAATTTAAAAAAAGGAAACCATTATAGGTCAATGTACGGCCTTCAACACGGAGCCTTGGCCCACACCAACCAACAAGCTATAACTTTTTTCCCCCTCAAATCTTGAGCCTCCTCATGGATTTTTTTTATTATGTGATTACTTTGCTGTTTTGATAGTGATTATTTGATTATCAGACCAAATATTTCTTGATTATTTGATTATCTTGTCTTTATTTTTTAGCATAAATTAGGCCGTTAGTTTTTTCGTTGAAGTTGTTTTACATTGTCATTTTGGGGCCTTTTATACTGACTATGCGATATAGGCTTTGCTCATTGTTGAAGGCCGTACGGTGACCTATAGTTGTTTATTTCTCTGTCATTGTGGAGAGTTGTCTGATTGGCAATCATGCCACATCTTCTTTTTCATAGAAAAAAAATAATTAATGAAAATGGGATTATATAAAAATTGTGATTAAGTGATTACATTGACACCGAAATGAGGGTCCTCAATCTTTTAAGATTAAAAGTCTTGAAACTTTATTTGATCAGGTGCTACAAATGTCCGGAAGTCTGGATGGTAAAATATCCAATGAATGTTTAATAGTTTTTAAAACAAGAGGGCATTAATTAAAATAGCAACATATATGACTATCTACTGTCATCTTTGTGTAAAGGAGAAGAATTATATTAAATGATTTGTACATCATTTACATACTTTGCAAGCTTTTTATTCTTATTTAGTGCCTTTAATACTGTTTGTTGTGTGTCTTTATGACCGATGACCTAGATATTTTTGAAGCATGTTAATCATAGTTATTATTTTGGAGAATATTTTTTATACTGTTGACATTTATGTCAGAGTTCTGTATTTTACAAGCTGTATTTTTACCTTTTAAACATGTATTTTGTTTGAATTAAAGTTGCATTGAATTCTACATTTGATATTTTATTCGCATATTGATCACAACTATATAGCATTTATTTGGAACAATGTATTGATAATGTACCTTGAGATGTCTTGTCACACTTGTTTGAAACGTTTTTGGTTTTCGTTTGTTTGTGGTTTTTTTTTTGCTTTTCCAAATCAGATATCATTCTCAAGTAAGAATACAGCTGTGAGGTTCCTCATAGCAGATCTTCACATCTTTAGCACTTTTGTCCAATTTGGGCATTGTGACTTATTTCCACCTTTGGAACGATCTCCGGACCAACGCCTTAAGCTGAGACTGCTATATAATAATAGTCTCAGTCTAAAGTATTAAATGTTGCGAATTTGAGACCCTACCTGTACCTGTGCAAGGTAAACACTTAAAAAATGATATTTTAAGAATAAGAGCAGAGACTGTTCAGATCCAGTGTCCATCTAAATCTGAGTTCATAGGTATTAGTGAAAAAAGTGCACTTGAGTGCGTGCTGTTATTTTCGACACCATGATAGTATGCTGAGTTTATTTCCATTCTTTTAGCAGAGTTTAATGAAGCTACGGTACTGAACGCTTTTATCACTTTGCATGATAAGAAAACTGACCTTTCTTGGTTAGCATTTTATAGGATGACACTACAAGAAATATTGCATAGGGTTAGATACACGAAAAGAACAGGTTAACATTCGTTTTTCATGCACCACCAAGAGACATTATGTTTTTCGGTCTGTGCGTCCGTCTGTCCCGCTTCAGGTTAAAACTTTTGGACAAATAGTTTTTGATGACTATCAACTTGAAACTTAGTACACATGTTCCCTATGATATGATCTTTCTAATTTTAATGCTAATGAGTTTTGACCCAAATTGTACGGTCCTGTGAACATAGAAAATGATAAAGCCTGTGGGGCATCCGTGTACTATATGGAGACATTCTTTGTTTTTTGTTAAAATATCACTACAAACCAGTAAAAGTCTTAAATGACCTCTATCTGGACTCGACTGCACTGATTTTTACTCGAACAGTCTGAATTGGTCTGAATTTTACTCAACATTGCTCGACCCCATTCTTAACCATACTCGACTGTTCTGATTTGTACTTGATCCTTATCTTTGCCATTGCAAATAGTCTAAACTATTACTCGACCAGTATGAAACAGTCTTACCCATTCTCGACCAGTATGAAACTTTCTTAATCCCATTTTCGACCTGTACTTGAACTATTTTTTTCATTCGAAACCATATTCGACCAAACGTCTGAACAATATTCGACCAGTAGTCACCATACGTGACCAAATAGTTTCTACTTTATTTTAAATTTGACTGTTAAAATAAACTTCTTTTAAACTGACATGACAACAGCCACAAGAAAAAATAAAGATATATATAATTATATAAAAACAGATTTGTACATCCTTACATGATTCTTAGATTAATCAAATAGAAATAGTTAAATCAAAATCATCTGATATAAAAATTTTGTTATATTAATTTTAAAAATAAAAAAAGATTTTCTTTTACTTAAAAACCATATAATTATCTTTTAATGAGGTAACAACAGCCAGCAAAATCACTGACATTGTTAAGCCTTATATTAGAAAAATATATATAATATTATAGTTTGTGTATTATCTTACCTCCTATAGATTTATAGAGATATAGTTGGTTAAAGGACTACACGTGGTGACTATGTATATTTGATTTAGGGTGTCATAAAAAAATATAGGGCTAGCAACCATACATGGTTAGTTACCATATGGGGTTAGTAAGAAGTAAATAATAAGTTAATAAAACATAATTAAAGCTAACAAGTTGTTATTGTTGGCATAACGGAGTTACTTCCCTCTTTCAAAACAAACAAAGAAATCTGAACAGACGAAGCAATTGATACATGTAAAGAACGATTGAAATAAATTCCTAAAACAAATTTAAAGCTAAAAAGTTTCTATAGTTGGCATTTGTTTTTTGTATAGACAAATGTTAGTAGGATATCTTAATACTAATAATGGAAGACTTGATCACTTTGATAGGCCGTTAGTCAAAATACCGCATGTGAAGATATTTGGTAAGATAAATTCGTTACACGGTGTGCTAGTGACCTAATACGATATATATGGGGTCAGAAAATTTCATATGTGGATTCGAACTTCGCTCTCAACCCATATGGAATTTACTGACCCCGTATGCATATATATTGTATTAGGGACTAACACACCGTGTAACTTATAATATAGTATATATAATTTAAATCAAATTGAAAGAAGAATTAAAATTTAAAGAAATTAATAAAATTGTTCTTCTGATAAGTGGTGAAGTAAATAATATATCCTGCTTGGGACAAAACTCATTAAACAGATCACACTTGGTCAGAGAGTAATAGATTCTTAATAGCATTCATCCAAATTACAACATCCTGTTAAACTTAAATCTCAAGGCCTTTTGAATTCACTATATAGGTAATACACGAGTTATGAAAAATGGACTTTCCTTTTTCATGTAAATCACTCTTGTACTGAGGTAATCAAACCTGATTAAAGTGTTCGTATGTCATGTCTTTAATTCTAACAAACATTATTTAAATTTAATTAAAATAAATATATTTTCACTGCAATTTTGGAACACATTTTCTTTTTGTAAAGGTTATCAAGGATTACAATGAAAGTTTTATTATCATGATTATATTAGATTTTTTGTTTTAATAAATACAAAGATGTCATGTTTTAAATTTATTAAGTTAATGTATATTATATTTTTTATTAATATTTTATTGGAAAAATAAGGTTCACTGCATTATAAATTAATTCAACTGACACTCTAAATATACACCAGGCTTTAAGTTTAAATGAAAAAAAAATGCCCAGTCACCATAACACATAATCTAAAATATTAAAAAACCAAAAAACACTTTGAAAATATTATAGTAGTTTCAATTCAGCTTTGATATAATTTGATCAGCTTGTTTTATTTTTAATTCAAATGTGATATCTATATGTAAATATGCAATTCCTGTAATTGTTGATGAATTCGATGATGATGATCATCATTACGAGCATACTGTAGACACTCGCTTATAAATCGAGAATTTTGGAACATGGAGAATGAAATAATAGATTCATGATACTTATATAGGAGAGATCTAATGCCAGGATAAATTCCTCATCGAAACCACCTTTAATCGCACATATAGAAGAAAGTTCCCTTTTACCGACAAAGGTTTATACACCATGCAGAAAATCTAAGTTGGGAATGATTTCCAAGAGACAATCACTGCCCTAGCTAAATGTGTGACAAGCCGTTCTATTACTTATTCTAACTTCAAGATATCTCATAAATTATACAAGATATCTCATACAAGTTTTTATTAAAGATCTTGTAAACTTTTTGATATATCTTATATACTTTATTAGATATCTCATATATACTTTAAAAGATACATCATATACTTATAAGATATCTCATATAGTTTATCAGATATCTTATAAAGAAAACTATAAAATATGTCTTATAATTATATGATACATCTTATAAAGTATATGACATTATGTGAAGATATAAATATTAAATGATTATGACAAGCCGTTTTAACTATTTATTATAACTTCAAGATATCTAATAAACCTTATAAAATAGTTTGTATAGTTTAGAAGATATCTCATATAATTTTCTTTATAAGATATCTTAAATCAACTGTAAGAAATATATTATAAAAATTGTAAGATATCTTATAAACTATATGAGATATCGCATAAAGTATAAAGTATATACAATACATTATATAAAAAATATTTATAAGATATTTTATCCAAAAATAGGAGATAGCTGATAAACTTCATAATATATCTGATAAACTATATAAAATATCTCATATAATATATAAGATATCTTATAAAAATGAAATTATATAAGATATCTTGTATATTATATGAGATATCTTGAAATTCGAATTAATAGTAAAACGGCTTGCCATAAATACTAGTTAATCTTTAGTGACCAACAAACGTTCCTATACCATATCGTGTGATGAAATTTCCGACAGGATGCTTATACAGATCATACACACATACATTGTACATCGTTCGTTTATCATCCGCATTCAACTTTCGGACAGTGCATGATTTTGCATTCGTACATCGTTCAAACATCATTTGATTTCTGAATGTCATCTAATATGACTGTAATTGTATCAGGCTAATGTGCATTTTATTAAAATATGGTATTAATATATATTTGATAAATAATACAAATATAGATATATTTTGATAGATACATTTTATCATTAAATCAATAGACGAGATGATAAACTTCACACTATTCTTTGTCAAAACCAGTATGGCGACGAAATTTTTTCCATTGTTTCTTGTATTCCTCTCTTCTCATGGCTTTTTACTGGATAAGACACAAAGCAGTAGTGGTCAATCAGGAACACAGAATCAATATGTGACAGCGTCAGAATTTTATGGCGAGACCAAGACGAGACAATTGGAAGATCAACAATTACGTCACTACGTCGACAATGCTCTTGCAATGCTTACCTCTCAACTGGAACACAAGTTTGATGCTCTCGATCAGAAATTAATTAGTGGCGAAAATCAAAGCGTTTCTAGCCAAGCATATGAATCGCTACACCAAAAGTACACTGATCTTGAGCGCAAATATACGGATTTAGAACTTAAATATAAGTCAGTGAATAACGAATTCAATTTAATCAAAAGCCAATTTGTGTCAGTGCAAAACAAAACCAGTGAAAATAGAAACGACATTCATACGTTGAAACAACTTGGAAACATCAAACCATTGCAGGAAATTCAAACTATACAACAGGACTTAAAGTCAGTGTCCGCTCAAACACACTCTCTGACTGTAAACGAACGTGCGCGTGGTCAAGATTTTCTTGCCTTATATAATATTACTATGAACCAAAAATCAGCATTGAGTGTATTAAATGCCACCTCAAGGGACCAGTTAATGAAGCTTTGAGAACTAGAAACGGATAATTCTAAGCAATTATTGAGACTTGAACAGAATCACAATTCGACAACATCTGGTATCATCAGTAAGATTGAAGCCATGGAGAAACAGGAGAATAAGACCATGTCCGTGATGCAGACACAAATAAACAAGAATTCAGAAAGAGGTAATACTAACGAAACCTTTATTTTTTTCATGAAAATGCCCTTGATGAATTAAAGTTCCAAACAGTGGGAACATATGCTCAGTCTTTCTACATATAAGTTATAATATCATTTTGACTGAAGTACAATTTGGTGTCTTAGTTGGAAAAGTCTAACTAAATGCTCAATTTATCTTAGCATATTAATTTAAAAATATAAACAATCAGAAAGTTTATTCATTTTCTCATTATTTAACGTAAAAAACGAATACGATAACCCCATCTTCTTATTCTTATTTCGTGATTTTTTTTTGGAAAGATTAGAACTTGTTCTTAATCTTTACTTAGGCACTTGCCTTCCTAACAATAAGACAGGTTAGCTACTATTACTAAATGTATTCACACTGAATTAATTCATCATAGATACAAGGACTTAATTTTATATATATACCAGACGCGCGTTTCGTCTACAAAAGACTCATCAGTGACGCTCGAATAAAAAAAAGTTAAAGAGGCCAGATAAAGTACGAAGTTTAAGAGCATTGAGAACCAAAATTCCTTAAAGTTTTGCCAAATACAGCTAAGATTATCTATGCCTGAGGTAGAAAAGCCTTAGTATTTCAAAAATTTTAAATTTTGTAAACAGTTAATTTATAAAAATAACCATATAAAAAAAAAATCCGTAAGGGTTCCACGGAACCCAGTGTCTCGCCTACTTTTGCTGTTAATCGCAGACTCAACAAAAATGAGGAAAAACATCAATAAAAATTTCCCTCTCGATACTGTCTTTTGATTGAAAGAAGCTTCCAAGTTTGGTAAAAAAAAATCCAGTATAGTTTATGAATCTAATAAATGTTTTATACACTTTAACTGCAGACTGTATGTAATGTTAACTGGGAGAAAAAACTAAGTCCATTTATAAGTAAAATACGGAAAAAGTGATTTTTTTTTTTAAATTTACTTCTGAATAATATCTTATGATCAGAAACAAGCTTTTATCTAAGTTTGGTAGAAATCCAGGATAGTTTAAAGGGAAATTCCGCGATTTTTTACCTATCATCTAATTATTTTCATCTTAACATAAAAAACACATTTGCAAAGTTTTAAATTTATATTCCTTCTAAAAACGGAGAAAATCAAGTATTTGTAACTTTTTTGGTTGAATTCTCGAGTGGGTCGTGACGTATTAGCCCGATTTATTGAATTCTGGGAAAAAATAAAATCTGTTTAACTCTTATGGTGTAACACCACTAATTCAGGCCCGGCCAGAAAGCACCAGACTTGGGGTAATTGTAATTGTAATCGTTAATCAGCTGTAATTGATTACTATTTTTCAAGTAATCAGTGTAATCATTAATCAGCCAAAAATCTGATTACATGTAATTTAATTTAATCAATTACTTTTCAAAATACCCTGTAATCATGATTACTTTTTGATTACATTCTGATTACAATGAAACAAATCTAAAATTGTGTGTTTGGTCATTAAATGAACCTCTTTGTTATTCATATATGATAAATTTTAAACATACTAAAATGGTTTGGTTACTTCAGTAAAACATAGTTACAGTATTGAAAAGTCATCATTAGCCTAAGCAGAGACATATAATACAATTATAAACCTTTTATCTTGGTAAAAGATGTTGTACATACATGTATATTTATCGTTTTATAATGATCTTCATATTAATATTTGATAATAACTGTTATATATTCAAGTAATACTTTTCTTTAACCCTGAATTATAATCTTTTGTTAATTTTTGTGATTTTTGTCAACTTTGAATTGACAAGTAGGAGACTAATTAAGGTTTGTTTTTATTGCAATTACCAATTGAGTATAGCTGTAGGGAAATATATATGATAAAAGATAAATCAGACATGAAAATTAATCTTATTAGCACAAACTAAATTAAAAGTTGGACAAATATGTTGTTTAATTTTTTTGTGTATTTGGAATGGACATGTAAAATGCAATGATTTTTAGTACTTACATATTGTTTACAATTGATTAAACATTTCTATAAAATTTAACATAGTTTTTAACTGGTTACTTTATTTCGTCCACATTTAAACTTCCATAAACTGCAACTTGGAATACATATAAATTATGAAAGAGGTCAGAAGACAAACAAAAAAACTCTTATGATTTATCTTTATTAAATTTAATTCAAAATAATTCAGAGATCATTGGTGATAAAGTGTAATGTATATATATGTAGTGAAATTTGGTGTTTATTTAAATAAATGAAGTTTAATTTGAAGTTATCATTTTATAATTGAACCAAATAAAATACTTTCTCAAAAATGCTATAGTAATATTGAAGGCTTATCATTCACATCATTCAAAATGTTTTGTTTTAAATTCATTGTAATCAGATGTAATCATGATTACTTTGCCAATGTAATCATTATTTTAATCAGATACTTTCAGAAATGATGTAATCATTAATTTAATTTAATCGTACAAATGACAAAGTAATTGTAATTTAATCAATTACATTGAAAGTAATTGACCCATCTCTGGAAAGCACATACCAGAAAGTAGTACATATTTAACACAAAATAGTTCCTACGCATGGACATAACTTTCAATATATTTAGAATATTTTATTAATTTTGGTATCAAATGAAAGCTGCATGACTGGTGATCATTGCAGAACAATTTTTGACTGATAAATTTGAATAATAAAAAAATGGCATGAAATTTAAAAAGGAGGGTACATTTTGCCTTTTTGTCAGATCGGAAGTACCTGTTTTGGTACATCCGAAGTTCCGGGAACCAGTTCTTTCTTATATGCAATGTAAGGTATGTTGATTTTTTCAGTACAGGACACCAGAAGGTGTTGCTTTGACATGCAATGATTGTCACTTTATTTGAACTTAAGATAAAAGAGCTGTGACCACTCGAAATTGAGGAATTTAACATAGAAAGCAATGGGGCCATTAATTAGTGGTGTACTTCCTATTACAGAGAATCACCAGAAATCCAATTTTTAAAAGTTGTACCTATTCCAATGAAAATAAGTCCAATTTGATGTTAGTAATCATGTTTAATCATCTTTTTTTGGTCAACCGTCCTGCTTATGGGAAATTTAAGCTCTTAAATTGGCATTCTCAAGTATGTTAGCCTTTTATGGTCATACAGCATGCATGCAGTTAAGACTTGACTCCAAGTTCTTATTTTTGCATTTTTTCTGATTGAAATCAATAAAACAAGTATTTTATGACTTGTATATGGAACAAAATAGCTCTTGGTCAAAATAATCTTATGATTTTTCAAGTTTTTTTGTTTTTCTTATGGTAGCCTTTTACAATCAAGGCAAATGGTACATACTCATATAAGAATTCTAAAATCTCACTGTACATGCAATTTTGAACCAGTTTAGCAAGTTATCTAGCTGAGGAATATATAAATTGCTCTTATTAATCTATGTTTTACCACAGAATTATGATATATACAAAAAAAAAGCCCTTTTCCAGTTTCAAGAACAAAGGGGGGATAATTTCTCATTTATGTCTTAAGTTTAAACTGATATATTTTTATTTAAAAAAGAACCTCTGATAAAAATATGGCTATTAGTAAGCGCATAGGTTTCCTAATAGAAATTAATAAATAAAACAATAATATTGAGAATAAAAAAGGTATATTGGCCAATGGTAATATCCATATGCAGTTTTCTTTGAAAAACCCATATGTTACTACCAGTCCAATTTGAGCTTAAAATTAATAAAATAGTATTTGGACTAAAGCTTTATATGTTTTTTATTGCTTGAAATAGATCATAGAATGAAATAAAGTAATGCTCAAGTCAATATAGCAAGTTTGGTTCTGTTATAGGTGTAACACCACTAATTCAGGCCCGGCCAGAAAGCACATACCAGAAAGTAGTACATATTTAACACAAAATAGTTCCTACGCATGGACATAACTTTCAATATATTTAGAATATTTTATTAATTTTGGTATCAAATGAAAGCTGCATGACTGGTGATCATTGCAGAACAATTTTTGACTGATAAATTTGAATAATAAAAAAATGGCATGAAATTTAAAAAGGAGGGTACATTTTGCCTTTTTGTCAGATCGGAAGTACCTGTTTTGGTACATCCGAAGTTCCGGGAACCAGTTCTTTCTTATATGCAATGTAAAGTATGTTGATTTTTTCAGTACAGGACACCAGAAGGTGTTGCTTTGACATGCAATGATTGTCACTTTATTTGAACTTAAGATAAAAGAGCTGTGACCACTCGAAATTGAGGAATTTAACATAGAAAGCAATGGGGCCATTAATTAGTGGTGTACTTCCTATTACAGAGAATCACCAGAAATCCAATTTTTAAAAGTTGTACCTATTCCAATGAAAATAAGTCCAATTTGATGTTAGTAATCATGTTTAATCATCTTTTTTTGGTCAACCGTCCTGCTTATGGGAAATTTAAGCTCTTAAATTGGCATTCTCAAGTATGTTAGCCTTTTATGGTCATACAGCATGCATGCAGTTAAGACTTGACTCCAAGTTCTTATTTTTGCATTTTTTCTGATTGAAATCAATAAAACAAGTATTTTATGACTTGTATATGGAACAAAATAGCTCTTGGTCAAAATAATCTTATGATTTTTCAAGTTTTTTTGTTTTTCTTATGGTAGCCTTTTACAATCAAGGCAAATGGTACATACTCATATAAGAATTCTAAAATCTCACTGTACATGCAATTTTGAACCAGTTTAGCAAGTTATCTAGCTGAGGAATATATAAATTGCTCTTATTAATCTATGTTTTACCACAGAATTATGATATATACAAAAAAAAAGCCCTTTTCCAGTTTCAAGAACAAAGGGGGGATAATTTCTCATTTATGTCCTATAAGTTTAAACTGATATATTTTTATTTAAAAAAGAACCTCTGACAAAAATATGGCTATTAGTAAGCGCATAGGTTTCCTAATAGAAATTAATAAATAAAACAATAATATTGAGAATAAAAAAGGTATATTGGCCAATGGTAATATCCATATGCAGTTTTCTTTGAAAAACCCATATGTTACTACCAGTCCAATTTGAGCTTAAAATTAATAAAATAGTATTTGGACTAAAGCTTTATATGTTTTTTATTGCTTGAAATAGATCATAGAATGAAATAAAGTAATGCTCAAGTCAATATAGCAAGTTTGGTTCTGTTATAGGTGTAACACCACTAATTCAGGCCCGGCCAGAAAGCACATACCAGAAAGTAGTACATATTTAACACAAAATAGTTCCTACGCATGGACATAACTTTCAATATATTTAGAATATTTTATTAATTTTGGTATCAAATGAAAGCTGCATGACTGGTGATCATTGCAGAACAATTTTTGACTGATAAATTTGAATAATAAACAAATGGCATGAAATTTAAAAAGGAGGGTACATTTTGCCTTTTTGTCAGATCGGAAGTACCTGTTTTGGTACATCCGAAGTTCCGGGAACCAGTTCTTTCTTATATGCAATGTAAGGTATGTTGATTTTTTCAGTACAGGACACCAGAAGGTGTTTGCTTTGACATGCAATGATTGTCACTTTATTTGAACTTAAGATAAAAGAGCTGTGACCACTCGAAATTGAGGAATTTAACATAGAAAGCAATGGGGCCATTAATTAGTGGTGTACTTCCTATTACAGAGAATCACCAGAAATCCAATTTTTAAAAGTTGTACCTATTCCAATGAAAATAAGTCCAATTTGATGTTAGTAATCATGTTTAATCATCTTTTTTTGGTCAACCGTCCTGCTTATGGGAAATTTAAGCTCTTAAATTGGCATTCTCAAGTATGTTAGCCTTTTATGGTCATACAGCATGCATGCAGTTAAGACTTGACTCCAAGTTCTTATTTTTGCATTTTTTCTGATTGAAATCAATAAAACAAGTATTTTATGACTTGTATATGGAACAAAATAGCTCTTGGTCAAAATAATCTTATGATTTTTCAAGTTTTTTTGTTTTTCTTATGGTAGCCTTTTACAATCAAGGCAAATGGTACATACTCATATAAGAATTCTAAAATCTCACTGTACATGCAATTTTGAACCAGTTTAGCAAGTTATCTAGCTGAGGAATATATAAATTGCTCTTATTAATCTATGTTTTACCACAGAATTATGATATATACAAAAAAAAAGCCCTTTTCCAGTTTCAAGAACAAAGGGGGGATAATTTCTCATTTATGTCTCATAAGTTTAAACTGATATATTTTTATTTAAAAAAGAACCTCTGACAAAAATATGGCTATTAGTAAGCGCATAGGTTTCCTAATAGAAATTAATAAATAAAACAATAATATTGAGAATAAAAAAGGTATATTGGCCAATGGTAATATCCATATGCAGTTTTCTTTGAAAAACCCATATGTTACTACCAGTCCAATTTGAGCTTAAAATTAATAAAATAGTATTTGGACTAAAGCTTTATATGTTTTTTATTGCTTGAAATAGATCATAGAATGAAATAAAGTAATGCTCAAGTCAATATAGCAAGTTTGGTTCTGTTATAGGTGTAACACCACTAATTCAGGCCCGGCCAGAAAGCACATACCAGAAAGTAGTACATATTTAACACAAAATAGTTCCTACGCATGGACATAACTTTCAATATATTTAGAATATTTTATTAATTTTGGTATCAAATGAAAGCTGCATGACTGGTGATCATTGCAGAACAATTTTTGACTGATAAATTTGAATAATAAAACAAATGGCATGAAATTTAAAAAGGAGGGTACATTTTGCCTTTTTGTCAGATCGGAAGTACCTGTTTTGGTACATCCGAAGTTCCGGAACCAGTTCTTTCTTATATGCAATGTAAGGTATGTTGATTTTTTCAGTACAGGACACCAGAAGGTGTTGCTTTGACATGCAATGATTGTCACTTTATTTGAACTTAAGATAAAAGAGACTGTGACCACTCGAAATTGAGGAATTTAACATAGAAAGCAATGGGGCCATTAATTAGTGGTGTACTTCCTATTACAGAGAATCACCAGAAATCCAATTTTTAAAAGTTGTACCTATTCCAATGAAAATAAGTCCAATTTGATGTTAGTAATCATGTTTAATCATCTTTTTTTGGT
The DNA here is from genome assembly GCA_019925275.1 of Mytilus edulis. NCBI lineage: Eukaryota > Metazoa > Mollusca > Bivalvia > Mytilida > Mytilidae > Mytilus > Mytilus edulis. The sequence goes on from CM034360.1 coordinate 71,369,960, forward strand.
CAACCGTCCTGCTTATGGGAAATTTAAGCTCTTAAATTGGCATTCTCAAGTATGTTAGCCTTTTATGGTCATACAGCATGCATGCAGTTAAGACTTGACTCCAAGTTCTTATTTTTGCATTTTTTTCTGATTGAAATCAATAAAACAAGTATTTTATGACTTGTATATGGAACAAAATAGCTCTTGGTCAAAATAATCTTATGATTTTTCAAGTTTTTTTGTTTTTCTTATGGTAGCCTTTTACAATCAAGGCAAATGGTACATACTCATATAAGAATTCTAAAATCTCACTGTACATGCAATTTTGAACCAGTTTAGCAAGTTATCTAGCTGAGGAATATATAAATTGCTCTTATTAATCTATGTTTTACCACAGAATTATGATATATACAAAAAAAAAGCCCTTTTCCAGTTTCAAGAACAAAGGGGGGATAATTTCTCATTTATGTCTCTTAAGTTTAAACTGATATATTTTTATTTAAAAAAGAACCTCTGACAAAAATATGGCTATTAGTAAGCGCATAGGTTTCCTAATAGAAATTAATAAATAAAACAATAATATTGAGAATAAAAAAGGTATATTGGCCAATGGTAATATCCATATGCAGTTTTCTTTGAAAAACCCATATGTTACTACCAGTCCAATTTGAGCTTAAAATTAATAAAATAGTATTTGGACTAAAGCTTTATATGTTTTTTATTGCTTGAAATAGATCATAGAATGAAATAAAGTAATGCTCAAGTCAATATAGCAAGTTTGGTTCTGTTATAGGTGTAACACCACTAATTCAGGCCCGGCCAGAAAGCACATACCAGAAAGTAGTACATATTTAACACAAAATAGTTCCTACGCATGGACATAACTTTCAATATATTTAGAATATTTTTATTAATTTTGGTATCAAATGAAAGCTGCATGACTGGTGATCATTGCAGAACAATTTTTGACTGATAAATTTGAATAATAAACAAATGGCATGAAATTTAAAAAGGAGGGTACATTTTGCCTTTTTGTCAGATCGGAAGTACCTGTTTTGGTACATCCGAAGTTCCGGGAACCAGTTCTTTCTTATATGCAATGTAAGGTATGTTGATTTTTTCAGTACAGGACACCAGAAGGTGTTGCTTTGACATGCAATGATTGTCACTTTATTTGAACTTAAATAAAAGAGCTGTGACCACTCGAAATTGAGGAATTTAACATAGAAAGCAATGGGGCCATTAATTAGTGGTGTACTTCCTATTACAGAGAATCACCAGAAATCCAATTTTTAAAAGTTGTACCTATTCCAATGAAAATAAGTCCAATTTGATGTTAGTAATCATGTTTAATCATCTTTTTTTGGTCAACCGTCCTGCTTATGGGAAATTTAAGCTCTTAAATTGGCATTCTCAAGTATGTTAGCCTTTTATGGTCATACAGCATGCATGCAGTTAAGACTTGACTCCAAGTTCTTATTTTTGCATTTTTTCTGATTGAAATCAATAAAACAAGTATTTTATGACTTGTATATGGAACAAAATAGCTCTTGGTCAAAATAATCTTATGATTTTTCAAGTTTTTTTGTTTTTCTTATGGTAGCCTTTTACAATCAAGGCAAATGGTACATACTCATATAAGAATTCTAAAATCTCACTGTACATGCAATTTTGAACCAGTTTAGCAAGTTATCTAGCTGAGGAATATATAAATTGCTCTTATTAATCTATGTTTTACCACAGAATTATGATATATACAAAAAAAAAGCCCTTTTCCAGTTTCAAGAACAAAGGGGGGATAATTTCTCATTTATGTCTCTATAAGTTTAAACTGATATATTTTTATTTAAAAAAGAACCTCTGACAAAAATATGGCTATTAGTAAGCGCATAGGTTTCCTAATAGAAATTAATAAATAAAACAATAATATTGAGAATAAAAAAGGTATATTGGCCAATGGTAATATCCATATGCAGTTTTCTTTGAAAAACCCATATGTTACTACCAGTCCAATTTGAGCTTAAAATTAATAAAATAGTATTTGGACTAAAGCTTTATATGTTTTTTATTGCTTGAAATAGATCATAGAATGAAATAAAGTAATGCTCAAGTCAATATAGCAAGTTTGGTTCTGTTATAGGTGTAACACCACTAATTCAGGCCCGGCCAGAAAGCACATACCAGAAAGTAGTACATATTTAACACAAAATAGTTCCTACGCATGGACATAACTTTCAATATATTTAGAATATTTTATTAATTTTGGTATCAAATGAAAGCTGCATGACTGGTGATCATTGCAGAACAATTTTTGACTGATAAATTTGAATAATAAACAAATGGCATGAAATTTAAAAAGGAGGTACATTTTGCCTTTTTGTCAGATCGGAAGTACCTGTTTTGGTACATCCGAAGTTCCGGGAACCAGTTCTTTCTTATATGCAATGTAAGTATGTTGATTTTTTCAGTACAGGACACCAGAAGGTGTTGCTTTGACATGCAATGATTGTCACTTTATTTGAACTTAAGATAAAAGAGCTGTGACCACTCGAAATTGAGGAATTTAACATAGAAAGCAATGGGGCCATTAATTAGTGGTGTACTTCCTATTACAGAGAATCACCAGAAATCCAATTTTTAAAAGTTGTACCTATTCCAATGAAAATAAGTCCAATTTGATGTTAGTAATCATGTTTAATCATCTTTTTTTGGTCAACCGTCCTGCTTATGGGAAATTTAAGCTCTTAAATTGGCATTCTCAAGTATGTTAGCCTTTTATGGTCATACAGCATGCATGCAGTTAAGACTTGACTCCAAGTTCTTATTTTTGCATTTTTTCTGATTGAAATCAATAAAACAAGTATTTTATGACTTGTATATGGAACAAAATAGCTCTTGGTCAAAATAATCTTATGATTTTTCAAGTTTTTTTGTTTTTCTTATGGTAGCCTTTTACAATCAAGGCAAATGGTACATACTCATATAAGAATTCTAAAATCTCACTGTACATGCAATTTTGAACCAGTTTAGCAAGTTATCTAGCTGAGGAATATATAAATTGCTCTTATTAATCTATGTTTTACCACAGAATTATGATATATACAAAAAAAAAGCCCTTTTCCAGTTTCAAGAACAAAGGGGGGATAATTTCTCATTTATGTCTTAAGTTTAAACTGATATATTTTTATTTAAAAAAGAACCTCTGACAAAAAATATGGCTATTAGTAAGCGCATAGGTTTCCTAATAGAAATTAATAAATATAAACAATAATATTGAGAATAAAAAAGGTATATTGGCCAATGGTAATATCCATATGCAGTTTTCTTGAAAAACCCATATGTTACTACCAGTCCAATTTGAGCTTAAAATTAATAAAATAGTATTTGGACTAAAGCTTTATATGTTTTTTTATTGCTTGAAATAGATCATAGAATGAAATAAAGTAATGCTCAAGTCAATATAGCAAGTTTGGTTCTGTTATAGGTGTAACACCACTAATTCAGGCCCGGCCAGAAAGCACATACCAGAAAGTAGTACATATTTAACACAAAATAGTTCCTACGCATGGACATAACTTTCAATATATTTAGAATATTTTATTAATTTTGGTATCAAATGAAAGCTGCATGACTGGTGATCATTGCAGAACAATTTTTGACTGATAAATTTGAATAATAAAACAAATGGCATGAAATTTAAAAAGGAGGGTACATTTTGCCTTTTTGTCAGATCGGAAGTACCTGTTTTGGTACATCCGAAGTTCCGGGAACCAGATTCTTTCTTATATGCAATGTAAGGTATGTTGATTTTTTCAGTACAGGACACCAGAAGGTGTTGCTTTGACATGCAATGATTGTCACTTTATTTGAACTTAAGATAAAAGAGCTGTGACCACTCGAAATTGAGGAATTTAACATAGAAAGCAATGGGGCCATTAATTAGTGGTGTACTTCCTATTACAGAGAATCACCAGAAATCCAATTTTTAAAAGTTGTACCTATTCCAATGAAAATAAGTCCAATTTGATGTTAGTAATCATGTTTACTTTTTTTTGGTCAACCGTCCTGCTTATGGGAAATTTAAGCTCTTAAATTGGCATTCTCAAGTATGTTAGCCTTTTATGGTCATACAGCATGCATGCAGTTAAGACTTGACTCCAAGTTCTTATTTTTGCATTTTTTCTGATTGAAATCAATAAAACAAGTATTTTATGACTTGTATATGGAACAAAATAGCTCTTGGTCAAAATAATCTTATGATTTTTCAAGTTTTTTTGTTTTTCTTATGGTAGCCTTTTACAATCAAGGCAAATGGTACATACTCATATAAGAATTCTAAAATCTCACTGTACATGCAATTTTGAACCAGTTTAGCAAGTTATCTAGCTGAGGAATATATAAATTGCTCTTATTAATCTATGTTTTACCACAGAATTATGATATATACAAAAAAAAAGCCCTTTTCCAGTTTCAAGAACAAAGGGGGGATAATTTCTCATTTATGTCTCTATAAGTTTAAACTGATATATTTTTATTTAAAAAAGAACCTCTGAAAAAATATGGCTATTAGTAAGCGCATAGGTTTCCTAATAGAAATTAATAAATAAAACAATAATATTGAGAATAAAAAAGGTATATTGGCCAATGGTAATATCCATATGCAGTTTTCTTTGAAAAACCCATATGTTACTACCAGTCCAATTTGAGCTTAAAATTAATAAAATAGTATTTGGACTAAAGCTTTATATGTTTTTTATTGCTTGAAATAGATCATAGAATGAAATAAAGTAATGCTCAAGTCAATATAGCAAGTTTGGTTCTGTTATAGGTGTAACACCACTAATTCAGGCCCGGCCAGAAAGCACATACCAGAAAGTAGTACATATTTAACACAAAATAGTTCCTACGCATGGACATAACTTTCAATATATTTAGAATATTTTATTAATTTTGGTATCAAATGAAAGCTGCATGACTGGTGATCATTGCAGAACAATTTTTGACTGATAAATTTGAATAATAAACAAATGGCATGAAATTTAAAAAGGAGGGTACATTTTGCCTTTTTGTCAGATCGGAAGTACCTGTTTTGGTACATCCGAAGTTCCGGGAACCAGTTTCTTTCTTATATGCAATGTAAGGTATGTTGATTTTTTCAGTACAGGACACCAGAAGGTGTTGCTTTGACATGCAATGATTGTCACTTTATTTGAACTTAAGATAAAAGAGCTGTGACCACTCGAAATTGAGGAATTTAACATAGAAAGCAATGGGGCCATTAATTAGTGGTGTACTTCCTATTACAGAGAATCACCAGAAATCCAATTTTTAAAAGTTGTACCTATTCCAATGAAAATAAGTCCAATTTGATGTTAGTAATCATGTTTAATCATCTTTTTTTGGTCAACCGTCCTGCTTATGGGAAATTTAAGCTCTTAAATTGGCATTCTCAAGTATGTTAGCCTTTTATGGTCATACAGCATGCATGCAGTTAAGACTTGACTCCAAGTTCTTATTTTTGCATTTTTTCTGATTGAAATCAATAAAACAAGTATTTTATGACTTGTATATGGAACAAAATAGCTCTTGGTCAAAATAATCTTATGATTTTTCAAGTTTTTTTGTTTTTCTTATGGTAGCCTTTTACAATCAAGGCAAATGGTACATACTCATATAAGAATTCTAAAATCTCACTGTACATGCAATTTTGAACCAGTTTAGCAAGTTATCTAGCTGAGGAATATATAAATTGCTCTTATTAATCTATGTTTTACCACAGAATTATGATATATACAAAAAAAAAGCCCTTTTCCAGTTTCAAGAACAAAGGGGGGATAATTTCTCATTTATGTCTCTATAAGTTTAAACTGATATATTTTTATTTAAAAAAGAACCTCTGACTAAAAATATGGCTATTAGTAAGCGCATAGGTTTCCTAATAGAAATTAATAAATAAAACAATAATATTGAGAATAAAAAAGGTATATTGGCCAATGGTAATATCCATATGCAGTTTTCTTTGAAAAACCCATATGTTACTACCAGTCCAATTTGAGCTTAAAATTAATAAAATAGTATTTGGACTAAAGCTTTATATGTTTTTTATTGCTTGAAATAGATCATAGAATGAAATAAAGTAATGCTCAAGTCAATATAGCAAGTTTGGTTCTGTTATAGGTGTAACACCACTAATTCAGGCCCGGCCAGAAAGCACATACCAGAAAGTAGTACATATTTAACACAAAATAGTTCCTACGCATGGACATAACTTTCAATATATTTAGAATATTTTATTAATTTTGGTATCAAATGAAAGCTGCATGACTGGTGATCATTGCAGAACAATTTTTGACTGATAAATTTGAATAATAAACAAAATGGCATGAAATTTAAAAAGGAGGGTACATTTTGCCTTTTTGTCAGATCGGAAGTACCTGTTTTGGTACATCCGAAGTTCCGGGAACCAGTTCTTTCTTATATGCAATGTAAGGTATGTTGATTTTTTCAGTACAGGACACCAGAAGGTGTTGCTTTGACATGCAATGATTGTCACTTTATTTGAACTTAAGATAAAAGAGCTGTGACCACTCGAAATTGAGGAATTTAACATAGAAAGCAATGGGGCCATTAATTAGTGGTGTACTTCCTATTACAGAGAATCACCAGAAATCCAATTTTTAAAAGTTGTACCTATTCCAATGAAAATAAGTCCAATTTGATGTTAGTAATCATGTTTAATCATCTTTTTTTGGTCAACCGTCCTGCTTATGGGAAATTTAAGCTCTTAAATTGGCATTCTCAAGTATGTTAGCCTTTTATGGTCATACAGCATGCATGCAGTTAAGACTTGACTCCAAGTTCTTATTTTTGCATTTTTTCTGATTGAAATCAATAAAACAAGTATTTTATGACTTGTATATGGAACAAAATAGCTCTTGGTCAAAATAATCTTATGATTTTTCAAGTTTTTTTGTTTTTCTTATGGTAGCCTTTTACAATCAAGGCAAATGGTACATACTCATATAAGAATTCTAAAATCTCACTGTACATGCAATTTTGAACCAGTTTAGCAAGTTATCTAGCTGAGGAATATATAAATTGCTCTTATTAATCTATGTTTTACCACAGAATTATGATATATACAAAAAAAAAGCCCTTTTCCAGTTTCAAGAACAAAGGGGGATAATTTCTCATTTATGTCTCTTAAGTTTAAACTGATATATTTTTATTTAAAAAAGAACCTCTGACAAAAATATGGCTATTAGTAAGCGCATAGGTTTCCTAATAGAAATTAATAAATAAAACAATAATATTGAGAATAAAAAAGGTATATTGGCCAATGGTAATATCCATATGCAGTTTTCTTTGAAAAACCCATATGTTACTACCAGTCCAATTGAGCTTAAAATTAATAAAATAGTATTTGGACTAAAGCTTTATATGTTTTTTATTGCTTGAAATAGATCATAGAATGAAATAAAGTAATGCTCAAGTCAATATAGCAAGTTTGGTTCTGTTATAGGTGTAACACCACTAATTCAGGCCCGGCCAGAAAGCACATACCAGAAAGTAGTACATATTTAACACAAAATAGTTCCTACGCATGGACATAACTTTCAATATATTTAGAATATTTTATTAATTTTGGTATCAAATGAAAGCTGCATGACTGGTGATCATTGCAGAACAATTTTTGACTGATAAATTTGAATAATAAACAAATGGCATGAAATTTAAAAAGAGGGTACATTTTGCCTTTTTGTCAGATCGGAAGTACCTGTTTTGGTACATCCGAAGTTCCGGGAACCAGTTCTTTCTTATATGCAATGTAAGGTATGTTGATTTTTTCAGTACAGGACACCAGAAGGTGTTGCTTGACATGCAATGATTGTCACTTTATTTGAACTTAAGATAAAAGAGCTGTGACCACTCGAAATTGAGGAATTTAACATAGAAAGCAATGGGGCCATTAATTAGTGGTGTACTTCCTATTACAGAGAATCACCAGAAATCCAATTTTTAAAAGTTGTACCTATTCCAATGAAAATAAGTCCAATTTGATGTTAGTAATCATGTTTAATCATCTTTTTTTGGTCAACCGTCCTGCTTATGGGAAATTTAAGCTCTTAAATTGGCATTCTCAAGTATGTTAGCCTTTTATGGTCATACAGCATGCATGCAGTTAAGACTTGACTCCAAGTTCTTATTTTTGCATTTTTTCTGATTGAAATCAATAAAACAAGTATTTTATGACTTGTATATGGAACAAAATAGCTCTTGGTCAAAATAATCTTATGATTTTTCAAGTTTTTTTGTTTTTCTTATGGTAGCCTTTTACAATCAAGGCAAATGGTACATACTCATATAAAGAATTCTAAAATCTCACTGTACATGCAATTTTGAACCAGTTTAGCAAGTTATCTAGCTGAGGAATATATAAATTGCTCTTATTAATCTATGTTTTACCACAGAATTATGATATATACAAAAAAAAAGCCCTTTTCCAGTTTCAAGAACAAAGGGGGGATAATTTCTCATTTATGTCTCTATAAGTTTAAACTGATATATTTTTATTTAAAAAAGAACCTCTGACAAAAATATGGCTATTAGTAAGCGCATAGGTTTCCTAATAGAAATTAATAAATAAAACAATAATATTGAGAATAAAAAAGGTATATTGGCCAATGGTAATATCCATATGCAGTTTTCTTTGAAAAACCCATATGTTACTACCAGTCCAATTTGAGCTTAAAATTAATAAAATAGTATTTGGACTAAAGCTTTATATGTTTTTTATTGCTTGAAATAGATCATAGAATGAAATAAAGTAATGCTCAAGTCAATATAGCAAGTTTGGTTCTGTTATAGGTGTAACACCACTAATTCAGGCCCGGCCAGAAAGCACATACCAGAAAGTAGTACATATTTAACACAAAATAGTTCCTACGCATGGACATAACTTTCAATATATTTAGAATATTTTATTAATTTTGGTATCAAATGAAAGCTGCATGACTGGTGATCATTGCAGAACAATTTTTGACTGATAAATTTGAATAATAAACAAATGGCATGAAATTTAAAAAGGAGGGTACATTTTGCCTTTTTGTCAGATCGGAAGTACCTGTTTTGGTACATCCGAAGTTCCGGGAACCAGTTCTTTCTTATATGCAATGTAAGGTATGTTGATTTTTTCAGTACAGGACACCAGAAGGTGTTGCTTTGACATGCAATGATTGTCACTTTATTTGAACTTAAGATAAAAGAGCTGTGACCACTCGAAATTGAGGAATTTAACATAGAAAGCAATGGGCCATTAATTAGTGGTGTACTTCCTATTACAGAGAATCACCAGAAATCCAATTTTTAAAAGTTGTACCTATTCCAATGAAAATAAGTCCAATTTGATGTTAGTAATCATGTTTAATCATCTTTTTTTGGTCAACCGTCCTGCTTATGGGAAATTTAAGCTCTTAAATTGGCATTCTCAAGTATGTTAGCCTTTTATGGTCATACAGCATGCATGCAGTTAAGACTTGACTCCAAGTTCTTATTTTTGCATTTTTTCTGATTGAAATCAATAAAACAAGTATTTTATGACTTGTATATGGAACAAAATAGCTCTTGGTCAAAATAATCTTATGATTTTTCAAGTTTTTTTGTTTTTCTTATGGTAGCCTTTTACAATCAAGGCAAATGGTACATACTCATATAAGAATTCTAAAATCTCACTGTACATGCAATTTTGAACCAGTTTAGCAAGTTATCTAGCTGAGGAATATATAAATTGCTCTTATTAATCTATGTTTTACCACAGAATTATGATATATACAAAAAAAAAGCCCTTTTCCAGTTTCAAGAACAAAGGGGGGATAATTTCTCATTTATGTCTCTATAAGTTTTAAACTGATATATTTTTATTTAAAAAAGAACCTCTGACAAAAATATGGCTATTAGTAAGCGCATAGGTTTCCTAATAGAAATTAATAAATAAAACAATAATATTGAGAATAAAAAAGGTATATTGGCCAATGGTAATATCCATATGCAGTTTTCTTTGAAAAACCCATATGTTACTACCAGTCCAATTTGAGCTTAAAATTAATAAAATAGTATTTGGACTAAAGCTTTATATGTTTTTTATTGCTTGAAATAGATCATAGAATGAAATAAAGTAATGCTCAAGTCAATATAGCAAGTTTGGTTCTGTTATAGGTGTAACACCACTAATTCAGGCCCGGCCAGAAAGCACATACCAGAAAGTAGTACATATTTAACACAAAATAGTTCCTACGCATGGACATAACTTTCAATATATTTAGAATATTTTATTAATTTTGGTATCAAATGAAAGCTGCATGACTGGTGATCATTGCAGAACAATTTTTGACTGATAAATTTGAATAATAAACAAATGGCATGAAATTTAAAAAGGAGGGTACATTTTGCCTTTTTGTCAGATCGGAAGTACCTGTTTTGGTACATCCGAAGTTCCGGGAACCAGTTCTTCTTATATGCAATGTAAGGTATGTTGATTTTTTCAGTACAGGACACCAGAAGGTGTTGCTTTGACATGCAATGATTGTCACTTTATTTGAACTTAAGATAAAAGAGCTGTGACCACTCGAAATTGAGGAATTTAACATAGAAAGCAATGGGGCCATTAATTAGTGGTGTACTTCCTATTACAGAGAATCACCAGAAATCCAATTTTTAAAAGTTGTACCTATTCCAATGAAAATAAGTCCAATTTGATGTTAGTAATCATGTTTAATCATCTTTTTTTTGGTCAACCGTCCTGCTTATGGGAAATTTAAGCTCTTAAATTGGCATTCTCAAGTATGTTAGCCTTTTATGGTCATACAGCATGCATGCAGTTAAGACTTGACTCCAAGTTCTTATTTTTGCATTTTTTCTGATTGAAATCAATAAAACAAGTATTTTATGACTTGTATATGGAACAAAATAGCTCTTGGTCAAAATAATCTTATGATTTTTCAAGTTTTTTTGTTTTTCTTATGGTAGCCTTTTACAATCAAGGCAAATGGTACATACTCATATAAGAATTCTAAAATCTCACTGTACATGCAATTTTGAACCAGTTTAGCAAGTTATCTAGCTGAGGAATATATAAATTGCTCTTATTAATCTATGTTTTACCACAGAATTATGATATATACAAAAAAAAAAGCCCTTTTCCAGTTTCAAGAACAAAGGGGGGATAATTTCTCATTTATGTCTCTATAAGTTTAAACTGATATATTTTTATTTAAAAAAGAACCTCTGACAAAAATATGGCTAATTAGTAAGCGCATAGGTTTCCTAATAGAAATTAATAAATAAAACAATAATATTGAGAATAAAAAAGGTATATTGGCCAATGGTAATATCCATATGCAGTTTTCTTTGAAAAACCCATATGTTACTACCAGTCCAATTTGAGCTTAAAATTAATAAAATAGTATTTGGACTAAAGCTTTATATGTTTTTTATTGCTTGAAATAGATCATAGAATGAAATAAAGTAATGCTCAAGTCAATATAGCAAGTTTGGTTCTGTTATAGGTGTAACACCACTAATTCAGGCCCGGCCAGAAAGCACATACCAGAAAGTAGTACATATTTAACACAAAATAGTTCCTACGCATGGACATAACTTTCAATATATTTAGAATATTTTATTAATTTTGGTATCAAATGAAAGCTGCATGACTGGTGATCATTGCAGAACAATTTTTGACTGATAAATTTGAATAATAAACAAATGGCATGAAATTTAAAAAGGAGGGTACATTTTGCCTTTTTGTCAGATCGGAAGTACCTGTTTTGGTACATCCGAAGTTCCGGGAACCAGTTCTTTCTTATATGCAATGTAAGGTATGTTGATTTTTTCAGTACAGGACACCAGAAGGTGTTGCTTTGACATGCAATGATTGTCACTTTATTTGAACTTAAGATAAAAGAGCTGTGACCACTCGAAATTGAGGAATTTAACATAGAAAGCAATGGGGCCATTAATTAGTGGTGTACTTCCTATTACAGAGAATCACCAGAAATCCAATTTTTAAAAGTTGTACCTATTCCAATGAAAATAAGTCCAATTTGATGTTAGTAATCATGTTTAATCATCTTTTTTTGGTCAACCGTCCTGCTTATGGAAAATTTAAGCTCTTAAATTGGCATTCTCAAGTATGTTAGCCTTTTATGGTCATACAGCATGCATGCAGTTAAGACTTGACTCCAAGTTCTTATTTTTGCATTTTTTCTGATTGAAATCAATAAAACAAGTATTTTATGACTTGTATATGGAACAAAATAGCTCTTGGTCAAAATAATCTTATGATTTTTCAAGTTTTTTTGTTTTTCTTATGGTAGCCTTTTACAATCAAGGCAAATGGTACATACTCATATAAGAATTCTAAAATCTCACTGTACATGCAATTTTGAACCAGTTTAGCAAGTTATCTAGCTGAGGAATATATAAATTGCTCTTATTAATCTATGTTTTACCACAGAATTATGATATATACAAAAAAAAAGCCCTTTTCCAGTTTCAAGAACAAAGGGGGGATAATTTCTCATTTATGTCTTAAGTTTAAACTGATATATTTTTATTTAAAAAAGAACCTCTGATAAAAATATGGCTATTAGTAAGCGCATAGGTTTCCTAATAGAAATTAATAAATAAAACAATAATATTGAGAATAAAAAAGGTATATTGGCCAATGGTAATATCCATATGCAGTTTTCTTTGAAAAACCCATATGTTACTACCAGTCCAATTTGAGCTTAAAATTAATAAAATAGTATTTGGACTAAAGCTTTATATGTTTTTTATTGCTTGAAATAGATCATAGAATGAAATAAAGTAATGCTCAAGTCAATATAGCAAGTTTGGTTCTGTTATAGGTGTAACACCACTAATTCAGGCCCGGCCAGAAAGCACATACCAGAAAGTAGTACATATTTAACACAAAATAGTTCCTACGCATGGACATAACTTTCAATATATTTAGAATATTTTATTAATTTTGGTATCAAATGAAAGCTGCATGACTGGTGATCATTGCAGAACAATTTTTGACTGATAAATTTGAATAATAAAAAAATGGCATGAAATTTAAAAAGGAGGGTACATTTTGCCTTTTTGTCAGATCGGAAGTACCTGTTTTGGTACATCCGAAGTTCCGGGAACCAGTTCTTTCTTATATGCAATGTAAGGTATGTTGATTTTTTCAGTACAGGACACCAGAAGGTGTTGCTTTGACATGCAATGATTGTCACTTTATTTGAACTTAAGATAAAAGAGCTGTGACCACTCGAAATTGAGGAATTTAACATAGAAAGCAATGGGGCCATTAATTAGTGGTGTACTTCCTATTACAGAGAATCACCAGAAATCCAATTTTTAAAAGTTGTACCTATTCCAATGAAAATAAGTCCAATTTGATGTTAGTAATCATGTTTAGTCATCTTTTTTTGGTCAACCGTCCTGCTTATGGGAAATTTAAGCTCTTAAATTGGCATTCTCAAGTATGTTAGCCTTTTATGGTCATACAGCATGCATGCAGTTAAGACTTGACTCCAAGTTCTTATTTTTGCATTTTTTCTGATTGAAATCAATAAAACAAGTATTTTATGACTTGTATATGGAACAAAATAGCTCTTGGTCAAAATAATCTTATGATTTTTCAAGTTTTTTTGTTTTTCTTATGGTAGCCTTTTACAATCAAGGCAAATGGTACATACTCATATAAGAATTCTAAAATCTCACTGTACATGCAATTTTGAACTTTTTGCAAGTTATCTAGCTGAGGAATATATAAATTCCCTTTTTTATTAATCTATGTTTTACCACAGAATTATGTTTATACCGTATATTTTGGGAATTTAAAGCGCATCTTTTTATAACCCGCAGGGCCCGTTTTTTGGGGGGAAGATTGTTTTTTTTCCTTCCCATAAACGCACCTAAATATTAAGGAAACACTAAAGAAAACTTTTATATTTATTTACTGACCTGATAGTGTCTTTGAATATTTTCTCCTTTTGTAACTCAAAAAAACCCTTTAAATTTTGTTTCATTTCTATTTTCTTTTTGGGTGAGAAAGTTGAGAGTATTTTTGAATATATTTATTTGTTTTCTTTATTAAAATAAAAAATCTTTTAATAAAAAAATTATACTTTTTTTCATTGTTTTAATTATGCCAGTTTCGTTTGATTTTTTTTGTCAACAATGGCCATTTTTGGACAGTTTTGGGTGCCCATTGAACCTTGTTTTTTTTTGATTAAAATTAGTATGGTATTGTTTGCTTTTTTATTGTTTAAAATTGGAAATTTAAGGTTTTAAAATTAATCTTAAAAATGTATGCTTAAAAGGGTCACCCAAGCCAAAAAACGGCCTTTGGTTTACCTTGATTTTGACCTACTTCCCTGTACCCACGTGTGAAAACTGTTCCCCCAAAAAGTAAAAGATTTTTTTTAAATTTTAAATCAATCTTAAGAATCTTATTTTTTGTCTATAAAAAAAGTTGAATTTCCCTAAACGTAAAAAACTTTTTCAATTTTAAATTTTGGGTGAATACAACAAACAAAACAATTTACTTTTTGCAAGGGCATTGTCTATTTTTTAAAAGAAAGTGTTATGGCAATGAAAGGGGGATTAAAAGAAGACGGCAATAAATAAATGTTTTAAAAAGGTTAAATTATAAAAAATTTGTATTCTTTTTTTTTTAGTTAAAATCCAATAATATTTCGTTAAAAATATTTCGGGTTTTTAAACACAATAAAAAGACAAACGTTACTCTTCAGTATTTTTTCCTGTTTGGTTCCTTCTTCTCAAAACGATTATCTTCTTTGTTTATGAAGCACTTTAAAGTGTCCCCTTTAAGCACATTTCATCACCATCGTCATTTAAAGAAACCCTTTTAATATTGGGCAAGACACACAAAACACTTTCTTTATTATTTCATTAGAAAATTTTATATTAAAACACAAATTTTAAAACAACTAACAAAATTTAAAATTTTTTTATAAATCACAATTAATTTTCCTGTATGGGGCACAGTTATCTTTCTTTGTTTACGAAAAAGAAAACTAAAAAAAATGGTTATCGAATTCCTGTAAACCAAAAATTTATTTAATGAAATTTAAAAACAAACGATTTAGTTAATATATTTATTTTTTCATAACAAAATATGCAACATTAACAATTTTCGTTTACTGCAAACACTTGACAATCCCGAATGTCTCCAGAAAAAAAAATCCCGATATTTTTTTTTTTTCACCCTCGTCCTGAAAACAGAAAATAATTTTTTACATAACCGCAAAACCCCAGATAACACGCAGGACCCAAAACAGAGAAAAAAAAACCCGCGGGTT